>OX465586.1:4534324-5201824 GCA_950022655.1 Alentia gelatinosa
AAAACATCCACAGATAACAAAGCGATAAGCAAATAATTGCCACAGATACCGCCCTGCCCCCTCCCCCCCAAGAGACCCTCCCATGAGTCAGTGCGGCGGCACTTCCGGTTCCGCCAGGAATTATTAGCCACCAGATGGCGCCACCTCCGAGTCGCCCTAAATCAATCTTGCGCGACAAGACAAGAGCGGCTGTGCGACTTTAGTGCGACCCATACGCGACATTAGCGCCGGTCTGTGCGGATGTCAAAAGAAAAGTAGTCATCCTCACAGATGACCTTTGTGTACTAAAGGTTGCGTGCGCAAGGCGAAGCCAAAAGAACGCGGGAAGTGCGCAACAGGATGTACTTGTTGTAATGTCTATAGGCTTCAGCGGAAGGGGGCGCTGTTGTCTTTGACAAAAGAGGAAATTAATGAGATATCCAAAACTTTCTTTTATTCCCACTCGGTATGAAGAATTTACGCAATATACATGCGTCATTAGAAGCTTAAAGTTGTAAATGTCAGTCACATGATGCAGAGTCCTTCAGCGGGACAGCTTGAAAGTTATAGAAGTATTTCTTTATACTTAGTCTCATTTATCAGTTTGTGTACTACATAAAGTTTAAATTTATTCATACAGAATAAATGGCAATGATTTTCTATTAATCCTTAGAGATTTGCAATCACCATAGATTTGAATGGCATCATTCAAAATAACTGCTTTCTAAATTAATGTTTGCATATTGTATTAGAATGAATTAAAACCTCTGAAAATGAGCAATATTGAAACAAATATCCCCAAAGCTGAGGCGTGCTGGGGAGGGAATCATGAGGGTTTACACTGTGGTCCATCCAAGAGCACGAGCTTGGATTTGTCACCTCAGAGGGATTGATGGGAGAGTTCAGACATAAAGATGGCAATTGGCCATGCCGTGATCCGTGCTGAGAAATCTATAAGAGATTTGAACATTTCATTTTGGCGGCGGCGGCGGTGCGGGAGGGACGGGGATTTATCATGGTGGGGTGCTGGAGGCAAACATTAGTCAGGCTCGGGTGTGGGAGAGCGTGACGTGCCCATCCTTCACCCGCGCTGCCCATTCTTCACCCGCACTGCCCATCCTTCACCTGCCATGACCGCTGTCCATTCCTCAACCACAAAGACTGCTGCCAGTTCTTCACCTGCCACATTTGCTGCCCATTCTTCACACCGTTACGTCCACTGCCCATCCTTCACCCGCCCCATCCGCTGCCCATCCTTCACCTGCCCCGATTGCTGCCCATTCTTCACCTGCCTCGACGGCTGCACATCCTTCACTCGCCACATCTGCTGCCCATCCTTCACCCGCCCCGTCTCCTGCCCATTCTTCACCCTCCCTGACCGCTGCCCATCCTTCACCTGTCACAATCACTGCCCATCCTTCACCTGCCTCGACGGCTGCCCATCCTTCACTCGCCACATCTGCTGCCCATCCTTCACCCGCCCCGTCTGCTGCCCATCCTTTATCCACCCTGTCTGCTGCCCATCCTTCACCCGCCACGTCTGCTGCCCATCCTTCACCCGCCACGTCTGCTGCCCATCCTTTACCCGCCACATCTGCTGCCCATCCTTCACCCACCCTGTCTGCTGCCCATACTTCACCCACCCTGTCTGCTGCCCATCCTTCACCCACCCTGTCTGCTTCCCATCCTTTACCCACCCTGTCTGCTGCCCATCCTTCACCCGCCACGTCTGCTGCCCATCCTTCACCCAATGTGACTCCTGCCCATCCTTCACCTGGCAAGACTGCTGCCCATCCTTCCCCTGCCACAGTCACTGCCCATCCTTCACCTGCCTTATTCGCTGCCCGTCCATTACCCATCGAGACCACTGCCCATCCCTACATCCCACTTCATCTGTTGCCCATCCTTTAACCGCCCCGTTCACTGCCCATCTTCACCTGCCCCATCCGCTGCCCATCCTTTACCCGTTATATCTCCTGCCCATCCTTCACCTGCCCATCCTTTAGCCGTTATGTCTCCTGCCCATCCTTCACCTGCCCCATCCGCTGCCCATCCTTCACCTGCCCCGTCCGCTGCCCATCCTTCACCCTTTACATCCACTACCCATCCTTCACCCGCCACATCTACTGCCCGCCTTTATCAGTGAGCCATCTGCCTTACTCTAATTATGTCCCGGTAATCTATGGGGTTGACACACGACCTAACGCCAACTGTTTCTTGTTGCTTGCCATCTGCCGCTCATGACCAACTGATTGATACCTGCCAACTGCTGCCCACTGGCTGCAACCCATTAACTGACACCCACTGCCAGCTGACTGCCACCCACCAACAGCCATCCACTACCCACAGACCACCAACCATCAACTGCAACCATCTATGCACTGACACATCAACTACCACCCACCACCAACATACTGCCATCCATTACCTACTGGCTACCACCCACCCACTGCAAACTGACTGCAACCAACCTACTGCCACCTGCTACCCAATTACTGCTACCAACAAACTGACATCCCAACAACCTAGGCATCCCAGTACCCAGCACCCCAGCATCCCAGCACCACAGCATCCCAAGTACCCCAGTACCCCAGCATCCCAAGTACCCCAGCACCCCAGTACCCCAGCATCCCAAGTACCCCAGTACCCCAGCACCCCAGCATTCCAAGTACCCCAGCACCCCAGTACTCCAGCACCCCAGTACCCCAGCATCCCAAGTACCCCAGCATCCCAAGTACCCCAGTACCCCAGCACCCCAGCATTCCAAGTACCCCAGCACCCCAGTACTCCAGCACCCCAGCACCCCAGTACCCTAGCACCCCAGTACCCAGTACCCTAGCACCCCAGTACCCTAGCACCCCAGTACCCCAGTACCCCAGTACCCCAGTACCCCAGTACCCCAGCACCCCAGCACCCCAGCACCCCAGTACCCCAGTACCCCAGTACCCCAGCACCCCAGTACCCCAGTACCCCAGTACCCCAGTACCCCAGCACCCCAGCACCCCAGCACCCCAGTACCCCAGTACCCCAGCACCCCAGTACCCCAGCACCCCAGTACCCCAGTACCCCAGCACCCCAGCACCCCAGCACCCCAGTACCCCAGCACCCCAGTACCCCAGTACCCCAGCATTCCCTGACGGGCCCCGAGGCCCGGCGCCGTCCAATCACTGATGAAGGATCGGTTCATTTGTTTTGCTTCTTCTACTCGGCCGCTGATCCAAGCAGTCGTAGTCAACCAGAGAAACGGATAGCGGAGAATGTAAGACGAGGACAGAGTGGTAAGGACTGGATATGCATGTGACAGATATTGTAGGATAAGCAGTTGGCAGAGATCGTAGGACGAGCGGTTACAGAGATTGTAGGATGAGCAGTTACAGAGATTGTAGGACGAGTAGTTACAGAGATTGTAGGACGAGCAGTTACAGAGATTGTAGGACGAGCAGTTGGCAGAGATTGTAGGATGAGTAGTTACAGAGATCGTAGGACGAGCAGTTACAGAGATTGTAGGACGAGCAGTTGGCAGAGATTGTAGGATGAGTAGTTACAGAGATCGTAGGATGAGCGGTTACAGAGATTGTAGAATGAGCAGTTACAGAGATTGTAGAATGAGCAGTTACAGAGATTGTAGGACGAGCAGTTACAGAGATTGTAGAATGAGTAGTTACAGAGATTGTAGGAATAGTAGTTACAGAGATCGTAGGACGAGTAGTTACAGAGATTGTAGGACGAGCAGTTGGCAGAGATTGTAGGATGAGTAGTTACAGAGATCGTAGGATGAGCGGTTACAGAGATTGTAGAATGAGCAGTTACAGAGATTGTAGGACGAGCAGTTACAGAGATTGTAGAATGAGTAGTTGACAGAGATTGTAGGATGAGCAGTTACAGAGATTGTAGGACGAGCAGTTGGCAGAGATTGTAGGACGAGCAGTTACAGAGATTGTAGTACGAGCAGTTACAGAGATTGTAGGATGAGCGGTTACAGAGATTGTAGGATGAGCGGTTACAGAGATTGTAGGACGAGCAATTGGTAAATATTGTAGGATGAGCAATTACAGAGATTGTAGGACGAGCAGATACAGAGATTGTAGGATGAGCAGTTACAGAGATTGTAGGACGAGCAGTTACAGAGATTGTAGGACGAGCAGTTACAGAGATTGTAGGACGAGCAGTTACAGAGATTGTAGGACGAGCAGTTACAGAGATTGTAGGACGAGCAGTTACAGAGATTGTAAGATGAGCGGTTACAGAGATTGTAGGACGAGCAGTTACAGAGATTGTAAGATGAGCGGTTACAGAGATTGTAGGACGAGCAGTTACAGAGATTGTAGGACGAGCAGCTACAGAGATTGTAGGACGAGCAGCTACAGAGATTGTAGGATGAGTAGGTGTCAGAGATTGTAGGATGAGCAGTTGGCAGATAATGTAGAATCAGTAATTTGCAGGGAATGCAATATGAACTGTTGGCAAAGAGTTTTAGATGAACACTTGTCAAATATGAGCCATCAGCAAGGTAAGTGAGATAAACAGTAAAGAACGTTGGATGAGCATTTGTCAATGGTTGTAAGATGAACATTTAGCAAAGAATTTATACATAAAGGATTAACATTTATCAAAGAATATATACGTGAAGGATTAACATTTATCTAAGAATATATACATGAAGGATAACATTTATCAAAGAATATATACATGAAGGATTAACATTTATCTAAGAATATATACATGAAGGATTAACATTTATCAAAGAATATATACATGAAGGATTAACATTTATCAAAGAATATATACCTGAAGGATTAACATTTATCAAAGAATATATACATGAAGGATTAACATTTATCAAAAATGTGAGATGGGTATTGAGAATTGAGGACAGGTTGAACAATCGACAGAACATAGGGCACAGTTCATGGTGCGTAGATGATAACCATAGGAACATCATCTGTGAGAAGAAAGTCGGTGGAGCATGCGTCCTGACGTCTCCTTCCGCCCGCCGCGTTCTGCCGCTAGACGGCGTGGCGGTGCGCGGCGCTGGTAGCGGGCGGGTGGCCGTACCAGGCCGCGTCTAAAGGCGGGATCAGCGGCGGCCGACAGGTCTTTTTCGGGTCCATTACGTGGTGATTGATCCGGAAACGGCGCCGGCCCGCTGAATAATCTCGTGTTGACAAGGACAAACAAGTCCGGATCGCCGCCCGCCGGAGATGTCCCCTCCGGAAGTGGGGTGTTGGGGGTGGTGGGGAGGGGGAGGGCGGGGGACGGGAAGCGTGGGGAGGGGGTGGGAGGGCGGCGGGGGGCGGGCAGGGGACGGGATACGGTGGACGGAGGGCGGCGGGGGGCGGGCAGGGGACGGGATACGGTGGACGGAGGGTGGCGGGCGGCGGGCGGAAGGCGGCGGGCGGGGGAAGGTGAGAGGGGGACGGGGGCGGGGGGCGGGCGGAGGGCGGCGGACGGCGGGCGGAGGGCGGTGGGCGGGGGACGGGGGACGAGGGACGGCGGGCGGTGGGCAGTGGGCGGTATACGGCGGGCGGTGAGCGGGGGACGGGGGACGATGGGCGGCGGGCGGCGGGTGGGTGGCGAACAGGGAAGAGAGAGGGCAGAGGTTTAGGCAGGAAGAGATCGCAGTCATCCTGGGGATAGGCACTCAATCCTACCGTCATTTAGAGAGGTATCCGCAAAACTAACCTGCGAAGATGTCGATGGTATCCATATCAAATAGGGTCATATCAAGGACTTGACCTACTTTACTATGTACGCGACCTACTTCACTATGTACGCGGCCTATTTTACTATGTTCGTGACCTACTTTACTATGTACGCGGCCTATTTTACTATGTACGCGGCTTACTTTACTATGTTCGTGACCTACTTTACTATGTACGCGACCTACTTTACTATGTACGCGGCCTATTTTACTATGTACGCGGCTTACTTTACTATGTACGCGAGCTACTTTACTATGTACGCGGCCTATTTTACTATGTACGCGGCTTACTTTACTATGGACGCGAGCTACTTTACTATGTACGCGGCCTATTTTACTATGTACGCGGCTTACTTTACTATGGACGCAAGCTACTTTACTATGTACGCGGCCTATTTTACTATGTACGCGGCTTACTTTACTATGTTCGTGACCTACTTTACTATGTACGTGACCTACTTTACTATGTATGTGACCTACTTCACTGTATGTTAATCTGCTTTAAAATTGCTTCTATTGCCTAGAGTATAATTCATTTTGTCCTACGCCACCAGGACCCTACGTTAGTTCTCCTGGCTAATGAACATTTTCCTGTTAATATCGTGGTGATGGCATCAAAATAATCACCATGCACGTATAAATTCTCAGCGAGGTAAACCAGAATAGAAACTCTTGTCTCTTGAAGCATAACATTGGTACTTTACCACGAATAATACAGAGCAATGAGTATCGAGCCATAAAAACGGCAGGATTGCTCGATCGCGTCGGCCTACTTAATACATTCAGTTGGCAGAGTTATTGACCATTTCGCTATAAATACCATCCCGGAACCACTGACTGGCGAGGAGGATATTCAATGAATTCATAATCACTCCGTGTTTTTGAACCCGGTCCGCGACTGGTCCTGGTGCTAGGGCTGTTTTTTTATCTCTAAAATGGAATTCACACGGTGGGATTCATGTACCTTACAGGGTTCAAAATCTCATGAGATTATATTCCTTTTTAGGGGTAAATATATTTAACCCTTTAAGGGTGGGTACCTGTGGCAATAGTATGTGGTTCAGGGTGGCTAATTTATATTGTCAGGGGGCGGAAGGTCTCAGGCCTATTGTGATAGTTCTATATTTTAGGACATGATAAAATAGGCAATACTTAACCTGATTGTCCTTTTCACCCGAAATCGTTACTTGGGTGTTGCATCTATATTCTATGAAGATTTCATGATCATATATCCAATATATCCTGTTTTATTCCACAAAAACGAAATTTTGCAAATTTAAGAAAATGATGCCTTGAGGCATCACCCGCCGTGACAGGTGTAAAAACATGTCTCAGGCAAATGGAATCCTACAGTTTTACAGAACCGTACAGAATTTAAGCAAGATTTGTCTCAGATAAACAACCTGTGAGGTACATGGATCGCATTGTGTGAATCTCACTTAACTAACCGACATAGCCCTGGAATGAGAAATGACTATGAAACAGCTAACTCCTTATAATTATCTCACCCTGGTATTTCTTCCCATAGACTACACATTGAAAACTTGTACTCAACACCCATAGAGTATTGTAGAAAAATACTCAATGGGAGATGATGTCACAAATTTAAGCCAGTGATAGGGGCGAGATAAAATCATTTTGGTTTGCTACATAATCTCAATCGACTTTGCCTCGTGATATTACTCCGCAACCAGAACTCATTAGTATGCGTAAGTAAAAAGATGAAAAAAATAGAGTTTGAGTATTTCGCGGGTGTGGTAATAGAAGATGGTATCATTATACACCTATGGCGGATTGTCTATGAAATACTACCCACTGCTAAGGGTTTTAATGTAGATAATGTTCGGGCTCACTGAGACGTAGTGAATATTCGGGCGCACTGTGCCCGTGACAGTTTATCGCGGTTTTTAGGTGTATGATAATAAGGAAACGTACTGAGTGAACCTGTAGCTAGCGGGTAAAACTCGGCAACGGTCGACGTAGTGCCGACTATGAAATGTATGACACAGGACGACCTGGAACTCTGGTAGCCAACGTAATTATGACGTCGACAACGCGGAGCGGCGGAACGGGAGGCGATCAGACTTGTTGATATCGATTGTTCTCGCATATTTAAGGTATTTAAATGGTTTTACGTGGATTTCACACGTTGACTACCTCGATATTTGGACAATACATGCTTCCAGTTCTTACGGGTAAGGCTTAGCACGCTCTCAGGTTATGAATTGGAGAGAACCACCATTTTCTTTGGTTGTTTTTGACGGACCCTGGTCTCGCTTTATCGCGATAATTTACGTTAGCGGGCCGTATTGTCTAGCAGCGGGACGTATAGTTTTACATGCTTAAGCCTATGGGAATCACTACGTCCTACTACTCGGCGGGCCCGAACGTTATTTATACTATATGCCTAGCAGCGGGTAGTAACCCATAGATGTTCGCCTATAGGTGTATAGTAATAAACGGTACGATGTTTCTTTATGTCAAACTAACGGCGAGTGTGTCGGGGTCCGTGCTGGGAGGGGGCGGGGTGGGGAGGATGCGGAAGGGGGCGTGGTGTGGCAGGGACTGCACGGACAGCTGGGAGGGTGGAGGCGGGACGGGATGACCAATGCCCGCTCCCTGACGGAGCGACAGGCGACTGAGTCACACAGACACAGGACGCGCCCTGCGTGGGGATCAAGTGCTCCATGGACAGCTGGGTTTACACTGCTCCAGGGGCTGTGTGTGAGCAGCTCCGAGCAGCTCCGAGCAGTTCCTAAAAGGTCCTAACAGCTGCGAGTAGCTCTGATCAGCTCCGAGTATCCCCAAACAGCCCCGAAAAAGCCCTGAACAGCTCTTCACAGCTCTGAGCAGTTCCTAAAAGGTCCCAGCCACTCCGAGTTGGTCCTAACAGATCTGGACAGCTCCTAACAGCTGCGAGTAGCTGCGAGCAGCTCTGAGCAGCTCCTCAAAGGTACCAGCCACTCCGAGCAGCTCCTAAAAGGTACCAGCCACTCCGAGCAGCTCCTAAAAGGTCCCAGCCACTCCGAGCAGCTCCTAAAAGGTACCAGCCACTCCGAGCAGTTCCTAAAAGGTACCAGCCACTCCGAGTTGGTCCTAAAAGGTACCAGCCACTCCGAGTTGGTCCTAAAAGGTACCAGCCACTGCGAGCAGTTCCTAAAAGGTACCAGCCACTCCGAGCAGTTCCTAAAAGGTCCCAGCCACTCCGAGTTGGTCCTAAAAGATCTGGATGGCTCATAACAGCTGCGAGCAGCTCTGAGCAGCTCTGAGCAGCTCTGAGCAGCTCTGAGCAGCTCTGAGTATCCCCAAACAGCCCCGAAAAAGCCCTTAACAGCTCTTAACAGCTCTGAGCAGTTCCTTAATGGTCCAAGCCACTCTGAGCTGGTTTTAACAGATCTGGACAGCTCATAACAGCTGCGAGCAGCTCTGAGCAGTTCTGAGCAGCTCTGAGTATCCCCTAACAGCCCCGAAAAGCTCCGAGCAGCTCCAAGCAGTTCTGAGCAACTCCTAACAGCTCCGAGCAGCTCTGAACAGTTCCTAAAAGGTCCCACCCACACTGAACTGCTCCTAAAAGATATGAACAGCTCCGAACAGCTCTGAGCATCTCTGAGCATCCCTGAGCATCCCTGAGCAGCTCATGATAGCTGCGAGTAGCTCTGAGCAGACCCGAGGAGGTCTGAGTATCCCTGATACATTTTGAGCAGCCTTGAACAGCTTCGGAAGGGTTTGAGCAGCTCCCAGCAGTTCTGAGGAGCTCCTAACAGCTCCGAGCAGCTCTGAAAAGCTATGATCACCTCTGAGTATCTCCAATCAACTCTGAGCACCCCCGAACAGCCCTGAAAAGCTCTGAGCAGCTTCAAGCAGTTCCGAGCTCTGAGAATAAGATACGAGCAGCTCTGAGCATCCTTAATCAACTTTGAGCATCCCCGAACAGCCCCAAGAAGCGCCGAGCAGTTCTAAACAGTTTTGAGCAACCAAGAGCAGCCCTAAACAGACTCAAATAGCTCTGAGCAGCTCCAATCAATTTGGAGCAGCCCCAAATAGACCTGAAAAGCTGTAGGCAGCTCTTGGCAGCTCTGAGGAGCTAAGAGCAGCTCCGAACAGCTCCGAGCAGCCCCGAGCAGCTCTGACCACCTCTAAGCGTAACCGAGCAACCCCGAGCAGCTCTGAGTAGTTCCGAGCAGCTCCGAGTAGTTCCGAGCAGCACCGAGCAGCTCCAAGAAGCCCCGAGTACCAGTAAGTAAACGTGATCGACTCACCAGCAGCCAACACCTGCCACTCCATGTCTAACAGGCGTCTAAATCAAACACTCGTGGATCTTAGCGAGCAGTTACTATATTGACCTATAACTTCCTATGCTCCTTGTACGATATTAACCGCGCAATGTGTCTGCCTGCACTACTTCACGGACACATGTCCAGGTGTAAACGTCTCAGCATAGGTTTTGTATGAGAATCAGGACACGCATTATGCCATTTGATAAATTTGTTAATGCATCCTCTGCAACACTTTATACAGATATCACGTACCTTTTCCTCACCTTCTCAAAGGACTTCTGTTTAATGCCCAAAGTTAGTCAGTCATTTGAGTGTTCTGTCCGTGCACTATGACTCCCATTTGGTCACATAAGAAAAATAAACTCTTTTATAACACTGGCTTACTGTACGATTCATTTATTCATGTGGGAGTAGGAAAGGGAAACACTGGTGATGTAAGTGAGTGATTTAAATGTAAATCAGCTCGATTTGAACGCATTAGATACCACTATTGACAGTCATTCTGAATTTCCGTGTGAAGATAAAGGACTATAAAGGTGATACAGCATATTGCGCTGCCTATGTGAAACGAGCAATCATTTTTCAAAACCCATCACGGGAATTTTAGTCCCTCGATCTCTACATCTCAAAAATCTAATTTGTGAATGCCCTTTGACTCTGTTATGGTCGATTGGGTAGGTAGTTTATTCTTCTGTATCTCACCCCTGGTATCTTTGGCCAATAGCTTAACATTGTAAACTCGTACTCTATACCCATAGGAGTATTGCAGTCCATTCTCCATGGTCTATATCCTGTGTGTTGTCCATTCTTTTAGTGTGTACAGGGGTGAGATAAATACAGAAAGCAACTCGTTTTGGTCAAAGTTGTTGTTCTCCAACTTGTTTAAATGCTACATGACATTCACTCAGGCTGTCACCTCGTTCATATCACTCCACATTTTCTCATGGACATCGAATGACTTTGACCAAAACTTGCTGGTTTCCAACTTTTTTTAATGCTATGTGATATTCACTCGGCTGACGTCTCGTTCATATCACACCACATCAAACTCATGGAGAACAACAACTTTAATCAGAACTCGTTCGTTTCCTCTTTATATTCCTTTTCTGTCTCTTTTCTCTTGTTGCTCCTGAATCAGTTAGTTATAGTTCAGGAACTCGATGCCGCACCACCAGTACATTTCCAAAATTAGAGAGAAGTTGAAGGTCGTTCATCAAGGTCATACATTGAGGGCACACAATGGCGTGCGGGCGTGCATTGCGCGGTCGTGTGCACGTGTCACGAGCGGGGGAAGGACTCACCCCCACCCCCACCACACTCCCCCTCTGCACGCACCACAATGCATGCACACACTGGGAGAACAAAGACCGTGGTCAATCAATGCCGCTGAGGTATTGTGTGTCAGTATCACAAAATACTTTACAAAATCATACTCTGTCTTCTTCATATCGTGACTTTCTATGGCTGGGGTTGGTTTTTTTAATGTGGTCTTAGTATAAAGGGAATAGTACCAATACAAGGACAGTGCACGGGATACAAAAATACAGAACATGTGTGTACGTATTCATCTCACCCCTTGGTATATTTTCTTTATAGACTTAACATTGGTTTGTTTGTTTGTTTGGTTTGATTTTACGTCCAGTCAACCATTATAGGTCCTTTCTAGACTTTTTCAAGGTTCTTTTAAACCACAAGGGTGGTGATCGAATCTATGTGATGAATTCAGGTAGAAATCTCAACCCTACACATTTGCTGAGGTGAGAGTTCTTTTACTTCCCACACCACATAGACATACTTAACATTGGAACTCGCACTCAACGTCCATGGAATATTTTGAAAACAAAAGTAAGCAATGGGGGATGGCGTCACAAATGTTAGCCAAATAGTTAGTGATAAAATCTGAACCGCACTCGATCGATAACCACTCAAAATACACAAACCCTTTTGATTTTCTACATAATCTCCGTATCTTCGCCTCGTGAGATTTCTCGGCAACCAAAACTTATGACATTCTTCCAGTTTTTAGAGCGTGCTTGCACACGCTAAATATATCATCTAGAGGTTAGAGTGGTCACATTGAACTTCCAGTGTGCTTCCAGAAAACTATCCCTTTACTATCTGCATGCTGTTCACTGTCATAGTGAGAACAGAGCGGGGAGCCAGTGTCTCAGGGTTTTAGAGGCATTCCCAGTTGACCATGACTAATCACTCAAAACCAAAATACCTCAAGACCCACTGGTGCTTGATATGTTTGGACCCTAGACTCAGGCAGTTGCAGAAATAGCAAGTTGACTGGGTTCAAGTGGGTTACAGAAAACTATCCATAGACTGAATCTAACCCAAACCTTTTAAGTGTCCTTCATTTATGATTGCACGCTCATTCATCTATGATGAACATCCTATTTGCTCCTTGTTCTGAATCTTGATGCAGTTCTTTCTTAATATGTGAATCCATCCATTTTTTCCTACGACATTTGAAAACACGGAGTTGGGTGATGAAGCATGGAAATGGAGATACAGAAACGAAGTCTCAATTCGCCAGTTATAGTAATTGATCGCCAGGATTGTAACATCATATACATGCTGAAGAGAATGGATCCCATGTGAATTTGTGATTAAAACGAAATCAATATGCAAAGATCAGGATATCCATTATGAGTATGGACCTCATACTCAATGCCCATGTAGTATTAAAAAAAGAATACCGAATGCGGGACACTGTCACAAAGGTTAGCTCATTAGTCAATGTGAAGGGTGAGATGAATTGAGAAACCTACGCAAGCTAAGGGTCAGAGCTCAATTCCATCTCGTTTGAATCACTACATATTTCACTCAGCTTTGCATTGTGGATTGCTATTTGAGATCTTTTGTATAACAAAAAATACGTCCTAACGCCGTATATTTATGTTATAAAAGGCAGAGAATGATGCCCTTACAGGCTCAGTCACTACGTTTCCTTATAATCATGCACCGAAAAAAACACGAAAAACGCCATTTTATTCCCATTTTAAATCATTTATTTAAAGCTCATTCACTACGTCTCAGTGTGCCCGAACATTATTTATACTGCACCCCTAACAGCGAGAACCATTTCATAGACGTTCGGCCACTGGTGTATAATAATAATGATAATGATAATAATAATGATGATAATAATAATAATAATAATAATATAATAATAATAATAATAATAATAATACTGATAATAATAATGATAATAATAATAATAATAATAATAATAATAATAATAATAATAATAATAATAATAATAATAATAAAAATAAAATAATAATGATGATAATAATAATACTAAAAACAATTTATTGCTACTCAGAGTTGCTCCTTAAACTGCTCACAATCACTCGCTGTTAATTATTCTCCCGAACCCGTTAGTTCTCAAATGTTTGATTATCGCACGTTTGACCTCTGCCACTGGGGCTTGTGATCGTAATTACCTAAAACAATTAAAAAATAATTAAAAATTTTTAAAAAAATCAAAAAATCTGGAGACAATGCCTTGGGTTTGGGGGTGTGGGAGGCAGTGGTTTGGGGCATGCCAATGCAGTCAGCCATCCATTGGGGCCGGCAGTCACCGCCTTCAGGGCTGATTTTTTTCAGGGAGGAAGGTGCTGGTGCCATCGCCATCCTTGTTAATTGGAAAAGCTGGAAGCGGCGGAAGAAGTTGGCGAGGATCTGGCTAATTGTCGACCGGTGCTTTCACTCAGTGGCAGGGTCGTGGATCGTAAAGCGGGATTCACACGTAGAGACTAATGTACCTGAGACTGGTGTACTTCACACCTTTAAGTGGGATTTACACATAGAGACTAATGTACCTGAGACTGGTGTACCTCACACCTTTAAGTGGGATTTACACATAGAGACTAATGTACCTGAGACGGGTGTACTTCACACTTTTAAGTGGGATTTACACATAGAGACTAATGTACCTGAGACGGGTGTACTTCACACCTTTCCCCTAGTCTAAAGCAGGATTCACACAGAGACTAATGTACCTGAGACGGGTGTACTTCACATCTTTCCCATAGTCTAAAGCAGGATTCACACGTAGAGAGTAATGTACCTGTGACGGGTGTATTTCACATCTTTCCCCTAGTCAAAAGCGGGATTCACAAGTAGAGACTAATGTACCTGAGACGGGTGTACTTCACTCCTTTCCCTGAAGTGGAATTAACACGGGTAGGTTTCCATACCCTGTGAGGTACATGAATCCCATTTTGTGAATTACACTTTACAGGGTACAGAATCTCAGCAGGATTTGCCTCAGACAAATACTCTGTGATGTACATGAATCTCAGCTCGATTGGTCTCAGACAAACACCCTGTGAGGTAAATGAATCCCGCCGTGTGAATCCCACTTTACAAGGTACAGAATCTCAACAGGATTTGTCTCAGACAAACACCCTGTGAGATAAATGAATCCCATCGTGTGAATCCCACTTTACAGGATACAGAATCTCAGCAGGATTTGTCTCATACTAACACCCTGTGAGGTACATAAATCCCATCGTGTGAATCCCACTTTACAGGATACAGAATCTCAGCAGGATTTGTGTCAGACAAACGCCCTGTGAGGTACATGAATCCCACAGTGTGAATCCCACTTTACAGGGTACAGAATCTCAGCAGGATTTATTTGTTTGTTTGTTTGGTTTGATTTAACATCCAGTCAACCATTATATATCCTTACAAGACTTTCTCAAGGTTCTTTTACACCACAAGGGTAGTGATCGAATCTATGTGAGCAATTAAGGTAGAAATCTCACCCCTACACATTTACCAAGGTGAGAGTTCTTTAACTTCCTACACCACATATACATGGCATTAGAAGGATTGGCCTTTGATAAAGCAGTAAATCTACCACTGCTGGGGTGGGACTCGAACCCACACAGTCCTAAAACCTTGTCCAGTGCTCTAACCGCTGAGCTAACTCCCCAACCCTTCCAAGATGGATTGATCTCAGACAAACACCCGGTGAGGTACAAGTATCCCGCCGTGTGAATTCCACTTCAGCTGCTGCACAGCCCGGGTGACGCTTGTCACACTCTCAACGCTTTGTTTATTGAATAAAACGCAATAATAAAACACTGGGCGAGTGCTGAGATCTCCACTGAGTGAGCAGCTCAGATATGCGGGGTTTTAACCAAGCGAGCAACTCAAGGACCCGCCCCTCCAAACGTCATGAATGAAGAAGCATCCTTTGTCCTCCTAGAACAATACTTATCCAGTCCTCCAATCACTATATTCAATCCCACATGGCCCCTGCTCCACTTACCAGGCCAGTCGAGGGTCATTTCACAAGCGCTGCGCTCGCCCAGCCCACAATTAAACGGGGAAAAAAGGTTATCTCCGAGGATGTGCTGGGGATTATTTTGAGTCCTTTATTAAGAGGAGGTATGGTCCCGGACGGAAAGAAAACTAATTAATTGTCCGTCTTGCTCGTGACAATCTGATGCTTAAGTCATTACTTGGGCAATCTGCTCATCATCAACTGGTCCCATACTGACTACGGCGGACATGTTAAGTGGGACTACACGTTATGGGAGGCTGTACACGTTACGTGAGACTTTACACGTTCTGTGAGACTGTACACGTTCTGTGAGACTGTACACGTACTGTGAGACTGTACACGTATTATGAGACTGTCCTCGTTCTCTGAGACTGTACACGTACCATGAGACTGTGCACGTTCTGTGAGACTGTGCACGTTCTGTGAGACTGTACACATTCTGTGAGACTGTACACGTTCTGTGAGACTGTACACGTTCTGTGAGACTGTACACGTTACGTGAGACTGTACACGTATTATGAGACTCTACACGTTCTCTGAGACTCTACACGTTCTCTGAGATTCTACACGTTCCGTAAGTCTACGAGGCATTTTATTCATTTTCAATATTTTCCATTTGCTAAGTTTAAACATGTGTAAATACCAACAACATCAAGATCACTTTAGGACACCTGAAAACACTGAACGTTTCTTGCTGGTCAAGCTACGGTATTATTTGCTATTCATTGCTCATCATTATTCTCTACCTATGGACCATGCCCCACATTTCACAAATCCTCAAGTCCGCACCCTTAAGTCAAACAACACATGATCGTATTCTAACCACACCTCTCCACCACCCCTCCCAACCATGTAACCCGAGACCCTATCTTTCCTACTCATCTAACCTTTTGTATCTCATTCCAACTTCGCCCCGACCCTGATCAACTCTTGACTCGCCCCATTCATCAACCACACCCCAGGCTCGTCCTCGCTCCTCTTACCCTCAAATCTCCTCCCCTCCTTCACTCCCAAACCTCTCCTCCCCTACTCCTCCTCCCCGCAACCCTCCTCCCCTCACCTCTCAACTCTTCTCCCCCTTCTCCCCTCACCCCGTCTCCCCTCACCCCTTTCCTTCCCTCAACCCTCCTCCCCTCTTTCCTCAACCCCCTTTCCTCACCCTTCCTTCCTCCTCCCCTCAACCCTCCTCCCCTCTTTCCTCAACCCCCTTTCCTCACCCTTCCTTCCTCCTCCCCTCAACCCTCCTCCCCTCTTTCCTCAACCCCCCTTCCTCACCCTTCCTTCCTCCTCCCCACCTTCCCCTCCTCCCCCTTTTCTTCACCCTTCCCCTCCTCCCTTCCTCCTCCCCTCTCCCTGCCCTCCCCATCTTCCCATTCTTCCCCTCCTCCCCTCTTTTCGTCACCCTTCCCTCCTCCCCTCCTCCCTCCCTCCCCTCCTTCCCTCCTCCCCTCACCTCTCACCCCTCTTCCACTCCTCCTCCTCCTCCCCTCCTCTAGCCCCTCCTCCCATCAACCCCTCCTCCACCTTCCACTCCCCTCACCCCCTTTCCTCCTCCCCTCCCTCCTCCCCTCAGCCCTCCTCCCCTCACCTCTCACCCCTCCTCCTCCTCCCCTCCTCTAGCCCCTCCTCCCATCAACCCCTCCTCCACCTTCCTCTCCCCTCACCCCTTTTCCTCCTCCCCTCCCTCCTCCCCTCCTCTCTTCATTCCTTCACCCCTCGTGCCTCCCCCACCTACCCTCCCTCCTCCCCTCCTCTCTTCATTCCTTCACCCCTTGTCCCTCCCCCACCTACACTCTCCCCCCCTCCTCGTGAACGGCGCCATCATCTTTTTACAAGATGAGACCGTGGTCTTTTTCCCCGCTCGCTGAGGGCGCATGAGATCACGTTCAGGACTTCACCTGATTACAAAAAAAGCCCCGCAGGAGCATGGGAAACGTGAGACGAGAGCGAGGCTCTACACTGTATACGTCACCGGTGGCGCCCCCATGTGGCCAGTCTGTAGATCGCCGGCCGACATTAATCTTTAACCCTTTATGGACGGCCATCTGTGGCAGAGCTGTCACCATAAGGATGGGTGCTAGTGATATTGCATATCTCTAGAGGACGAACACATTTTCGATAAAGTCATAATTTGATGTTCCATCCTGTGATATTATTGGGAATCTATAATATTTCACTTATTTTAGCTTACTCAGATTGATTTTGATGTTATAGCTGCATCTCCTGAGGATTTCATGTACATTGATAAATCATTTCCTTTTCAAATTTTTTTTTATTGGTTTAAGAGAAATGATGCCTTGAGTCATCATTCGGCCTGGACCGGTTGATGCCTCAAGGCATCATTCGGCCGGGGCTTCTTGTAGTAATATACGACCTTCTCGTCGTGGCATAAACACTGACAAGTCTAACTCTCGTTCAGTTTTTACTAAGTCTCTACTGCCTATAAATCGATAATATTAGGAAACGTCCTTACTGTGGACGAAACGGTTCCTGTTTGAGGTCAGTCTTTGATTTCATACGGCCTGACGCCATAGGCGGAGGGCAGTATGAAATCAAAGACTGACCGAGAACGAGAAACATTTCGCCCACAGTGAGGACGTTTGCTTATTATCATATACCTTAAATCGATGAAAAAATATTTTGATTACTTATTAAGTAACACTCACAGCGGGCACGAACATTATTATTACTGCACCCCTAGCAGCGGGCAGTATTTGATAGACATTCGCCCACAGGTATATGGTAATAACTTACACACTCCCAGCAGCGGTTGCTCTTGTCCTCAGCATGCATGTCAGGATTACAATGACACCTGTGAGAGACATCAGAATGTCACTATGGTGGGTAGCGACATAAAAAGGCTGCAGGAAGATTGAAACCATATTAACATCCCAGTCGCCATTTTCTATTCGTACATGTGCAGCATCTTGTTGAATTAAACCTTGATGCAGAATAACACACCACATGTATCTGCAAAATGTGATTGGCGAGTATCAGAATGCCACATTTCTTACAGATGATTGGAGAGTTCCATAACACCCTACTACATATATCTACAAGATGTGATTGGAGAGTGTCATAATACCACACTACATACATCTACAAGATGTGATTGGTGAGTGTCATGATTATACACTACACACATCTACAAGATGTGATTGGCGAGTGTTAAAATACCACACTACATACATTTACAAGATCTGATTGGCGAGTGCCATAACACCTTACTTCGTACATCTACGAGATGAGATTGGCGAGTGTCAAAATAATGCACTACATACATCTACAAGATGTGATTGGTGAGTGTCAGAATACCACACTACATACATCTATAAGATGTGATTGGCGAGTGTTAAAATACCACACTACATACATCTACAAGATCTGATTGGCGAGTGTCAGAATACCACACTACATACATTTACAAGATGTGATTGGCGAGTGTCAGAATACCACACTACATACATCTATAAGATGTGATTGGCGAGTGTTTAAATACCACACTACATACATCTACAAGATCTGATTGGCGAGTGTCAGAATACCACACTACATACATTTACAAGATCTGATTGGCGAGTGTCAGAATACCACACTACATACATCTATAAGATGTGATTGGCGAGTGTTTAAATACCACACTACATACATCTACAATATGTGATTGGAGAGTGTCAGAATACCACACTACATACATCTACAAGATGTGATTGGAGAGTGTCAGAATACCACACTACATACATCTACAAGATGCGATTGGCGAGATTTAAAATACCACACTACTTACATCTACAAGATGTGATTGGAGAGTGTCAGAATACCACACTACATACATCTACAAGATGCGATTGGCGAGATTTAAAATACCACACTACTTACATCTACAAGATGTGATTGGAGAGTGTCAGAACACCACACTACATACATCTACAAGATGCGATTGGCGAGTGTACCATCACCCAGCTACATGTTGATAGTCCGTTGTTTGATGAAGCTATCATTCACATACCCCTCCATCCGACTCTTACCAGGTGCATTCCCTGTCAACCCCTGACCTTACAAATGTACGCTCGGTCAGTAACATTCCCATCTGCTCACTCTTAATATTCACCTGAGAGATTGAAGCCTGCTGTCTGCCGTTCGTCCGACCAGAGACATTTCAGTATTGTCATAAGGGAAGGCTTTTTAATAATGGGCCATCACAGTGGTGGGAGGTGAGGGTGGGTTGGGGGCCTCCTGTCAGTGCCTTCCACGAGAAGACAGGTCCCTGACCCCTGAAAGCCCCCGGTCTGTGAGCTGCTCATTCCGGGCCCAGTCACCTGCACATCACACAGAGAGCAGCTCGCCATGTCTATACGACGTCCGCCAAGAGCTGCCACAAAACACCATCTCACCGACATCCGCTGACAACGACCTGCCAGGTAATCAGGTGAGAGGGGAGGACAGCCCTGAGGGGATGGGTGTAGCTGGGGTGAGTGGCTGTAGCTGGGGTGAGTGGGTGTAGCTGGGGTGAGTGGCTGTAGCTGGGGTGAGTGGGTGTAGCTGGGGTGAGTGGCTGTAGCTGCTGGTAGCCGCTGGTAAGGTAGGTGGCTATAGTAGGGTAGGTGGCTATAGTAGGGTAGGTGGCTATAGTAGGGTAGGTGGCTATAGTAGGGTAGGTGGCTATAGTAGGGTAGGTGGCTATAATAGGCTAGGTGGCTATAATAGGCTAGGTGGCTATAATAGGCTAGGTGGCTATAATAGGCTAGGTGGCTGTATTAGAGTAGGTTTCTATATCGGTGTAGGTGGCTGTAGTAGAGTACATGGCTACAGTAGGACAGGTGGCTATAGTAGTGTTGGTGGCTACAGAAGGATAGGTGGCTGTTGTGTATGGTAGGTGCCTCTATCAGGGCAGGTGGCTATAGTGAGGTAGGTGACCGTTGCGCGTGGTAGGTACCTATATCAGGGCAGGTGTTTATATTAAGGTAGGTGGCCGTTGCGTGTGGTAGGTGCCTATATCAGGGCAGGTGGCTATATTAAGGTGGGTGACCGGTGCGTGTGGTAGGTGCCTCTATCAGGGCAGGTGGCTATAGTGAGGTAGGTGACCATTGCGCGTGGTAGGTGGCTATAGTGAGGTAGGTGACCGTTGCGTGTGGTAGGTGGCTATATCAGGGCAAGTGGCTATATTTTGGTAGGTGACCGTTGCGTGTGGTAGGTTGCTGTAAAGGGGTAGGTGGCTATAGTAAGGTAGGTGACCATGTGGTAGGTGCCTATATCAGGATAGGTGGCTATATTAAGGTAGGTGGCCGTTGCGTGTGGTAGGTGCCTATATCAGGGCAGGTGGCTATATTCAGGTGGGTGACCGTTGCGTGTGGTAGGTGGCTATAGTAAGGTGGGTGACCGTTGCGTGTGGTAGGTGGCTGTAGTAAGGTAGGTGACCGTTGCGTGTGGTAGGTGGCTATAGTAAGGTGGGTGACCGTTGCGTGTGGTAGGTGGCTGTAGTAAGGTAGGTGACCGTTGCGTGTGGTAGGTGGCTATAGTAAGGTGGGTGACCGTTGCGTGTGGTAGGTGGCTATAGTAAGGTAGGTGACCGTTGCGTGTGGTAGGTGGCTATAGTAAGGTGGGTGACCGTTGCGTGTGGTAGGTGGCTATAGTAAGGTGGGTGACCGTTGCGTGTGGTAGGTGGCTGTAGTAAGGTAGGTGACCGTTGCGTGTGGTAGGTGGCTATAGTAAGGTGGGTGACCGTTGCGTGTGGTAGATACCTGGAGGAGAGGTAGGTACAGCAGACTGGCGCCGTCACTGTCAGATCCACTCATGTCTCAGGTGCTTCTACCAGCGACAGATCTAGGGATCAGGTCAAAGGTCAATCCTGGGGGTCAGCATCAAGGACGAATACACTTTCACCACACGTGCACTTTGAAACAACCATTTGTGTCTGTGTGGGTGCTCGAGGGACGGGTGGCTCGCTTTTGTTGGTTATTTTTCTTGATTACTGTTGTTTTGGGGTGCCTTGTCATACATTCTGGAGGCTAGTGAAGGGGGTTAGGAGGGTACAGAGACAGGGCTGTGACACCAAAGTCCTTGTGCTTGACAAGCCATCTGGGGCTCCCAGCACTGGAGATAATCTCAAAGCGAGGCGGTTTAATCTCGACTCCCTGTCAGACTGAGTTGCTCAGTGGAGACACAGTAAATCATTCTGCGTGGCCATCCTAATGGCCCCCATGACATCCCTACCTTATTTATAACTTTGTTCCTGGATGACCTCCCACCAGTAGATAGCTATGGACAAAACAGTGCCTGATGAGAAGTTTGTTTGGTTTGATTTAATGTCAAGTGAACCATTACAGGTTCTCACCAGACTTTCTCAAGGTTCTTTTACACCACAAGGGTGGTGATGGAATTTATGTGATGAATTTATGTAGAAGTCTTACCCCTACACATTAACCGAGGTAAGAGTTTTTTTATTTCCCACATCACATAGACATGGTATGAGTAGGATGGCCTTTGATATAGCAGTAAATCTACCACTGCTGGGGGTGAAGGAGAAAGGTGGTTGTACACCACAACACATAGACATGGTATGAGAAGGACTGGCCTTTGATATAGCAGTGAATCTACCACTGCTGGGGGTGAAGGAGAAAGGTGGTTGTACACCACAACACATAGACATGGTATGAGTAGGATGGCCTTTGATATAGCAGTAAATCTACCACTGCTGAGGGTGAAGGAGAAAGGTGGTTGTACACCACACCACATAGACATGGTATGAGAAGGATTGGCCTTTCTTATAACAGTAAGTCTACCACTGCTGGGGATGAAGTAGAAAGGTGGCTGCACACCACACCACATAGACATGGTATGAGAAGGACTGGCCTTTGATATAGCAGTAAATCTACCACTGCTGGGGGTGAAGGAGAAAGGTGGTTGTACACCACAACACATAGACATGGTATGAGAAGGACTGGCCTTTGATATAGCAGTGAATCTACCACTGCTGAGGGTGAAGGAGAAAGGTGGTTGTACACCACACCACATAGACATGGTATGAGAAGGATTGGCCTTTCTTATAACAGTAAGTCTACCACTGCTGGGGGTGAAGGAGAAAGGTGGTTGTACACCACAACACATAGACATGGTATGAGTAGGATGGCCTTTGATATAGCAGTAAATCTACCACTGCTGAGGGTGAAGGAGAAAGGTGGTTGTACACCACACCACATAGACATGGTATGAGAAGGATTGGCCTTTCTTATAACAGTAAGTCTACCACTGCTGGGGATGAAGTAGAAAGGTGGTTGCACACCACACCACATAGACATGGTATGAGAAGGACTGGCCTTTGATATAGCAGTAAATCTACCACTGCTGGGGGTGAAGGAGAAAGGTGGTTGTACACCACAACACATAGACATGGTATGAGAAGGACTGGCCTTTGATATAGCAGTGAATCTACCACTGCTGGGGGTGAAGGAGAAAGGTGGCTGTACACCACAACACATAGACATGGTATGAGAAGGACTGGCCTTTGATATAGCAGTGAATCTACCACTGCTGAGGGTGAAGGAGAAAGGTGGTTGTACACCACACCACATAGACATGGTATGAGAAGGATTGGCCTTTCTTATAACAGTAAGTCTACCACTGCTGGGGATGAAGTAGAAAGGTGGCTGCACACCACACCACATATACATGGAAGGATTGGTCTTTGATATAGCAGTAAATTTACCACTGCAGGGAATGAAGGAGAAGAGTGGCTGCAGTGGGACTCCTGATAAAAAGGTTGTGGAATGGATTGGCTCTTGATGAGCGGCAGTGGTGCTGGAGATGGCGTTAGTAGTGAGTAATACACGAGCAGTTAACAGTAGACCATGGGGGAATGAGCAGCTCACTATTATGTGCAAATACAGAGTTAGAAGGAAACTCACAAGATGAAATTTATAGAAGAAACCAGCAGGTTTTGGTCAAAGTCATTGTTTTGCACGAGTTTAATGCGGAGTGATATGAACAAGGCAAAAGCTGAGTGAATACCACATAGCATTCAAACGAGTTGGAGAACAACGACTTTGACCAGAATGAGTTGCTTTCTGTATTTATCTCACCCCTGTATACACTGACAGAATGTAGACACCAAGATATATACCATGGAGAACGGACTGTAATACTCGTAGGGGCATGGAGAACTAGTTTCCAATATTAAACCTATGGGACAGAAATACCAGGGGTGAGATAAAACCGAGAGTCAAGCTGAGTTAATTACTCTGCAGTCAAACGAGGCAGAGTGCAGACCGAATTATTTTCATCAGTGGGTTTCTGATATCACCCCACTCTGTATAACTTTATCAGTCAATAAAATAAATCACCCGATTAGCCATTGAATAATAGGTACACTACCTTCACGGCCATGGAGTACGAGTTCCTATCTATATTCAATTAAAAGTCGAATGAATCTTTCAACTATATCACTGAAAATATGGTGTTGTATAAAGTAGCGATGCTACGTGAAAATATCAATACCACACAACACGATCCGATATTACTGGAGAAACGCTTTTCCCACATTTCTAGGAGCGCCGAACCCCTGAGGTGGGGATGCTCTGGGAGTTCTCAATGCCGACACCCCATCTCGCGCATGCGCCTCACCCACGTACATCCACTCATGCACGTGTCCCACTCTTGCCATTCGCAGGCCCCACCAGCACTTGACATTTAATCTTTGCCATCTCATCTGTATTCTCATATGACCATCTCATATCCAAACCAAAAAAAGACCCATCGAACTCTACACACTGAGAACAAAAAAAATATCCACTTGGCCAACAAAATCCAATTCAAAGTTTAATGATTCGGTTCGCAAAAAAATGGAAAATGCCTGAGCGTGACTTTTCAATTTCTGTGCTGACAGGTTGTCGTTTGTTATTCGCATACAGCAGGACTACTACTGACGAACCAACCCCTGAGGACATACATTGAGACTCCTTGATCTGGGCTAGGAGTCCTATACGCTGGTAAAAAGGGAGAGGGGACTATAGGGGGCGCTGCCAGCGGAGTACTGGATGAGACGGAGCCAAACTAGACCCGGAGGCGCCACCCTGACGCCAGCCTACTGTCGACCCCCCCCCCCCCCTCCTCCTGCACGTCATCCTCCTCCCCTCCTCCTCCTCCTCCTCCAGGGCATCATGCCTGCGTCTGTACCAACCCACAGGAGCAAGACGTACACATCCGGTATCCTATACGCCTTATATTATCGCTCACAAATTTGTAGATACAAATGATGCAGAGAGCTACATTTTTGTGTACAAAATCTGGTGGTTTCAGATACGAGCAGCCATATGCTCCGAGGAGTTGACGCGTAGTAATATCTGAGCGTATGCGAGGATATTGCGCAGAGTCAACTCTAAGGAGCATACGGCCTCTTGTATCTGAAACCAGTCTATATTGTATTTATTATCCACCTTTTCTGGACAAGTGGCATGTCGATATCAGTTCGTTTTAGTTATGCACTATTTTCCCGGACTATTTTTCCGTATGCGCCACCCGGAGCATACAACATATCCATATGCGCCGGGTATGGTGATACACACTCCCCATGTGTTTTCTATGGACACTTTTATTAGGTGGATATATCTGTATGCTCCGGGTATGTCCATACACACTCCCCATGTGTTTTCTATGGACACTTTGTATTAGGTGGATAATAAAAATGGCGCAGAGAGCTGTGGTATTGTTTACACCATCTGATGACTCTATAGCCATCAGCCATGGTTTATACCTACACACTCCCCAAATACACATCCCATGTTCCCACCCAATACCCCTACTCCGTATACCCACCCCAATTCCCAATCCGATATCCCCACTGAATATCGACCACCCCATACCCCTACCCCATCCCTATCCCTACCCAGTTTTCCACTCCGATATCCCCATTTAATATCAACAACCCCATACAACAACACATATGTCCTAATATCCCTCCATATCCCCACTCCAAATCCCTGCCCGATACCCCTACTCCCTATCTATGCCTTATATCCCCACCCCATACCGCAACCCATATGTCCTTCCGTATCCCCACCCCATATCTCCTAATATACCTCCATATTCTCACCTCACATTCTCACCCCATACCCCCACCCCATACCACAACCCATTTGTCCTAATATCCCTCCATATCCCCACCCCAAATCCCTGCCCGATACCCCTACTCCCTATCTCTACCTTATATCCCCACCCCATACCAGAACCTCCTAATATCCCTCCATATCCCAACCCCATACTATAGAGGAAACCCACGAAAGTTAAGGGTCTGAGATCGTATCCCATCGAGTTTGAATCACGTAGTAATTCACAAGGCGAAGCAGCGTGAATTGCTATGTGATTCAAATGAGATGGGATCGAGCTCTGACCCTAAACTTGAATGGGTTTCTGAATTTATCTCACCCTTAATATTGACTAATGGGCTAACATTTGTGACATTATCCCCAATTGGATATTTTTCTAATGGGTGTTAGATACGAGTTTCTAATGTTAAGTCTATGGAGAAAAAATATCTGGGGTGAGATAAAACCCCAAATCCACACCACATCCCCCCCCCCCACCCACTCCCGTTCACAGTATCCAGCACTCATTGTGTTTGGGCAGGGATCCACGATGTAAATTCAGACGTCCTCAACAGGGGGAGCCACCAGCGACCCGCGGGCGCCGCCATTGATCTCATGGTGTGCGAGAATGTGACGTCACTATACGAGAAAGCACGAGGTCGGCGGCCTTCTCAGCGCGTGGGTTCCGCTTCCGGTCCCTCTCTATCCCGTCATGCCCCGCGCTTATTTCATCTCGGGCTTCCGGTTGCGCGCGCAGGCGGAAGCCGGGCCCTGATCCTCGACCGTCTTTAATTACTGTGTCATCAAATTTTGATCGTTAATGGAGGGTAATACTATCTAATGGGAAAACGTCACCGGGTGAAATACGTCGCAGCCGTCAGGCTCATGCTAGGCGGCGGCCTCGCGCGGGGCAGGCCTAAATAAGGCCGGCGCGGCACCTTATCGCGACATAATGCACTTATAAACAGTGCATTACGGCATTAGGCGGCGGGGAGGCCCGCCCCCGACCCCCGCCGTGCCCCGCACCTGGGTCAGGTAAGCGGCGGCCCGCCCCCCGCGCCGCGAGGGGGAGTAACGGGACTCACGTGTAGGTGATTATGGCCAGTTTACACTGTGCGCTGTGAGGTACACCCGCTAGTCTCAGTACCTCAAAGTGCACAGTGTTAACTGCATGCTTCCCGCTAGTCTGAGACTGGGCGTACCTCAAAGTGCACAGTGTGAACTGCACGCTTCCCGCTAGTCTGAGACTGGGCGTACCTATGTACCTCAAAACGCACAGTGTGAACTGCATGCTTCCCGCTAGTCTGAGACTGGGCGTACCTCAAAGTGCACAGTGTGAACTGCACGCTTCCCGCTAGTCTGAGACTGGGCGTACCTATGTACCTCAAAACGCACAGTGTGAACTGCATGCTTCCCGCTAGTCTGAGACTGGGCGTACCTCAAAACGCATAGTGTGAACTGCATGATTCCCGCTAGTCTGAGACTGGGCATACCTATGTACCTCAAAACGCACAGTGTGAACTGCATGCTTCCCGCTAGTCTGAGACTAGGCGTACCTATGTACCTCAAAACGCACAGTGTGAACTGCATGCTTCCCACTAGTCTGAGACTAGGCGTACCTATGTACCTCAAAACGCAGAGTGTGAACTGCATGCTTCCCGCTAGTCTGAGACTTGGCTTACCGGGTAAGCTCAGACTGGAAGTACCTGAGGTACGCCCAGTCACAAATAGTTTTGAATATCACTCATGTTGGATATTTGGTACTGCTAATCTGAGACACGGCGTACCGATGTATCTCCAATCGCAAGCGTTCCAATCGCAAAGAGGGATGGTTCACACACATATTTGCACGTACTTTGCGCCTGGGTACCTCACGTTTCAAGTGTGGTACCTTCAGTCTCAGACTGGAGGTACCCAAAGTCGCACAGTGTGAACTGGCCTTAAGAAGGAAGGGGAGGCGTGGGCAGGGTGGAATGGAAGGTAGGAAGTGGCAGAGGGTGAGTGTATGGAGGAGTATAACGATGGGCGGAGTCAAAGCAGGGAGTAAAAACTCCTGTGTTTGTAACCTGCTGGGAGACGGGATGTAATACTAGGAGGGACAGAAATGGGGATGGATGATGGAGAGAGCATGTTGGATTGTGGATTATTTAGTTGTGAAGAGAGGTCCTCTTGGGGTGGGTGCAGGGCAGGCAGGGCAAGGTAGTGGTTGTATGGATCCTAGTTGGCTGGGGTGGTGGGTACAGGACTGAGTGGGTGGCTGAGTGGGTGGCTGGTGTGTTAGGTATCTATAGAACTGTATAAATGAACAATACTCCACAAGTTTGGATGGGCCGCAATCGTGATCGAGGCAACGCCGAGTGACGATTGCGGCCCATTCAAACGAGTGGAATATCATGTATTTTACAATTTAAGTGTGGTTCTGGATTTATCTCAGCCCTTTCACTGTAAGGGACGTTTAAATCTCTTGTCTTATCTTGTCTTTTCTCTGAAATCCTGGCTGCTGATTGGTCAATCGCATATAAAGTCATCTCGTATTCACTACGAGGATGGCTTTGTATTTTACCAGGGTGATCGTTGAGTATATTTTTCTAATGATGTTCCTATGGCTAAACCTGTACCAGGGGTGAGATAAAGGGCTGAGTGGGTGGCTGTGTGAATACTGGTTGGGCTGGGTAGTAGGTACAGGAGTGAGTGGGTGGCTGTGAGGTTGCTTGTTGGTTGGGGTGGTGGGTACAGGAGTGAGTGGGTGGCTGTATTTGATGCTGCTTGTTGGTTGGGGTGGTGGGTAGAGGACTGAGTGGGTGGCTGTGAGGTTGCTGGTTGGCTGAGATGGTGGGTACAGAAGTGAGTGGGTGGCTTTATCCTACCCCTAATAAAAACTCCATAGGCTTAACATTGAGTCCCTGTATTTGGTCTGGAGTTCAGAAAAATGAAAAATATCGCTCTAGTGGGATACACTTGACAAATGACGTCATCTGTTAATGTAGAATAAATTTAGACGGGCGGGGTAGGATAAATTCTAAACCAAACTCGAGTTAGTCGTGTTATTGTTCATCGCACTCCAGCAAGATCACGTATTACTGCTCTCGGCTTCACCTCGCGCAGTAATACACGATCTAACCGTCATGCAATAAACAACAACACGACTAACTCTTGTTTGGTTTCTCCATAGTATTTGATGCTGGTTGGCTGGGTGGGTTGTGGGTACAAGCCTGAGTGGGTGGCTGTGAGGTTGCATGTTGGTTGGGGTGGTGGGTACAGAACTGAGTGGGTGGCTGTGAGGTTGGCTGGTGGCTGAGATGGGTACAAGTCTGAGTGGGTGGCTGTGAGGTTGGCTGGTGGCTGAGATGGGTACAAGCCTGAGTGGGTGGCTGTGAGGTTGGCTGGTGGCTGAGATGGGTACAAGCCTGAGTGGGTGGCTGTGAGTTTGGCTGGTGGCTGAGATGGGTACAAGCCTGAGTGGGTGGCTGTGAGGTTGGCTGGTTGGTGGGGTGGTGGGTACAGAACTGAGTGGGTGGCTGTGAGGTTGCTGGTTGGCTAGGTGGGTGGTGGGTACAAGCCTGAGTGGGTGGCTGTGAGGTTGGCTGGTTGGTGGGGTGGTGGGTACAGAACTGAGTGGGTGGCTGTGAGGTTGGCTGGTGGCTGGTGGCTGGTGGCTGGGGGTGGCCGGGGAGGGACTCGTCAAGCCCTGGAGGAGGTGAGGAGCTGCTCTGACAATAGCGCACCTGGAGGTCGCACACGTTCTCCTCCAGTGTATCGATCTGTGTGAGTCAGTGCGCAGTTCATGGAGGAGAGCTTTTACCGCCATCTTCACTCTGTGAGCTGCTCCCCCTGGTCCTCTCACCCGCTCACAGACTCTCACCAACTCACTCCCCATTCTGTGGCCCACAGTTTAACCCTTTCACGCCGGGCACCTCTGACAAAGCAATGTCTGTAAGGCCGGGTAGGGTGTTAGTACATACCGCTAGGGGACGGGGTCTTTTCAGGCCAATTATGATAATTTCACTTTTGATCACGTGATAAAACACGTGGTCTTTAATATTATTTTATGAGTATTTCAAAATCGTAAGGTTGATGTTATACCAACTTCCTGTGAAAATTCCATCATTATCGATCAATTATTTACAAAGTTATTACACATAATCTATGATTTTGCAAGTCTTAGAAAATGATGCCTTAAGGCATCATCCGGCCACGGACGGCGATGCCTTAAGGCATCACCCGGCGCCAAAGGCTTAGCATAGCGGAAAATTTGGCTTGAAAATCAAAACTTATGTTATTTTACTGAGAATTCAATATGATGATCCCTAGGTGTTGTAGAACACATATCTACCTTGAAATATGATAATTTTATAATAGAATATATAGAAATTCTATAGAGTTGTTTTTTACATAGTGAAACCCATGTTTATTATTTCCAAACTCACACAGATTGTAGTAAATGTACACATTCATTCTTAAAAGCTTGTTTTTGAGAGATTTCAAGAAAACCATATTTTCCCGTAAATTTCCTATATAAATCGTACAAATGAAAGTGGGCCTATTTCACCTATTGAGTGAGGGAAAAACTAGCCCAGACTTAAATTTTGCTCTTATGAGTTTGGAATATGCCACAAATTACCAATTGCAATGTATAAATGTGAATATTCAAAAATCACCAGGTGGCGCCACTGCTAATTGTAGGATATGCCTTTAATCTCTTCATTTCTGTTTCTTCTCACCTCTCCATCTGCTGTGTTTCTGTACTCTCCATATCTGTACTCCTTTTTATTTCTCAACCCCAGTCACTTCCAATCTTGATGGAGTAGCTCGAAGATCTCTCATCACTCTCCCCATGTCTGAGTTGCTCGAGCTGTTTCTCTCGCTCCCTTATTCTCGATTTTGTTCTCTGTATCATTTCAGGGACATTGTTCCATGTTTTGCAGATTGCAGAATAGCGACCCGTTACTCCAGATCTTTTGCGGATAGAATCATAACTATGTCACCATCTATATTCAATTAAAAATCTAATGATTCTTTCACCTATGTCACTGAAAACATGGTGTTGCAAAAAGTAGGATACAACTTGAAGATATCACTGGAACACTGCTTTACCCACATTTCTAGGAGTTTGTTACGAAGAGGCAACAGCCGAGTGAATATCACTTAGCAATCAAACGAGTTGGAGAACGACTTCTTTGACCAAAACGAGTTGCTTTCTGTATTTATCTCACCCCTGTACATACTAAGATAATGGACGACACACAGGATATAGACCATGGAGAACAGACTGCAATACTCATAGGGGCATGGAGAATGAGCTCACAATGTAAAGCCTATGGGGCAAAAATACCAGGTGTCAGATACTATAGAGGAAACCTATGAGAGTATAAGGTGTGAGCTCGTATCCCATCGAATTTGAATGACGTAGTAATTCACAAGCGAAGCCTGAATTTATCTTACCCTGAACATTGGCTAATGGGCTATCATTGGCTAATGGGCTATCATTTATGGCATAATCCCCCATTGGATATTCTTCCTAAATATCTAATGGGCGTTAGATACGAGTTTCCAATGTTAAGCCTATAGGGAAAATATACCAGGATTGAGATAAAAGCTCTGACCCTAAATTTTCATAGTTTCCTCTATTCTACTACCGGTGACCTCACATGCTCTCTTAACGTGAATGTTTAATACACCACACAGAAGCCTTTTAACTGTGTCGTCTAGTTACAGAAATAGTGAGAGGTCAGTTGCTCTTCAACCATCTCCATCATGCTCCCCCTCCACAAAGTCTGCACCACTAATAGTACCAGTCGCCCCTCTGTGAAACCCAAGGTGAGCCCGGGGAGAGGGAATTTTAGATGAGACGTACTTGTTTGTTTGGTTTGATTTTACGTCCAGTCAACCATTATAGGTCATTTCCAGACTTTCTCAACGTTCTTTTACACCACAAGGGTGGTGATCGAATCTATGTGATGAATTCAGGTAAAAATCTCACCCTTACACATTTACCGAGGTGAGAGTTCTTTTACTTCCCACACCATATAGACATGGTATGAGAAGGATGGCCTCTGTTATAGCAGTAAATCTACCACTGCTGGGGGTGGGACTCGAACCAACAGTCTTACAACCTTGGGGCTACAAGTCCGGTGCTCTAACCACTGAGCTAACTCCCCACCCCCAGATGAGACGTACACACTATAGAGGAAAGCTACGGAAGTTTACAGTCAGAGTTTGTATCCCATCGAGTTTGAATATAATAGTAATTCACAAGGTAAAGCCACATGAATTACATAGCCTGGGGAGAAGGAATGTTAGATGAGAGTACACACTATAGAAGGAAGCTACGGAAGTTTACAATCGGAGCTCGTATCCCATCAAGTTTGAATAGCATAGTAATTCACAAGGCAAAGCGCGTGAATTACATAGCGATTCAAAAGAGATGGGATCAAGCTCTGACCCTAAACTCCAATAGGTTTCTGAATCTATCTCATCCTTCACATTGACTAAGTGGCTAGCGGTTTCTGACATGATCCCCGTGGGGACATATCTTATGGGATGTAAGACCCTGAATGACAATCACTGCGGGCTCACTAACTACGTTTTCTCATAGTATCCTCCTTTGTGTTTGAATTCCCCTTCACACGTTCCCATCCTTGCCTCCTTCCAATTCTACTCCGCCCTCTCCTTTCCTGCCGCCCTTTAACCACTGTTAAAGGCATATCAGACAATTTGGCCTGAAATTTAAAACCTGTGTCATTTTCCTGATAATTGAATATGATGGTCTCAAAGTGTTGTAGAGCACATATCTAACTTAAAAATCAGGGGTCACCATGCTAGTTTTTGGTTTAGAGATCAATGTTATGATAATTTTATAAAAGAACATATAGCAATTCGAAGCAAATATAAATTGGCCTATTTTACCTTTTAAGATTGGATAAACTGGACAAAACGTAAAATTCACTCATTTAAAATAAGAATGAATCCCAAGAAAGTATTTTTGACTAATGATTGACATTATCTAAAAAATCACCAGGTGGCGCAACCGTGAATAGTAGGACATGCCTTTAACCACCGCTAACGTGTTGCCTCTGATTTCCCCTCCGGATTACAGACCAACCCTTCCTCCCCTTGCCGCTCCTTACACACACATACACACACACGCTCCCTAGCCGGGAGTGCATGCGCCTAGACTGGCTCCAGTCCCTGCATCCTATAGCTACCCATCCTCCTACCTCACCCCTCCTAGCTGGGATACAGGGACTGGTACAAACTTTAACGGTGTTGGATTTCTGGCGTTGCTTTGATAGCTCAAGTATTCCCGACACTCTCCATACAGATATCATAACTACTGATCAGGGTATGTCCTGGGAGATTAATATCCGAGACTGAACTTTATTGCTATGACAACACAGGCGGCCAGAGTACTGGAGGAGGCGGAGGGGGAGGGGTAGGAGGAGGTGTAGGGTTACAGGGAGCGATTGGGGAGACATTAGTCTGGCCAAGTCCCTGTATCCCTCTGCCTACCCCAACCCTCCTCTCCACCATTTGATTTCTGACCAGTCGGACTGCAACATACTCTAATTTTGTCGTAATTCATCAAGTCTAGGGAGACATATGCAGGAGGTTCTGTTCACACCGGACAAGTCTTTGATTCATGGGCCAGTCAGAGAAGGATTTAAAAAAAAAAAAAAATTTAATTACTTTATTGCATCTCTCGTTACAACGAGTTATTTTGATACAATCGTTAGACGTATTAACATTTATGGCATCCAACATAGTGTAGGCATTAAGTACAGATGAGAGAGATAAGACTACAGTCTTGGAAACGACATATGGCCACAAGTAGGTAACTGATGATGAGGATGAAATGAGAGAATATGATAGTCACACAAAGGAACACTAGTCATACAGCGGATAAATTAGGACAATAGAGTGATTTCAAGGTTCTTTTTAAAGGTTTCAAGATCTTCACTTGCTTGACATTCAGCTGGAAGGGAGTTCCAGAGGTTTGCACCTCTAATGTAAGGACATCTTAAAATGTGGTTACTTCTAGTTAAATCAACTTTGTAATTAATTTTGACACCCTGTCTAGTTTGTCGGGATTTTTGTTCAACCCAATCGGTATTCCTTCGATTTTTGAACATTATAGAGGCTAGCTGTTTACGTCTCCTTTTCCACAGAGGAGCAATTCCCATTTTTCATAAAGGCTCACTATTGTCGTCCCACGCTGAGGCTGTTGGAGGGCTATTCTCATTCCCCGGTTATGTAGCTTTTCAATCACATCAAGATCACATTTCCTGAAGCTCTCATACAGATATCCACAATATTCGATTATAGGAAGTAAACTTGTATTGTATACTAGTATACTAGTATAGTAAGGATACATACTATAATGAGCTTTATTCTGATTGTGTTTAATCATTTTGATGAATGTTCATGATCAAATACTTGAGCAAGTCTAGGGAGACATATACAGGAGGTTCTGTTCATACCAGACAAGTCTTTGATTCATGGGCCAGTCAGAGAAGGATACATACTATAATGAACTTTATTCTGATTGTGTTTTATCATTCAATGAATGTTCATGATCAAAGACTTGAGCAAGTCTAGGGAGACATATACAGGAGGTTCTGTTCCTACCGGACAAGTCTTTGATTCACGGGCCAGTCAGAGAATGATACATACTATAATGAACTTTGTTCTGATTATGTTTAATCATTTTAGTGAATGTTCATGATCAAAGACTTGAGCAAGTCTAGGGAGACATATACAGGAGGTTCTGTTCCTACCGGACAAGTCTTTGATTCATGGGCCAGTCAGAGAAGGATACATACTATAATGAGCTTTATTCTGATCGTGTTTAATCATTTTGATGAATATTCATGATCAAAGACTTGAGCAAGTCTAGCACGCGCCCTGCACGCGCCCTGCACGCGCCTGTCGCACGCGCTTTCCGCGCACACGGCAATCAAGACACCGCCCGTTTCGTGAACATGTCCGTAAATAAAAACAACCCAGTCCAATATTGACTTTCCCAATCAGGCACAAAGGTCTCGTTTGGTTTGCGCGGAGAACATTCTGTCAGGATGTCGTAAGAGGTTAGGGTCAGCCAGGTTGACGTGCGTCTGTCTGACTTGAACCCCCACCTCCTTCTCACCCCTCTAAGTCACCCCCCCCCCCCCCCGCCTGCCGCCATCTAGGAGACGGAAATTATATAGAACGACCTGACCATGCTGTACATGCTACAAAACGAGATGGGGATTGGTTTTTTTTACAGAACAAGGCCCCAGGCCGAGTTCTGCAAATAATATAGAGAAGCAGGCTTACCGTTTCCGTACGGATAAAATACGCGGTAAAATCGGCGATCAGATGAACCGATGCCGGAGGCAGAGGTTCATCTGATCGCCGATTTTACCAAGTATTTTATCCGTACGGAGACAGTCAGCCTGTTTCTCTATTATTATATACTTTAAAATATCCGATTTCTAACCTTGCTTCTGGGGGAGATTTTGGATTTCGCTGCCGTACATGCCCCATACGCCACATACATACCCCGTACGTCACCTAGGTGTCGTACGGATATACATACGACTTACATACGACATGGGTAGGAGCGGGCCGTATGTGTAGGATATACTACCACAGGTATATAATAATATCATTTCCCATGTTTTGTGCCATGTACAAGCATGGCGGGTCGTCATATATTCATTATAAACCCAAAATTAATAACATCTTACCATACATTGACATAGAAAACATTGCCGATGTTTCAACGTGCTCAGTATAAGAGCGTACTGCACAGGGTTCAGTACACAATGTATAGGAAGCAGCAGTACGTAATCATCGAATATACTGCATGGGTATATAATAAATACACAATACTAACCTTAATCTCACCCCTGGTATTTTTCCCTATAGGTATTATTTCTCACTCACCTGTAAGAGAAAACACATGCAGGAATTAGACACAGCACAAAACGTGAACAGCGAAATACAATTACCTTTCTATTAAGTGCATTACAAACATATCATTTCAGGTTTTTATAGAATAAGCAGATACATGGTTTTGTCTCACCCTACAGACTTAACATTGGGAATTCTTACTCAGTAGCTATGGATTATCTAGAAAAAATCCTCGGTGGGGGATTATGTCACAACTATTAGCTAATGGGGTGAGATAAATTCAGAAACCTATTCAGGTTTATGGTCAGAGCTCGATCCCTATGCCTTGAATTGCCATATAGTTCACGTGGCTTCGCCTTGTGAACTACTAAGATATTCAATCTCGATGGGGCTTTGACCTCAAACTTTCATAGGTTTCCTCTTTAGTGATAGGATGAATTTCATCTTCAACTGTCCTCTTTGGAAGATTCAAGGGCCCGTTTAATAATCTAGGATCGTACATATAGACTTTTTTCTGTACCTCATACAATGGTTATCGTTTTATGATAGATATATCTGTTCTCTGATACAGTATCCACCGCCCATAAGAGCGTCCGTTGAATAAGGTTAAGCCATATTATATCCCTGGTTCTCTATTGCATACAAAAAAGAGTAGGATCCTAGATTATTAAACGGGCCCCAGGTCAGGAGAAGAAGAATACACTATGGACAACACTTATCTATTTAACCCTTTGAGGACGGAAGCCTATGGCAGAACTACACACTTGGGGGCGGCAACTAGTGACTATGTGCAGTTCTAGGGCACAGGGTAATTGTCCTCTGAACTGAGAATTCGAAGCTTTATCGTGTGATGTGATATGTTATCGTTAATATCTTTATTTCTCTTATTTAGAATTCGAAAATACTATGTTACACCTACATTCTTTGAATAATTCAAGTTTATTGTTAAAATATTTCCTTTTTAAAAACAATTTCATAGATATCCAGCAAATGATGCCTTAAGGCAGCATCCCCCCTTAAAGGGTTAATTAGATGACTCTCCCATTCTGGTCATTTTCCTTCCAGAAACTCTCCTCTCATTGTCTTTATCCCTCTCACTGTCCCCTGATATTAACCAGCAGCGCTAACGCAAGCCAGTACGTTTTCTACGGACTGTTTGCATCTGGTGGGTAATAAACCACAATAAACTCCCTTTGTGATGTATTTCGGCCGCATTCATCTCCGTCATTATTTTTAACGAAGCACTTCATTAGGCATCCTCTGACACATGCCTGTGAAGTGTATGCATCTCTTTGAGGAGCCCCACCACTCTACACTAGCTCCCTGACCTTTTCTGATAGCGCCCATATCCGCGCGCGTTTAATACAGGCATATAAAGTGCCTAAATTTAAGTTACCTTTCCTAATTGCCTCTTTATCCGCTAACGCGGAGAAAGGTTTTTTCTTAAAGCTAATCCTTGAGGGCCTAATAAGGTATTGTGTTCACAGCGCCGCTTAACCCCTGACATATGGCGGTATGGATACGGCTGCGTAGCTCGTATACGATGAGCAGCTCCGAGCAGCTCTGAATGGCCATAAATGGCTTTAAAGAGATCCGAGCAGCACCGAGCGGTTCCGAGCAGCGCCGAGTGGCTCCGAGCAGCACAGAGTGGCTCCGAGCAGCTCCGAGCAGCACCGATTGGCTCCGAGCAGCTCGTAATGCCTCGGAGCAGCTCCAAGTGTCTCTGAAAGGCCAATAATGACTTTAAGTAGCTCTGAGAAGCAGCGAGTGGCTCCGAGCAGCACCAAGTGGCTCCTAGCAGCTCGTAATGCCTCGGAGCAGCTCCAAGTGTCTCTGAAAGGCCAATAATGACTTTAAGTAGCTCTGAGAAGCAGCGAGTGGCTCCGAGCAGCACCAAGTGGCTCCTAGCAGCTCGTAATGCCTCGGAGCAGCTCCGAGTGTCTCTGAAAGGCCAAGAATGACTTTAAGTAGCTCTGAGAAGCAGCGAGTGGCTCCGAGCAGCACCAAGTGGCTCCTAGCAGCTCGTAATGCCTCGGAGCAGCTCCGAGTGTCCCTGAAGGCCAAGAATGACTTTAAGTAGCTCTGAGAAGCAGCGAGTGGCTCCGAGCAACTCCGAGCAGTTCCGAACGGCTGCGAGTAAACGGTGAATCTGAACAACTCCGAACAACTTTAAGAAGCACCGAACAGTACTGTGTGGCTCTGAGCAGTTCCGAGCAGCCCCGAATGGTTCCGAACTGCACCGAATGCCTCCGAGCAATACCGAGTGGCTCCGAGCAATACCGAGTGGCTCCGAGCAGCACCGAGTGGCTCCGAACAATACCGAGTGGCTCCGAGCAGCTCCCAGTAGCACCGAGTGGCTCCGAACAATACCGAGTGACTCCCACCAGCACTGAGTGGTTCCGAGCAGCTCCGAATCGCGTCGAGTAGTTCCAATACACTCCAAATAGCTCCGAGCAGCTCTGAGCAGAACGCTGGAGCGCTCGTTGCCTGACTCGGACCTGCTGGCTGTGTCATGTGACTGCTTTAGTTGGGCTAATAGCCTCCAGGTAAGTCAACACAATGCCATGTCACTTGGCCGCACGAATGTTGCGCGGCCACTGCCGGGGACCCCGCCCTCCCCCCGGTCTCCCCCCGGTCTCCCCCCGGTCTCCCCCCGCCGTGTCCCGCGGCCGTGTGGCGGCGTGCCAGGCCAGTGGGTCAGGCGGGCTTGTGTTTTCGTCGCCCGCGTCAATTCGCCGAGTCACTGCACTACTCACTGTCCCCTGCCGGAGGGGAGAGAGCGGGATAGCTTACTCTCCTACTCTACTTCCTGCGGCGACTTGTATCTCTGCACCCATCTGCCTGTTGGTTTGCAGTGCGCGAAAACCACCAGTTTATGTATGTATACACTCGGCGTATATAGGTATGATTTTGTGTATACAAGGTAGTCTTATTTTCCGTTGAGTATACGCCTCATTTATAGACGTGCGAAATGTATACGACCCGTGTATACATGTCCCGCACATGATATTTCTCTTCATATACGCTTTGCGACAAATACAGCCATTACGCTGACGTATAGAAGAGGAAACTTGTCAATATATAGCCGATACATGCACTTACGTGATGGCATATGTATATATGTATTGTTTGTTTGTTTTGATTTTGATTAACGTCCAATTTGTTCAATTAGACTTACTTTGGATTTGACAGAATCTATGAGATGAATGTAGGTAGAAATCCCACCCCTATACATTTACAGAGGCGAGAGTTCTTTTTCTTCCCACATCACATAGACATGGTATGAGAATGATTGGCCTTTGATGTAGCAGTAAATCTACCACTGCTGGGGATGAAGGAAAAAAGTGACTGCAGTGGGACTCAAATCAACAAAGTCAGACAACCTTGGGATTACAAGTCCAGTGCTTTTTACCACTGAGCTAACTCCTGACCTGGTCGCTTTTGTTATGCATGTATGCAAGCATATCCGATCTGCACCACGAGGAGGCGAGGCGACCAAGAGGGTGAACAGATTGGTAATTACTGTCCACCCCAGCAGACCCTTATGCCTGTTGGCAACAACATCTGTTCCATCTACCAGTTTTCTCAAATATCTTAAATTCTAAGGGCTTTGGGGGTATATTGTGTTCTACTTGTAAATAGAGATGAACATATTTATATTGTAAATAAAAAAACTCTCATTTCTGTTATCATTTATTTCAAACCAGACACATTCTCTGGGATTACTTACTACAGTGGAAAGCAACTCATGTGTTATTGGGTCTTGTTTTGTCCCATGTGCTCCTTTTAAGGGGAAGACTAATCAACTGTGGATTCACATAATAAAAGGATTTAAAGCTGGAAAAAACCCAGCTGGATTGTCTGTGAAGCTCATTAAACAAATCCTATATTTCACAAGTTGGTTCAGTTTCATAACTATTTACAATTTCCTTGTTTTAAATCTGAAATTTTAGCTGGTTCCCCCTTTCCTTAGTGGATACCCAGGGAACCAGCTTTGAGTTGAGGCAGAGATTAATAAACGCTAGTGCCGCGAAAGATCTGGGTGGAGAGTGCGGGATAGCCGGCTCTCCACTCCAGGGCATGGCTCTATTTCTGTCTCCGGTATCCCACACAGGAGAATGCGGAGCTTGTCGTGCGGTTCTGAGGTAATGCAGACTGGTAGGATATGGAGGAAGAGCTGGCAGATCAGAGCAATTAAACGTTTTTATGTTTTATCTGTCTTTGTTAGGTGAGGCATTCATATCAACAACGTGTTCCCACAAAGAAAGTATTATTTGTAAGGAAAGGAAAATGTCGCATTAAAAGGAAAGCAACACTGGTTTTCAGACTAGGTTTGAATAAGTCCCACTTTGAATATGGGGGAGGGAATTTTTAACAGTAATTGGTGTGTTAATATCACAATTTAGTGTTGTACTTGATTGGGGAAATTCACAATCTCGTTTCTAGCCACAATGAAACAGTTGTTGTTAGTGTTTTGAACCAGTCAACATAAACTCAATCAGTTAACTCTGAAGAAAGGATCTGGGAATCATTTCAAATTAGTTCAAGTTAAGACAAGTTTGGAGACAGGGAAATATAGTCAGACGATAAAAATATCTCAAGTTCGCCCTGTAGGTATACAAAAGGAAGACCAGAATAAGCACTTCAGCTTGTAGATAGCTTACTTTAGGATATCAGACTTAAGAAGAAACCAACAAGTTTTGGTTAAAGTCATCATTCTCCTAGAGTTTGATGCGGAGTGACATGAACGAGGTGATAGCCAAGTGAATATCATGTAGCGATCAAACGAGTTTGACCCAAACTAATTCTTTCTGTATTTATCTCACCCCTGTACTGACTGAAAGAATGGATGACACAGAACATGGAGAACGAACTTCAATACTCGTAGGGGCATGGAAAACGAGTTCCCAATGTTAAGCCTATGGTAAAAAATACCAGATGTGAGATAAAACACAAGAGAAAGGTTGGGCATGACGTTTTGACTTGTACGATGTACAAAAACTATGTCACCTAAGCGAGAAGGTTTAGCTGAGGTCTCTAGCATACAAGGAGGTATAAAACAGAACTAGACTTATACCATAACACATGGCAGAATGGTAAGAATGGATTATGCTTCCAGGGGCCCGTTTAATAATCTCGGCCCGCTCATATAGACCCTTTCCTATTTAAAACCCGAGCTAAACGTGTGAAACTTTCAAGTAGCAGTTGTGAAAGCCTCTATTTGTGTAAAATCAGGAAATTCCTTCCAATGAGTCAATAAATAACCAATCCGAAAATAACTCCATTTGGGCAACTAAATTAATAGTCAAAATCCTGTAGCACCCCAATATTTTGCACTAAAAAGACCCCTCTAAATCACCCCCTCCCGTGGCTAACCCCATCCCCCAGGCAGTCGTCTTACACCGGGGACCTAGTTCCGAATTTGATTCGCCCGGCCTAATTATAATCAAACTGAAACGAAGGCCCATATTGATTTGATTTCTGGAAGAAGTAGAAATTGCCTGGGTGCGAGGGAGATAGTGTTTCCATGGCCTGCGTTTGATCAGTGTGAATTATCCGCCGGCGACCCACGCCACCATGACCCGTGCATGCGAGAACGGGGTAATGTGGGGGACGGGGGGAAGTTAACCCTTGAAGGTCCGTCTCCTAGCTTAAACCTTGAACCCATCCAACTAGCGATCGTGGTCCCGAGAGGCCTAGAGTGGAATTCACACGGTGCGATTCATGTACCTCACAGGGCTCAAAATCTCATGCGATTCTGTTCCTTTTTAGTGGGAAATTTTTGTAACAATTACAGGGGGGAAACATGTCACAGGGAAATGAAACCCTATAATTTAGACGAAGAAATTGTGTTCGAGTACAGAATCTCAGCAGGATTTGTCTCAGAAAAACACCCTGTAAAGTACATGAATCCCATCGTGTGAATCCCATTTAAAGAAGGATTCACACGATAGGATTCATGTACCTCACAGGGCTCAAAATCTCATGCTATTTTGTTCCTTTTTAGTGGGAAATTTCTTTAACAATTACAGGGGGGAAAACATGTCTCAGGGAAATGAAACCCTATAGTTTAGATGAAGATATTATGCTCGAGTACAGAATCTCAGAGGGATTTGTCTCAGAAAAAAAACCCTGTGAGGTACATGAATCCCACCGTGTGAATTCCACTTTACTGTTGACTTCCTCACTGGAATAAAATTTAATCGAGAGGTCAGAGAAAATAGTGGAAAGTAGACCATGTTTCTGTGATTGACTCTACGATAGCCCACGATTCGATACCGATAGGTAACACCAATCGTAGAGCTCCCAATAAGATCAAACATGTCTTTCGTAGCCTATCGCTGTCCATAGGGAGTCATTAAATATCTCTTATGGGTGATATATCTGGCGGAAAATCATAAAATTTCATAATCAAATAGAGCGCATATAGTTATATAATTGATGTCAATATGATATTATTTGATTATATCGCCATGTCTGAAAATAACAGTTTCATATCTGAATTATGTTTCTACCACAGTTATATATTTCAATTTGTTCTAAATACCTCTAGAGAGTTATTCAGATTCATTGAATTTTTCCAAGATTATAGTATATTTCACTAATAAAATTCTACCGGAGATACATTGATACACGGACTGAACTTCAATTCATCCTTTTCTTAAAGATACCACTCTGGTCAGGTCTGCTACTCACTACACTCGACTAACGCCTCGTGTAGTAATACACGACCTGCCCATCGTGGCATAAACATTGACAAGGCTAACTTTCGTTTGGTTTCTACTAAGTATCCCACCCCGGGTATCTTTGTCCCGTGGAAGCGGACTGCAATGCCAGTAGGGGCATGGAGAACGGATTTTATCAAAAGTAAATTGTTTTACTTCTCACAGAGGGATTTTAGCCTCTTACGAGTATCTATTATTAGAGCGTGCTTGAACGCGCTATATACATCATCTAGAGACCTAGAGGTTGGAGTGGTCACATATATACATTTTCAACGTGCTGCCAGAAAACAATCCCTTTACTATCTGCGTTCTATCCACTGTAATAGTGTGAAAGGAGCAGGGTACCAGTGTCTCAGGGTGTTAGAAGCATGCCCAGCTGACCAAGAGCAATCACTAGAGACCGAAATACCTCATTGACCCACTGGTGCTTGACCTTGATATTTTTGGATCCTAGATTGCAGAAATAGCAGGTTGACTGGGTTCCATAGACTGAATGTAACCCAAATCTTTTAATTATTTTTCATGAATAATTACACTCTCATTCATCCATGATGAACATTCTATTTGCTCCTAGTTTATAATAGCAGACAAATGTGCTTGTCCCCTGACTTCATTGGCGCTAGCTTACAATTTCCCGACAGATGATGGCAGAACTAGCAATCACTCTGTGCCCTATTTAGTAGAAACCGAACGAGAGACTTGACAATGTTTATGCCACGACGGGAAGGTCGTGTATTACTACACGAGGCGTAGCCGAGTGTAGTGAGGAGCAGACCTGACCAGCGTGGCATAGACATTGTCAATTCTAACTCGAGTTCGGTTTCGTATTTATCCTACCCCATCTATGCTTTTGTATTACTGTTGAAAAGATAAATATTGAGTCAACGACCAACATAACTTTTTTTTATAGTAGCTGACATCCTGCTCTCTGATTGGTCAATATTGTTATTACTCTAGTGGCATAAAAAAACACTTTATGTCACGGCCTGCCACATAATATTTCCCTATGTTAAGTCTATGGCAGTTTTTTATTAGGGGTAGGATAAAGTCATGGCGCCATTGGGCTTCAGCATCCGTCAGTGTAAAGCCTCATAACCTCAGCCATACTTTACAGGGTGATACCTGAGGGCATCAGGCACACTCTACACAGATCTACCTCCTGGTTCAAGACGTATTTCCTCAGTGATGCATCGTGACATAAAGCCGGAGACACACCAAGCGAGAAACGCAGCCAGGGACCTGTTTCACTACTGTCGTGACATGTCTAGATGGCGTCTGTGACACCATACAGACAGATTGGGGCTGAGTAGTTTCCTGACAACACAAGGAGTTGCCCTTAGGACAAGACAGACCCCAAAGACGGTTTGTTTTGTTTTTTGTTTTGATTTTACGTCCAGCCAACCATTATAGGTCCTCACCAGACTTTCTCAAGGTTCTTTTACACCACAAGGGTGATGATCGAATCTATGTGATGAAGTTAGGTAGAAATCTCACCCCTACACATTTACCGAGGTGAGAGAGTTTTTACTTCCCACACCACATAGACATGGTATGAGAAGGATGGCCTTTGATAAAGCAGTAAATCTACCACTGCTGGGGGTGGGACTCGAGCCCACAAAGTCCTACAACCTTGGGATTACAAGTCCGGTGCTCTAACCAGTGAGCTAACTCCACACCCCCCCCCCCCCCCCACACACACACACACCCAATACACGGTGTGTCCGGTTTCATAAGAATTGGACATTAGACTTCGTTTTGTCCATTCTTGCTTGCACTGTTGGTGCCGCTTTTCATGTCTGTCTAACACTTTTGTCACGAAACTGGTGAAACAGGGCCCAGTTCCGTAATCGCCAACACAAGATAGCAAGTATGTGAGCTTATTATTTATTTCATATTTTACCTGATTATTGCTTCCAAGTTGCTCAATTATAGGTAGGATATTTTCCTATGAAATAATATCTCACATACACGGCAATTTGTGTTGGCGACTCCAGAGATCGCTGCCTTCACTCGCTTGGTGTGTCCCCGGTATAAGGTTTGTATTTTTTTTCAGGGATGCCACAAGGTGTTGTGTGACTTATTTATAGAACCCCGGTCATGTGACACGGCTCTAAGAGCGGTAATCCCGCCACCCCGCGGAGACCCCGGGAACTAGAGGCGGGCCGCGAAACGTCATATTATCTCACCCCTGTTATTTTTGTCCCATAGGCTTAACATTGCACTGCACAAAAACCACCAGTTTATTCATATGTATGCCATCGCTTAAGTGCATGTATCGGCTGTATATTGACACGTTTAATCTTCTATACATCAGCGTAGTGTCTGTATTTACCGCAAAGCGTATATGAAGAGAAATATCGTGTGCGGGACATGTATATGCAGGTCGTATACATTTTACATGTCTATAGATGAGGCGTATACACAATGGAAAACAGGACTAACTTGTATACGCAAAATCATATCTATATATATATATATATATATATATATATATATATATATATGTCAGGTGTATGTATATAAACTAGTGGTTTTCATGCAGTGTTGGGAACTCGTTCTCCATGCTCCTACGAGTAATGCAGTCCATTCTCAATGGTCTATATCTTGTGTGTCGTCCATTCTTTTGAGATGAGGTGAGATGATTACAGAAAGCAACTAGTTTCAGTCAAAGTTGTTGTTCTCCAATTCGTTTGAATGCTACATGATATTCACTCGCCTGTCGCCTGGATCATATCACTCCACATCAAACTCGTAGAGAACGACGACTTTGACCAAAACTTGGTGGTATCTTCTTTAGTTCTCCAGATCCTAATTAACTGGGAAATTAGCAGCGAGGGGAACTGGTGATATCTTCTTTAATCCCTGAAAGCCGCGTAGAGTCCCCAGTTGCGGTGACGTTTGTGTTTTATCAAACAGCCCCCACAGTCAAAACGCCCCCTAGTCAATACGAACCCTCTAATTAGGGCCCGCTAGGGGGAGCCTCTGAGAACGTCAGAAGACGACGTGTGTGACGTCATCACCTCACCTGACATTTCAGGTGAGGCGGTCATCATTAGCAGGTAGGCACCTACCACAGGGGCCTAGTGTAGGCACCTACCACAGGGGCTGAGTTGGTTGGATGGTTTGATTTAACGTCCAGTTAAACATTACACACTCTCACCAGACATTTTCAAGGTTATTTTACACTATGAGGGTGGTGATCGCATCTATGAGATGACCACTGAGCTAACTCCCTACCCCAAGGGGCCGAGTGAAGGCACACTTCTAAGGGCGATCACTTTTAAGGGGTGGGGTGGAGAAGGAGGGGTGGCAGAGGGGTGTGTGGGGGGGATAAGGAGGGTGGATAGAGGGGTGGGGGAGGAGGGGGAGGGGGGTTAGAGGGGTGGGGGTAAAGACGTAGGTATGGTTGGAGGGAGTGGGAGTTGAGAGGGGGGAGCCTGTCGTAGACTGGACGAGGGGATAGATTACACAAACTAGTCTCTGGTCCTTCATTCCTTTTTATCTCCTACTTGTTTGTGGTAACTTTTCTAAGTAAAAACTCAAAGGCGCATGCGTCTAGACATAGGCTGAGGACGCGCATGCGCATGTGACGTCATACAGAGAACATTCGCTCGTTTCCCTTGATCTGCTAATGATAGATACCCCAGGCCCTTAGTGCATGCGCCAGAGTATATTGTACACACATAGAGTGTTTACATGTCTTGGATAACTCATATGTATAATATATCTCTCTCTATATATATATTCTCCCTCTCTCTCTCTCTCTATATATATATATGTATAAATATATATATAAGTATATATATGTATAAATATATATATATATATATATATTTGTGTATATATGTACATAAGTATGTTATTATCTCTGATATATATTGTCTTCGGCCGATTGATACTCGACCAATTTTGATAGATAAACCAAAACAAACATAAGTCCACATTATCAATGACTAATGACGTTGTGGCAGTAAACGGACGGGTCTGTGGTATGAGCAGCTCTGAGCAGGACTGAACAGCTATGAGCACTTCTGAGCAGCTCTGTACAGCACTGATAAGCTATAAGCAGCTCTGAATAGCACTTAGCAGCTCTGAACATTTCTGGAGAAAACTGAGCAGCTCTGAGCAGTTCTGAGCAGCACTGAACAGCTCTAAGCAGCACTGAACAGCACTGAACAGTTCTGAGCATATCTGAGTAGCACTGAACAGCTATGAGCAGTTCTGAACAGCACTGAGAAGCTATGAGCAACTCTGAACATTTCTATACAATACTGAGCAGCTCTGAGCAGCACTGAGCATTTCTAGGCAGTTCCAGGCAGTTCCGACCAGCTCAGAGGAGCTTTGAGCACTTCTGGGCAGTTCTGAGCATTTAAGATAAGTACTGAGAAGTACTGAGCAGCTCTAAGCAGCAATCAGCAGCACTGAGCAGCACTTGGCAAATCTGAGCAGTGCTGAGCCTTTCTAATATGTGCTGAGCAACTCAGGGCAGCTCTGAGCAGCTCTGACAATCACTGAGCAACTCAGAGCAGCTCTGAGCAACACTTTTGGTAGTTTTTAAGCAGTGTTACGCATTTCTGGTCAGTTCCACTGAGCAGCTCTAAGAAGCTCTAAACAGTTCTGAGCAGCTCTGAACAGCTCTGAACAGCTTTAAACAGTTCTGACCAGCTCTGAACAGCTCTGAGCAGCTCTGAACAGTTCTGAACAGCTCTAAACAGCTCTATACAGTTCTGAGCAGCTCTGAACACCTTTGAGCAGTTCTGAGCACCTTTAAACAGTTCTGAGCAGCTCTGAAGAGCTTTAAACAGTTCTGAGCAGCTCTAAACAGTTCTGAGCAGCTCTTAGCAGCACTGAGCAGCTCTAAACAGTTCCGAGCAGCTCTGACCAGTTATGAAAAGCTCTAAGGGGCAATGAGCTGCAGTTAGCCGCTCTAAGCAATGCTGATCATTTCTGATATGCACTGAGCAACTCTGAGCAGCTCTGAACAGCTCTGAATAGTTCTGAACAGCACTGAACAGCTCTGAGCAGTTCGGAGCAGCTCTAAGCAGTTCTGAGCAGCTGTGAACACCTCTGAGCAGCTCACTGTTACCACTGCGCGCCCCTCCCCTCACACACACCCTGCTTGACGCGGGTGAGGGAGGGGGCCGCGGGCCGGCGAGCATGTCATTTCTCTATTGTCACAAAGCTGGCTTCAAAGGCGGCAGAAGCTCAGATCAAAGACAACGCGGGGGCTCCATTGTCATCAGGAGGTCCTCAGAAGTGGGTGTCCCCTTACCCACCCGCCGCCCGCCCGCCAGCCCGTCACCAGAAAAAATCATCACAAACCACTTCCCCTTTCTTCCGGGAAACTGCCAGATTATGTCAGCCGTATGCCATCGTGGGTTGGGAGTTAGAAGGCAGCTGGGTTTTTTTTTCACAGTGGCAGAGGAATATGTGGGTATGGTAGGCTAGGCTGAGTTAGATGTATTGGGTGGATGGTGGTAATGTAGTTGAATGCCTGTGGTAATGTCTCTATACTGTATCATTGTAGCTACTAAGAGAGTGGATCTAAATATGTGAGGACCTGACATCCTCCTCTGCAGTCCTGTTCCTGGGCTTCATCTGGTATTCCACATTGTCACCTAACCTCCTCCACTGTACTGTCCGATATTGTATTGTACTGTCTTGTCTACTTTCTTGTTATGTTGTTAGATATAAGTTTTCTCTCTTTTTCTACCCAGATGACGTTTGACTATACCTGATACTGTTATCTGTGTAAAAGGACAATTAAGAACATAACTTTATACATATGAGTTTGTGCACCAGGAAGAATAGGCTAAGGGTGGTGACCTCAGGATAGAGGCTAGTTAGGTTTCCTAGAATGTTAGACTTTTCACTATTCCATATACAAAAAAAAAATTAAAAAAATGAGAGCAATGGGCCACAGATGAAGATGTAATCCATTGTAAGGACTGAGCCCACTTAAGTATTATGCCTATCTATGATTGTAATCAATGAATGTGAATGAAATTAAACTGCTCTTAAAAAAAAAAAGAAAAAAAAAAGAGAGTGGATCTACTTGATGGCCGGACAGTAAATAGTTGGGAAGCTGATTTTATTTCACCCCTTGTATTTCTCCATAGACTTAACATTGGGAACTCATATCCAACGCCCATGAGATATTCAGGAAAAATATCCATTGGGGAATTATGTCACACATGTTAGCCCATTAGTCAATGTGATGGCTGAGATAGATTCAGAAACCTATTCAAGTTAACGGTCAGAGCTGATCCAATCTCGTTTGAGTCACTACATAATTCACGCGGCTTCACCTTGTGAGTTACTACGCGATTCAAACTCGATGGGATCTGACTCTTACCCGTCATATGTTTCCTCTATGATATCACAATACATAGATGTGGATTTGAATCTGGGTACGAGATGCGTGTTGGATTATTGTTAATTGCCGTATTGGTATAGCTCTAGATATGGTAATAAAATAATGGTAAAGGTTAGTAAGTACTAGTGATAATGAAGGACAGTTTGCTGAGGGTTCGCCTATTATCATACCCTAATATTATAGGCCATAGGCTAAACATGGGATTTGTTTATGTCACGGGTGTGACATAAAATGTTGTTCATGACACTACTTTCTAATACCCAAAAATCGTGGAAACGGGTTAGGATAAAATCTAGACGCCACTCGTTTTTCAGTTTGAGTTTGTTTATGTCACTCATTTATGTTGGCTCTGTAATCTCACGGGTCTTCTACAGGTTCTTTTACACCACAAGGGTGGCGATCGAATCTATGTAATGAATTCAGGTAGAAATCTCACCCCTACACATTTTCCGAGGTGATAATTATTTTAGTTCCCACACTACATAGACAAGGTATGAGAAGGACCAGCCTTTGATATAGCAGTAAATCTACCACTGCGGGGATGAAAGGGAAAGGTGGCTGCACACCACACCATATAGACAGGGTATGAGAAGGACCGGTCTTTGATATAGCAGTAAATCTACCACTGTTGGGGATGAAAGGGAAAGGTGGCTGTACACCACACCACATAGACATGGTATGAGAAGGACCGGCCTTTGATATAGCAGTAAATCTACCACTTCTGCGGATGAAAGAGAAAGGTGGCTGTGCACCACACCATATAGACATGGTATGAGAAGGACCGGCCTTTGATATAGCAGTAAATCTACCACTGCTGGGGATGGAGAAGAAAGGTGGCTGTACACCACACCACATAGACATGGTATGAGAAGGACCGGCCTATCTTTATGTGCGTTGGAGGCAAGATGGCCGCTTCCATAATACAATAGCTAAGTGCCCTATAATAATGATGGTGTGATGGCTGATGGGTGCTAAGAGACTTCTGTGAGCAGGTGGCCAGTGAAGAGGATTTATTTAATGCGGAGTACAGGTCGGGGTTGAAGATTAGAGATACGATATCACTGATACAAGGCGCACCCCAGATTAACGATTTAGGCGCGAATTGAGCTGCAAACGGAGGAAGAAAATCCACAACGAAGATAAGATTACAAGGATAACAGGAGATTTAGATAGGGGATGAATGATATATACCTCCTACATTAATCACGTATATCCTTGGTCTTAATGTTGTGCTTCAACAAACGCACCTGCAATTCCTTACTTTCCATTTTTTATTCATTCTCGTAAGATACAATTTCCTCTGCAGATCTGATCCTAACGGGATGTATCATCCTCTAATTCACGTACGTTTCAAGGAAAGGAAACAGCAATGAAAAGAACCAGAATTGGTAATCCTCGAGAAAGAGATTGAGAATCCTCATGGGAGGTTATATCCCAATGCATCACTCCCAAGGACACACATACAAGTTTCTATAGCATTATAAATACATGCCTATTGTGTATGGTTTTTTTTCTTTCCAGAGTTTCATTTTTATGCTGATAGTTCTCTGCTCAGTTATACTTCACTGTAGAGTTGGCTGCAGCTCAAAATCGATATGTAAAAGAAGTGCAGTGCTGTGACAGAGGGAGACGAGGTTACGTGGCTGCAGGGTGAAGAGCAGCTCACCCGGTGACAATGCCAAGCCGCGCCCTCCATAGATCATCCCCTAAAAGATGGCCGACTCGCAGTTTCAGTCTCAAATCGATCATTTTACTACGACCCGGACCGCAAATCAAGGCTAGATCTCCGCATGTCTTCTGTCAGGCATAGTCATAGCTCAGTAGTGTAATACCTCACTCCGGTATTTTTCTCCATTGGCTTGATGTTAGGTTTTGTTTTGTTTGGTTTGATTTTACGTCCAGTCAGCCATTATAGGTCCTTTCCGGACTTTCTCAAGGTTCTTTTACACCACGAGGGTGGTGATCGAATCTATGTAATGAATTCAGGTAGAAATCTCACCCCTACACATTTACCGAGGTGAGAGTTCTTTTACTTCCCACACCACATCAATGTTAGGAACTCATACGCCATGGCTGGGAAGGTAGTGTACCTAATACTCAATGGCTAATCGGGTGAGTTATTCTATTGATTAATAATGTTTCTGATCATTTATTATCCATCGTATACAAAGCCCCCATTGAAAATGTATAGAGACACAGTAACCCACGACCAATTGTATAAAACCTGCCAGATACCATAACTGTGGTATACGGACTCAAACCTGTGGTATACGGACTCAAAACCATGGTATATATGGGAAAATAGTACATTAGTGCTATAGGCCAAAGAAATAGTCCCTATTGTCATACCCTTTAATATGGCAATTACTGGGTTTAATTTATTAAAAAAGATGGATAATAACTGCAACAAACTATGGTTATTTGTACAGACGGCTCTGTTAATCGCTCGAGGTTGACGTCGTAATACACTCGCTAGCGTCTGTGTATTACAACGCGTCAACCTATCGTGGTTTACGGCCGCCTATCCACAAAACCATCTATTATTGTCTATGTATACGGGGTGGGGTAAAATCCGAAACCAACTCGATGAAAATTCCTTGGTCTGTACTCCACTGAGTTTGATCACTACGTAATTCACTCAGCTTTGCCGTGTGAATTACTCCACGGTCAAACTCAGTGGAGTAAGGAACAAGTTGTTTTCATCTCTTCGAAATGTCTCAACGCCGATTGTGGCCCTCTACAACCACCCAACCCCTTCCACCCTCAAAGCCCAACACCCTTCCAGGCCTGTACCACAACACCCCCTTCCACCCCCCATAACCCCACATTCCCCACTCCCTTTATAGTACACAGTCATAAAACCCCTTTAACTGCTCGCGTCAGTGCTTTCTGTTCTCTCACAAGTCAACCCAGAAACACCGCACTTTTACGTTTTAACAGCAAACGTACCCAGTTACTCCGTTGCCTCGGACGATCGTCCCTACCATCCACCCTCACACAACCCTCTTTCACTATATTAGACACACACACATCACCTACCACTAATATCCTCATTCCATTTTCACAGAGACCAGATATTCCCAACCTCACACCCACTAGCCTCATATGCCCCATGGTGATTAGAAGATCACCAGCAACCCATGCAGCTACAATTACTTCAAAACATGGGAGACTATTGCAGATGGTACATAAAAATGAATAAGTCACCTACCTTAGCAGTTCCAAAAAGCTCAGGGTAGAATCATAAATCTCCGAGCAGTCCATAAACGACGCTCTGGACAGTGCCAAAACCTCTGGAAGTTCCTAAAAGCTCTGAGAAATTCCTGAAAGCTCTGAGCAGTTCCTAAAAGCTTTGGGCAGTCAAAGAAATCTCCGAGCAGTTCATAAAAACTCTGGACACATCCTTAAGGCTCTAGGCAGTTTCTAAAATCTCTGGGCAATTTCTATAGGCTCGAACATCTAAGCAGTTGCTAAAGGCCCCGAGCAGTTCCTGAAAGCCCCGAGCAGGTCCGAGCATCCCCAAGCAGCTCCGATCAGCCCCGATCAGCCCCGAGCATCCACGAGCATCTCCGAGCATCACCGAGCAGCTCCGAACATCCCCGAACATCTTCGAGCAGCCCCGAGCAGCCCCGAGCAGCTCCGACCATCTCGACCATCCCCGAGTATCTCATCCCGAGCAGCTCCGACCATCCCCAAGCAGCCCCGAGCTGCTCCGATAACGCCCGAGCATCACCGAGTAGCCCCGAGCAGCTCCAAACGGCGCTACGACCAGTTCCGAGCAGCTCCAATAACCAGCATGCCCTGCAGCACTTCCATGAATCAATGAGCGCCGAAATGACCCGCGACCTCTCACCCAGCCCCGCCATAAAAACAAAGGGTCCTCCTCCTCCCCCTCCCCGGCTCTGTACCCGCCTCCCTGCCGGTACCCGCCCGCTCACAGCCCCGGCGCCCGAGCCTCTCTTACCCCGTCTAGCGCCGTGTGTTTCTGCTGTAAGTGTGTTTGTAGTGTGGAGATGAAGGGACGATTGCTGGGGGGGATGAACGTTTACCTGGTGCCACCAATGCCCTCTGGTGGCTGAAGTACCGACGTGCCCCCCGTCTAAAAGAGAGCATCAAGGACTGGGTTCCTGTCGTGCTGCCTTTGACAGGTAGTTCGGTTAGCGTCCACCAGGTGGCCACTTATGGGGGTAGCGTTCCGATGTAACGCGTCTGACGTCATACTTGTGATATCCACATACGGGAACTGAGCTCGATTTAGGTAAATCTATGGCAAAACTTTGGCATAGAATTTGTTAAACAAAATTTTTTTTTTTTTCGATTTAGGTAAATACTTTATTCTATTTACTACCTAAAGACCACCAATGACTATGCTTTACAATTTTACCAGTCTATGTTTTCATTGGTCTATGCTTTTTATGTTTTCACTTGTCTACGTTTTCACTGGTCTACGCTTCACGTTTTTACTTGTCTACATTTTCAATAGTATATTATATGTTTTCACATATATATATGCTTTTATATTTTAACTGGTCTAAGTTTTCATTGGTCTAAGCTTTTACATTTTTACCAGTCAGATGTTTTTACCAGTCTATGTTTTCACTGGTCTATGTTTTTACATTTTTACCGGTCTATGTTTTTTTACCAGTCACTGGTCTGTGCTTTGAGGTTTTCATTGGTCTATGTTTTCACTGGTCTATGCTCTTACGTTTTCATTAGTCTATGTTTTTATTGGTCTACGCTTTTGCATTTTTACCAGTCTATGTTTTCACTGGTCTATGCTTTCACTGGTCTAAGCTTTTACATTTTTAACGGTCAAATGTTTTTACCAGTCTATGTTTTCACTGGTCTATGTTTTTACGTTTTATTGGGCTATATTTTCACTGGTCTATGTTTTTACGTTTTTCCCAGTCTACATTTCATACTGCGCCGTTTCTCAAGGACGCATCTGGTAAACGATCTCAAACTTTTTCGTCCAATATTTCAGCATGCCAGAACAGTTTGCCTAGCTACGTCTTTTTTCACATCACAGTATTTCTACAAAGACTGGAGATGGAACCAGAAAAAGATGACTGAAAAAAACCCCCACTGAGAGCAGCGTCTGCTGACGTCATCTGTTTTAGTGTCATGGAGACGCTGAGACTGTAAAACTGCAGCTCGCACAAAGAAAAACAGATCGCTGCAGGATGACATTTGGTGGTGAGGCTGTGTAGTGATTGCACGTTCGACATTTTTTTTGAAAGCACAGCAAATTGTAAATATTGACACACATCCTGGAGTTTAGAATTTGTGAATTAAAGGAATGCAGTTATGTATATTACTATATACCCATGCTGTATATACTGTAAATACGCACCGTTTTGGCATATGACGAAAAAATACTGTACGGACCACTGGTCCATGCACTAAAATACGGACCACCTAGCCATACACATTTATTAAAATTTTGGTTTTTAAGAAAAATTGAATTGATTTCTTTTTTAAATTTCGGGTATATAGTAAATATATAACGTCCAACCATGCTTGTACAAGTCACAGAACTCGATGCTAATTTACCGTTTGTACGGAACTCGGCGTAAACGCCTCGGTCCGTACATACAGTAAATTAGCATCTTGCTCTGTGACTTGTACAGCATGGTCAGGACATTCTATATAAAAGTGTGTGCGAAGGAGTGCAGTCAGCGAAGCATGGAGATTTGATCTGAAAAAGACACCATGAACATCATCGGCAAGACGTGACGTAGACATGACAGAAGTGTCGTAGATGTTATGCAGGAGTCAAGGAGAAGAGTCATAGATACGACACAGATGTGAGGTTAACATGACATAGAATTGCCTTAGATGTGATGCAAGAGTCACATAGATGTGTGTTAGATGTGACATGGATATCAATCTAACATGACGTAAAAGTGTCGCAGATGTGATGCAGGAGTCGCATAGAAGAGTCATACACATAAAACATATTTGAGGTTAACGTGGCATAGAGGTGTTGTAGATGTGATGCAGGAGACGCGTAGAGGATGTGTTGTATATGCCACATGTTGAGGTAGACATGATTGAGAAGTGTCATGGATGTGATGCAGAAGTCACATAAATGAGTTGTAAACCTTGCACATATGTGAGGTAAATGTGATACAAATGTGTTGTAGGTGTGATGCAGGGGGCACATAGAGGTTAGAGTTCTTTTACTTCCCACACCACATAGACATGGTATGAGAAGGATTGGCCTTTGATATAGCAGTAAATCTACCACTGCTGGGGTTGAAGGAGAAAAGTTGCTGCAGTGGGACTCAAATCAACAAAGTCCAGTGCCCTTTACCACAGAGCTAACTTACCACCCGTGATGCGGAAGTCACATAAATGAGTTGTAGACCCTGCACATATGTGAGGTAAATGTGATACAAATGTGTTGTAGGTGTGATGCAGTTATTGACATGACACGGGCATGACATAGAAGTACTGTAGACGTGATGCAGATGTGACGCAGATGTGACACAGTTGCCATAGATGTGATGTGATGTGATGTAGAAGTGTCATAGACATGACACATGTGTGACGTAGAAGTGTCTTAGACATGACACAGGCATGACATAGAAGTGTCGTAGACATGACACAGACCAGACCCAGTGGCGCCTCATCTGCACGAAGTTTGTGGCTGAATTTAGATTCAGGATGGATTTGAAACACTTCAACATAAAAGAATGTCACCAAACATAATCCATAAACTGAGCCCTTACAAATATATATACATATATATAGCGTACAACTCTACTCATCTCAGTTTCGTATCTGATTTTCGGATCTCCTGCACATCGATATTCCCGTAGTAAAAATGGGTGTAAATTCCCTATATTTCACGTTGGGATTTCTACTATAAAAGCACCGTCTCTTACAACATACATTTACTATCGATCGCCGGGGACTTTGCTCCATCCTATTTCCTGCCTCCTTGCATTAAGTGCGTCACTCTGGTGGTTACACCCATCTCCACTCAGCCGGTAAACGCACTGGGTTGACACTGGAAACTGAACTTAACTCGTTTTTAAAGACGAACTCGCTTTGCTTGCTAGACAATGTCGCCCGCTCCGGTGCCCAGCCATCGAGTTCACTCGGCAATATACGTAGTGTAGAGTGCAGTTTTCATATAGATACCATCTGTGTATTTTTTTAGAACGATGATATTGTCCGAGACTGTGCTATGATTCGTAAACCCTGGAATGAACTTAGAATACTAAAGTTTCCTACTATGTTGGACCTCACATGACTTATTTCCGATTTCTTAAAATTTCTCACTGGTGTCTAAGCAGTGAGATGGCCTACTATCAATGGCCTTCAACCTACAGAAAAAAATATCCCTGGTAGCGAATTGTGTACTAGGACATCACTGCATTGCTTGCGTTACTCACGAGAGTTGTTTGGTTTGTTGGTTTGATTTAACGTCCAGTTACCCATTGCAGGCTCTCACCAGACTTGCTCAAGGTTCTTTTGTAACAGTACAAGGGTTGTGATCGAACCTATGTAATGGATTTAGGTAGAAATCTCACCCCTACGCATTTAACGAGGTTAGAGTTCTTTTACTTCTTTTGGTTTCTCACGAGAAAAATAGATCAGAAAACTACAATACTAAACTTTGATTTCGGCATGGTTCGAAATATATCATGAGAGAAAAAGTTTGTCTGTCTATCGATCTAGAAAAACAGAAGAGCAGGTTCGAATTCAACACTACACGAGAATCTCACGCTCGTGGCCCTTCAGTCTCCATTCCTAGGTCTGGTTCACTATGTCTCTATGTGCGGGAGAATCTCCAAGCGGATCTTACATAAATTTACACGTTTTATATGTGGTAGGTAATAATAAAGAGTGTGCTCAAGAAACATCAGGGACCCCGGGGCCGGGGGCCGGCGGGGCGGGGGGCGGGTGACGGCGTCAGGTAGGTCGGCGCCGGCGGGACCTGGGCCGGGGCCAAACTTGGGATGAGGGGTCGATAGATGGACACAGATAAAAGACCGAAAAACTCAAACTGGTTAGCGAGCAAACAGAGGGAGAAATCACCCCCGGCACCAGACACCTCGGGCTCTATCTGACCTTGGCTCGCCAGGAACAAGCAATCAGAAAAGACGGAATCGTCGTCAATAGAAACGAAAAGAATGAACTCCTCAGGGTGCAGCATTGACACTGCACTAAACGGAAAAGGACTAATGTGGTATAGGGAAGATAGCTATTGTATAAATTGACAATAAACGATAGTTTCGTGGACAGGCGGTAGCAAACCACAAATGGTTCATGTGTTGTAATACATGAGCTCCGTGCAGTGACGTCTTAGTGACATCTCCATGCATAGTCTTAGTAACATCTCCATGCATAGTCTTAGTTCCATCTCCCTGCATAGTCTTATTGACATCTCCATGCACAATCTTAGTAACATCTCCATGCATAGTCTTAGTGACGTCTCCGTACATAGTCTTAGTGACATCTCCATGCACAATCTTAGTGACATTTCCGTGCATAGTCTTAGTGACGTCTCCATGAATAAATCTAGTGATGCCTCCATGCATAGTTTCAGTGACTTCTCCATGCATAGTTTTAGTGACATGTCCATGCATAGTCTTAGTGATGTCTCCGTACATAGCCTTAGTGCAGTCTCCATGCATAGTCTTATTGACATTTCTGTGCATAGTCTTAGTAACATCTCCATGCATAGTCTTAGTGACATCTCCGTGCTTAGTGTCAGTAACGTCTCCATGCATAGTCTTAGTGACGTCTCCATGCAGTCTTAGCGCCATCTCCATGCATAGTTTAGTGCCCTCTCCGTGCATAATCTTAGTGACATCTCCATGCACAATCTTAGTGACATCACCGTGCATAGTCTTAATGTTATTATGAGGAAGCCGTGCCTCGGGCGAGGCAGGATAACGAGGAGGGGACAGTCACGTGGGGGGAGGTGGGACACACCTGCGGGGATAACACGTGGCCGCTCACCGCCCCCTCCTCACCTGTCCTCACCTGTTCTCACCTGTCCTCACCTGTTCTCACCTGACACACACCTCCAGCTGCCCTACTCCTACCTCTCCCCGCGGTGACAACAACTAGGAGCACATGCTCATGTTGAATGAGCGTGGAACTATTAACCCTTTCCCTGCAGCACCCAGTTTCCCTGCTCACCATTACACGGTAGGTATTGTCTGCACCAATGAGCCTGCTATGGCAGGCACCCTTTTTGAGAAATAGCAATGTCATGTGATGTGTCATGTGATTTAAGTAATATACCTTGGTGTCTGATCATATTTTGTTTTTATCAATATGGCTCTTAGACATTGTCAAAATTTCTTTTAAATCAAACAATTATCTTTTTATCCATTGAATTTTGTATATAAGTGTCAATGATGCCTCTAAGATGCCTGGAGGCATCTTCCTGCCATAGCCAATGGAATGCCTGGAGGCATCTTCCTTCTGTTAAAGGGTAAACTAAAAGCAAAACGTATGTTCATCATTGATGAATCTGCGTAGACATATAGATAGATAACAATTAAAAGGTGTGGGTTATATTAGTCAATGGGCCATTCTCTCTAACCCACTTGCGTCAAGTCAACTTGTCATTTCTCCAACTGCCTTTCTAGGATCAAAATATATCAGGCAATGTGTCAATATATCAAGAAATGTGTGTATGTGGTAGGCGATATAATGATACATGCCTATCCTTTAAGCCTTACTACACAGCATATTCAAATCACGGTCATCAAGTGTTGCTGCACTGCTATATCATTATTTCTCTAGAATACAATTCTGAAGGCATTCTTGTATCTCGTTAAGAATTTACATCGAAGGACTTGTTTACTGAAGGACCTGACACCACAGGCTACGCGAATATATAATAAAATGACCTATGCAGGTTAACTGGTGCACACACCTACGCCAGTGACTTATTTTCCTGCTTTAGCGCCGGGACTATTTCTTATCATATCTCTCAGAGCAATACGAACAACAATAATTCCCGCTCGGAGCATAGAGTGCGTAGAGTACCATGTCCCTGGGCGGTAATAAAGCATTAATGAAGAAACCAACAATTTTTGTTCAAAGTTGTCGTTCTCCACAAGTTTGATATGGAGTGATATGAACGAGGTGACAGCCGAGTGAATATCACGTAGCATTCAAACGAGTTGGAGAATGATGACTTTGACCAAAACCAGATGCTTTTTGTATTCATCTCACCCCTGTACACACTAAAAGAATGGATGACACACAGGATATAGACCATGGAGAACGAACTGCAATACTCATAGGGGCATGGAGAACGAGTTCCCAATGCTAAGCTTATGGACATTTATTCCATGGGTGGGATAAATGCCTCATCCACTCCAATCCGTGCGTTAAGTATATCTTTACAGGAAGAACGTTTCATAAGAAATTTATTATGCAGGACATAGATACCAGGGGATAAATAATGGTGTTATTTTGACCATTGTGTGATACCCAACCTATGGGACAAAAATACGAGGGGTGAGATAAATCACACTCATACAGTCATGTGCCTACGAAGCATAACTTACTGGACACTCAACCCGCAAGCACAACTCCTAAAATAAGAGGAGACATTTTTGTGCGTGTATTCTGCCCGAGGCGGTCTTCTGACTTGTGATTGTCAATCTGTTTTTGACACATGACGACCGGTTTCGTGCTGGTTTGGCCTGGTTAATTCTACCCCGCAGAGAATACAAGCCGCATGGAATCACAGGAATTCCGGCCACCTTCACTTTGAGGAGAGGAGAACGGTAAACTGTGATCGTTCAAAAACCCAGTGGATTTCTCCTTATGTGGCCAGACATGGATATTATTTTATCTTCCATCGTATACGAAGCACCCATTGAGAATAGATGTGGACTTAGTAAACCACGACCAATCGTTTAAAAACTGTCAGGTATATGTCAGTAATATTACAAAACGTCATCACTGTGGACGAAACGGTTCCTGTTCGAGGTCAGTCGTCGATTTCATACTGCCTGACGCCATAGGCGGAAGGCAGTATGAAATCAGAGACTGACCGAGAATGAGAACCATTTCGTCTACAGTGAGGACGTTTGCTTATTATTATATACCTTTAATTGGTTAAAAAACGCCATTTTCATGACATACAAAGTCGCAGTCACAGCGGGCACAAACATTATTATCACTGCACCCCTAGCAGCGGGCAGTATTTAATAGACGTTCGGACATAGGTATATAATAATAAGGATTCAAACCCGTGGTATGTGGCATCAATAGTCCCTTTTGATCATTCGCACACCAGCCAATGAGTTTCTCCTTATGTGGCCAGACATTTATCCTACCCCTAATAAAAAGCTCCATAGGCTTAACATTGGGTCACTGTATTCGGCCTGATGGGATACACTTGACAAATGAAGTCATCTGTTAATGTAGAAGTAATTTAGACGAGCGGGGTAGGATAAATTCTAAACCAAACTTGAGTTAGTCGTGTTATTGTTCATCGAACTCTGGCAAGATCGCGTATTACTGCTCTCAGCTTCGCCTCGCGCAGGAATATGCGATCTTGCTGTCGTGCGATAAACAACAACACGACTAACTCTTGTTTGGTTTCTCCATAATATTGTGTGGTTTTTTTTATTATCCATCATATACAAAACCCCATTTGAAAATATATGGGAACTCAGTAAACCACTACCCATTATATAAGACCGGTCAGATACCATAACTGTGGTATATGGATTCAAACCTGTGGTATACTGCCTTAAAGCTATTGTATACGGGGAAAAAAGTCCCTTTTGATATAGAGCAAATAAATAGTTCCTATTGTTATAGCCAATTTATTCGAAAAGATGGATAATAAATGCAACAAACGATGATTTTGTCGACAAGCGGCTCTGTAAACCATTCGCGGCTGACGTCGCGGCTGACGTCGTGATACACTCGCTGGCGCTCGTATATTACTACGCGTCACCCTATCGTGGTTTATTGAATTCCCATGAAATCACACAATCATGATACTGGTAGATACTTGTAACAAAATACTTGTAAATACTATCATATCTCACCTTGTTTTTCTGGTTGGCAAAAGGAGAACTAACTCGTATATATATGGCTAATAATTTGACTTTTACTGGCGATTCTGCTGGCTGTGAAAATATAGGATGTATGATATGATAGGTTCACCTTGAATTGTAAAATCTACCTGGCGCGTCATAAACCCATTGGTGTATTTAAAAATAAAGAAACAGAAAAAGTCTGTACTTCCCCAAGGCTATTGTTCAGCAAGCACCTCATGCCCTTGGTACAAGTGTACCTAAACAAACGTCCCCATCAGATCCTATCTTATCATATAGACGGGTTTATATCCCCAAGGTAAGCTCCCACATACAAGTTTACTCCACAGAATATGCGTATACACAGTGTTGGGGATAAGTATTCACACTCACTAAAAATGTGCGACCATCAATCTCCGATCGCATTCTCTGAGTAAAAACTGCACATTCCACATTAATTTGCTGCTAACTTTTGACACATTCTTGGATGTGTCGATGGTGACAGGCCTGGTGGCATATTGCTGACGTCTTGGGCACATTCCAGCGACTGGGTGCCTGGAGGGGGGTGGGGGCAGAAATGGGACGAGTTGAGTATTATAGTAAAACGTGTTAACCTTGTTGGGAAGTCCTCTTGTACCGTGTTTCTTTAGATAACAATATTAAACGACATTGTAGAACGAGGGTGTTTTTCTAGGCTTTTTATTTAGGTTTGAGGTAAGCAGTAGGCTCAATTGTGCCTATTTGAATGATGCCCCATGCTTACATAGAAAAATAGATAGGATTTCAATATTTTTGATAAAGGAAATATGAATGAATATTTAAATATTAACCAAGAAAATGTCTATGTTGAGGCACAATCCAGAGGGTGTTGGAGTGGCAGAATTCACTCCAAGTATGTATTTTAGTTTCTTACACAAAAATAAATGTATTTGATAATTTTTTACATATGATGTTTGATAATATTTTACTATAATTTTCTGTGTATTTTTACGGTGATATTTGATGTTTTTTCTATGTTAACAATCATTCCATACACAGCTATACTCACTTGCGTCAATTATTTATTCAGAGTATGTAAATATATATTTCCATACCAGCATACTGTGCGGTATGAAAATAATACTTACCGTTAACCCAATACTAACCCAGCTACTGAAGAAGTTGTTTGTATTTATCCTACCCCTAATATAAAACCCCATAGGCCTAACATTTAGTTTCCGTATGCCACGCTGACTGGCATATGGAGCTTTATATGCCACTAGTGGAATACAGAATTGTTATCACGTAATATTCTAAAATCAAGGAGACAGGGTAGGATAAAATCAAAACCTGATTCGTTTTAATCGTGGCCACCGCATTCCACTCCTGGAGTTTTGGCTCCGGACTTCCCTTGCCTCGTGAAATAACTATGCCAAACTCCAGTCATGGCATACGGTGACCAAGATTAAAACAAATCCAGTTTTACGCTAGGATTCAATTGTAAGCTGATCCGATATATGACCCGGAAGAACTTCGCAAGAGGAAAGGAAAATAAAAACCTAATAATAAAAAAAAAAACCTATACTGTAGCAGAGGTTGGTATCTGTGTGGCTTACCAACATAGGTATATGATAATAACACGAACTAGTAGAGCGAGTGTAGGACAGTTTTGTTTGTTTGATTTGATTTTACGTCCAGTCAACCATTATAGGTCCTTTCCAGACTTTCTCAAGGTTCTTTTACACCACAAGGGTGGTGATCGAATCTATGTGATGATTTCAGGTAGAAATCTCACCGCTACACATTTACCGAGGTGAGAGTTCTTTTACTTCCCACACTACATAGACATGGCATGAGAAGGATGGCCTTTGTTATAGCAGTAAATCTACCACTGCTGGGGGTGGGACTCGAACCCACAATGGCTTACAACCTTGGGGTCACAAGTCCAGTGCGGTAGCTCCCCACCCCCCAAGTGTAGGACAGGCAGACCTTTATGTCTGTACACATACCTCCTGTATTTGCAACTCTGTTGCAATTCAATTTGCATTTATACCCTCAGGAAGCGTTTGCTTTAACTTTGCTTTTGCTTTTTAACTTTGCTTTTGCTTTGGCGTTTCCTTTAACTTCCTTGTGTACCGCACATATTTATGCATATGAGACAACCGAATTGCGATTAGTTTTTCTTAAATTCAAAGACATTTTACAACAATATTCAATTATTCTACAAAATATTCAAATTACATTAAACATAAAGCGTTTCTGAACTTAACCGACATCAAATAAATAATCGTTAGGAAAATAATACTACAAATTGCTACAGGAATTTCTTTTCAAATATCTGCTCCTATTCATATCCTATCAGGCTTGGGAAACAATAAATGAAGTTTATCCTTTAAATCAAATATAAATATTCGAAGATAGAAGTTCTCAGTTCACAATTAATCAGTAGAAAATAAATTCTATGAACCAAAACCTTGCTTTGTGTTTTTAACCGTCTTTTATATACTACCATACAATAGCTTTAATGGAGTATACAGTATTGATTTCCTCGCAACAGGTACCAAATCTATTCACTGAATATTCTTTGTCAGAGATTCCCTGTTTCACAAGCGCCCTTTCATAGTACAACAAACACACATATGCTATGAAATTGATGCTTGTGTAGTAAAAACTGTGGACGTATTGTGTGAACATCACATATAGAGACTATAGATATCTTTTTATCAATTCAGACCGTATCTAACGTTCCAGTGTTCTACGCCTATACCTCCCCATTCAGATCCTCACCCCAGAATGCTATATCTATCGTAACCCACACCACACCTCTCCCCTTACACCACCATTAAAAAACCCAGCCACTGAAGCTCTGTCTACCATACCTTTTACTGATATACTTTCAGAAAAAAACCCAGCTTTGACTGGGGGTGCTACAATATTGATGGTTATTATACTTTGAGTTCCGAGGCGCGTCGGATTTCGTTTTGTGTCATACAGATAGTTGGGCACACTGTGAAACTTAAAAAGAGAGCGGTTTGTACTTAGTTTAAGTGGGTGCTTCACCTTTCTGTCGCACCTGTACGCGGGTAGAAGGGTCTCACTCACCTGTAAGAGAAAATAAACATATAGGAATTAGACACAGCACAAAACGTGAACAACGATATATATATACATTTATCCTACCCCTAATATAAAATCCCATAGGCTTAACATTGAGTTTCCGTATGCCACGCTGACTGACATACAGAGTTTTATATGCCACTAGTGGCATACAGAATGGTTATCACGTAATATTCCAAAATCGAGGAGACGGGGTAGGATGAAATCAAAACCTGATGCCACTCCTTGAGTTTTGGATCCGGACCTCACTCAGCTTCGCCTCATGAAGTCACTTTACCAAACTCCAGTCGTGGCATACGGTGGTCAAGATTAAAACTCATCCAGTTTTACGATAGTATCTTTCTATTAAAGACAAATGCTGGTAGTTGGCCTATTTCTAAATTCTACTGAATTTTGCAAATAACTCAGGATACTATTTATAAGTTCCGTATATCTGCAATGAGAAAATGCAAAAAAAATGGCATGTCACCATGCTAACTTCTATGGGAGGGCCATCTGAAAATGTCAGTGCTTAACTATTGGTGTCTATGGGAAAATGCAATATTTTGACTCTGTTGCTAAATGACAATGATGTTCTATTGCTATCTTCAAATGATTCTAGATTATGATAGTTGGGAACATGTACAAATGAGAAATGCTAAAAAAAATAACATGTCACCATGCTGATTTCTATGGGAAGGCCATCTGAAGAAGCTAAGTGCTTATCTATTGGTGTCTTTGGGAAACTGCAATATTTTCATGAAAACAGATGCCAGCAACTATATTAATTGAGTAGAACCAGGGGGCGCTTCGATACCTACCCGCATTTGCCTTTAAGTACATTATCAACATATTATTTTGGGTTTCTATAGAATCAGAAGATTCTGTAGAACCCTGTGTAAGCGCACACCCTCCGGTCCACGCCAAAGTGTCCAGGGATCCGTTCAGAGCAAAGGTGGCCGTTAACGCTGGGTGTCCGCTTACACAGGGTGTCCGTTAGGCGGGATTCTACTGTATATTGTTTTATCACACCTCATAAACTCAATGGGAACATGTACTCAATGCCCATCGTGTATTTAGAAAAAATACTCTATGGTGGATCATGTCACAAATGCTAACCCGTTAGTCAATGTGAGGGATGAGATAAGTTCAGAAACCTATTCAGGTTTACGGTTAGAGCTTGATCCCAACAAATTTGAACTGCTAGGTAATTCATGCAGCTTCGCCTTGTGAATTACCATGCTATTCAATCTTGATGGGATACAAGCTCTGACTGTAAACTTCCGTAGGGTTTATCTATATGGGCCATTGTTCTAAAATTATTTGCTGTGATTTAAGGTACGTGTAACTGTAGAATACATTAAAGCAGATATAATTCATCTCAGAGATTTCTTTAGATAAACATAACTACAAATACCGCTTTGATAAGAGGTCGTTATGAAAGGACTTTAATCTATTCATAATACTGCACGCTCTCAACTCGATATCAAACGGAGACACAGGCCAAACACTCATTAATTACTTTATTAGAGCGTGCTTGCACGCGCTAAATACATCATCTAGAGCTTAGAGTCATGGTTAGAATTGTCATATTGAACTTTCAGTTTACTTCCAGAAAGCTATCCCTTTACTATCTGCATGCTGTTCACTGTGGTAGTGAGAACGGAGCAGGGAGCCAGTGTCTCAGTTTCTTAGAGGCGTGCCCAGCTGACCATGACAAATCACTCAAAACTGAAATACCTCATGACCCGCTGTTGATGGATATGTTTGAATCCTAGACTCAGGCAGTTAGAGAAATGACAAGTTGACTGGATGCAAGTATGTTACAGAAAACTATCCATAGGCTAAATCTAACTCAAACCTTTTAATTGCTATTCATTTATAATAGCACGCTCATTCATCTATGATGAACATACTTTGTGCTCCTAGTTAATATAATCCATACAAATGTAATAACTATTCAACAAGAGTAATAGTAATGTGTAGTTCTACAGTAAACCAGTTGACTTGGTGCTAATTGATATTGTTGTGGGTGATCCATTATATTATATCGGTTAATTATAAATATTTGATAATTAACCGATAATTAACGTTAATAACCTATGCACTATGATTTATACTTGTCTTTTTTCATGGGGCGCTGTTGCTGGGACAGACTCTCGCGGCTGTCACTGAGCTCCCTCCCGTCAGTGAAATCCGTGACAGCCGGGCGGCTGAGGGTGTGACAGTGTAAAACTCAGGTGTCAACTCAGGTGTGAAGCGCGGTCAGTGGGTGTGACAGCGGTCGCGTGCCTCCTCACCTCCACCACCTGCCCGCCCTCCGGCCAGGGGGCGTTACCAGCCACGCCACCAGGTGTCGCTTTTCATCATCACTCTATCCCACGACCCTCCCCCACAACTCCCCATCCAACAACCTCCCCACATCCCACAACTCCCCACCCCACAACCACCTAGCCCATAACCCCACCCCACAACCCCCAACCCCACTACCTCCCCACCCCACAACCTCACCCCACACCCCACACCCCATAACCCCCACCTCACAACCCCCCCCCCCACAACCCCCCACCCCACAAACCCCCCACAACCCCCCACCCCACAAACCCCCCACCCCACAACCCCCCACCCCACAAACCCCCCACCCCACAAACCCCCTCCCCACGACCTCCGACCCCTTCCTATCATTATAGAAATACACATCATAGATTATCCTGCTATGTAGAAGCTTCATATTTGATGATAAACCCCACCGTTATACAGCGTTTCCACCTGCCGATTATCCCCACCGATCAACGTGGAAGATCGTCTGGGAACAGATGAACGATTGTATCGTCATTAAAGAAACTAGAATAAAAAAATATAAAAAAAACGCCGACCGAATATCAGATGCATTTTGTGCAATAATCATCGGGTGGAAACGGAAATGGTCAATGATTTTTCTCTTGCACCTTATGCAATTTGGCATCACCAACCGACCGACTTCTGCACCCACAGAAAGCGCATTGATTAAATCAGTGCTAGTCTGCATTTTACTACCAAAAGCTGGTCAGCGCCCAACCACATTTTTGCAGTGCAGGTCACTGATTATGTAGCACTGACCTTTCACAAGGAGAACCACCGAGTGACTTTTGTACAACGTGAAAATTATCGGCGGGGTTTTCAGTTGGCAGGTGAAAACAACACATAAGACCAAGTATGGCCAAGTTGTAGGCATTACTTCTTATCTTAGCCTGGTATAAACGTCCATAGGTTTAACATGAGGAGCACATACTCAACAGGCTTGCGAGTATGGTAACTCATACTCAATGGGCGATAAGCAGATAAATATGACCAGGGTAGGATAAAATCAGAAACATATATTCGTGTTTGGTCTGATTCCCCAATCGCCATCTCGTTTGAAGTGCTTCAGAATATTCACTTGCCATCACCTCGTTCATATTACTGAGCACTCCCAAATCATTGGCGTACAGAGAAACAGACCAACTCTCATCAGTTTCTTTCATATTATTATATACCTGTGGCTGTATGAACTACGTATACTGCCCGCTTCGACCCATAGCGTATTTATACCCGTACGCCACACTGTGACGTACGGGGTATGTGATCACGTGACCAGATAAAATTTCGCCATTTTTAGGTATATAATAATACGAAAACAGGCTGACTGTCATCGTACGTCAAAATACTTGGTAAAATTGTTGGTTACATACATCCCTCTGCCTACAGCATCGGGATGTATGTGACCAACAATTTCACCGCGTATTTTTGACGTACGAAGACAGTAAGACCGTTTCCGTATATCATCCCATTACGACAGATATAGTTCCATAACGCTATTTCTTATTTTTTGTGACTTTCCTTATGTGTCTAGGGTAAGCGGATGGGACCTGCCCCCCTTTCTCCAACCCTGCCATCTGGCGAGCATAAAATATAGAACGTATGTGATGTGATCGATTGCGCGTGCGCAGTGAATCAATGGTGGTTGGCGGTGGTGCAGCCCATGTCTTATCTTGTGCGCAATGCTTGCATGTCCACACACAAGATGTGAATGGCGAGTGCGGGAGGACGAGGGCGTGTTTTGGAGCCAGATGTAGGCCCATGTTTTGTTACATGTTTCATGTTGTCTGAAACGTCGTAAAACTGCCGGCAGATAGGCGGGCGTTTTCTGTACGTGCGCGGCTGGGTTTTATGTGTTTTCTGAGGCTGTGTTTTTCCTCGTTAACCTCGTAGGCTCATTCACTCGTTCAGTCACTGGGGGTATGTATACGCGTGGTGCAGGTTGGTTGTTTTGTCGTCTGCCATGTAAAACACAGGTCTCTTGTTGTTCGTCAGCCATTAGACGACAGAGAGTCTATCAGGATTTGTTTTGCTTGTTTGGTTTGATTTTACGTCCAGTCAACCATTAGAAGCTCTTACCAGACTTTCTCAAGGTCATCATGATGTTTAGATATCGTATACTGTAAGCTGATTGATGTCATTTTACATGCTCTGCCGACGAGTAATATATGGAGACTTGGATAGTGTGCCTGAATGAAATCTGTTCACAGATATTTTTGTTGGAAACATTCACCGAGTTTGAAGAACGAGGTTAATACATCCGACCACAATATCAAAATATGAAAAACCACAATAGGAATTTTTTTTCAGATGTAACCAGAAATATGGTGAACTGGAAGAATAACACAACAATATCAAGGAACAGATGGAATTCAGACACACTCATTATTATACACCTAGAAATCATGAAAAATACCATTTTACAAATCCTTTTTTCAAGACTGAAAGTGGTCACGTGGTATGGAGGGACGTATGAAAATTCTTTCATCACTCAGCGACGAACGGAATCTGTATTCACGGTCAGTAAAAGTGAGACATTCGCACACGGGTATATGATAATACGGCCGACATATTCGGGATGAGTTTCGTGCATATTTAAAGGTTCATAACTCACATAACTTATGTGTTTTCTCATTTATTATTATTGTGTGGTATTTGAGGAGATGCATGTGCTTTATCATGCATGCAGGTGCAATAAACCCATCCAGTAATAATGAATTAAACAAGTCTGTGATATACGTTGGCAATGATTGGCTGTGGCAAAAATTTACCTTGGGAGATTAAAATCATTTTACAGCGACCAATGACCATTTGAGAAAAACAAAATCTCACCCGGAACTTGACAGAACATTCGGCAACTTTAATCGAAGATGATGCGCAAAATTCCTAACATTTCGAATTTTTAAATGTTAAATAAACGTTTGTTTTTAAAACCCAGTCCAACCACAACGTTATCTCAACGTTGTGTTTGCGTTCCGTGTGTTTACCGGGATGTCCAAAAGGACGATGAATAATGCAGGAGCTGACGCAGTTTCCTCTTTCCCTCTCCGTAAAGGCCCGTTTCCATTCGCCGATTTCCCATCACCGATCTACAGTCAGGAACCACCGACAGACTTTTGGCACTGCTGACCCAATATCGGTAAATGGAAACGACCCAGCTCGTGAAATGACCCACAACGTTTCACGCTTAGATTATGCAATGTGGCACCACCCACCATTGAACGAAAGCTTGGTCACTGAGTGAAATCTACTACCCTTCTATACCGACGCACAGTCAGTAGCACCACCGACAGACTTTCTTGGTAACTCAAAAAATCTACACCCTTTTCGTCAGCCAATGGAAACAGGCCTTGTGCAGCAAAGGGGGAGTTGACAAAATGCCGCGACCCCAGAGTAAACACTGGCCGCCTTGTCTTTCCCGCCACTTTCTCTGTTTGTTTGGCAGACGACTTTTCTTGGCGCAACTTGCTTTCATGCGCTGGTCCCCGGCCGTTGTCACACTTGAAAGAACACACTGAAGGCGTGTTTGTCGGCAACCAGCGCCACCCGTGCGCTTTCTTCAGGTCGGCCATTTTATTTTCCAATACTTGTGACCAACTGCCAAGCTCAATTCCCTTTCGCTCTCAGTTCTCCTGTTCCTCCTTGTCTTTAGTATCCATCGTATACGAAGACCACATTGAAAACGTATTTTGACTCAGTAAACCACGACCCATTATCTAAAACCTGTCAGATACCATAACTGTGGTATACGGGTTCAAAACTGATGCCCCAGTCACACTGGCGTAAATTTTGGCGTTTCTCTACGTATTTGAAATAGTGGAGACCACGTATTAGCTATGGATTTGGAACAGATTCGGAATGTATTGTTTGCTTTGCTTTAACGTTTTTGTACGCTTCTCAACGTTTATTTACGCTTCTGTACGCATTGTGGCGTTTTTCGGCGCATTCCCACTTTCCTTTACGTATCTCTGCGTTTTGCGTATTTGTATATTTCAAATTGCGTAGAAGAACGTAGACGTGCGTACACGGGAAAACGCCGTTTTTTTACGCCAATGTGACTGGGGCATAAGGTATACGTATTCTTATCTCACCCTGGTATTTTTCTCCTTAGGCTTAACATTAGGAACTCATACTCCACAGCCGTGAGGTTCGTGTACCCAATACTCAATGGCTAATTGGGTGATTCATTTCATCTATAATTAATATTATACGGGGTGAGATAAAATCAGATACCCATTCAATGAAAATAACTTGGTCTGTACTGCACATCGTTTGACTGAATTACTCTGCAGTCAAACTCGGTGGAGTACGGACCAAACTATTTTCATCGAGTGGGTTTCCTTCTAAATATCTGTGGTATACAGCCTGAAAACCATGGTATACGGTAAAATAGTCCCTTTGTGCTAGAGAGCAAAGATAGTCCCTATTGTTATACTCTTTAATATGGCATTCATATCTCTGCCAGCTTCACCCTTGTTTCTGTTCGTCAGTACCAAGTCTTTCCCCAAATCATTCTCTATTCTACATGTCCTTTGCCTACCACAAATGTGTACGAGTCCTGAATTCCTCCTTTCATCAAATTACTTTTAACCCCTCATCTCATTTTATTTTCTCATTCTCTTTTCTGTTATTTCTCAACGACCATCAACTCCAATCAGGTCCCACAGCAGTACAGCGTGCTGAGAATTATGACTCATTTCTAAAACCATAACGTGAACATAAAGCTGTGTGTGTTGTGAAGCAGAGTAAATGTGTCGGGTTCCCCGTTTAAAGGCATGCCCTACAATACACAGTGGCGCCACCTGGTGGTTTTCAAATACTGACAATTGTAAATTAAAGCCAGTTTCTTTGACTTATTCTAATATCAAATGAGTGAAGTATAACATATTATTGAGTTTGACCAAACCCAATAGGTAAACAAGGCCACTTTGCTTTTGACTTGACTTGCACTTGACTTTTTTACATAGGAAATGTACTGAAAAATATAGTTTTCTTCATTTTATTCAAAAACAACTACGGTGACCTATGATTTAAAAAACTTAAAAGTTTAGTACAATATATATGTATATATATTTCCTTTAATCTCTAAAAGTTTTAAGAAATTGACATAGATTTTACTATATGAAAACTAACCATTTAGAATTCCTATATATATTCTCATATAATATCACCATGATATCAATCTCTAAATCAATCACGGTGACCCCCGTTAGGGATATTTGAGTAAGGGGAGAGGTATGGTGTGGGTTACGGTAGATATAGCATTGTGGGGCGAGGATCGGAATGGGGAGGTAGAGGCGTAGAACACTGGAACGTTAGATACGGTCTGGATTGATAAAAAGATATCTATAGTCTCTATATGTGATGTTCTCACAATACGTGCACAGTTTTTTAAGTCAAATACGTGTTCTACAACACTAGAAAATCATTCATTTTATTATCCATCGTATACAAAGCCCCCATTGAAAATGTATGGGGACTCAGTAAACCACGACCCATTGTATAAAACATGTCAGATACTATAACTGTGGTATACGGATTCAAACCCGTGGTATACGGCCTCAACACCATGGTATACGGGAAAAATAATCCCCTTTGCAATAGAGAAAAGAAAGAATCCCTATTGTTATACCCTTTAATATGGCAATTACTGGGTTTAATTTATTGGAAAAGACGGATAATAAATACAACAAACGATGGTTTTGTGGACAGGCAGCTCTGTAAACCACTCGAGGTTGACGTCGTAATACACTCGCTAGCGCTCGTGTATTACAACGCGTCAACCTCTCGTGGTTTACGGCCGCCTGTCCACAAAACCATCGATTATTGTCTATATCTTCAATCCCCAGGGCATTGACACTGGTTCTAATTTTGAAGGCAACTTGTCCGTTATGCCTTTAAAGCACCACGTTTACGTCAAGACTAGAAATACAGTACAGTAAGCCAGCAGGCTACGACCGCCAGCACACACAGGGCAAATCCCCTCTCCTCAACACCATTGGGAAAGTAAATAGATGAATAAAACACCGGCTCCAAAACACAGTCAGCCGTAAATGCTCTGATTGATGGCATCTGACCGACATTAAAAATTCATCAAGTTTTTGTTTGGAAATGGAAAATGGAAATTAGAAAAGGAATCCATACATCAAACCGCGAGGCGAGGGGTGTGTGTGTGTAGGGGGGGTCGGGTTGGGGAAGGTAAACAGAGGTGTGCTAGTCACACTACACAGCATAGTCACACTACACAGAGAAGTCACACTACACAACATAGTCACACTACACGGCATATTCACCCTACACAGCATAGTCACACTACACGGCATAGTCACACTACACGGCATAGTTACACTACACAGCATAGTCACACTACACGGCATAGTCACACTACACAGCATAGTCACACTACACAGCATAGTCACACTACACATCAGTCACCCTACACAGCATAGTCACACTACACAGCATAGTCACACTACACAGCATAGTCACACTACACAGCATAGTCACACTACACAGCATAGTCACACTACACAGCATAGTCACACTACACAGCAGTCACACTACACAGCATAGTCAGGCTACACAGCATAGTCACACTACACAGAGAAGTCACACTACACAACATAGTCACACTATACAGCATAGTCACACTACACAGCATAGTCACACTACACAGAGTAGTCACACTACACAACATAGTCACACTACACAACATAATCACACTATACAGCATAGTCACACTACACAACATAGTCACACTACACAGCATGGTCACATTACACAGCATAGTCACACTACACAGCATGGTCACACTACACAGAAAAGTCACACTACACAGCATAGTCACACTACACAGCATAGTCACACTACACAGCAGTCACACTACACAGAGTAGTCAGGCTACACTGAATAGTCACAGTACCTGGAATAGCACACTACAATGAGTTGTAATTATTCAATGCTTAGTCTAGCCATAATGAGTAATAATGCTCTAATGAGTAGTCTAAATGCAGTGTGTACAGTGATACAATTAGTTTTCATGCTATAATGGGTAGTCATACTACAAACAGCAGTCATGCAATAATGGGTAGTCATGCTACAGTTAGTAGTCATGCTATGATGGGTAGTTATGTTCCAATGAATTATTGCACTACACTGAGTAGGAATGCCCTAACGACAGTGAATAGTCTCATTCCTATGTGTCAATGAATGCTCAGGATACACTGTCTGGTCTCTCTACACTGAGTAGTCCTACTGCAACGAGGAGTAATGTTCCAATGAGTAGTCAGACTAGACTGAGTACAAATACAACTATGAGTAGTCTAACTATGTCCTGAGAAAGTCCATAGTTAACCCTCAGTGAGTAGTCACACTACACTAGGTAGTCAGGGCTCAGTGAGTAGTCACACTACACTAGGTAGTCAGGCCTCAGTGGGTAGTCACACTACACTAGGTAGTCAGTCCTCAGTGGGTAGTCGCACTACACTTTGTAGTCAGGCCTCAGTGAGTAGTCACACTACAATAGGTAGTCACACATCAGTGGGTAGTCACACTACACTGGGTAGTCAGGCCTCAGTGAGTAGTCACACTACACTGGGTAGTCAGGCCTCAGAGAGTAGTCACACTACACTGGGTAGTCAGGCCTCAGTGAGTAGTCGCACTACACTAAGTAGTCAGGCCTCAGTGAGTAGTCACACTACACTGGGTAGTCAGGCCTCAGTGAGTAGTCACACTACACTGGGTAGTCAAGCCTCAGTGAGTAGTCACACTACACTGGGTAGTCAGGCCTCAGTGAGTAGTCACACTACACTTGGTAGTCAGGCCTCAGCGAGTAGTCACACTACAGTTGGTAATTTCCCCTCAGTGGGTAGTCACACTACACTGGGTAGTCAGGCCTCAGTGAGTAGTCACACTACACTGGGTAGTCAGGCCTCAGTGAGTAGTCACACTACACTGGGTAGTCAAGCCTCAGTGAGTAGTCACACTACACTTGGTAGTCAGGCCTCAGTGAGTAGTCACACTACACTTGGTAGTCAGGCCTCAGCGAGTAGTCACACTACACTTGGTAGTTTCCCCTCAGTGGTAATCACACTACACGACTACCACCCCGCGGTGCCCCACGCGCCCTCTGGTGGCAGGGCACCATTAACCCCTGCCGTCCCGCGCCGACGAGTCTCGCGAGACCTGGCCTGGTCACGTGACTTCCGGTTGGATGATAAAAAACCGCGCGATCTGCATTCTGTGACGTCATGGAACCCGCAGCCGACACAAACACACTAACAAATAAATGCACAAACACCAGACCACAAGACGCTTCCACGAGGAGGCTGTGTGGTGAGTAGGAAGACATGAGGTGTTTTATTTTCATCTGTCAACATACGAAAACTTATTGATCAACGCACATTGTACGTAATTTACTATATACCCATGCCGTATATATTGTAAATACGCGCCGTTTTGGCATATGACGTAAAAATAATGTACATACCACTGGTCCGTACACTAATATACGGAGCACCTAACCATATACATTTTTTTAATTTTTGGTTGTTAAGAAAAATTAAATTGATTTTTTCTTAAATTTCGGGTATATAGTAAATATATAACGTCCAACCATGCTTGTGCAAGTCACATAACTCGATGCTGATTTACGGTTTGTACGGAACTCGGCGTAACCGCCTCAGTCCGTACAAACAGTAAATCAGCATCTCGTTCTGTGACTTGTACAGCATGGTCAGGACGTTCTATATAATTATACCCATGCCGTATATACTGTACATGTATGCATACGCAGTGTTTCGCCATATAACGTAAAAATACCATACGGTTTCTGTCTCACATTTGCTGCTCTCTGACTGAGTTTTGTAAAACTGGCCAATATTATCCTATGGTGATGTGTTTTACCAACTGTCTACCAGGTGTCCAATTCAGCTATATCGTATCAACGAGTATTCGTTACTCGTTGTTTACACAGTATTGACTGGTTTCAGCCCGGAGCATACAACATATCGGTATGCTCCGGGTATGTAGATACACACTCCCTATGTGTTTTCTATGGACACTTTGTATTAGGTGGATATATCTGTATGATCCAGGTATGGTAGTACACACTCCCTATGTGTTTTCTATGGACACTTTGTATTAGGTGGATATATCTGTATGCACTGGGTATGGTAGTACACACTCCCTATGTGTTTTCTATGGACACTTTGTATTAGGTGGATATATCTGTATGATCCAGGTATAGGAGTACACACGCCCTATGTGTTTTCTATGGACACTTTGTATTAGGTGGATATATCTGTATGCACTGGGTATGATAGTACACACTCCCTATGTGTTTTCTATGGACACTTTGTATTAGGTGGATATATCTGCATGCTCCAGGTATGGTGATGAACACTCCCTATGTGTTTTCTATGGACACTTTGTATCAGGTGGATATATCTGTATGCTCCGGGTATGGTGATACACACTCCCTCTGTGTTTTCTTATGGACACCTTGTATAAGTGGATAATAAACCCTTATATTTTTGTTCTAAAACTTGTGCAAATAAAATGAGGCAAAAACACCACCTCACTACCGGGTTAATGTATTGTAACCCACATTTTTTCGGTGCATAGAGGCGTTGAAGGGGTACATCATGTATTGAACACCTCATTATACACATGCAACATGTCCATGCCATGGCCAAGTACCAAGTTATGGATTTTATTTCATGGACACGCAAGAACCACTTTTGTGTTGTTGCAATTTTAAAATCTTTTTTTAGATTATACATTTCTCGACATTGATGATCTTACATTATGGCATATATAGTTCTGTCCCAATCATGATATGAAAATAACAATGTTTATTCCATGCTGGATTTTACATGAATAGATCTGAGAGGAATAGATAAATTTAGAACCCACCACTAATATGAAGAATGAAGAAAAAATGGCTCTATGAAGGAAATCCCATATTTCAATATTTTTTTAATTTCTTGTGAATACTTTGTCTATATTTGCTATGAATATATTCAGAGCACACACACTCATACACACACATATATATGTATAGCTATGTATCTATATAAATTGTTCATGTATTTATAATTCCACAAAGCACACGATCTTTATTACTCTACCTTTTCCAGATATCAGGAAATGAGCACTACCACTGCTGGGGATGAAGAAGAAAGGTGGCTGCATCCCACACCACATAGACATGGTATGAGAAGGATGGGCCTTTGATATAGCAGTAAATCTACCACTGCTGGAGATGAAGGAGAAAGGTGGCTGTACACCACACCACATAGACATGGTATGAGAAGGACTGGCCTTCGATATAGCAGTAAATCTACCACTGCTGGGTATGAAGAAGAAAGGTGGCTGCACATCACATCACACAGACATGGTATGAGAAGGACTGGCCTTTGATATAGCAGTAAATCTACCACTGCAGGGGATGAACAATGAGTAGAAGTATCAAATGGTAAATCTATGGAAAAATATACCAGGGGTGAGACAAATATACCTATAATTTTCCCCACCGCCACCGACACCCAGCCAACCCTCCTCCCACCACTGGATCACTCTAGTGTGGGGTGTCAGGTAGCGGCACACAGCCACTGATGTGTGTACACAGGCCCCGCACCGGACGGCCCCCTGTCTCCTTCACCTGGGAAGGTGTGGCCAGGTAATTAGGTGCCGACAGGTGAGAGAGGCGGCCCACCCACCTGTACACCCCTCCAGGTAATGAGCCAGTCTCCGGGCACCTCACGTGCATTGCACGCGCTGCCCTCACCCCACATTGCCCGCTACACCCTCACCCCACACTGCACTCCCCACCCTCACCCCACACTGCACGCCACACCCTCACCCCACACTGCACACCCCACCCTCACCTCACACTGCACGCGCCACCCTCACCCCACACTGCATGCCCCACCCTCACCCCACATTGCACACCCCACCCTCACCCCACACTGCACGCCACACCCTCACCCCACACTGCACGCACCACCCTCACCCCACACTGCACGCCCCACCCTCACCCCACATTGCATGAGCCACCCTCACCCCACACTGCACACCCCACCCTCACCCCACATTGCACACCCCACCCTCACCCCACACTGCATGCCCCTCACACACCCCACACTGCACACCCCAACCTCACCCCATACTGCACACGCCACCCTCACCCCACACTGCACACCCCACCCTCACCCCACACTGCACGCCCCACCCTCACCCAACAATACACGCCCCACCCTCACCCCACATTACACGCCCCATCCTCACCCCACACTGCATGCCCCACCCTCACCCCACATTACACGCCCCACCCTCAACCCACAATACACGCCCCACCCTCACCCCACACTGCACACCCCACCCTCACCTCACACTGCACGCCCCACCCTCACCCCACATTACACGCCCCACCCTCACCCCACACTGCATGCCACACCCTCACCCCACATTGCACGCCCCACCCTCACCCCACACTGTACGCCCCACCCTCACCCCACACTGCACGCCCCACCCTCACACACCCCACAGCCCTTGGTTATTACCCTCCTCCCCACACCACGCCTTGAACATGCCAACGTCTCCCTAATATTGACTCTAAACTTCAAGTCCAATTTAACATGCAACTCTCGCTATAAGCCGGTTTCCATTGGCTGACGAAAACGGTGAAGATTTTTTTAGTTACCCAGAAAGTCTCTTGGTGGTGACACTGAATGTGCGTAGGTATCGGAAAAAACGGTGAGGGCTGTAGATTTAATTCAGTGACCAAGCTTTCACTTAGTGGCGGGTCGTGCCACATTGCATAATCTAAGCAGAAAAAGTTATGGGTCATTGCCCAGGCTGGTTCATTTCCATTGAGCGATTTTGGTTCAGCAGTGCCAAAAGTCTGTCGGTGGTTCCTGACTGTAGATCGGTGACAGGAAATCGGTCAATGGAAACGGGCCTTATAAGCCGGTTTCCATTGGCAGACGAAAATGGTGTAGATTTTTTTAGTTTTCCTAAAAGCCCGTCTCTATTGGCCGTCACCGATCTACAGTCAGGAACCACCAACGGGCCTTTAGCACTGCTGACGCAAAATCAGTGAATGGAAACAGTCTTTAAGGGGAACACAAAAAAGAATCAGCCAATGGAAACAGACTTTATTATTTACTCTATACTTCAAGTCCAATTTAACTGGAATTCCAACAAGCTCCACTCCCGCTTCCAACTCAGTTCCCCAAGTATTCTGAGTGTGAATAGAAATGTTTGACTACAATTATTATGTATTAACACAAGGCTTTTCTCCGTACCCTCACCCTGGATGGAGATTAGTTTGAATGTGGGTGAGTTAATTGAAAGACAATTAAAACACATTGTTGTGAGGGATTTAAGGCGATGGGTAATGCATGGAACGAGCTAAAATAGTGATCAATATAGTCAGCGGTCTGAAATGAAGTCAGCTGTGCGGGATTATATTAATGTTGAAGTGATTATAGAGGAAAGTTGACTTTGATGTGTTGTGAGAGCTGTAAGTCGGTTACGTTGTGATAGTATGATGATTAATAGGATAGCTTTGAGTATGGCGGGTGCCTTAAGCACACTCGACAGGTACGTGACGTTTTCATTACCACACCTTTAAACTCCAATTCATGTCAGATTATATATCAAAGGCAGACTTTATATCGCACTGCCTATGGCGTGAATGAGATCAAAACATAACCTTTTCTTTGAATACAGTGAGTTTCATTAAAGTAAAACCACTCCACTTTTTATATACTTCTGACATTGACTGAGCCACAGGAGTGACCTTATTTCAATCATCACATCTGCTATGTATAATAAAACATTTCGTCCTGTTTTTTGTTTAGTAAAATATTTTGTCCTACCCCTCCATTATTTGTTTTTTTCTTTGTTGGTTTGATTTAACGTCCAGTTAACCATCATAGGTAATTACCAGACTTTCTGAAGGTTCTTTTACACCACAAGGGTGGTGATCAAATCTATGTGGTGAATTTAGGAAGAAATCTCACCCCTACAAATTTAATGAGGTGAGAGTTCTTTTAGTTCCCAAACCACATAGACAAGGTGTGAGAAGGACTGGCATTTGATATGGCAGTAAATCTACCACTGCTGGCCATGAAGAAGAAGAGTGGCTGCAGAGGGACTAAAACCTACAAAGTCCTACAACCTTTGGATTACAAGTCCAGTGCCTTAACCACTGAGCTAACTCCCCGACTACTATAGATCTCGATAAACTTAACAGGGTGTGACTGTATGGCACGGTATGCCATAAGATATCTATATGCCACGCATGACATATACAGTCAAAGCAAGTAAACCAGCATCACAAGACGCTGAGCTATGGCCAGCATAAATCAAAGATTTAAAAGAAAGAAAAAAGTTAATGATACGTGATTGGGTCGGACAAAATCTAAACATCACTCAATATCATATAATTGTTTATATGGGGTTCATTTTCTTCCACTACAGATATCAGCTACACTTCCGCAAAGACATCTCACTCCACATAAACAATCAAATAAAATTTAGCGACGTTTCTTAATATTATTATATACCTGTGCAAAAACAATCTACACATACTGCCCTCTCCTACCGATGTCGTATTTATATCCGTACGGCACAGTGTGCCGTACGGGGTATGTGATCACGTGACTAGATAAAATATCGCCATTTTTAGGTATATAATAATACGAAAACGGGCTGACTATCTTCGTACGTCAAAATACTTGGTAAAATTATTGATCACATACATCCCTCTGCCTACGGCATCGGGATGTATGTGATCAATAATTTCACCGCGTATTTTTGACGTACGAAGATAGTAAGCCAGTTTCCGTATAATATTGTATTCCCTATATCATATAGCAATAACATTAAAGTCATCAGTTCTTACAGAACAAGAGAGAAAGCTGATAGCATATTTGCTATCCGTAGTTCGCACCCAGAGAGGAATTGGTATAATTAAATGCGAATCAGTGGGAATTCTGAATTGGTTTCGCATACGGCCTATTTAAAAATTCGACTTTTATTTGAGCTAAATGGACGAGGCAGTGAAGGAGACAGTTAATGGGCGTTAATAAGGGTGCAGGCTAATGGGTGCTAAAAGGCTGCATGGCACACCAACACTTTCACACTCACTCACACACGCTAACTCATTCTCACTCACTCTTACGCTCTCACACTCACACTCATATTCGCACACTCATCTCTTGCACACTCACACTCTCCCTCTCACACTTACACCCACACTTACACTCACACACTCACTCACTCTCACACTCTCACTGTCACACTCATGTTCACACACTCACACTCACTATCACACTCACACATTCACATTCGCACACTCATCCTCAGATTCTCACTCTCACACTCACTCACTCACTCTCACTCTCACACACTCATTCTCTCCCACTGCAGCCACTTTTCTCCTTCACTTCTGCAGTGGTAGATTTACTGCTATAACAAAGGTCAATCCTTCTCATACCATGTCTATGTGGTGTGGGGTGTAAAAGATCTCTCACCTCAGTATACAGTAGAACCCCGCGTAAGCGGACACCCTCCGTTCCGGGCCAAAGTGCCCGCTTACGCGAGGTTACCGCTTACACGGGGTTAATTAAACATCTAATATAGGAAACCGTTCCGACCAAAGGTGTCCGTTAACGCGGGGTGTCCGTAGGCGTGGTTCTACTGTATATGTGTAGGAGTGGGATTTCTACCTAGATTCATCTCATAGATTCGGTCAAATCCAAGTCTAATTGAACAAATTGGACGTCAAACTACCCAAACAAACAAACACTTATTCTCACACTCACAATGAGCGGGTCGTCCTGAGGCTGAGCTGCTCATCATCACTGACCTAGTTAAAGGTCAGATCACACTCTCTGACGGGGGGGGGGGGGCTTCATAACTACTCATAACTTATCTCTGACCATGTCAATTGGAAATCCATAAATGATCAATGCACAGTGCACCTTCTCGAAATCCCGTAAGAAAAACCAAACCGTTGCCTGCAATCGTACGTCTATAATAAGTCTCCAATAACAATGAAATACGTTGCTGCTAAGGTCTTTCTGCTTCTCATAGTCTCGCCGTTGCCGATTCCTACCCAGCATGTGTGACCTTGACCAAAATGTATTCCGAAGACAGAAAATATTTTTATTGGTAATCGTATCAACGCCCATTAGAGAGTGTGTTAGGTTATGCCGATAAATGTTAGGTCAAGATCACATTCAGATCACATCAAGGTCACATAAAGGTCACGTCAAGGTCATACCAAGGTCATTTCAAGGTCACGGCAAGGTCACGGCAAGGTCACCTCAAGGTTGCCTCAAGGTCACGTCATGGTCACGTAAAGGTCATGCCAAGTTCACATCAAGGTCGTGTCAGGGTCACACCAGGGTCGCGTCAAGGTCACGCCAGGGTTACGTCAAGGTCGCGCCAAGGTCACGTCAAGGTTACGTGTTCTTTGACATCTCTGTATTTCCTAACGAAATCTCACGGCATTGCTTTGTGTTCCTACAGACATATAGATAGGCGTTACTAAATCACAGGAACACCTTCTAGTCTTACTCCCGTGAAGGTAGTAGGTCGGCTCGATGAATTGTGTTCTTTCTTTGTTTTGTTTTTATCTGTTTTTTCCCGTCGTTACTGTTTCTATTAACTTATGTTTCACTGGTACTGTGGCTTGTACGTGGGCGTTCGTCTATGTGACACCTGGATTCCGCTTGGTGAGTATATACACCACACTCTCCACACAGAATCCCCGTCCACGATTGAAAGTGAAGATCGAAACTCAAAACCTCTGCTGGGAGAGTGGATGGCTGGCCGCTGGTGTCCCGGGATGACCGTGGAGAGTGAGCAGCTCCGGCCGGGAACCAGGCAGTGAGTAGCTCAGTCCCAGGCCGATGCTAACACGAGCGGCGACGTGATGAGTTATCACCGCCAGCCTTCTCCTGCGGCATAAATCACAGCGAGCCCACACCCAGGACCCCAGCAACAATGCATATTAGGGCGGGCGAGCCGAAATACCAACTTTCAGAAGCCATCAATAATTCAAAACGCGAGGAGGGGGAGTTTGGGGAGCTGTACATCTGCTTGGAGAGCAGGGACTCTGTGGGGAGAGTTGTTCGTGTGAGTTGGTCCCTTGACGATCTCCTACCCCCGCATTTTACCCACCTTTCTGCATCCACCCATACTGTATTCACACACCCACCATACACCCACCCACACTCCACCCACCCATACTCCACCCACCCACACTATACCCACCCACACTCTACCAACCGAAACTGTACCCACCCACACTCTACCCACTCACACTCTACCTGGCCACACCCCACCCACCCACCATACACCCACCATACACCTACCCACACTTTACCCACCCACACTCTACCCACCCACACTCTACCTGGTCACACCCCACCCACCCACCATACACCCACAATACACCCACCCACACTTTATCCACCCACACTCTACCCACCCACACTACACCCACCCACACTCTACCCACCCACACTCTACCCACCCACACTACACCCACCCAAACTTTACCCACTCGCACTACACCCACCCAGACTACACCCACCCAGACTACACCCACCCACACTCTACCCACCCAGACTACACCCACCCACACTCTACTCACCCACACTTTACCCACACACACTCTACCCACCCACATGGGGATGGACTTTAAACCCCCTCACTGCTAGCACCTTGAGGGTAATTGTTTTCCGCCAGGAAATATGCAAATTAAGTTAGGTGGCTGCACGCTTACAAAATGCCTGACTGTGCACTCCACGCAATTATAGTTTGAGAGAGGCGTATGAGACTGGCGGCAGCAGGCTACGGGGTCTCACTAAGTGCCTAATTATCAATCTGATTACTGCCATGTGAATGTTAAAGCCACTGTCGCTACTGCCGATGTGCTACTCCCTCTATGTGGGCTGTTGGCAAAGGGTGCGTTTTTATTATATCAGGTATACATCAAAACAACGCATGCGTCTGACGTCACAGCATCACGTGACGGCAAAGGGCGCCCCTGGTGTGAGATATAAGTAACTAGTCACAGAAACTCCATCTGTTTTCTGATAGGATATTGTGGTAGGTTCTTGATGATAGAGAGATTTCTGTTCAGCATGCATGTATTGTGCTATGAAAGCATGCACGTATTTCAACAATGTTTCATAATGTGGCCTTAGAGTTAGACTGCAATTATTCTGTATCATATCTCAAAAACATTTGATGCGACAAATGTATAAACAAACATACAACAAATGGCAGTGTTTTCAATAGTTTCTAATGTATACATACAGAAAATTGACTGGTTTCAGATACAAACGGTATATACTCTGAGGAGTTGACATGTGGTAATATCCGAGTGCATGCGAGGATATTACGCAGAGGCTACGCCGAGTAGTATACAACAGCTTTTATCTGAAACCAGTCTATACTATCATTTATCCACCTTTTCCTGACAAGCGGGGTAGTCATATTAATTCATTTTAGGTACGCAATATTTTTTCATACGCACTATTTTTCCATATGAGTTTTGCAGCCTGGAGCATACAACATGTTCGTCTGCTCCCGGTATGTAGATACACGCTCCCTATGTGTTTTCTATGGACACTTTGTATTAGGTGGATATATCTGTATGCTCTGGGTATGATAATACACACTCCCTATGTATTTTCCATGGACACTTTGTGTTAGATGGATACAAACTTCGTATATCCCATTTACCATTTTTCCTTTTCCAACTCAAGTCAACCGAACAATTTCAAAGTTCTTTTGTTCTCTTATTGATCATATAGAAATGATTCATTTTGAATAATTTCTTTCTGATTAATTCCAACATCATCTGTCAAAGAATCACCGTACTTAGATTCAGGCCTTATTCAGCATTGTTTATGAAACTTGACTGGATTCTGTATCGCTTCATGGTATTCATTCAGGAATCTGCTTCCATGAAACTTCATCGAACTGAAGAGATCATCTTGCATTGAGCATGGCGTACAGACAATATAAGAGAATACTGCATATAGGACAATGTGCTGTCTCAGTTAACTCAACTCAGAACAACGAATCGCGTTGGATTCACATAATAATTTTTATTTTTTTATATTTTTTATTATTATTATTCTGATCACGACAATCGTTATCTGAAATTATCCGAAACTCTCTGACGGTTATAGACCTCTGTTCAGTGTGTCGTAAATAAATCATATTTCACAATGGTAAAAGAAAAATATCATGTACGGCCCAGTGTGATATGTACGGCCCGCTTTGACACTGGAGGAAACGAGCCGTGAATGTGTATCTAGAGCAAAAATAGTAGAAAAGTAAAGAATCAAAATAAATATCCCAAACATCGTAGAATCCCACACAGTGTATAGATGATACACCACAAGCTACTGACCCTTACCAAACATTATAGAATCTCATACCGGGTATGGATAATACACCACAAGCCATGGACCCTTACCAAAGATTGTAGAATCTCACACAGTATATGGATAATACACCAAAAAATTACTGTCCCTTACATAATATTATTGAAACACACATGGAGTATGGATAATACACCACAACCTACAGACCCTTCCCAACAATAATACACCACAAACTACAGGCCCGTATCAAACATTATAATATCCTACACAGTCTATGGATAATATACCATAAACTGCGGGGCCTTACTTAACATTATAGAATCCCACACAGTATGGATAATACACCACAGACTGTGGGTCCTTACCAAATGCCATAGAATCTCACGCAGTATATAGATAATTAAAAAAAAATTAAAAAAAGGATTATACTCGACAAAATTAGTGTCCCTTACATTATGTTATATAAACTCGCATGGAGTATGGGTAATACAGCACAACCTACAGACCCTTCCCAACAATCGTAGAATCCCACACAGCTTATGGATAATGCACCACAAACTAGAGGCCCATATCAAACATTATAGCATCCCACACATTATATGGATAATACACTGCAAACTATGGGCCCTTACCAAATATGATAGAATCTCACACATTATATGGATAATAAAGCACGGAATACCAAGCCTTACCAAACATCATAGAATCCCACATGGAGTATGGATGATAAACCACGGAATACGAGCCCTTACCAAACACCGTAGAATCTCACACAGCATATGGATAATAAACCACAGAACACCAGCCCTTACCAAACACCGTAGACTCTCACCCAGTGTACGGATAATAGTGGACAGCGGCGATAACGTACTCACAGAGATAGAGCGTGCTTCTTTATCCTACAGAGACCGGCGGAAGCTCTACCGGGACGATAGTAGTGGACACACCAGTCTCCAAGCAGAGACCCCGTGCTTTGATTTCACCCGCGCTCTCCCCCCCGGGGAGCTGTGAGCAGCTCAGGAGCGTGGATTATCGGGCGACTGAGCAGATTTGCGGCGGACGTTATCACACCCGGGCTAACAAAGCCGGGCGACGGGAGACGAATGGGCGTATGAGGCGGTCCTCCCCCGGGATCCCCCCGCTCCCCCGCCCGCTCCCTCGCCCACCGAGCCGCTCCGAGCCGCTCCACGTGTACAGCAAACCCAGCCGTACCTCCACCAGTCGTCGTCAGATATTCACCGACAGGGTTTCTAGTGTTTGCACTGTGAGGACGGTGTGAATAATTGACCACTAGTCACCTGTTAGTGTGGGCAGACAAGGGTGCTGCCAGATCTGTCGGTCTTAATCGCCTGTGGTTGGTTAATCAGGCAAGCTCGACAATTCATATCAGGGTCTAAGCCCCAGCCCTGACCATCTGTCAGCATCTGAGAGCATCTGAGAGCATCTGTGTGCATCAGAGAGCTTCTGTGAGCTTCTGTGGGCATCTGAGAGAATCTGAGAGCATCTGAGAGCTTCTGTAAGCATCTGAGAGTATCTGGGAGCATCTGAGAGCATCTGTGGCCATCTGTGAGCATCTTTAAGCATCTTTAAGCATATGTGTGCATCTGTGAACATCTGTGAGCATCTGAGAAAATCTGAGAGCATCTGCGAGCATCTATGAGTATCTGTGAGCATCTCAGAGTATCTGAGAGCATCTCAGAGTATCTGAGAGCATCTGTAAACATTTGAGAGCTTCTGTGAGCATATGGGAGCATCTGAGAGCATCTGAGAGCATCTGAGAGCATCTGAGAGCATCTCAGAGCATCTGTGAGCTTCTCAGAGCATCTGTGGGCATCTGACAGCATCTGAGAGCTTCTGAGAGCATCTGAGAGTATCTGGGAGCATCTGAGAGCTTCTGAGAGCATCTAAGAGCATCTGAGAGCATCTGAGAGCATCTCAGAGCATCTGTGTGCATCTGTGAACATCTGAGAGCTTCTGAGAGCATCTAAGAGCATCTGAGAGCATCGGAGAGCATCTGAGAGCATCTGCGAGCATTTGTGAACATCTGTGAGCATATGTGAGGATTTGAGAGTATCTGAGAGCATCTATGAGCAGCCTAATACAAGGGCATGAGGGATTTTGAAGGAATCTCATGAGATGGGATTATCTTTATCCGTATTCCACCAAGTTTGACTGCCGAGTAATTCACAAAGCAAGGTTGAGTGAATTAGGTAACAATCGGATGAGGTAGAGTGTAAACCAAGTTATTTTTATCGAGTGGGTTTCTGATTTTATCTCGCCCCATTTACATGATCAGGAACATCATCAATCAATAGAATACTCACACTAGCCATTGGATATTAGGTACACTATCTTTACAGCCATGGAGTATGAGTTCCTAACATTAAGCCTATGAAGAAGAATATTGGGGTGGGATGACAATCCAACCATCTTGGGAACACAATGGGTGAATGGTGTGTCTAATATACCAGAAGGAGCACCTTTCAGGAATACAATTTTTTTAAAGAAATCGGGGTCCGATTTACAGAAATCGGCACCCCGATTTATTTGAAGGATTTCCCATCGTCATCTTTCAGGAACACCTGCAGAAAGTCTGAGAAATGTATTTCAATAATTTACCATTCCCAGACCGTGGAATTTAGCCACCTCCGACGTAAAGCGTGCCTCATGGAGTGACGCTCATCAAATATGCGATAGAAAGATGAAAATATAAAAAAATCAATTAATAAAATGAAATAAAATGAATTAAAATGTCTATAAATGTTAACTTTAATCATCCAAATAACCGGTAGTCTCTAATATAAGACCTGTGACTCTGGATATCTTTAGATCATCCTAGAATCTCAGCGAATCTTTTAGTAGCTCTAGATGTTACAGAAGAAAGATCAAACTAAGGGACTGGCTGTGACTTTGAGCTGATCAGGTATTAGAGAACTGTAAACTTCTCCACAAGACCGATGGTAATTTCCACCATCTGTGATCGAGCAAAGTAGTTTGCAGACTATTTGAGTGAACTTGAAAATCGCGGGTAGATCGTCTAGATACGTTCACTGAGCAGCTGTTGGATCTGAATCATTCTCAAAAGATTTCTTGAGTATTTCTGGACATGTTCGACGAGGCGAAGCAGCAGCGAGCAGTTCATAGCTTCTGGGTGTAGAATAGAGCAACTCTGAGCAGCTCTGAGTGGTTTTGAGTAGCACTGAACAGCTTTGAGCAGCTCTGAACAGTTCCAAGGAGCTCTGAGCAGCCCAAAGTAGCTCTGAGCAGCCCCGAGTAGCTCTGAGCAGCCCCGAGCAGCCCCGAGCAGCTCCCAGCAAGCCCGAGCAGCACTGAGCAGCTCCGAACAGCTCTTAACAGCTCTTAGCAGCTATGAACAGCTCCGAGCAGCTCCGATCAGCTCTAAGCAGCTCCAAGCAGCTCTAAGCAGCTCTGAACAGCTCCGAGCAGCTCTAAGCAGCTCTGAACAGCTCCGAGCAGCTCTAAGCAGCTCTGAATAGCCCAGAGCAGCTCCGAGCAGTTCCGGACAGCTCCGAGCATTTCCGATCAGCACCGAGCAGTTCGAACACTATTTTCACCATTTTGCTGCCGGTTCTAAAGCAAATTAACCACACATGCCAGGCATAGTCTACCAGGAACCCAGTCCAAATCGGCCAGATGGAAATTCCTGCAGATACCGAACAGAAAGTAGTGTCTAGATTCTCTCTAATGAGGCATCATTTATTCCTATTCATTTCTGGTACAATGGCGGACTATGTGTGGGTAGTGGGTAGCTGCTCCGGACACGAAATGTTACGTAACTTTTTTTTTTTTTTTTTTAGTGAGTTTTATTAGGGCAATAAAGTACAAATAGCTTGGACATTCAATCCAGGCTCGGCATAGCCGGTCTTCTGCCTGGTCCCTCATTCTTCAGAACAAGATACTTACATTAGTGAAAATAGGCAGTGTGTATACATAACTCAGGTTAATTTCTCAATGTACAGATACATAAGCATTGGTACTAGGGTTGTATTATAATTTATTAATGAAATTGTTTGGTTGTTTGGTCTGATTTAACGTTCAGTCAACCATTATAGGTCCTTTCCAGACTTTCTCAAGGTTCTTTTACACCACTAGGGTGGTGATCGAATCTATGTAATGAATTCAGGTAGAAATCTCACCCCTACACATTTACCGAGGTGAGAGTTATTTTACTTCCCACACCACATAGACATGGTATGAGAAGGATGGCCTTTGTTATAGCAGTAAATCTACCACTGCTGGGGGTGGGACTCGAACCCACAAAGTCTTACAACCTTGGGGTGACAAGTCCGGTGCTCTAACCACTGAGCTAACTCCCCGCCCCCCTATTAATGAGATGAAATGAGTATGAGTCGCATGATTAGAGACTAGGTAAGTAACTGATTCGGTTAATTATGGAGTCCAGCATAGATCCCTAACTCTCCCTCAACACAGGAATGACGTGCATTTTCATCATCCTCATTTCTCCAACAGCCAATTTAACCAGTAACCAACAGGGCCTGGAGAACTACATGATTGCTCAATTGCATATTTCTGTGACCTACAGCAGTGAAGGAAACGAGCATAAAGTACGGAACACACACAAAAACTCCAGGCTACCCGAGTGCAGCGTATGGTTTTATGATCCGGATTTCTAGGCTGCTGCCTTGAGTCTGGTGTGGATGTCAATTAAAGACAGTGGCTGGTAAAACGAATCGCCCAAGCTCCACCAGCTAATTATTGAGTCAAACTTCTTAACTGCAGCTGGGTTTTCAGACAATCGTCCATATCCGCGAATTAATTACCGGTGAACCAAGTTAAGTGGGCAATTAAAGCGCCGCTCATTATATGCCTCGGGGATTAAAATGACTAACTCTCCTGTCATACGGCCCGGCAGCCTGGCCGTGCAATATCCGCCATGCATCTGCACGTGTAGCTCAAACTTCAGCCAGAGTTAATTAGTCAAGTAGGTAAACATGTATTTTATATTAAAAAAAAAGTTCCTACAGCGCACCTCAGCTTTTATGTTGGTTGGTTTGATTTAACGTCCAGTTAACCATTAAAGGTTCTTACCAGACTTTCTTAAGATTTATTTTACACCACAAGGGTGGTGAACGGATCTTTATAATGAATTTAGATAGAAATCTCACCCCTACACATTTACTATTGTGAGAGTTATTTTAATTCCCACACCACATAAACATGGTATGAGAAGGATTAACCTTTGATATAGCAGTAAATCTACCACTGCTGAGGGTGAATGAGAAAGGTGGCAGTACACCACACCACATAGACATGGTATGAGAAGGACTGGCCTTTGATATAGCAGTAAGTCTATCACTGCTGAGGGTGAATGAGGAAGGTGGCAGTACACCACACCGCATAGACACAGTATGAGAAGGAATGGCCTTTGATATAGCAGAAAGTCTATCACTGCTGAGGGTGAATGAGAAGGGTGGCTGTACACCACACCGCATAGACACAGTATGAGAAGGAATGGTCTTTGATACAACAGTAAGTCTACCACTGCTGGGGGTGAATGAGAAAGGTGGCTGTACACCACACCACATAGACATGGTATGAGAAGGAATGGCCTTTGATATAGCAGTAAGTCTAAAGCTGCTGGGGGTGAAGGAGAAAGGTAGCTGCATTGGGACTGCATTGGGACCCACAACCTTGGGATTACTAGGCCAGTGCTTAACTAGTCGGCAAACGCCCCATCTGAACATAGTAGAAGCTAGAACAAGCACATATATAAATCCTACAGCTAGATGAATATAATAAAAACATTTTCTGAAGAAGTCTGATAAATGAGACGAAACGTCGCAACATTCCCAACCCAACCGCCCCTACCTCGATGTATAATTATCCCCCAATAAGACCTTTAAAATAAAGATCAGCTTTTCCGGTTTTCTATGGAAGTTTCTACCTACTGAATATAATAAAAATAAGAATAACACCTATAATTTATCATCAACATGGCTAGTGTCTTTCCTCGTGCTTAAACTGGAGCTGGAATGATTTGACTTCTCTCAAATCGATGTGATAAATACCTATTCATAGCGCCCATTTCTTTAAACACCCGACCACATTAACTCAAACGGCCGCTGAATCATTTACGGGTCAAAAATAATTTGTTTCAGGAGAGGATTCTGTATCGGAATTATGTTTTACTTCACGGATTTTTTCTGTACGAGATTCACAACGGAACAACAATACGGGGACCCCATACTTTCCTGCAGAGAAAACCAGGAAATGAAATACTATCAAATGCAACTAAAACCCAGTCCAATATCGGCAATTCTGAGCTGATAAATACGCTTTGACAAATGAGAAGCGAACGTGACATTACTAAGAAAACCTGTATTAATATCTACAAAACCATGATATCCCCGATTTTTAATTATAGTGGTTATTATATAGGTGGTGCTAACAAAACTCTGTTACAAGGTCTCCAACGATTACAGAATAGGGGCTTAAGAATATGCCTTCGGCGTAAAGTCAAGGACATAAGTATAGATGACCTTCATAAGAAATGTAATATTGCCTATCTAGATCATAGGCGACTATATCTGCTACGATTCTCCAAAAATATACCTATTGTTCCTGATCTAAAAACCAGGTCTCAGAACAAAAAACTGGTAAAGTTAAAAAGACCACAAACTTCTTTTTATAAGAAAAACCCATTATATAATGGTATGAGTCATTGGAACGCCTTATCCGCCGAAACCCAAAACTGTTCAGCATTACAATTCAAGAAATTTGCTAAAATGAAAGCCACTGCTTTACTTGGTTGAACATTGATACTGTCCAAATGTACTATGTATAAGACTGTATTCCATCTTATCAATCCATCTCATTATATCACATCATTGTAGTATAGGCTCCTTAGGATGCCACCAACTTGAATTGTTCAGACGTCCATCAAATTGTAAAGAGATAACAGAGGACACACAAAACCTGCGCATAGCAGAATGTCTTGAATGTAATTTCTTCTCCTGAAAAAAAAGGGGAAAAAAAAGAAGTTTATAGGCGACGCGTTTTCATGTTTTATTGTAGCAGAGTAGCTAGCTGAGACTACCTGAAAAGCACGCTTCTGGCCTTATCACTAAATACCAGGAGTTCCGTAAACACTAATGAAAGCCAAGGCCTCGATTAAACGGACAAAGAATAGCTGCAGTGAGAGACCATTTAATTCATGAGAGGGTCAACCTTGTGGGGGACACATGGGAGATTCATTAGAACACAATTTGTTTTCAGTAAAAATGATTGGAAATAAAGGAGGAAGACCAAAATAGCAACAAAAGAAAGAGAAAACAAGGAATATTTCTCTTCCTTGCGCGCATAGATTGTTTTGCCCTTCCTGATTTTCTGAGAGAGCATTTAATTCATGAGAGGGTCAAGCTTGTGGGAGACACATGGGAGATTCATTAGAACACAATTTGTTTTCAGTAAAAATAATTGGAAAAAAAGGATGAAGACCAAAATAGCAACAAAAGAAAGAGAAAACAACGAATATTTCTCTTCCTTGCGCGCATAGATTCTTTTGCCCTTCCTGATTTTCTGAGAGAGCATTTAATTCATGAGAGGGTCAAGCTTGTGGGGGACACATGGGAGATTCAGTAGAACACAATTAGTTTTCAGTAAAAATAATTAGAGAAAAGGAGGAAGACCAAAATAGCAACAAAAGAAAGAGAAAACAAGGAATATTTCTCTTCCTTGTGCGCATAGATTTAGTTTCTGAGTTTTTGCTGGATGTGTTGTTTGTGAAACGTGGAGTCACTGCAGCTTGATGAGATGTGCTATGAATAGAAAATAAACTATGATTTTGTTGACAGGCTGCCGTTAACCGCGAGAAGTTGACGCGTAGTAATACACGATTGCTAGCCAGGGTATTACGACGTCAACCTCGAGTAGTTTACAGAGCCGCCTACTTCCATGGTTTGTTGCATTTATTATCCATCTATTCAAATGAATTAAACCTATTAATTGCCGTATCAAAGGATATAGCAATAGGAACAATTTCCTTGCTCTATAGTACAAAGGAACTATTTTCCCGTATACCATAACTTTGAGGCTGTATAACATAGATTTTAATCCGGATACCACAGTTATGGTATCTGACAGGTTTTATATAATGGGTAGTGGTTTACTGAGTCCAGTCAATGGGCACTTTGTATACAATGGATAGTAATTAACGGGAAATATCTTACTTACTATGACACGTGATAAATTTTAGCCTGGTATAAACACCTATAGTCTCAACATTAGAAACTCGTACTGAACAGGCTTGCGAGTACAGTAACTCATACTCAATGGGCAATAAACAGGTAGATATTCCAGACTAAAATGAATAAGAAACATATTCGTGCTCGGTCTGAGTCCCCACCACCATCTCATTTGGAGCATTACGAATATTCACTCGGCCATCGCCTCGCTCATATTACTGCACTCTCCAAACTCGATGGGGAATAGGGACACAAACCAAACACTCATCCATGTTTCTCTTAGTACACATCTCATTTGGAGCATTACGAATATTCACTCGGCCATCGCCTCGCTCATATTACTGCACTCTCCAAACTTGATGGGGAATAGGGACACAAACCAAACACTCATCCATGTTTCTCTTAGTACACATCTCATTTGGAGCATTACGAATATTCACTCGGCCATCGCCTCGTTCATATTACTGCACTCTCCAAACTCGATGGGGAATAGGGACACAAACCAAACAGTCATCCATGTTTCTCTTAGTACACTTCATAACAAAATTGTGGGTAAGAATCGAGATTATAATCTAAATAAAATCTACAGATGAAGACTCCAGTATTAAATGTGTTAGACGCGGCATAAGATCTACACCATCCCGCAGTACGACCACGAGAGAAATGGGTTTGGGTGAGCACTTTTCCGCGCGCTCCCGCCTTCTGTCCCTAGTACAATGCTTCCCATTGGTCAGGACGCCTATGTTGGTTGTGAGTCGGCCTGTGAGTGGTTTAGACCCAATCTGTGGTGATGTCTTGTGTACCTCCATATGAATTCTTGTTTGGTAGTGCCTTTCACTTATTGTGTGGATGGTTTTGTCAATCCATGGTGTGTATGGTAGCGAACTGGTATTTTCTGAGTTGATCTTTATGTTTTTTAGAGTTGATTTTAATAGGGTTTAGGGCTTATCTGCCTCTGTTCCCTGTTTTGTTAGTTTTCCTTCTACTTTTGACCGACTGAGTGTCTATACTCTGTGTTGGTCTTAGTTCGCTCTTGTTTCTCCCATTTTTAATTTTTATTTTGTTTTCAAAAGTGCACTACCTTAATTTTATTTATATGGGGCATTTTTTATTTATTTTTAGGGAATTGCATCTTTCCGTTTATTCGTGGCTTCAACCCTCGTTTAGGGGTCTCAGAAGACTCCAGTATTACACAGTATGAAGATAAGCTTTCAAATATAAAATGAGGGCTCGGTTATCACGTAGTAGATGGTCTGACTGGATTGATAACAATCTGCGAACAACTGTTTTGAGTCTCAGCAGACCTGCTTGTTAAAAGGCACGAACTCGTACGTGCAGACACATAGACACCTGAAACTAAGGTCTGGAGATGGAGAAAAGTATTAGACATTTGCTGTATTGTAAATGATTCTATAGTCGTCAGTATTCTGTACTAAATGAACGATACTGAGTTCTAAGCACACTCTAAGGTTTTAATTTGAAATACCTTCGTACTCTGGAGGAAACCTAAATTGAAATACCTTCGTACTCTGGAGGAAACCTATGAAAGTTTGGGATCAAAGCTTGTATCCCATCGAGTAGGAATAGTGAAGTAATTTACAAGGTGAAACCGCGTGAATTTCGTAGCGATTCAAATGAGCTGGGATCGTGCTCTGACTATAAACCTGAACAGTTTTCCGAATCTACCTCACCTTTTACATTGAATAGTGGACTAACTTTTGGGACATGATCCCCATTGAGTATTTTGTTCTATATACTCAACGGGCGCTGGGTACGAGTTCATAATGTTAAGTCTAAGAGCAGAAAAATAACAGGGGTAAAATCGAGGCATACGAGTATAGAATATGATACTTGTGTCAAGTATGCATTCAATGTAGTCATCCATCGCTTTCCTTACACATTTAAGGAAAACCCTTATGAATTTAACATAAGGATGAATCTTTAACTGTAGGCAGCACTAAATTCACGTTAATCAAAAGGGCAACATATATACCTTTTTAAGAAAGTAGTTCATAATTGAAGAACAAGGTCCGGCTCTGAAACTTTTCCTAATTCATAATATGGATTATTGAAAAACATATTATTTTACCAAATCCAAAATCCTTATCAACTTCAGGGAACTATGACAGCTTTATGTGAGTAGCGACAAAGCTGGGTTGATTAATGCCTGTTGTGGCTGGTTTTCTACCTCGCACACAACGACCAGTTTAAGGCATTTCGTCGGGTTTAATTTGACTTGCCTTTGAACTGGCTAACAATGTGAATAATCGGTTGAGATTTATGGTCAAAGTTGGGGACTAATTTGTTTTATTCCACTGTAAAGAGGTACATACAGTGATCTCTGCATTGCAGTTATTCTGACCAACGATTTCAACGTTAATACTTTGTGGGCCGTAAGTTTCGTCATTGAGCAATTATGAGTTGATCAGTGCTTGTTGTGGCTGGTCTCTAGTCTCAGGTGTATTTGCATTAAGCGCACCTGGACGCACCTCACCTGAGGGAGGGAGGGAGGGGGAGGGGGAGGGGGGAGGGAGGGAGGGAGGGGGAGGGGGAGGGAGGCAGGGAGAGTGGGAGGGGGATAAAGGCAAGGAGGACGAAGGGAGGGAGACTGGGAGGGGGAGGGAGATGGAGGTGGGAGGGAGGGAGGCAGGGAGGGAGGGAGAGAGGGAGGGAGGCAGGGAGGGAGGGGGTTGAGGAGGCAGGCAGGCAGGGAGGCAGGCAGGCAGGGGGGTGGGGAGGGTGGGGAGGGTGGGGAGGGAAGGACGAAGGGAGGGAGAGAAGGAGGGGGGAGGAAGGCAGGGAGGAAGGGAGGGAGAGAGGGAGGGGGAGGGAGGCAGGGAGGGTGGGAGTCAGGGTGGGAGGGAGGGATGAAGGGAGGGAGGCAGGGAGGGGGGTTGGAAGGAGGGAGGGAGGGTGGTAGAGAGGGAGGCGGGGAGGGGTCTGGAGGTGTTCATTGAAGTACTTCATTGATCTACAGGCCCGACCTCAATATTTGACCCAGTACCGTCAGACAGAGTGGATCAGTGGGGTCAGACAGGGGCATTAGGCTGCCCGCACACCGGGCTGAGAACAATAGGACCAGTTCTGATGCGGTGTTTTCACCTGCCAACTGAAACCCCACCGATCATTTTCACGCTGTATTGAAGTCGGTCGGTGGCTCTTCTTGTGAAAGGTCAGTGCTACATAATCTGTGACCTGCACTTCAAAGATGCGATGGATGCTAAAGGACTTTTGGTAGAAAATGCAGGCTGCCACTGATTAAATCAATTGGCTTTGATTTTGTTGGTGGGTGTAGATGTTAGTCAGTGGTGGCAAATTGCTTAAGGTAGGAGACAATTGTTGGTTTGTTGGTTTGATTTAACGTCCAGTTAACCAGTAGTTTCTCACCAGACTTACTCAAGGTTCTTTTACACCACATGGGTGGTGATCGAATCTATGTGATGAAATCAGATAGAAATCCCACCCCTACACATTTACCGAGGTGAGAGTTCTTTTACTTCCCACACCACATAGACATGGTATGAGAAGGTCTGGATTTTGATTTAGAAGTACATCTACCACTGCTGGGGGTCGGACTCGAACCCAAACAGGCTTACAACCTTGGGGTTACAAGTCCGGTGCTCTAACCACTGAGCTAACTCCCCACCCCCCGTTAGGAGACAAAATTTGTTGACCATTTATGTTCCCACCTGAGAATTCTTGTACTAAATGTGTTGCTGATTGGTTGGTGGTGTGAAATGCCATGATTGTTGGTCATAATCAGCAGGCAGATATGCCACGTAAACCGTTGTTTACACTAGACAATTCTGGCCAGTGATTCTAGCATTTGGCACCACCTGACGACTTTCAGCTGTAAAAAGCTAGAAATCGTCTAGTGTAAATGCCAAGTGCATGGCGACTGTAGATCGTCTGGTTACATCAGATTATACAATTAAGCACCTCCTGACAACTATTGGACATGCTCTTACGCCAACGAGCGGGCTTCAATTAGTTGTCTAGATAGGCGGTGATTCTGTGAAAACCAAGTAACGCTCCGGGACATTCTGAGGTCGACGACTTTTGTGGTGGACATTGCCACCACCTGACAACTATTGGCTTGACGATCTACAGTCGTCACGTATTTAGTTGTCTGGTGTAAACACCCGGTTAGAGCACCACCTGACAACTACTGTCTTGACGATCTACAGTCGCCATGTATCTAATCATCTAGTGTAAATGCTGGGTTAGAGCACCACCTGACGACTATTGGCTTGATGATCTACAGTCGCCACATATTTAGTCGTCTAGTGTAAAAATCGGTTTAGAGCACCACCTGACATCTATTTGCTTGACGATGCACTATTGCCACATATTTAGTCGTCTAGTGAAAACACCGGGTCAGAGCACCACCAGACGACTATTGGCTAGGCGATCTACAGTCGCCACATATTTAATCGTCTAGTGTAAACAGCGGATTAGAGCACCACCTGACGACTATTGGCTAGGCAATCTACAGTCGCCACGTATTCAGTCGTCTAGTGTAAATGCCGGTTTAGAGCACCACCTGACAACTATTTGCTTGCCGATCTACAGTCACCACATATTTAATCGTCTAGTGTAAATACCAGGTTAGAGCACCACCTGACAACTATTGGCCTGATGATCTACAGTCGCCACATATTTAGTCGTCTAGTGTAAACACTGGGTTAGAGCCCCACCTGACGACTATTGGCTGGGCGATCAACAATCGCCACGTATGTAGTCATCTAGTGTAAACACCGGGTTACAGCACCACCTTACAACTATTTGCTTGACGATCTACAGAAGTCACGTATTTAGTCGTCTAGTGTAAACGCCGGGTTAGAGCACCATAGTCGCCATGTATTTAGTTGTCTTGTGTTGTCTAGTGTAAACAGTGGGTTAGAGCACCACCTGACGACTATTGGCTAGACAATCTACAGTCGCCACGTATTTAGTTGTCTTGTGTTGTCTAGTGTAAACACTGGGTTAGAGCACCACCTGACGACTATTGGCTAGGCGATCTACAGTCGTCACATATTCAGTCGTCGAGTGTAAACACCGGGTTCGGCTGCCTGTACACAGGGGTAGGAACAATGGGACCAGTTGCGGGCCATGACTAACTCACCCTCCACCCTCTTACAGGGTCAGGGTCGTGCCGAGCTGCTCGATCTAAAAATAAACCCCGTCACCTGGGAACATGATCAACCACTCACCTGCGCAGAACCTGCAGAAAAAAAATAATTTAAATATCTTCTGAGGTAAGATCGCTGTTGTGGGCCTTGTTATTTGTTCTAGATGCTGTGACTGTTCCGCCGCTCATGTATGGAAATAGTCGATATCCCATTTAGAGATTATGCAGACCTTTACGCATGCTCCTTTCATCATTTTGATATTATCATATACCTGTGCACGAATGTCTAAATACTGCCCGCTGCTAGGAGTGCAGTAATAATTATGTTCGTGCACGCTGTGACAGCGGTCCGTAGGGATCGAGCGTAAATGTCTAAAAGCAAAAAATAGCATTTAAAAAAAATATTTTAAGGTATATAATAAATAGCGAATATCCTCATGGAATCGATGATTGATATAAAAGGGAAACCGTTTAGTCCACAGTAAGGACGTTTCCTAATATTATGTTGTAGGATAATCATACCGTGTAGTGGTATTCAGAACTAATTCACTGCAAATGTTAACTTTTACACAATATAAATGATTTAAATAATGTACCACATAAGGTTATAAAGATATGTCAGTTGTTGGATACCTATATGTTACAATCAACATTGAATTTGTGTGATTGATTAAAACATCGATAAATGCTGCGAAATGTAAGTTCTATTGAATGTGAATAATAAAACTCTTAGGAGTGAAGTGCTCACCCATTCGGAGTGAAGTGCTAACCCATTGCTTCACATTTTGCAGATCGTAGAATAGCGATCCGAGGTCAAAACTGTGGCTCCAGATTCTGTGGGATCGCATCATAACTTTGTTGCCATTTATATTCAATTAAAAATCTAATGAACCTTTCACCTATGTCACCAAAAATGTGGTGTTGTAAAAAGTAGCGATACAACATGAAAATAACGAAACCACACGACACAATTTGATATTACTGGAGCAACGCTTTTCCCACATTTCTAGGAGCAACAAATCCCCAGGGGCCCCCGTATCGTGATAGTGTAGATTACCTCTCCAGAAGTACGACAGTATGCCAAGACCACGAGGGACAGAGTGATACTAGAGCAGACGAGATCCAGTGTTTCTCCAACACATTCGGCGCCATTCTTACTGAAAGAATAAACCAATGAAGGACCCCAGGGAAGTATTCTGTATCTCCGTTTGAGGACTGAAGACAGGGCCCAAGCCTCGGTGCCGCGGTTGACGAAATTCCACCCAAATTCCATTCCCCTACTTCGTGAAAGTTGAATAGCTTAAGATCAACACTATTGGGATGTGATAGCTAGGGTGGCTATAGAATAGCATGTGGAAGTTAGCTTTATTTAAATGCAATGCAAACATGATTATGGAGAGAGGCAATGATAGGTCCAGACGGGGAAAACAGTCACTACTGTGGTGAAAATATGGTTTATTCTATAAAATACATCTCAGTTTTAACTGCTGAATACCTTGAAATGATTAAAGGCATATCGGACAATTTGGCTTTAAAATTAAAAAGAATCCGTGTAATTTTCCTGATAATTCAATATGATGATCTTTAAGTGTTCGCGTAAAAATCGGGGGTCACCGTGCAGGTTTTTTTTAGTTTCGAGCTCAAAATTATGTCATTTTCTCGAATCTTTCAGAGAATGTAGAACATGTATCATACTACACATTTAACCCTTAAGAGCTAGAGGTCGCCGACCTTGTTTTTGAGAGAATTCAAGAATTTGTCAGTACATTTCCTATAAAACTCAAACAAATGCAAGGAGGCCTATTTTACGTTGGAGAGGTCAAACTAGACAAAAATTTTGCTCTCATGAGTTTGGAATATGTAACAAACTACCAATTTCAATGGATATAAATGTGGATATTCAAAAATCACCAAATAGTGCCACTGCCTATCGTAGGATATGCCTTTGATTGTAATTCTGTTCTATGGCTGTACCCCAATACCTCTGAGTCATATGACCAGGATACTTGAAAGGAAGCCTTTGATTACCCAAGGTCGTAGTCAGTCTTTCATTGTCACCACTGAGTACTTCCCAGCCGAAGATTCACCCTTAGTTTAGTTTATCTCAGTTTATAATTGAGACGGTAATATATACACACATGCAATATCAGGGCAACACTTTACCACTGCCATGCCCAGTAACTGTATGTTTGTCATGTACATTTGGTCTTGTCTATGTAATGCCCAGTAACTGTATGTTTGTATGTTCTGGACACCACAAGGAAGAACGCCCTGCATAGGGTGATTGTAAACGCTCGTATTGTAGGGGTCAGGGTAGTCGAGCAGCGTTGTTTCACTTCACGCTAGGTGGCGCGAGTGCCGATCCCTGCCATGCGATAAGGCCGGTGGACCCGTGGTATGTAAATGCCACGGGGTCACCCGCATTACGTAACTCAGTCACTATATAAGACTGAGTCCATGGCGGGTTGACAGGACTTCTCATGGTGCCTCTCTACAGAGTGAACGCCTGGAGCCTCACATGTTGGTAAGGTTGCGTTGGACACTTTTCGACGTTGAAGAGACCCGAATCTCTCCCCGCGCTAGTTGGTGCCCCGAAGCACCAACTGATTGTAAAGGAAGTACCTGAATAAAACTTGGTACATTGAAACAGTCTGGAGTCTGTTTTTTTCTTCTTAGTTAAGCGGTAGGTAGTAGATTCTGCATCTCCCTGCCGTTTCCAGCAGGTAAAGCTGAACCCACCTGTACTGGCACGGTAAGTACAGGGTAGCGACTGAGTCTCGGAACCCCTGGTCGGCTGTAGATCACGGAAAGTGGTAAGACAGTACGCTACAGTATTATTTGAAGAAAAAATCTACTTCAAATATCCCTTTTAGTTACCGGATTTACCCGAGGAATGAACCATATTTATGTCAGTACTTTAATAATAATGAGACTCTATTTTCCAAGAAAAATAACAACCCACACAAAGTAATTTTGTTTACACGACTACATCTTGTTTCTAATGTCACCATAAAATGTATGAACAAATGTTTGACTGGAGATACATGGAAACCAGTAAGTATTGAGTACCTTCAGTATAAATAAACGATTAAAAAAAATATATAAATAAAGAGGGTCCCATTAAACCTATTTTGAGATAGAAACTCAAACACAATGCGACATTCGGATCGGTAGACGAGGCAGCTACAAGTTGGTACATTTAAAATGAGGTACTTTAAAGCTCAAAGCCAGACATAAATGAGAAGGATCCATCTCTGTTATGACCCAATAAAGCCAGCTATGGCCGCACGTATTCGTCAACGGCGGGAGGCGGGGCCTCATTAGTGCTGGGCCCTTTAATTAGTCACTGAATGTACCTCTCCGAGTATGTGACCACAATTAGGGATTACTTCTATCGCGCCAGTGTTATGCTGGAGATACACCAAGTCTATATTGTATTTATTATCCACCTTTTCTGGACAAGTGGCATGTCAATATCAGTTCGTCTTAGTTATGCACTATTTTTCCATACGCACTATTTTTCCGTATGCGTCACCCGGAGCATACAACATATCCGTATGCGCCGGTACGTGCATACAAACTCCCTATGTGTTTTCTATGGACACTTTGTATTAGGTGGTTAATAAATATATAAACTGGTGTGCAGTGAAACAAACTAACCCCTAAAGCGGGGTAAACCCTAAAGCGGGGTAACCCCTAAAGCGGGGTAACCCCTTAAGCCAGGTGTCCCAGAAGCGAGGTTTTACTTTACTTCTTTGAAGTGAGCAATACTGGACAATGCGAATATAAACAGAATGTAACTGACTAGATGTGTTTGTCCCTGGCCACTGGACAACATTTTAAATGAACCTCGGTTGATGTTAATAAGAAGGAACTTTTACTGAAATCGAATTCTCCCATGCGAACCTCTGACGCAGCGTTTTATTCGTCCAAGCGAACTCAGAGCAGGCACACTTCATTGTGTTTCTGCAAGGTCATCAACCTCGACTAATACTGTTATCTGAACGACTTTGATCTACTGCCCTGGCAATTATAGTCAACGAGGTCCAACTTCAGGCGTAGTCTCCACCATCATGATTGAAAATCAGGAATCTGAGTATAAAAACCTAAACACAATGCCTGGATCTGAATTTGAAACTCAGGATAATATTGCTGAAAGATGATCCGAACCTTCAGGTTTGTAATATGAAGGAAGGGTTGTGGGTGCACCCCTCTCATAAGATCTCACACTCTCTAAGTGGTATTCTGTACAATTCACTACGCTTAATGGGAGAATTCTTAACGAACTAGGCTTAGTGCCTTGAGAATCCACTGGCACACAGGATACCCGCTAGGTGGCATCATTGAGATTATAGGAATCTTTGGGTTGCATTGATGTGCGTCTTTAGCACGGAAGGCAGGCCAGTGGATTCTCAAGGCTCTAAGCCTAGTTCGTTAAGAAGTATTCTCCCATAGAAGGTAGTACAGAATACGACTTAGAGAGTGTGAGATCTTAAGAGAGGGATGCGGAATGAGGGTGGTGGCGAGTTGAAGTTGTGTAACAGCCCCCACCCCATGTCGAAGCCCACCCCCGCTGATCCATATATCGACCCTGTACCAGCCGGGCCTGTTTGTGAAGCCAGTGTTGTGGCGGAGGTGATGCATTTTAAAATCAATACCATCCTTCTTCCCTGCCGTCGGAGCGCAGCCAGAAATATGACCATCGCAGATGACTACCTGTACTGGAGGGGCCCCGCCGCCGCCCGCCCTGTAGTCCCTCCATCATCACCCTGCAACAGCCCCGCCGCACCCCGCCCCAACCCGTCCCTCCCCGCCCCATCCCGCCCCACCACGCCCCACCCTGTAGTCCCTCCATCATCACCCCGCAGCAACCTGCCCCATCCCGCCCCACTCTGTAGTCCCTCCATTATCACCCTGCAACACCCCCTCCGCACCCCGCTCCATCCCGCCCCACCACGCCCTACCCTGTAGTCCCTCCATTATCACCCTGCAACACCCCCTCCGCACCCCGCCCCATCCCGCCCCACCACGCCCCACCCTGTAGTCCCTCCATTATCACCCTGCAACACCCCCGCCGCACCCCGCCCCACCACGCCCCACCCTGTAGTCCCTCCATTATCACCCTACAACACCCCCTCCGCAGCCCGCTCCATCCCGCCCCACCACGCCCTACCCTGTAGTCCCTCCATTATCACCCTGCAACACCCCCTCCGCACCCCGCCCCATCCCGCCCCACCACGCCCCACCCTGTAGTCCCTCCATTATCACCCTGCAACACCCCCGCCGCACCCCGCCCCACCACGCCCCACCCTGTAGTCCCTCCATTATCACCCTGCAACACCCCCTCCGCAGCCCGCTCCATCCCGCCCTACCCTGTAGTCCCTCCATTATCACCCTGCAACACCCCCTCCGCACCCCGCCCCATCCCGCCCCACCACGCCCCACCCTGTAGTCCCTCCATTATCACCCCGTGCTTGCTAATCTCTGCCTCAACCCAATGCTGGTTCCCTGGGTATCCACTAAGGACACAGGAAACCAGCAAACATTTCAGATTTGTTTTTCTTTTCTTTTTACCCCAAATAGTGATAGCATCACATGCCTTGACCTAGCCAAATTAATTAATACGCCTGATGAGTCCGAACCGGATGAAACAATGACCTATTCCCCACCAATTCTGTTAAATTTAACAGTTTCCCATCAAGAAATATGCTGGGTGAACAATACTCCAGCATTGTACTGTGCTGGGGAGTGAGAACACGGCGATTGTTGTTACATAGTCAACAATTGTTAGCCTGGAGACACCATGGCAACCTGGTTCAAAAGTGACAGGAAGTTGTCATTATCAAGGTAGCATTGGCTTGTTACAGAGGTGTTATGACCAAGTCTCACTAATTAACATTTCAGATTCAAAACAAGGCAACTGTCAAAAGTTATGGAACTCAAACAACTTATACATTATGAGTTGTGGAATATAGGAATTGTTAAATGAGCCCCACATACTATGCGGCTCTTTATTTTTCAGCTTTAAACCACTTTATAATTTGAATCCACATTTGATTAGACTACCCATCTGAAGGAGCACATGTGACATGTTGACAAACAAAACCCTGCAACTCATAAGATGCTTTTTACTGCGTCTGGATTGAAATATCAAATAATAGAATTGACAGTATGTTATTCACCATATAAATATGTTCATCTCTATTTACAAGTAGAACACAAAATACTCCCAAAAGTGCTAAGAATTTGGGATATTTGAAAAAACTGGCAGATGGGACAGATTTTGTTGGCAGGTTGGGGCAGAGATACAAGCAGCCGCAGGAAGTAGAGCACCGGATCTCTGCTAGGAGAGTGGACCGGGCAGGCGGGAGGAGAGCTCGCCCTCAACTACCACCCTCCTACTCCCTCCACCCCCTCCCCTCCAGGGCAGCTGACCACAGCGCTAGGGGCAGTAGGAAATATAACCAGATTGGGAAAGATTATACTCAAATATGGGTATTATCGGAGGATTTGGAGAATTACGAGGTCTGATTGGTAGAAATTACCTCCCTACCTCCCCTTGCCACCCGCTCGTTCCTGAAAACCGGACCCAGTCATTTCTCAAATGCCCACCAACTTCTGCGTGTGTATTTGCTGTGCTTGGATATCTTTAATAATCATAATCTCATGAGAATATCTTAATATCAGGTAACGCATTTAATTTGAGTATTGACTTCTCGCAGGCTGTGCAATTGAAATTGGGCAAATTCAGTCAAGAGTACAGAAAGTCTAGATTCATTTTGAAGCAGGCTTTCCTTAGTGTGACCATGCACTTTTCCAAAACAACTTGTCTGAGTTATTGCTTCCATTAAGTTATGTAATGCATCTCCTGACAAAGATATGACATCATCAAGGGTGTTTCTTTGATAGATCTCTTTCGTATAGTTCACAGTAGGCAGGAATGAGACTTATCATAAATGTCCTTTAAGAAGTACTATCAAGCTCTCAGCTTTTGACCATGACTCCGATATTTCTGTTTTTAAGAGCGTTTGTAGGTAATTTAGTTCGGTGGCCAAGTGGTATGTTCACCTCGAGCATGGGAGGTCGTGGGTTCAAACCCCAGTCGGGTCATACCAAAGACTTACACAAAGATGGTACCCACTGCCCATTCGGTTTAAACACCCGCCATTAGAATGAGGAGTAGGGGCAAGGGCCCGAGTGGAAGAACGGCTCTATAGCCGAATTCGGTGATTGTGAACACACAATATTACCTAATAAAACTTGCCCCAAAAACAAACAAAAAAGTGTAAATATGTTCGTTTTAAAACTCACTGTGGTTTTATATATTCACACACACACATTTGGATATAAGACTACCAGATATATAAAAATGTACCATATATATATTATAGAGAAAACCTATGAAAATTTAGGGTCAGAGCCTGAATCCCATCGAGTTTTAATAGCATAGTAATTCACAAGGTGAAGCTGCGTAACGGTTTAAACGAGATGCAATCGAGCTCTGACCGTAAACTTGAATAGGTTTCTGAATTTATCCCACCCTTCACATTGACCAAAGTGCTAACCTTTGTGCCACCCCCATTGAGTATTTCTTCTAAATACTCCACGGGCGTTGGATACGAGCTCCCAATGTCAACTCTATAGAGAAAAAAAAACCAGAGGTGAGATAATGGCCTATATATCATATTCACATCTATATGAGACTACAATAATTCCCCTTTGGATTCTATGCAATTTGCACTCGTATATTGATCGCTTTGTAATGGATTAAACCTCCATCCCCCATACTCACCCATGCGTGAAGGGCTTAATGGCCTGGTGCCTACCCTGGAGTACTCCCTGATCTTTAAGGCCACTAAAAAAAAATTGTTTCTCATCACCAAGCCATAAAAAATATGACGAGGGCGCTTTTTTTTGGTTTTTTTTGCTATATCAAAGATGGCAGACATACAGTAAAACCCCGCATAAGTGGACACCCTCCGATCCGGGCCAAAGTGGCTGCTTACGCGGGGTGTCTGCTTACGCAGGGTTTCCAGATTTTTACTGGCTATACATTTAATGCATCCCTGACATCAGGAGCTTTACTTTGAAACTAAATACACATACCTTTCATAATTTCTATCAAGGTTCATCTATCTAAAAAAAAAAAAAATCTTCTAAAATCGTTTTTTCGGATGCGCGCGGTGATGAGAAACAAGTTGTTTTTTTTGAGTGGCCTAAGTATGGTTCTTATCGATAACACCGGCCACGACCACAATCTGCGAGCGACCATCCCATCCCGTGCCTTGTCTACCATCAGCTGGCAGTACAGCACTGAGATCAGAGGGAGTCTGTGGTGACTAGATATGTGGACGTGGGGGACTGCTCTGTGGCTACTCTAGACTTGCGCAAGTCTTTAATTTTTTTTTTTTTTTTTTTTTTTTTAATTTGCATTATTTACCCTGTAGGATCATCAGCATTGAGCATTTTCACAATTTGAGAAAATCAGTCCTTGACGCTTTAGGGCTCCTAATGTTCTTGTGAATTATTGATCCTTCAATAATCTCCTGTTATTGAATACTCATATAGTGAAACCATACACAATAATAAAGAACAGTTCTCACACCAACATTTTGACAAAATGAAATGTGTTTGTTACAGTTTTATCACAACTTTGCAATAATATTAATTACTACAGTAATTCTATAAGTAGCCCGACATCTAGGCTCTCCAAAAACCCTTAGATAACAATCATAAGTTTGCTAACAAAAGAACAATTTCTTGTATGAATTGAGCATACTTCCAATTTAGGAATAATTTCGGCCTAAGGGCCCGACAGATCACCCAAAGCATCATTTTTCAGTTTTGACTTAAACTGATCATACCTGGCTATATTTTTATACTCAATTCTCAAATGAGCAATCAATATGAGCAATCATTAATTGATTAAACACAATCAGAATAAAGTTCATTATAGTATGTATCCTTCTCTGACGGGCCCATGATTATGAGCATTCATTAAATAGACAATAATCGATGGTTTTGAGGACAGGCGACCGTAATCCACGAGAGGTTTTTCTTTTTGTTTTTTGTTTTTGTTGTTGCTGTACACCACACCACATAGACATGGTATGAGAAGGACTGGCCTTTGATATAGCAGTAAATCTACCACTGCTGCGAATGAAGGAGAACAGTGACTGAACACCACACCACATAGACATGGTATGAGACGGACTGGCCTTTGATATAGCAGTAAATCTACCACTGCTGGGAATGAAGGAGAAGAGTGGCTGCAGTGGGACTCAAACCCACAAAGTCCTACAACCTTGGGGTTACAAATCCAGTGCCTTAACCACTGAACTAACCCACCACCACACATCACATAACTCCTGAACTCTTCTTGTACCCTGTACTTTATCTTACCCCTAATAAAAAACCGCCATAGACCTAACATAGGGAAATTTTATGTGGCAGGCCGTGACATAAAGTGTTTTTTATGCCACTAGAGTAATAACAATATTGACCAATCAGAGAGCAGGATGTCAGCTACTATGAAAAAAGTTCTGTTGGTCGTTGACTCAATATTTATCTTTTTAACAGTAATACAAAAGCATAGATGGGGTAGATAAATACGAAACCGAACTCGAGTTAGACTTGTCAATGTCTATGCCACTCTGGTCAGGTCTGCTCCTCACTACACTCGGCTACGCCTCGTGTAGCAATACACGACCTTCCCGTGGTGGCATAAACATTGTCAAGTCTAACTCTCGTTCGGTTTCTACTAATTCCTAGGCATCGTGTACGATCCCAGATTATCAAACAGGCCCTGCTCCACCTTCTACACATCCCTCTAGTTCTCATATCAAAACCCCAACTACAGTTAACGATACACAAAGACTCGACCTACTTTGTTTTTCAGCTGTTAATCTGATTACATGCGACAGACCCGCTGCAGGATAACTTAATTAGCGGAACAGCGACCACGTCGACTCGCATTTCTCCTCGCCAGATCTCACTACGGCGGAATTTCTGGTCTTTATGTCGCGGACCGAAGAGGAGAGGGCGAATTAGCCGGTGGGCCGCATTTACTGGTAATGGCTGGTGATGTCCCTTGCTTCTGATGGTTTGGCTCTGATGCTTCCCTCACATTGAGATCACTGTGAATAGAGTAATATGGTCTCCCTCCCTCCCTCCCTCCCTCCCTCCTTCCCCAAGTTGTAAATTCTCCAGGAAAGTGTTTCACAGAAGCGTATCCTTTAATGGATTTAAGCAACCCATCCCTTTCATTTCGAAATTCTCCATCTAATATTGCCCTTTTATTCATCCATTCATTATTTCTCTCTTTTATTATGTCTTTCTTTTAATGCTTCATCCCTTTAATTATTTCTCTCTTGTATTCCTTGTTTTTCGGTTTCGATTTAATATTTCATTTGAATCTCGGATGTTCTTTTTTAGCTACGTTATAGCTCTATCTTTTTTGGTTGTTTTTTTTATTATTATTTCCAAGATAAGTATTCATTCCGCTTTTCCCCTCATTGTATATTCCCATCCGCTGTCCCTGCCTCATGTTCTCCTATACAGGGAAAATAATGCTAGATTACCCCGAGGCGCCCCATTCATAATGCATAGGATCTAACAGTCAAAAAAAGGACTTAAAAGTATGTGACCTGAGACCGTAATGCGTAAAACGTAACTGTTCCTGATTCCCATCACCAGTCCTCAACGAAATCCAAATGAAAGATTAATGCAATCGGCTTTTGACTGGCACGATTCCCCGAAACCTGATCTCCCATTTTGAATAATTAAGCTCATTAGAAGATCTCAAAACACTACGATTTAAAGGGGGGCAGGTGGGGTATTCTCTGTTCAAAGGTTTCAATTAGTGTCAGCACAGAATCTCCGGACGATGGGTGCATATATAATTGATTAAAATAGGAGCCCGCTTGTAGTAAATCGAGAAAACCTTCCTCCTTTAGTATGCAAATCCACCTGGGACCTGCTCCACAAATAAGTCTGCGGACCTTTCCAGCACGGCATCCCAGACTAGACCGTTCTCTCACGGATGTTTAAAAAGCATGCTCTGAATGATAATATGTCTGGTAGGTTATTGAATCCTGGAAGATAACAAACTACATATCTGGTTATTAGAATCAAGCAATTGGTACTCTTATATACTGAGAATTATTGAAACTGAATTCGAAAACAAATTAAATAAGTTCTTCTCTTATTCAAAATGTTGTTATTACGTCAAGGATATATTTATCCGAACTGTATAGTGAACTGTTTAAAACGTCGTAAAAATTGAGACGATCGTTGGAAACTGTTATGAACCTGTTATCCAACCAACCCACTATGTTAATCATTCTCATCTCATCATTATTATTATTATTATTGTTGGTGTATCCCTAGAACGCTCTCAACCATGATCTGTTATTCCAGGACAACCATGAAAAATGTAACCCTTTAAAAGTAATTGTCTCTCCACAAGGGACCAGACGGAAGACCGGCCCAGCCGAGTCTGGTAGTTATTTGTAATAACATTGACCCAATAAACGCACTAAAAAAAAAAAAAAAAATACCTATGGCCGAACACTCTATGGTTACACCATGCTACAGGGGGTGGAATAACTTACGTTTACTACCCAAGGCTGACGTTTACTACCCAAGGTTGACGTTTTGACCAATCAGATCGTCTCTTACAAAATTCATATGATGCCGGTTAAGCAAATAACAATATCTATCATTATTAAGATACATTTGAAGGTATATAGGATTAGGGAAAACAAATTTCCAGAGAGAGAAAGTCAATGTTAATCGGTAAGGCTGGGAAAAATTTGTCCGAGCCTTACCTCGTAACTTGGGTTTTCTATCACTGGAACATAGTTTCCCTCTACTATCTCAGCTCTGGTACAATTTTAGCCATAGAAATGACATTTGGAAAAAATACTCAACTATCACTCCCGTAAAGTCACGGCTGTGGCTGTATGCCACGGCTGTGGCGTAGTAAATGTGAGATGACGTAAAATAGATTTTTAAGTATATTCTAATCATTTGATATACTGATGCTATTCAATGTCATAGAAAGGGGTGAGATAAATCCAGAGCCGCACTCGAATCGTAAAACACACAATATTTCACTCGGTTCGATGTGCCATGATCATCACTCGGCTTCGGCTCGATGACGATTGCGGCCCATCCAAACTCGTGGAGTATTGTCTATTTTCAATTCTCAATGAAGTTCTATATATTTCCTTGTTATGGCTGGTTTCCTGGAGGATGTTTCTGGACTGGTTTTAGGAAACATGCCCCTGTAGACACTGGGTGTTTTAAGTCGGGGATAAATTGACGCGAGCACCACCTGCAGACAGAGCCACCTGGTGGCAATTAGGTGTTTTTAGAAGCCTCCTTATCGTGTGAAATGCTTAACCCAGCCCCAGACACCGTTATTCTACCTGCCTTCTAACAACCAGCATGGAGTTGTCCCTCTCCCTTCACTGCCATATAAGGAATATAGTAGGCGTGGTTTGAACTAACAGCCAATGGCTGTATTCTCAGAAAACCACGACCTTCCCCCTGACCTCTTTATATAGTGTTGATGGCGTCTTGGGAAGGTTCTACAATTTAGACTTGACCTGAATCTAGTGGGCCACAAACACTCTAAGAGATGGGGTCTGTAGAAGGGGCATGTGTATATTGTTGTTGGTGTTTTTATCTAATTCCCATGCAGTAGCTTTACTACTTACATACTGTTAAGTACTGCTGATACAGTATTCATATAGAACTGGATCGAGAATCAAAACACAATACTCCATGTGTTTGGATGCGCCGCATTCTCCATCAAGGCAAAGTGATTACGGCGCATCCAAACGAGTGGAGTATTGTGTATATTACGATTCGAGCCTCGGTAGGGCTTGGAAAAATTATTTCCATCAGCCAAGGCAACGGAAAGTAATTCTTCCGAGCTTTACCTCGTAACTTTGACTTCCTTTCAACAGAACTTAGTTTCCCTCGACTACTGCACCCACAGTAGTGGCTAGTATTTTGTAAATGTTTGTCCATGGGTTTATGATAATAGAAGGAAACTTATTTTCTGGTGAGAAAAAGTCAAAGTTTTGAGGTAAGGCTTGGAAAAGTTACTGCCCAAGGCCTTGGCTACCGGCGGTAATTTTTCGAAGCCTTGTCGAGTAACTCTCTGTGAACTTGGTTTCCCTATTCCTATATACCTTCAAATGTAGTTTGATAACGATAAATAACATTATTTGCTTACCTGCCATCAAATGCAGAGATGACCTGATTGGTCTAAACATCAAACTTGGGTAGTAAACATCAGCCTTGGGTAGTAAAACTCAAGTTACTACACCCCGAGCAGCGTATTGTATATAGAGTGTTCGGCCATAGGTAAATAGGACAAGTTAAATCTATATTTTCTTGATAACAAAATTGCAGGCGGTCTCTGTACCCCTCTACTCCCCCAAGTCCCCCTGTCGCCTGGAGTGGGATTCACACGAAGAGACTCATGTACCTGAGACTGGTGTACTTCACACCTTTTCTCTAGTCTCAGACAATTCTCGTTTGGTAAAAAATTCTCATGGCTAAGTACTTTTATCAGTCTCAAGGAAAAATGGCGAATTTGATTCACATGGAAGGACACAACTGGTACATAATCTCAGACATAGTCACAGTGACCACTCACCTTGGGACTCAATTACCCTTGATGTGAAGGGTGTAACAAACATGTAATTATGCTTGCTGGCCTCCTATTGGCTAGGGCAGGTACATGGTCGCAGCAGGTCCATTTGTCTCACCAAAATGCCCCTATAGATTTTAAACCTGTTAAAGTCAAAATCTCATGAGATTCTGTTCCTTTTTAGGGGTGATTGTCGCCGACAATTGCAAGGGGAAAAAGTTGTCTCAGCAAAATGGAACCCTATCATTCACACGAGGAGATTGTGTTCCAGTACCGAATCTCAACAGGATTTGTCTCAGACAAACACTTTGTGAGGTACATGGATCCCACCGTGTGAATCCCATTTTAGGGGCCCAGTCGGTGGTGGGGGCTGCAGGCCGGGGGTGGGAGTGTGTGTCTTACCTGTCTGCTGCCTCCTCAGGGCACCACTTACAGGCGGGACCGGGCTTTGATACCTGTACTCACCTGGCCCCACCTGCCTTCCCCACTTCACTGCCGCCGCTCAGATCAATACCTGCCGCAGGGCATAGTCCTGAAATGCTCCCCAGTTTATGCTTTATTTGGATGAATGGAACGGTTTCTGGGTGAAATTTGATTGCAATGTTCATGGATTATGTTATTTGAGTTTATCTGGGTTGGTATATGTCTCTATGTCAATGTCTGGTATATGTCTCTATGTCAATGTCTGGTATATGTCTCTATGTCAATGTCTGATATATGTCTCTATGTCAATGTCTGGTATATGTCTCTGTCAATGTCTGGTATATGTCTCTATGTCAATGTCTGGTATATGTCTCTATGTCAATGTCTGGTATATGTCTCTATGTCAATGTCTGGTATATGTCTCTATGTTAATGTCTGGTATATGTCTCTATGTCAATGTCTGGTATGTCTCTATGTCAATGTCTGGTATATGTCTCTATGTCAATGTCTGGTATATGTCTTTATGTCAATGTCTGGTATATGTCTCTATGTCAATGTCTGGTATATGTCTCTATGTCAATGTCTGGTATATGTCTGTATGTCAATGTCTGGTATATATCTCTATGTCAATGTCTGGTATATGTCTCTATGTCAATGTCTGGACTGCATGATGTAACCAACAACTTGCTAGTTTTCCAAATATACAAATTTACATATTTAGCTAATTACAAATTGTTGCAAAAGTGTGGTGTCTATAGTCCTACCCTATATTTAGATCAATATTTTGTTTTGGAGGGCTCGGTCTTTTAACAAACAGAAAATAGATAGATTGTTTGTTTTTATCTACATACCAGGAGTATGCATACAGATATTTATGTTGTATGATCCGTGTTACAAAAGCCGGCGTATATAGAAAAATAGTGCTTACTGAAACATAGTGCGTAACTAAATGAACTATTATCAGTACCCCACTAGTCAGGAAAAGGTTCATAATATATACAATATGGACTGGTTTCAGATTAAAGCGGTCATATGCTCCTTGGATTACTCTATGCAATATCCTCGCAGGCCCTCGTATATCACTATGCGTCAACTCTTCGGAGCATACGCCGGCTTGTATCTGAAACCAGTCAATATTGCATATCTTTTTAATAAAAAAATCTTTCGTCAACCGGTTTGCATATCCGATTTTTTTATTGTATATTGTGTATCTAACCTATTCCAAAATGTTCCCGATTTTTCTCCATATGTATGATATTTGTGTGATGCATAAAATACAAATCCTTATTACTAATCTCCATACATGACTCAGCTTGAGTCCCTTATAATAACAGAAAACCAACCCAACCCACCGTTTCCCATCAGAATAAAACGCCCCACTCTGATGGCCACCTCAGATACCTTCCACCCGTAAAATGATCATTCAGCATTTTCCCGCATTCATAGCGACCCCCTGCAGAGTCGACATTTATAAACAGTCCGCTTAATGAGTTACAACCCGAGTGTCATTCCCATGGACAACAATGACACGGATTGTTGGACTCCGATCATCAGGTACGACTTAGATCGAGGGATAACACTCTAGATTCATTCCCATTCAGGTGGATAGCTTTTGGAGCCACAACAGGTCGTTGCGGTTCAATACCCTGTTATAGAGTGCACTGCTGGGAGGATGGGTGTGTGTGTGGGGGAGGGGGATCGTACAGGGTCACGGCGCATGCTCTGTGAATTGGGTCAGGAGACTGCACCCACTCTCCAAGCATAAATCCTGTGCCATATGGCCTGTTTCCATTGGCTGATTCCCCGTCACCGATCTACAGTCAGGAACCACCGACGGACTTTTGGCAATGCTGACCCGAAATCGGTCAATGGAAATGAACCAGCTCGTGAAATAACCCACAACTTTTTATGCTTAGATTATGCAATGTGGCACCACATACCACTGAGTGAAAGCTTGGTCACTGAATGAAAACTACCCTCACCGATTTTTCGATACTGACGCACAGTCGGTGGCACCACTGACAGACTTTCTGTGTAACTAAAAAAATCTCCGCCGTTTTCGTCGGCCAATGGAAACGGGCCTTAACCTGTATCTCTGTGGCAGTTTCTTAACTGTGTATTTTATATTCCTTATATTGCAGTGAAGGCATAGGGACAACACCATGCAGCGCACCTAAGAGAGCTTATAGTTGAAGGAGATACTAGTGGAATGTCAGTGAAGCTCATTTAACACGAATATTCTTTCCCAACTCACGATACATCCATGATTTCCCTTTACATCTAACAGCTCTACTATCTTTTAGCCCAAACTCAATACAGGTGTTGCCGTTCCGCGCCGCCTAACGGCCCACTGCCTAGTTACGCGGCCACTCGGACAAACCTGGCCGAGTCCGGCTATATGTGTATAGAGAATACAGCAATCACACCTAAAGTGTGAACGGTGGGTGTGATTACAGGAGCGGTTTTTTTCGACAGATTGGACTACTAGAACAATTAAAGGCATTGTATCAACCAGTCTGGACTATCCAAACTTTATAGTTGATAATTGTTTTTGTTTTAATTTGGAGAAAGATAAGCACATAATAGCTAGGCCTGCCAATGTATTAATGTATATTCAATTTCGGTGATCCTGTGTTATCTAAGCTATATCGAAAGTATCATTGAGGTGATATACATGTATGATACATCGAATTGGAGCTGGAATACCATAGAATATGATGAAATCACTGTTATATCTCTGCAAATGATATACACAGGTATTATGAACGTATTACGCTCATAAACTGAGTAATTCAATGCTAAAGAATACGTTGCCAGGGGCTTGTTTGGCTGCAGGCCTTGCGTAACCACGTAGATAACGTGCGACACCAGCCTGTGGAAAAAGGCCGATTCCAATTTCAGAGTGTATCACGTGATTGGGTTGAAGCAGAGATTAGAAAGCCTAGCGCCACGAAAGATCGGCTGGGAGAGTGAGACTGCACCCTGGGGAGTAGGGCAGCTGGGAAGGTACACAGAGTTGGGTGACGTATGCGTAGATTGTGTTGCGTATTCAGGTGGGCTCAACTCCAGGCATTCCTCCAGGGTTGGGGCTGTGTACAGACCTCCCGTGTTTTCCCAGGGCGTCAGCAGGGCGTGTGTAGCAGCCATAAGGGTGTTTACAAATGGTCCCCTTGTACGTTGTTTTATGGTGTGTGTGGACTTTCAATTATACTGGATATGGAACAAGATATTTATCCTACCCCTAATAAAAAAACCTCCATAGGCTTAACATTGGGTCACTGTATTCGGTCTGGAATTCAGAAAAATGAAAAATATCGCTCTAGTGGGATACACTTGACAAATGACGTCATTTGTTAATGTAGAAGTAATTTAGACGGGCGGGGTAGGATAGATTCTAAACCAAACTCGAGTTAGTCATATTATTGTTCATCGCACTCCGGCAAGATCGCGTATTACTGCTCTCGGCTTCGCCTCGCGCAGTAATACACGATCTTGCCGTTGTGCGATAAACAACAACATGACTTGGTTTCTCCATATTCTCCCGTCTAATACCCCAATACAAAATCTCCAACTAATATCTACATCCGATGAATGAAATTCATACCTCCACACCATTTTCCAACAAATACCTCTATATCAAAACCATCTAATACCTCTATCTGTAACCTCCAACTAATATCTACATCCTATAACTAAATCTCTGACTTTCAACTATTCTCCCTCTTATACCTCTATTTCATACCTTCATCCATCTCATATCTCTATCTAATATTTACATGTCCTATTCCATCTCATAAATCATATAATACTATGATCTAGTTCCTCCTTCCTAAATCCGGGGGTACACCAAGCGAGAAACGATGCGATTTCTGGAATCGCCAACACAAAATGGCCTATATGTAAGCTATTATTTCATATCTCACTTGATTATTGCTCCCGATGCGCTAAATCATCATTAGGAGATATTACTATGAAATAACATCTCACATACATGCCATTTTGTGTTGGCGATTCCAGAGGTCGCTGCCTTCACTCGCTTGGTGTGTCCCCGGTATAATGCACCTTTGCCACTCTGCTGTGGCCCGAGTTTTGCTTTTATGTTTTTCATAGTGACATTTCTATAAATTTCCTTCATTTGGGATATATATACTTATCTATTCCCGAATATTGATAAATTCATGACTTTATAGGTCTGAAGAGTTTTACATGTTTAATAATCTAGGCACGTACATGAAAACCTTATTCTGTACCTCGTACAAGTTTGTTTGAAAAAAAATTCAAATTTGGTCGCTAAGACAGTTTCTGCCGTCCATAAGGTCGTCCATAAGTATTGAATAAAGTTGACCCTGGGTCTCTATGGCGTACAAAAAAGGGTCTTCATGTACGATCCTTGATTATTAGACAAGCCCCAGGGTCATATCACGGCAAGGTTAGATAATGTGACATCACGGATTAGAGGATTAGAGCTCAGAACCTGAAAATCAGTATGAAACCGAATACCAGCTGTCGCATAATTTATTTCACAACATCCTCTAGTGTCCAACCTAATAACATCCTGATGACTTGGGACTGATTATACTGGGTGTATGAAATGAGGTGACACGGCATTAAGTGTGGCGCTTGGGAAAGGTGGCAGGCTGGGATTAACGAGCGATGAAATCAGCGAGATGAAGTGCGATGGAGTTCAATACGGCGTGGTGGAGCGAACGATAATCTCACAACGATCGGGCGATTAACGGACGACCCGCATGCTGAGCGTGCATCCCCCCGCACCACAGTAACCCCGGCGATCATTGGACCGAGCATTGGACATCTGTCTGCCGCCATCTAACGCCCCCTCTCATTGGTTAGAGGCGCATACTGAAGTCCCATGCACATCTACCGAATCGGGGTTCAACGATTAGTTCCCAAACTAAACTCAGAATATTTACTATACAATTGCATAACCATTCCGCCACGTAAACGTGGGGTATCTCTGATTTATCTCACCCCTGGAATAAATGTCCATAGGCTTAACATTGGGAACTCGTTCTCCATGCCCCTTCAAGTATTGCAGTCCGTTCTCCATGGTCTATATCCTCTTTGTTGCCCATTCTTTCAGTGTGTACAGGAGTGAGATAAATACAGAAAGCAACTCGTTTTGGTCAAAGAAGTCATTCTCCAACTCCTGTGAATGCTATGTGATATTCACTCGGCTGTCGCCTCGTTCATATCACACCGCATCAAACTCGTGGAGAACGACGACTTTGACCAAAACCTGTTGGTTCTTTAGTTCCGTTGTCGTCCACTGGATTTATCAGCATGTTGATAAACTTTTGGCAAGCGATTTAGGAACATTGACCAACAACTTGTCTTTGTCACAGAAAAATGTATATCGATTTTCAAGAATCAGTAGATGCGCGTTGGACTTGAGTGTAACGTTTGACGATTTATGACCAATCAGGAGCGACGTTACAGATATGGACCAGTGTTAAAATGTTGTTTTTGTGATAGGCCGTATATGTTGGGTGGAAAAACATGTGTTAAGATTAGGTTTCTTCTTTATTCTATCGTGTGCCTATTAGGCTCTTTACTAAATAATGATTTTCCTTTAATTAATAAAACTTACATCTATCAGAATATTCACTATACAATTGTATAAAAACAGAATAGCTTGTCCATACACATACCCTGTTTACTTTATACTTGGTCTGAATTTAAAGTCAAGCCTTGAACAACATCATGCTAACCACCTCTCAACACCTCTACACCCACATGAATTCTTGATTCCCTCTTCCATTGTCTGATCCTTCCAGACCGACCTGGCCAAGAAGTCGGTGAGAAAAGCTGCAGAAAACCCTGGAGACGGTGAACATGGCACCGCCCGTCGTCCTTCCTAACCCTCCTAATTCACCTTCTTTTTTTTTTTTTTTTTTTAGAAAATCTAACTCCCCTGGGAACCAGTTGCGACTAAATCACGCAGCCGCGCGAAAAAAGCCGCCAAGAAACACGGGCGCACACAAAACACTGGTTTTAATGTGTCGGCTCGGCGTGGTGCTCTGATGGGTGTGTGTGGGGAGGGGGTGGGGTGCTCAGGGGCAGTGTGTGTGTGGGGAGGGCGGGTGAGGGCGGGGAGGGCAGTGTGAGGGCGGGGAGGGTGTTGTGAGGGCGGGGAGGGGGAGGGCAGTGTGAGGGCGGGGAGGGTGTTGTGAGGGCGGGGAGGGGGAGGGCAGTGTGAGGCCGGGGAGGGTGTTGTGAGGGCGGGGAGGGGGAGGGCAGTGTGAGGGCGGGGAGGGTGTTGTGAGGGCGGGGAGGGGGAGGGCAGTGTGAGGGCGGGGAGGGTGTTGTGAGGGCGGGGAGGGGGAGGGCAGTGTGAGGGCGGGGAGGGTGTTGTGAGGGAGGTGTGAGGGAGGTGTGAGGGTGGTGTGAGGGAGGTGTGAGGGAGGTGTGAGGGTGGTGTGAGGGAGGTGTGAGGGAGGTGTGAGGGTGTTGTGAGGGAGGTGTGAGGGAGGTGTGAGGGTGGTGTGAGGGTGGTGTGAGGGAGGTGTGAGGGAGGTGTGAGGGTGGTGTGAGGGAGGTGTGAGGGCGGGGAGGGCGCGGGGGGCGGTGTGAGGGCAGTGTGAGGGCTGTGAAGGCGGTGTGAGGGCAGGGAGGGGTGGCTTAGGGAATTTGAGGGGGCGGCAAGAGTGGATAAGGGAGAGGCGAGGGGGAGTTGAGGGGGGTGAAGGGGGGTTGAGGGGGCGGTGAGGGGGTGGCAGAGGTGACTGAGGGTATTTGAGGGAGCGGCAAGAGGGGGGCTTGAAGGGTGGGGAAGGGCGTTGAGGGAACATGCAATGGGGTTGAGGAGTAGGCCGGGGAGAGAGGGGGCGGCGAGGAGGGGTGAGGGGGGGTGAGGGGGGTGAGGAGGGGTGAGGAGGGGTGAGGAGGGGTGAGGGGGGCACGGGGACAGGCGCCGGGCGAGGCAGCGAGGCTCGCCGTCGACGCGGCAAACATTACATTAGACGAGGGCCCGGAATCAGGTTATTGTAATCCCATCAAGTTAAAAGGGCAATCATGTCGTGGTCACCACCTGAGACGAGATCAACCTCCGGGGCGCCGATCTCTACCCGCCTCCGCCCCATGAGGGCCGGCACGATCTCTACCCGCCCCGTCCTCCACCCGCCCCGCCCCTCCCTCCACCCCACCAGGCCCGGCCTCCGCCCCACCCGCACCGCAGAATCTCTACCCGCCCCAGCCTCTGCCCCACCCGCACCGCATAATCTCTACCCGCCCCAGCCTCCGCCCTACCCACACTGCAGAATCTCTACCCGCCCCGGCCTCCGCCCCACCCGCACCGCAGAATCTCTACCCACCCCAGCCTCCGCCCCACCCGCACCGCAGAATCTCTACCCACCCCGGCCTCCGCCCCACCCGCACCGCAGAATCTCTACCCACCCCGGCCTCCGCCCCACCCGCACCGCAGAATCTCTATCCACCCCGGCCTCCGCCCAACCTACACTGCAGAATCTCTACCCGCCCCGGCCTCCGCCCCACCCGCACCGCAGAATCTCTATCCACCCCGGCCTCCGCCCAACCTACACTGCAGAATCTCTACCCGCCCCGGCCTCCGCCCCACCCGCACCGCAGGATCTCTACCCACCCCGGCCTCCGCCCAACCTACACTGCAGAATCCCTACCCGCCCTGGCCTCCGCCCCACCCGCACCGCAGGATCTCTACCCGCCCCCAACCCACCAGGCCCCGCAGAATCTCTACCCACCCCGGTCTTCACCCGCCCCGCCCTACACTCCACCCACCCTGGCCTCCACTCCACCCGACCCCACCTACACCCCACCAGGCCCAGCCTGTGCCCCACCCACCCTTCCCTCCACCACACCGGCCCCAGCCTCCGCCCCACCAGGGCCGGCAGAATCTCTACCTGCCCCCGCCTCCACCTGCCCCCGCCTCCACCCCACCGGCCCCGTTGTACAGCAATATATGTGGTTAGGGTTTGAAAGCATTATCTGGAAGTGTTACAATGAACCATTGCAAAACCATGAGTTTATAAATTTATATGAACATTTCAGATTTTACCTGTTTCCACACGATATTGATCTTTCAATGTCCATAATAGCAGCAGTGTCAGAATATCCTGACCACACTCCAACAAAGTCTCCAACCTGAGCCCATTCCTTATCCCCAGACATATCTATCATTTCAGAGGAGAAAGAAATCCAGAAGCGAACCTTGGCCTCACCAGTCCTCCATACCCCACTCGTTCAATCACTGAACATGTGATTGAACCTGCGCAGAACGGATGCGCAGTGGGCAGGGGAGTTTATGTATTTCCGCTTCACTCTCCACGCTGAGGTTTAGGAGCGTGTCTGTGTGTTAACAAAGAGCAGACTCTGCATGGTGAGTGGGAGAGCCACCTGTAGGTATTAAAGAAGAAACCAACACGTTTTGCTCAAAGTCGTTGTTCTCCATGAGTTTGATGCGGACTGCTATGAACTAGGCAAAGACGATTGAATATCATGTAGCATTCAAACGAGTTGCAGAATGACTTCTTTGAGCAAAACGAGTTGCTTTCTGTATTCATCTCACCCCTGTACACACTTAAAGAATGGACATCGCACAACAATGCAGGATATAGAACATGGAGAACGGACTGCAATACTCGTAGGGGCATGGAGAATGAGTTCCCAATATTAAGCCTATTAGAAAAAATATCAGGGATGAGATAAGTAGACAATAATCGATGGTTTTTGTGTACTGGCGACCGTAATCCACGATAGGTTGACGCGTAGTAATACACGAGCGCTAGCGATTGTATTACGACATCATCAACCTCGAGTGGTTTACAGAAACGCCTGTTCATATAACCATCGTCAGTTGTATTTATTATCCATCTTTTCGAATAAATTAAACGAAGTAATTGCCATAGCAAAGGGTATAACCATAGGGACTCGTTCTTTGCTCTATAGCACAGAGGGACTATTTTTCCTGTATACCATGGTTTTGAGGCCGTTTACCACAGATGTGAATCTGTATACCTTAGTTATGGTATCTGACAGGTTTTATACAATGTGTAGTGGTTTACTGAGTCCCCATACATTTTCAATGTATAGATGGATAATAATATGGAGAAACCAAACAAGAGTTAGTTGTGTTGTTGTTTATCGCACGACAGCAATATCGCGTATTACTGCGTGAGGTGAAGCCGAGAGCAGTAATCCGCCGGAGTGCGATGAACAATAACACGACTAACTCGAGTTTGGTTTAGAATTTATCCTACCCCGCCCATCTAAATTACTTCTACATTAACAGATGACGTCATTTGTCAAGTGTATCCCACTAGAGCGATATTTTTCTTTTTTCTGAACTCCAGACCGAATACAGTGACTCAATGTTAAGCCTATGGAGTTTTTTATTAGGGGTAGGATAAAGGCCAGGCTGCAGGCTGCTGTGGGTACAGTATAGAGCGGGGGAAGATGGTGGCCCTCAAACTGAGATTAGTATTCATCAGATCGTTGTTTGTATCGCAGGAGAAGCCATCAATCATGTCTCACTGACACGCCCCGAATTGCCTGCTATAAGACGTGATACCAGGCGGGGATAGTTCTCATATGGAACTGAATCAGATTTTGTTCGTTTGGTTTGATTTTACGTCCAGTTAACCAATACAGGTTCTTACCAGACTTTCTCAAGGTTCTTTTACACCAGAAGGGTGGTGGTCGAATCTATGTGATGAATTCAGGCAGAAATCTCACTCCTACACATTTACCGAGGTGAGAGTTCTTTTACTTCCCACACCACATAGACATGGTAAGACAAGGATTCGCCTTCGATTAGCATTAATTCCACCACTGCTGGGGGTGAAGGAAAAAGGTGGCTGCACACCACACCACATAGACATGGTATGAGAAGGACTGGCCTTTGATATAGCAGTAAATCTACCACTGCTGGGTATGAAGGAGAAAGGTGGCTGCACATCACACCAGACATACATGGTATGAGAAGGATCAGCCTTTGATATAGTGGACTGCTGGGAATGAAGGAGAAGAGTGGCTGCAGTGGGACTCCTACAACCTTGGATAAAGAATCGTATAAATACAAAATACTCCACAAGTTGAGATGCATAGCAATCATCATTGAAGCAAAGCCAAGTGATGATTACGGCACAGTCCAAATTAGTGGAGTATTGCGTATTCAATGATTCGAGTGTGGTTTTGCTTTATTTTACCCCTTTCAATGGCATCAAATAGCATCACAATATCAGAATGATTTAAATAATTTTTCAAATCCAATCAGGAACATTTAAATCTCCATGTTGATGTATTCTCTCTGTAATCCTGGCTGCTGATTGGTCAATTGCACATGATGTCATCTCACATTCAATCCACTACGGCCATGGCGTAGTATTTTCACATTACCAGGGTGATGTTGATTTTTCTAATGTTATTCCTATGGCTAAACTTGTACCAGGGGTGAGATTAATACCACCCTACTACTGCCAACCCACTTTCAACACATTATCTAGGTAGAGTATTCATCCCTCATCTCCATTAAGTCCATTTCCATTGGCTAACGAAAACGCCAGAGACTTTTTGAATTCCCCTTAAAGTGTGTTTTCATTCACTGATTTTGCATTAGCATTGCTAAACATCCATTAGAGGTTTCTGAGTGAAACTCGGTGAGGGCCAATGGAAACGGGCTTTTAGGGGAACACAAAAAATCTGTGTCGTTTTCCTGGGGAAATGGAAATGGGCTTTTAGAAGGGTTGACAGCTGTCCTATGTAAAAACATGTGGCATATAGAGCTGGTGCCTGGAGTATGGTAATGGTGCATTTTGGGTACCAGCAGGAAAGAATCCAACGTGGACGGACTTTCGAAGGAGGGAAGATTCACTTGAAAGCAATCTCTCATTACACAATTATAAAGTAACATATCATTGTCTAGTATAGTGGAGTAGACGTAACTGGGTATATGTTTGTTGAATATTTACTTGTATTATCCACCTAATACAAAGTGTCCATAGAAAACACATGGGCAGCGTGTATCATCATACCAAGAGCATACATATATATCCACCTAATACAAAGTGTCCACAGAAAACACATAGGAAGTGTGTATCACCATACCCGGAGCACACAGATATATCCACCTAATACAAAGTGTCCATAGAAAACACATGGGCAGCGTGTATCATCATACCAAGAGCATACAGATATGTTGTATACTCCGGGTAGCCAAAACCGGAGCATGCAGAAAAGATAGTGCATATGAAGAAACAGTGCGTACCTAAATGAACCAACATCAGTATGCCACTTGTCAGGAAAAGGTGGATAATAAATACAATATAAACTGGTTTCAGATAAAAGCGGTCGCACGCTCCTCGAAGTTGCCTCTGCGCAATATCTTCGCTCTGATATTACCACGCATCAATTCCCAAGACCATACGACCGTTTGTATCTGAAACCAGTCAATATTGTCTATTTATCCTACCCCTATTACAAAAACCCATAGGCTTAACATTGGGTTTCCGTATGCCACGCTGACTGGCATACGAAGTTTTATATGCCACTAGTGGCATATAGCATTGTTATCATGTAATATTCCAAATTCAAGGAGATAGGGTAGGATAAAATCAAAACCTGATTCGTTTTAATCTTGGCCACCGCATTCCACTCCTGAAGTTTTGGCTCCGGACTTCACTCGGCTTCGCCTCATGAAGTCACTTTGCCAAACTCCAGTCGTGGAATACGGTGGACAAGATTAAACCTCATCCAGTTTTAAAATAGTATTATCCATGTAGAAAGCATACGAAAAGCATAGCAATCATGACATACTCCATGCACATGATATCCCTGCCGCACACCCACAACCGTAAATATGTGAATTTCAGTATCATTAATAAATAACTTGATGTATTGTCTATGTGAACCCAGGAAGTGACAGCTGCTTCGAGCAGAATACTTTGCGGGCGGTTGTCGGGGTAGAAAACAGTTTTGTTATTCGACGTGTCTGAATTGAATCACTGACAATCGGGTAGACGTATCGGTCTTGTGGGAGTTTGACAGCGACTTCGTGCTGTGGTTGACTGAGGCTTGTGGTGTGTGGGTGTGGTCCGGGTATTGGGGGAGGGGAGATACAGTGGTAGCGAGGGAATACACAGATAATAGTCAATGGTTTTGTGGAGGGGCGACAGTAAACCACGAGTAGTTGACCCTTAATAATACAAGAGCGTTGGAGAGTGTAGAAAGGGGTGAGGGGAAATACAGTGGTGAGGGGGGAATACACAGATAATAGTCAATGGTTTTGTGGAGAGGCGACTGTAAACCACGAGTAGTTGACCCTTAATGATACTAGAGCGTTGGAGAGTGTAGAAAAGGGGGGAGTGGAAATAAAGTGGTAACGGGGGAATACACAAATAATAGTCAATGGTTTTGTGGAGGGGCGACTGTAAACCACGAGTAGTTGACCCTTAATGATACAAGAGCGTTGGAGAGTGTAGAAAAGGGGGGAGTGGAAATAAAGTGGTAACAGGGGAATACACAGATAATAGTCAATGGTTTTGTGGAGGGGCGACTGTAAACCACGAGTAGTTGACCCTTAATGATACAAGAGCATTGGAGAGTGTAGAAAAGGGGGGAGTGGAAATAAAGTGGTAACAGGGGAATACACAGATAATAGTCAATGGTTTTGTGGAGGGGCGACTGTAAACCACGAGTAGTTGACCCTTAATGATACAAGAGCGTTGGAGAGTGTAGAAAAGGGGGGAGTGGAAATAAAGTGGTAACAGGGGAATACACAGATAATAGTCAATGGTTTTGTGGAGGGGCGACTGTAAACCACGAGTAGTTGACCCTTAATGATACAAGAGCGTTGGAGAGTGTAGAAAAGGGGGGAGTGGAAATAAAGTGGTAACAGGGGAATACACAGATAATAGTCAATGGTTTTGTGGAGAGGCGACTGTAAACCACGAGTAATTGACCCTTAATAATACAAGAGCGTTGGAGAGTGTAGAAAAGGGGTGAGGGGAAATACAGTGGTGAGGGGGTAATACATAGATAATAGTCAATGGTTTTGTGGAGAGGCGACTGTAAACCACGAGTAGTTGACCCTTAATGATACAAGAGCGTTGGAGAGTGTAGAAAAGGGGGGAGTGGAAATAAAGTGGTAACAGGGGAATACACAGATAATAGTCAATGGTTTTGTGGAGGGGCGACTGTAAACCACGAGTGGTTGACCGATAGTAATACAAAAGTGTTAATAAGTGTAATGAAGGAGGAAGAACTATACACGGAAATGTACATACAAAATTCAATGGTTTTATGTACAGGCGAGTGTAAACTACGAGTGGTTGACCCGTAGTAATACACGAGTGTTGGTGAGTGTAGTGAAGGGGTAGAAATACAGTGGTAATGGGAGAATAAAAAACGAGTTGCTTTCTGTATCTATTTCACCCCAGTATACTCTAACAGAATGATTGACACACAGGATATACCATAGCGAACGGACCGCAATACTCGTAGGGGCATGGAGAACGAGTTCCCAATGTAAGGTCTATGGGACAAATATACCATAAATAGACAATAAACGATGGTTATGTGGGCAGGCGGTCGTAAACCACGATTGGTTCACGCGTAGTAATACACGAGCGCTAGCCAAAACCTCGAGTGGTTTACAAAACCGCCTGTCCACATAACTATCATTTGTTGCATTTATTATCCACCTTATCGAATAAATTAAACCCAGTAATTGCCACAATAAAGGATATAACAACAAGGACTATTTCTTTGCTCTGTAGCACAAAGGGACTATTTTTCCCGTATACCATGGTTTTGAGGCCGTATACCACAGATATGAATCCGTATACCACACTTATGGTATCTAACTGGTTTTATATAATGGGTCGTGGTTTACTGAGTCTCCATACATTTTCAATGGGGTCTTTGTATACGATAGATAATAAAGGCTGGGATTAAGGCAAGTGTGGTGTAGCAGCGGAGAGCGTTTACCACACGGCAGTTGGGACCGTTGACGCCTTCACTGGTGTTGATGGCGATGCGGAGGGAGGTGAGCTAAGTGGCCCACGGCCAAGGACTTGAGTGCAACCCGGTTGTCGGGCATTCAGTACTCCACGGCGGGGAGGGGTTAACCCTTTAAGGACGGGTGCCCGCGGCCGAGCTACTCCAATAAGGACGGGTGCTGGTGGCAGTTTGTCCCGCTTGAGGACGGGCATATAATGGTTAGAACTCATACCATGTCTATGTGGTATGAGAAGTAAAATAACCCTCACCTCGGTAAATGTGTAAGGGTGAGATTTCTACCTGAATTCATCACATAGATTCGATCACCACCCTAGTGGTGTAAAAGAACCTTGAGAAAGTCTGGTTAATGGTTAATGGTTAACTGGACTTGAAATAAAACCACAACAACACTTCAAGTTTGTAATCACGAGTTACAAAATATAATCATAAATTATTCTTTTCAGATAGAAATACTAATCTCTAAATATGATGTCGTGGATAGGATTTCATACTACTCAATTATTTCTTTGTTAAAGCATTTGAGTAAATATTGCAACAATGGTCCAGACATCATGCGTCTCTAAAGGGTTAATCCTTTCCTTACCAATGATGCCTCAAGGTACTCCCGTGCCTAGTGAGAATGATGCCTCAGGGCACTCCCATGGCTAGTGAGAATGATGCCTCAGGGCATCATTTTCTATTTTTTGTTACATGTCATCTATATCAACTGATTCAAAATGGATCTTTATATGAATAATATTTGGGGAGATCATGTAAAATGCATTGATAGTAAAAGTTGATAAATACTTTAATGTTTATCACCATGGAATCATTAACAGACAACTTAAAATATGGTGGAAAAGATCAACTTTCCCAACGAATTGTAACACAGGCTTAGCTTACAGACATGGCCCTGTGTCATGCATGCTGCATTCAAAGACATGCACCTGCGACCAGGCTCGGTAAGGTAAGGGTTAAATGGGGTTGGGGAAGTAGGGTTGGACGTGGCCGGTGCTTTAGGAGGGTTATCTATGAGACAGGAGGGCTAGAAGTGGGCCGGGATCGGGGTGAGACGATGCCTCGCACTCTACGGGTGTCACCTGATCCCACCAGCGTGATGTATACGATGCCTCCCGCTCTGTGGACATAAGGCCTGTTTCCATTGGCTGAAGAAAATGGCGGAGATTTTTTGTGTTACCCAGAAAGTCTGTCGGTGGTGCCACTGACTGTGCGTTGGTATGAAAGAACGGCGAGGGTGGTAGATTTCACTCATCGACCAAGCTTTTACTCAGTGGTGGGTGGTGCCATATTGCATAATCTAAGCAGAAAAAGTCATGGGTCATTTCAGGAGTTGGGTCGTTTACATCGACCGATTTTGGGTCATCAGTGCCAAAAGTCTGTTGATGGTGCCTGACTGTAGATCGGTGACGGGAAATCGGCCAATGGAAAGGGGCCTATATAAACCTGATCCTACCAGCCGACCAGCGTGATGTATACGGGTACTGCACGCCCGTTACCAGCTCCAGCCCAGCGCTGGTCACCGAGGAACCAGCGCAGACGGGGCCACGTGAGAAAACACGAGAACACACGAGAACTGCATTTATTCAAAGCGAGAGGTGTGAGAGAGGTGTGTGAGAGGTGTGAGATGGCAGTGAAGACATAGTCCTTGGGCCTGTTGAATAATCTAGGATCCTACATGAAGACCCTTTTCTGTACCTCGTACATTAGTTATCGTTTGGTAATTATCAAATTGGTGTCATAGGATGGACAGTTCTCCTATCATTCCAAGGCTTGTTTGATATTCTAGGCTCGTATATGAAGACTCATGTCTGTATCTCGCACAAGGGTTATCGTTTGATAATATTTAAGTTTGTTCACTAAGACAGTCTTAGCCGTCCATACGGTCGTCCATAAGTATTGAATAAAGTTGACCCACTTTGTCCCAGGATCTACTTGGCGTATGGAAAATGGTCCTCATGTACGACCCTAGATTATTCAATGTGCATAAAGTTTTATGCGAGTGATGACGAGGCAGATCTGAGGTGAAAATGGGGAAGAGAGATATAGGACGCATAGCTATTGTTTTATGGATGCAGCCATCTTGCCCCCTACACCAAACAAAACACACGGTGACAGGTCGAGTTATCAATGGATTTTGCTTAGAATATCCTTTTTAGCTTGCCATGGAGGGGTTTTAGCCTCATCTCATGATTGTCTATAGGTTATGACATCAGATGATAGTGATTGTCCGCTTTCCATTTCCTGGTGGATGATGGCTGAACTAGCAATAACTCTGTACCCTATAGAGCATAGGAGGATAGATCGGGTGAAAAAAAGGAATTTCAGAATCAAAGAGTTTCAAGAAATGTTACGAAAATTTATGTGATTGTTTTGGTCAAAGTTGTTCATTTCTCCAACTCATTTGAATGCTACATGATATTCACTCGCTGTCGCCTGATTCATACCACTCTGCATCAAACTCATAGAGAACGAAGACTTTGACCAAAACTTGCTGGTTTCTTCTTTATCTGCTGATCACACTACGGGGACTGGCACAGGGGCGTACAGAAGCAGCCCTTAATGAGTGGCCAGGCTCCGGCATCGTATCACCAGGAGTCGGCACTCAGCCTCGACGGAGCTATCAATGCATCGCCAGCCCTAACACCGCCACCTTCTCCCACACAGGCCCCACTCCTGGAAACACAAAGTAATTGGAGTGGGGTGTACTTCTTACCCCTGGAGGACACTATCAACCCTCCGCTCTCATCTCACCCTCCTCCCCCACCCCCCCCCCCCCCCCCCCCCCCCCCCCCCCGGTATCGCTTACTCCAGTGTGGCCTAAATATGCGAGTGAGTGTGGAGGAAAGGGTAAGGTTTGACTGGTCTAGAGCAGGAGTATACGCTGTGTGCAGGGGAATGAGTCTAGGTGGCGCTGCAGGGTATTTCCGTTGGTAAATATGTAGGATGTGAATTGAGGTATCTGTGATAACAAGTACGCCGTGAGTGAGTAACATGCGAATAGATCACATTTAACATTTCTATAAGGAGATAAGCACGAAACAGCTTCCAGCCTACTTTCAAACCCTGTTGATATTTTCTGTTCATAGTACTAGTACATCTAAAAAAAAGTGTCTATGTATCTGTGTTTCCATATGTTTATCCTTCCTTCATATTAATCGCAATAGACCTAACACGGTGTGAATGCCGAAGATAGGGGAGGGGATGAGGGGGGGGAGGAGGAGGAGGAATGGGAGGAGGGGGAAGAGACAGAGGAGGAGGAGGGGGAGAAGGAGGGGTAGGAGAGGGAGGAGGAGGGGAAGGAGGAAGAGTAGGAGGAGGAGAAGAGGAAGTAGAAGGAGGGGGAGGAGAAGGAGGAGGAAAAAGAGGAGAATGAGGAGGAAGGGGAGGAGGGGGAAGAGGGGAGGGGGAGGAAGAGAAGGAGTAAGGGGAGAAGAGGAGGGGAGGAGAAGGGGGAGTAGAAGGAGGGGGAGGAGGAGGAGAAAGAGGAGAAAGAAAAGGAGAAGGAGGAGGAGGGGAGGAGGAGGAGTAGGAGGAGGAGGGAGGAGGAGGATAGGGAGGAGTGAAAGGAGGAGAAGGAGGAGAAGGAGATGGAGGACGAGCGGTAGGAGGAAGAAGACAGACGACATTAGTAAAGCAGGAAGGAGGCGGGAGATAATTGGCGGGAAGACTGCGGGTATTATGGTCTTCAATCCCTTCTCAGCCCTCCGGCACGGAGATGAAAGCAAACCTCAGCAGAACAAAGGCGCCTCCGGTACACGGCGGAAAAGGTAAGGTTCATGGTTCCCCAATAGGTTTTGGGTCTTTTCACGCTGCTACAGTTGGGGTATTATCAGGGTTAGGTGGAATCTACAGCGGCAGAATTCTGTTTTCATTCATTGAGACAATGATACGTGCACACTTAGTCTCCGAATCCCGGTTTGAGCTGAGGCATAGTAGTACATGCAATCGGGGAACATGAAACAGAAGTGTCCTATCTTTACTAATACTATAGCTGTACATTGTAGAAGTAGTTCTCCATTGCACATTTAAAGTTTGACATAGTGTCCTTCTTATATTATATATATATATATATATATTTATATATATTATTATATAAATATGTGTGTGTCAGGGATGCTAGTTGGGGTCAGAAAAAATTCCTACATGGGGACTGTGGGCCAGTCTATGTGTCACCTAAAACGCACATGGTGTATGGGGAATCCCCGTCACTCTCCTAGCAGATTCTTGGGCATATATTTTAAGCCAATCAAAAGTCAGAATTCAAGTTTGCCCTTATTCGTAGGAGCATTTCCTACAGGAATCCTACCATCCTACAGTTCTAGGTTGGAGCACTGGGATCCATAGGGCCTCTAACTGAGTGTACTCGGGGTAGCTAAATTCGGAATTTTGAAAGATTACAGAACAAGTTTATCTAAGATTTAGATTTCAGGGAACCTGGAGTCTATTTTGTTCTCAAAACATACAATTTCTTGAACTTTTCATCACTTTGAGACTAAAATGAAAATCCTACATGTAGGCAAAATCCTACAAACTGGCATCCCTGGTGTGTGTGTACTTGCAGCAGTTTCCATTATTTCCTTCAGGAAATGATGTGATGTATCCATCCTTGATCTTTACTTTCATCTTCATTTTTTTGCTAGCTTTTGAATATACACAGAAAGTATATTCTGCTTTCGGCTCTCATAAACTGAAATACTGCGAATTCAATGTAAAATACATCTATGATGTTTATGAGATACTCATATCAATTTGTGAATTGTCCCACCCAAATATCTGTCATCCAACATTATCTGAATGTTTCAACATTAACATCACTTTTGAATAATGCAACAACAATGATATATTTACTAGTATCGTCCATGTATATCGTAATAATTTTTTCAGTATTGTTCTTAAATTTAGAAACACCTCCCTGTTCAGTAAAAGTGAGACATTTGCACAGAGGTCTACAGGAATACGGAAATGCAGTTACAGAATAAGAATTAGACACCACCGAAACGGAAGTAAAACACCGGAAGTAAAAGGAAGACGCCATGGAGGGCAGACTGGACTGTACCCGGCGTGATGATTGCTGATTATGGTGGACCGCCGGCGCCCAGCGAATTACGGCGATTGGCGTCTTCCGGTTGGAGACACACATTGAGCGGAAGACGTTAAAGCGCAGCGTACTGAGCATCTCCGAGCATCTCATAGCAGTTCCGACCACCTCGGAGCAGTTCTGAGCAGCTCCGAGCAGCTCCGAGCAGCTCTGAACGGCTCTGAACAGCTCCGAGCAGCCCTAAGCAGTTCCGAGCAGCACTGAGCTGCTTTGAGTAGCACTGAGAAGCACTGAGTAACACTGAGCAGTTCTGAGCAGTTCTGAGCAGTTCTGAGCAGTTCTGAGCAGCACTGAACAGTTCCGAACAGCTCCGAGCAGCTATGAGCAGCACTGAGAAGCACTGAACAGTTCTGAGCAGCACTTAGCAGCACTGGGCAGCTCTGAACAGCTCTGAACAGCTCTGAGCAACCTTGAACAGCTACGAACACCCCGAGCAGCTCCGAGCAGCCCCGAGGAACTCCGAGAAGATCCGAACAGATCCGAGCAGCTATGAACAGCTCTGAGAAGCACTGGGCAGTTCTGAGCAGCTCTGAGCAGCTCTGAGAAACTCCGAGTATCGCTGAGCAGTTATGAGCATCTCTTTGCAGTTCCGAGCAGATATGAGCAGCTATGAGTAGCTCCAAGTAGCTCCGAGCAGTTCTGAGCACCTCCGAGCAGCGCAGTGAATAGGACACTCACCTCGTGCACCAACTCACTGCCCCCTGCCCGCACAACTGATGAATCGATGAGGAATTTACCGAATCTGAGCCCGATAAGCGAGCACTGCTATCAGCATAAAGGCGTGACTGTCATATAAGGAGGCAAATCACACGGCAGGGGGTGGGGTAGGAGGGTGTGAGGAGATGGGGAAGTGGTCAGGGGTAAGTATGAGGTGTACAGGGTTGTTAGGGTGTATGTGTATGGTGTACAGGATTATTAGGGGATATATGTATGGTTTACATGGCTGTTAGGGGATAGGTGTATGATGTAGAGGATTATTAGGGGATAGGTGTATGGTTTACATGACTGTTAGGGGATAGGTGTGTGGTGTACAGGATTATTAGGGGATAGGTGTATGGTTTACATGGCTGTTAGGGGATAGGTGTATGGTTTACATGGTTGTTAGGGTGTAGGTGTGTGGTGTACAGGATTATTAGGGGATAGGTGTATGGTTTACATGGCTGTTAGGGGATAGGTGTGTGGTGTACAGGATTATTAGGGGATAGGTGTATGGTTTACATGGCTGTTAGGGGATAGGTGTGTGGTGTACAGGATTATTAGGGGTTAGGTGTATGGTTTACATGGCTGTTAGTAAAGAAGCTCAATCTTATCTATGTATCAGATCATTAGGAAAGTTTAGTCCATTCCTATCATATTTATTTTGTACTACACAAATTCTAAAAAAATACAAGATAATCGATTATCTAATTCTCTTATGTCCCCTTATACAGAAGCTTATTTTCCACCATTAACATAAAGAATTGATGCTGAATCCAGCAATCCCATTTCCTTTATTTTTAGTTCTCCTCATATCAGGAGAACCTAACCTTTCACATAGCTTCCACATGCAAATCCAATTTCTTTTACTTAGCTTGTATTAGTAGAAGCCCACATGATGGCGTTTTTTTCCTGAGATAATCTACTAGTTGACATAATTGATCTTGCTCTGGTTGTTTTTCCCCGGCAGTAATCCATCTAGAAGGACAGGGGGTACTCCAGGGGTGCCCGGGGTTTAACACTTAGTCCTGGCGCACGCATATAAATTGGATATGGGTGGTGGGAGTTGTTTGACTTAATGTAGATGTTATATGCTTAACAGCGTGCAGCCACATATATCATAATAAGGAGGGGATCATAATAGGAGCAGTGCGCCTGGCTTATTACCATATATGAGCTGCTCACTGCGTTATGCGCGCCTGAAGAGTCGAACTGCTCGCTGGAGGGGGGGAGAGCGCGACTGAAGGCTTGGAATCTGTTTATTGTTGTATACCCTTGACGTATGTACTGGGGATCCCGAAATAGTCATGTTAATATATTATTACTATTTTACATGTATTATTGTAATTATTTAACATGTATTCTTGTGATATAATGTATTGTTTCTATGGATGAATATTGTATAACACTTATGAATAGTTACAGTTTTGTGTAGATTATAAAATAGGACATCAGATGAAAACCAGCATAGAATTAAAAAAAGAAACCAACAGGTTTTGGTCAAAGGCGTCATTCTCCACAAGTTTGATACGGAGTGATATGAACGAGATGACATGTAGCTCTAAAATGAGTTGAAGAACATCATCTTTGAGTAAAACGAGTTGATCACCCCCGTACACACTAAAGGAGTGGACGACACACTGGATACAGCCCATGGAGAACGGACTGCAATACTCATAGGAGCATAGAGAACGAGTTCCCAATGTTAAGCCTATAGGACACAAATACCACGGGAGAGATAAAAAGCATAGCTGAGAAGATGTCCATTTTGTCTTTCATTGGATGACCTCATATTTTATCATATACCCATGCAGGAAATTTGATAATTATGTACTGCTGCTCCCTGTGAGTATAAATTGTATACTGAGCCCTGTGCAGTACACTGTTATACTGCACACGTTGAAATATCAGCAGTATGTGGGCTTTCTTGCTGACATGACTTCTATGCCAATATATGGTAAGTTTGATCAATTTTCCCGATCCTCACCGAGTAACTTTGACTTTTGCTTACCGGTACCTGATTTCCCTATTCCTATATACCTCCAAATATCGATAAAAATGCTTAATTCTTTACCTAAAACACTTCTGAAGAAAATGGCGACCCTTATCGAGTAACCACAATGGCTATTGTCTCATCCCGCTCCTCGTCAGAGCGGGACTAAAACTTGAGAGCGAGACGAAACTGTCAACCTCGACACATAACTTATTTTTAATGCACCCCCCAGCAGCGGTATGTAACTCTAGTTAGTTCAATAATGGGTATATAGGAATAGCAGGTACGCTATGCCCACAGACCGTCTATTTTTAGCTCAACCCGAGCAGCTCGGATCCTGCTGGGTGACCTTGTAACTGGTGTCTGTGTTGAAGCAGCTCCTCACGCTGCCACGCGGTAATTTGTGTCTGATTTATGGCAATAAAATACGTGAGGCCTGAGATTATATCGCGTTGAGTAACGTACTGGGCCTGCCCGGGGTGAGGCAGTCTGCTGAATGGTATCACACACTTATAATATCTACTGTGGGCACCGTGCTTACAGATGGTACTGAATACATGTATACATGTGGGGTGCTCTATCAAGGCACCACAAGCAGATAATGCCTCCTGCTGTATTCATTTCTCCCTTTCTCTCATGTTGTATTTCGTAAGCAGATAATGCCTCCTCCTGTATTCATCTCTCCCTTTCTGTCATGTTGTATTTCGTAAGCAGACAATGCTTCCTGATGATTTTCTTGTTAATAAATGTCTGAGCCTACTTCTGTTTTTCAAATCCCACGATCAACATAGTATATTATATTAGTTCAATACTGATTTGCTCAAATTACTGCTTGTATTGATTTTTGCTATAGGGAACAGAGTGATTGATCGTTCTGCCATCATCCGCCAGGAAATTGCAAGGTACTACCACTATAGTGGGGGGGGGGGGGACTAGCTATTTTCAGTTGTTATAATCTATAAATAATTTGAGAAGAGGCTAAAATTCCTCCAAGGAAAGCCTCCTAAAATATTTTTGATAAAATCTATTGATAATTGGTCCCGCCACCTTGTGCTATGGACGGCGTCGGGCGGCAAGATGGCCGCCTCCATAGCACAATAGTTATGTGCGCTATATACCTATGCCATATACTGTAAATACGCACCGTTTCATAAAATAAGGTAAAAATACCGTACGGAAAACTAACCCGTTCGGCAGAATACGGACCACTGTTCCGTATGTGCCGACTAAAATATTAGTTAACGCTGTTAGGTAAAATTAAGTTCAATAGTTTATCAATTTCGGGCGAAAAGTAAATACATAACGACCTACCATGCTTGTTCAGGCTACAAACTCGATGTTAATCTACTGTACGTACAGAACTCGGCGTAAATGCCTCACTTCTTATAAACCTCAAATTATCATCTCATTCTGTAGCTTGTACAGCATGGTCAGGTCGTTCTACCATCTTATCCTACCCCTAATAAAAAACGCCATAGGCTTAACATGGGATTTGTTTATGTCACTGGGTGTGACATAAAGTGTTGTTTATGCCACTACTTTCTAATACTGAAAAAATGTAGAAACGGGGTAGGATAAAATCTAGACGCCACTCGTTTGAGTTTGAGTTTACTTATGTCACTCATTTTGTGGGCTCCATAATGTCACTCGTCTTTGACTCGTGAAATTATGGAGCCAACAAAATGCGTGGCATAAGTAACCTCAGACTCAAACTCGTGACGTCTCTTTATATTACTCCCCATCTTCTCTTTCTATATTTGAATCTGGCTCCTCTTTCTCTTCCTTTAAGCACGGGCACACACTCTCTATATATGTACATACAAGCCTGCCCTTTGGCATACTGACGGTGGCATGGTCGTGGGGGCGGGGGGACAGGGGCGGGCGGGGTCGTAGAAGGGGCGGCGGGCAGTGGACATACACACGGCCACTGTAAACGTAATTAGCCCTGTTCCTGGCCCGCCCGGCACCGGGGGTATCCCCCTTCCCCCCGCACCCCCGTAAACTCCCCCGGAGACCGGGCGCAAGAGGGCCACTCGCCGGGATAAATTCTGTCAACTGCCGACTTGAGATGTCGGCTTCACTTATAGCCGACAGAGGCAAGGGGCTGGGCGCTGTCCACTAGAGGCGCTGAGGTGAGGGGTGAAGGGGTTGGGTGGTGAGGGGTGAAGGGGTTGGGTGGTGAGGGGTGAAGGGGTGGGGTGGTGAGGGGACACCACACTTAAATCAAATCAGGCCGGAGTGACCTCTACAAGTCATTCTACATAGAGTGCCCGCCATGCAAATTTAACAATCCCCCGTACAGGGTGCTTGTTAACGCAGCTCCGCGAGGGGGGCATCGCCAAGATAGGCAGAGACACGGTAGACATGGCTCCAATAGGTGCAGCCTCAGTAGTCATAGAGCCAATAGTCATAGAGCCAATAGTCATAGCCCAATAGTCATAGATCCAATAGTCGTGGGCCCAATAGTCATAGACCCAATAGTCATAGATCCAATAGTCATAAGCCCAATAGTCATAGGCCCAATAGGCACAGCACCAATAGTCATAAAGCCAATAGCCATAGCCCTAATAGTCACATCCCCAGTAATGACAGTCCCAATAGTCTCAGTCCCAATAGTTATAACCCAGTAGTCATGGACCCAATAGTCATAGCCCAAATAGTCATAGCCCCAATAGTTATAGCCCCAATAGTCTCAGGCCCAGTAGTCATAACCCCAATAGTCACAGCCCCAATAGTCATAGCCCCAATAGTTACAACACCAATAGTCACAGCACCAATAGTCACAGACTCCATATTCACAGGCAAGCTAGCGTATGCTCAATATGTGTGACCAATAGAGACCAAAACCCCCATATACAGCGCCAGTATGTGTGGCCCCATATCCATAACCCCGTGGGCATGGACCCTATATCTACAGTTTCTTTAGGCATGGCCCCTAAAGTCACATCCCCAGTAGGCATGGCCCCTAAAGTCCTAGCCCCATTAGGCATGGTCTATGGCCAGTCATGGGTCTAATACACATAGTAATGACATCAGGGAGATTTCCCTTTAAAAAAAGAGAGGGCGATCATAAAATTAATCTCGTGTTTTGGATATAATCTTACAATATAGATCATGGGTAGATCATTATTTTCTATTTATGTGCTAATATCATTCAATGCATATGTAATAAGTATCTGGGAGTATATATATACTGCTTTTTCGAGATACTTATAAATACCAATTTGGGATTGTCAAAATAATTGTCGTCGGCCCAAATAGGTATATCCCCAATAGCCACAGCCCCTATAAGCATGTTACCAATAGGCATGGCCCCTATAATCATAGTCACAGCCCCTACACTCACTGCTCCAATAGGCATGGCCCCTATAGTCATAGTTACAGCCCCTACAACCACGGCTCCAATGGGCATGACCCCTATAGTCACAGCCCCTATATCACTGCCCCAAAAGGCATGGCCCCTATAGTCACAATCACAAAGCCTCGATATTAGCATCTCTTTTAAATAGCACAACTGCAAGGAGATCTTTGCCAGTATCGATCAATTTCAAGGGAAAAAATATGTCTCAAGGAAATGGAATCCTAGAATTTAGACAAAGAACTTGTGTTAGAGTACAGAATCCCAGCAGGATCAGAAACAGGTTAACACTGTGTATTTACAACACCCCCAGGTACACCCAAGCCATTGCCTGTCTCCTGCATTTACTAACTAGCCTCTGGCCAATACACAGCTTTATTGTAGTAGGTCATGCAACAGCCAAAGCTGGGTCAGCAAGTCTGGCATTCGTATCAATTAATCTGTGGAGTTCCCCCGACAAAGCCAAGCCATGTTAGCAAGTCAGCAAACAGTAGGCGGTAATCTACTCAGTCACCCATGTGGTTGTCATGCAGGTAGATATATATAGCACTGGAATCATGAGTCTGGCACATCGATTAGCACAGCTATGGGTCAGGACTACACACTGCACGGAAACCATCATTTTACATATGAATACGCCCGGCGTATATAAGTATGACTTTTGCGTATATATACAAGGTCGTCCTATTCCTGTGTATATACGCTTCATCTGTAGGCGGATATAAGCATCCAGTGAAGAGGACTTCACTGAGAGCGGGCGGGGGGAGGTGGCGGTGGGTAGGGCGGGGGTAGGGGACAGTGGGCGGAGGGTTTCCCACTGAGGACATCTATACTTCTCCCAACACAAACGGGCGGGAGGCAGCGGGGGGAGAGGATTTTCCTCTCATATACGCGGGGTGTGAAATACAGCCAAGACGCGTCCGTATATAAACACTGGGCGTATATATATGAAAACAAACCAATGTTCAGCCAATACATGCACTACTGCGATAGCGTATATATATATGAATAAAATGGTAGTTTTCGGGCAGTGACAATTATTGCAATGCATGCTAAGGTGCGTTTCCAGAGTGGGATTCACACGATGGGAATAACAGTTTTCCTGAGAGGTAGGGATCACCACACAATGTGACTGAATGTGTTGGAACCCCGGGGCCCGTTTAATAATCAAGGATCGCACATGAAGACCGTTTACTGTACCTCCTACAATGGTTGTCCTTACATGATATTTAAGTCTATTCTCTAAGGCAATATTTAAGCCCCCTATAAGGTTGTCCAAGGGTGATCCACATCGTCCCTGGGTCTCCTTGGCGTACAGAAAAAGGTCTACATGTATGAGCCTAGGTTATTAAACGGGCCCCAGGGCTGTACAGGGAACCATGGACAAAACTGCTCCAACTGGCCGAATTCTCACCCGACCGATTGTCCCTGGGCCTTTAAGTGGAAGATCGCATATTGTAATACATTGAATTCGGATAATGATTTTTTAATAATTGTCCATAATCAAAGACTTGAGATATTCTAGGGTATCTGATAAGGATCGGCGAGTGTCTGGCTACCAAATCGGTCCAGTGGAACACCTCCTTAACCGTTTAAGAGCCACACATCATTCACCATGTACCCATACTATAGTAGGCACCAGAACTTAATGTGGCCTTCGTATGGCCGGCTTTTGTAGTAAATATTATTAAAAGAAATTACAAACTTAAAAATTCCAGTAAATCTGTAATTTTTATTAGAATTTTCCGATATTTTACAGATGTACTAGCAACACGTAGCCTAATATGTCATATATTTTTTTATGATTCTGCGATAATTTTTCAAAATGTTACAAAGGAACAAATACAGTATGGTTCATCCATTCCATATGGGAATGTCATATATTTTTTATGATTCTGCGATAATTTTTCAAAATGTTACAAAGGAACAAATACAGTATGGTTCATCCATTCCATACGTGAATGCCATATGGCATTGTCCTGCCATGGCCAGGGGAATGACATATGGCATTGCCCTGCCAGAAAGAGTTAAAGGACCCCTTAACCGAAGCCACCGGAGGCTCAATGTAAACGCAAATTTATGGTTCCACAACCTCCTGCAACGGTATCCTATACATTTCGACGAAACGTGGCCACCATTGCTCAGTGTAAACCTAGCATAAAAAATCTCACCTTCCACTAACACTGCCTGTGTGATATATATATATCCATATAGATACATCGTTAATTTTTCTTCCACAAGTGGGTGTTTAGAGAGAAGATGTATGCCCCCTGCGGGCACGTTTGTCACAGTGAAGGTCAGACATATGCTGTGGCCTCATCTCGCGGTGTTTATCACTTGTCTGGCGGCAGGTGTTTTGCAGGCAGAGCTCTCCGTGCGACATGACAGCCTATCACACACATCAGCTAGTTCACTCGTGTCTTACTCGCCCCGTCCGCGCCATTCCCTACAGTTAATTGAACACGTTTCTGTAGCTAACAGGTTGTGCCTTGTCCATTGGCTTCCTCAGTCCAGGACGCCTTTATCCTTATGCCTGATTCCCACTAGGTGAATTTAGGGCATGTGCGGGGCTTCAGTCGGTGACTATGGGCATAAATTTGTAGGAATCTCCAATATCGCTAGATGGGAATGCGAAAATGCTAAATCTTCGGCAACTCTTGCCCTACTCCCAATGGTGCATGCATGAGTCGCCGACTCAAGTCCGTCCCAAAAATACACCGGTCTCTTGCGGTTTAATTTCAAACATGTTTGAAATTTCCGGGCCGCTAGTCACCAATTATTTCCTCCAATCCACTGTGCAACTAGCGTTTCCCTGCGACTATGCCGGACACCAGTCTCCGGGGCAAGAATCTCCTAGTGGGAATCGGGCCTTACTTCTCCCTACCACACCTCCTCATCCCACACTCTCCACACACACTCTCCCCCCCCACATACACCGTCTCCAGACGGGACCCCGGCCCGGCCCTCCTCCAGGGTGGTCTCCTTACGGCAGTCTGGCGGCTGTCAGGCGGGAGGAGGCCGGGGTGAGGCGGCGGCCGGGGTGAGGTGGCGGCCGGGGATGTTTACCCACTTGCTAATAGGGTAAATGCATTAGGTGGCGGGCGGGCACTGGAGGGTCTGACACCTGGACGCTATGAGGGCCCCCGCCTCCTCTGTCAGCCTACTGGAGGAGTAGAGGACCGAGGGGGGTCGTCCCACACTCCCACCACTGCACCACGGTGCTCTGAGAGCCTAATACCAGGAATTTACGTCGCATTTTTCTCATTGTACGGACTTGATGGGATAATCCTATCATAGCAATTCGTTAGTTTGAAAAAAAAATGGTTAGGAGCATTTTACAATATAGGGCATATGGTAGCTATTGTGTTATGGAGGCGGGTTGCAGGTCTAGATATCAATGGCTTTTATCAAGAATAGTTTTATTGCCATAAAAGGGTTTTAGGGTCATTTCACCCTTCACATTGACTAATGGGCTAACCTATGTGACATAATCCCCATTAAGTATTTTTTCTAAATACCCCATGGGCGTTGGATACGAGTTCCCAATGTTAAGCCTATGGGGGGAAATTACCAGGGTGAGATAACAGCAGATACAAAGAGGTTGTATGCATTAACCTAAATGGGTGTAGCAGAGTTTTAACCTTTCCAGCAGTGATATATACAGGAGAGTACATCTGACCTATTGACATTTCCTCCTATTCTGGGAGGAGTCTTTAAGGCAGTGTGTCTCCAGTAATCTCTGGCCTTACTAGTCTCCACTGGACTACCATCTTATCTCTGGATAATGGCTTGATGTAGGCATATTTTTCGTAAATATTTCAATCTTTATCTAAATGTGAAGGCATATAATATAAGAGAAACATTTTGAACTTGTTTCTTTTGATTAAATTATTACACTCGTTCTACAGCCTCGTTTATCATTTTTTATCGAAGGGAACTAGGTACGAGAGAACGTCCTAACAAGGTGGGTACGTTTTACTATAATATTCATGGACATGTATTCCTACCGTATTGCTCCATCAATACCTGCGCTGAGGGATTACCGTAATACCGCGAATTAACGGGATTAAGGTCGCCCCGGTTTCCATTCACGTGTGGATCGGGGCCGAGGGGCGATCAATCAGTTAACGAATTAAGTCTGATTCCACATTGATCGTTGTTTCTAATTGATGTCAATCTGAATACATTTGGATATTACACCGTCCAATACACAGATGGTAGTATATCCCACCCCTCATAGGAATCTTAACATAGTGTGACTGTATGCCACGGTTATGCCATTTCGTATGCCACGGGTGACATATGAGGTTAAAAATATGCGACCGGGTAGGATAAAATCTAAACGTCATTTAATTTCATACAATTGTTTACATGATGTTTGTTGTCTTCCGATACAGATATCACTTAGACCGGCTTCATGAAATCATTCCACAAGACAACTCATGCAATATAAACAATCATATGAACTTTTTCGACGTTTAATTCATAATATAGGTACTCACTGGTGTATTATTGGTTCAGGACGCCTCCGTTCTTATGCCTGACAATAACTTTGACCAAAATGAGTTGCATTCTGTATTTATCTCACCCCTGTATACACTAAAAGAATGGACGTTACTCATGATATAGACCATGGAGAACGGACTGCAATACTCATAGGGGCATGGAGAACAAGCTCCCAATGTTAAGCCTATGGATCAAAAATACTAGGGGTAAGATAATGGTGCATTCGTAGTTGGTTGTTCCTGGGTTTTTTAAATTGTCAATGTTTTGACAATGTTTTTCTATTAGAGTTTAGCCCCATTTCTTTTGTACTTATATCATCTGCCATTGAATCTTAGTACATGTTCTCCCAGCAAACCTATACGAACTATCATGGAAACAACATCATGGGACAGCCTATGGGACAAAAATACCAGGGGTGAGATATTAAAGAAGAAACCAACATGGTTTGGGCTGAGTTGCCGTTCTCCACGAGTTCAAACGCGGAGCGATATTCACTCCGCTTCGCGTCGTGAATATCGCTCCGCGTTTGAACTCGTGGAGAATGGCGACGAAGCGTAAACCGAGTAGCTTTCTGTATTTATCTCACCCCTTCGCGTATTAAATCCGTTTAAGTTCTGCCTAGTATACCCGATAGGGCTCTCCCGTATTCGTCAGTTGCCATTGTGAGTGACAACTGACGCTCTATCGAGCCGGAACTATATTACACTTAATACTGCGCGCTGATTGGCTAGCGAATTTGACGTCATAGCGTGGCGAATAATCTGCAATTCTCATAGGGGCGTGGAGAACGAGTTCCCAATGTTAAGCCTATGGACATTTATTCCAGGGGTGAGATAATATTTCATATGGGTCCATGCAGAGGTATATAATAAACAGGTATGTAATAATACAGATAGCGTGAAGGCAGGATTATTGTTCCAGATCATTTCTATTGGCGGTATTTACGGGTGGTCTTCCTCCTAGGCGTGGTACCTGGGTGCACCCCTATCAATCGTTTCATTTCTCCCCAGCGCACAGGCAACCCTGGAGCCATATCAATCAAGAGCCTCAGTTCCAGAGGGGAAAAAACCATGAAAATTAGGACAAATCGTAACAATTGTACCTCCTCACCCCCCTCCCCTGCCCCCTAGCGGTGGAGAGGGCAGGGTCGATCCGGAGGGCAGGGTTGATTGATAGACAGGGAGCTGGCTTTGGATCACAGGCATTTCCCTTGATGGAGAGGTGAGGCATTTATAGAGTCATGTGATGGATATACGATGACCGTGGGAATAAATGATTGGTCTGGGATAGGGCCCCACTGTCCGCGCACAAGCCCCCAGCCCGGCATGGCCCGGCCATGGCGAGGCCATTTGTAACCAAGGCAGGGCTATGGAGAATTAAAAGGACTTCACTAAAACATGGCTTTATAGTGGGTGGTAAGGAGGGGCCCGACAGTCACACTATGCAGTAACTGGCCACTTGCGGCACACTAAGGTTAGTTACTCACTCAATTAAGGCTACATGGGGCACAGAGGGGTTGCTAGTTCCTCCATCATCTGCTAGGAAATTGCACAAGATAGAGTCACAGTCAGGCAACAACCGATATTTATATTTCTTGATAATGACAGGCTTTATATATATATATATATATATATATATATATATATATATATATATATATATATATATATATATAGTTTTTATTATCCAACTTTATCCAACTGGCGGTGTGCTGATTTTAGTTCACTTTGGTTATGTACCATTTTCCCTACAGAGTATTTTTCCGTATGCTACTTTTTTGTATCCCGGGACGCAAAACATTTTTACTGAAACAACATAAAATCACTGAAATTATCACTCAAAGCGATCAGAACAACTCAGTCAATATCATCTTGTCATATGTCGACCATTTTGGATTCCAAGAGGGCTGCAAAATCTCACAGTGACCCTGACTCTACTGTCGATACTTAATACGCAATTAATAGGATGAAATCTCAGGCGTGAGGTGTGAAATATGAAGTATAAGTTGTGAACTAGGAGCTGTGAAATATGAGGTATAAGTTGGGTTTTTTTGGGTGGGTTTTTTTCTATTGAGCAAAGAGTGTTATTTCACCAAGGGGAATTTTTCAGATCACTCGAGGAAACAGGTATACAATTGTTCAAGCGACATTCAGGATCACTATAATAAATGATATACAAGGAGATACATGAACAGTAAATATGAAATAAGGTGAAAATGGATGAGAACCTGACTTAGTACTCCCATTGTCAGTCTTTTGAAAACATATCAAACATACTACTATATCAGGCTTAATTAGAGATACATCTTTAGAACCGTTGTGAACTGTGAAGTGTTAAATGTGAGGTGTGAGGTGTGAGGTGTGAAATGTGAGGTGTGAGATGTTCACGAAATGTGAGGTGTGACCTGCAAGGTGTGAGTTATGCTGCCGGGTGATAAACGAGCCCGTACGTTGACTATTTCATGGGCGAGCAGCATTTGAGTAGCGGCCATTTGAGCAGACGACAATTGAGTCTATTTGCCTTCATTCTTCCACGTCATAACGAGGCGCGCGTCTCATGTCACGCCTTTCCCGCGCGCCATTTCCGCTGATGGGTAGATAATGGGGTTTAATGGGGCGGGGGGTGCTTGGTCAGCCTAGGAGGCCCGTGCACGTCCATACATCACCCCATACCCCCTCCCACACCCCTCCCACACCCCCTCCCACACCCCCTCCCACACCCCTCCTCACGTTTCCCGCGTTGTGTTCCCATTTCCCTGCACTACTCATGGCCAAGTCTGCCTCCAGGAACATGCCTCCAGGTGCTTCCTGAACCTGGAGGAAATCATACCATGTGGTGCTCTCATAGAAACACACCTCATATAAAATCCGATACATGGAGGAAATGAAGTTGTATCAAGTGACCCACTCATGGCTTATGTTATATTCAAGATTTTTTTTTTTTCTGGGAACGGAACTAACTTCTTTTTTTGTTATTAATTTTTTTTAATATTTATTAGCATAACAGTTCTGCTTTTAGCAGGTCTTCCACTGAGATGTAGCATGAACAATCAGTATATCACATCGAGTTATTAGATTAGACACATGATATGAAATTATAGGGTGAATGTTAAGGATAACACATATAATACAACATTACGCAGTTCTCACACAGCCCGCCTTGTAGCTACCTCCAGTCATACTCTGAGTGTTTCGATTTCACAATTCGCTTAAACTCTTTAACAATAGCAACATGTTGCGAGTCTTTTGATAGCTCGTTCCATAGTCTCTGCCCACGGTACATTGGTGATCGCTGGAAGAGGGCCGTCTTTAGGAGGGTGGTTGTGGCCCACTAGATTCAACTCTCGACTGTAGAACCGTCCCAAGGCGCTATAAATATTATGTAAGGAGGTCAGGGTGAAGGTCGTGGTTTGCTCTGAATGCAGTCATTGGATACTGGGTCTACTCTATTCCTTATATGGCAGTGAGTGTAATGGGACAACTCTATGCAGTTAGAGATAGCAACAGTCCACCAAAATACGAAAAAAAGTCGATATTATTTCTCATGGATGGTATTCATGATATCAAAGGAATTATCATTAAATCAGACCCATGCTATATTCAAAGGGGATAATGGTTTCATGTGAACTTTGTGTTTGTAAACCTTTACTCCTGAACCACCATGATAACCTCATGGTGGTTCTCATGATAGCCTGCATCATGCCCACGTTTTCCTATACTACTAGGACAAATTAATTCCTGACTATAAACACCCACTATTGGTAAAGAACCATGGATCTTTACTTGAATTATAGCCGGATATAGCTGGCGAACTGGTGTGCCATCTTATGATACATTCGCTGCAACACACCACAGATAATTTACAATCTAGAAGGCCTTGGAGAAGTTGCCACCAGGCACCGAAACATCGCTCTAAGCAACGAGTATAGAGAAAATTGTTGTAAGCTAGAGGATATTCCAAAAGAGTGTCCCACTTAATGAATCAATAAATACAAAGGGGCTCTTCCACCAGCGCACCAGAGGTAGCGTGATTTGTCATGATTTGGTTGACTTGTAAATTGGTTGATCCGTAAATTGTGTTAGATGTATATATGATAAATAAGCGATTAAGTTCAATCACCTACACTAAAGAGTAGACGTTATAGCTTGTTTTCCAATATACCCATCTGGATGTACAGTAAAACCCCACTTAAAGGACATCCTACATAAGGGGACATCATCAAGCGGTATATATTTTAACCCCTCGTAATCAGACACCCCGCATTAACAGACAGTAATCTCGGTACAGAATGCATCTGAGATTTTTGAGAGACATTTTCTAGAACGGGCGAGACTGTCTGTGTAGGGGAGGCGGGTTCGTAACACTTTAGATTGCCTCATTTGCTCGTTTATAGTGTCTGTGTCTTGCAGGTAGATAGGTGTTCTACCGTATATATATATATATATATGTATTGCTCTTGCATTATATAAAAGCACATAGCAAACTCAACACTCACTTTCACAGTTGCACCTCAAGATACACTTCCAGTAGAACCAAGAACGCTTACCTGCAAATACAAAAAAGAAAATCATTAAATACAAATGCATGTTTAGATGAATGTACAGTAAAACCCCTCTTCCGGGACCTCCCGCTTAAGGGGACAATTTGCCCATGACGGAAATGTTCCCCTCTAATCAGAGTTTATTTTAACCCTACTTAAGAGGAAACCCTACTTAAGGGGTCACCCCGCTTCCAGGGACAGTTATTTCCATAGGGAATGCTTCTTAACCCGGTGAAGGGGGGGGGGGGCACTTTGGAGAGACAGCATATCAAATCTGACGGTTGATTATGGTATGTGTGCAAGGCGTGTAGACTGGTGTCTCGACAATCAGACACCAAGCAACGGTCTGCCTAGGCACCACTGACTAGTGCGTATCCGTCGGAACCAATCACAGGGCCGCTTTCAATAGTCCGGTTCGTATGGCACAGAGTTAAGGCATAGGTCTGTGATGGTCAAAGAGAGCATGTCAGATATTGACGACCTGGATTTCCTAGCTGGGTGGTGAAAGGGATAACGTGATTCGCTGTTCTATCTATAGCATCAGTTTGACAAGATCTGATTGGTTCCGACGAATACGCACTAGACAGCCCTCAGGTAGGCTCCAGAATGGCGTCAGGTCTCTGTGGTTGTAAGTATCATAGTAGCACCTGCATGAAGGTATTATATACTATTTATCCTAACCATCGACAAACTGTAGACCGAGTCTAAGAAGTCACCCCGCTCAAGGAGTCACTTTGCTCGGAACGGAGGGTGTCCCCTGAAGCAGGGTTTACCTGTAGTACAGTAAAAAACCCGCTTCTGGGACACCTCGCTTAAGGGAACACCCCGCTTAAGGGGCCGGAACAGAAATTATATTATTTAGTCTATTTTAACCCCACTTAATGGGACACCCCGCTTAAGGGTACACCCCGCTTCAAGGGACAAACCTGGTCGGAAATTTTTTTGTTTAACCTAGATCAAGGGGACACCCCACTTACCCAGGGTTTTACTATAGAAGTATAACTATACCAGTTTTATCACATAATCTGATAAGACTGAATCCAATGACAGTGCTTCATGTTCTCTACAAGGGAGATCACCATAAACATACATCATAAACGCCATACGACATTGATTTGCGGATGTCTAATACATACGGAGCGGCGCAGTGGACCAGGTTAGTGGCACTGCGGCGCTGGTGGAGACAGGCTGGGTCTGGCGTCAGGGCGTCTGAGGGAACGCAGGCCGGGCGTCTGTGGCGTGTCAGGCGCGACGCCCTCACGCCAGGCGCGCGTTAGGCCGGCGTTAGGCGGGCGTTAGGCGGGCGTTAGGCGGGCGTTAGGCGGGCCGCGCCTGTCAAACACAATTAACCTTTACCCACGGCTGTTTGTACGTCTGTCAAAGAACCCCGACCGCAACAGTGGCAGTATGAGGGGCTCCGAGCAATGCCGAGAAGCGCCGAGCGCCTCCGAGCAGCTCCGAGTAATACCGAATGGCTCCGAGTGGCTCTGAGTAACGGCTCCGAGAAGCTTCGAGCTACGCTGAGCGGTTCCGAGGAGTTCCGAGCTATGTCGAACGGCTCCGAGCGGCTCCGAGCAGCTCCGAGAAGCCCCTAGAAGCTCCAAGCGGCTGTGATAAACTTCAAGCAGCGCCAAGAAGCTCCAAGCTACGCCGAAAGGCTCAAAGAAACTCCAAACTACGCCGAGTGGTTCCGAACAGCTCGGAACTACACCGAACGGCTCCAAACAGGGACGAGCGACCAACGAGTGGCTCCAGGCTACTCCGAATTTATCCGAGTAGCTCTGAATAGTGACGAGCTGCTGTGAGCAGTCCCGATCAACGCTGAACGGCTCTGAGCAGCTCCGACCAGTTCCGAACTACGCCGAGCAACCTGAAACAACCCGAACACTTCCGAGTGGCTCCGAGCAGCTTTGAATAGTGATCAGCGGCTCCGAGTAGCTCCTACTAGCCCTGAACAACGCCGACCCGCTCCGAGCAACGCCGAGCGGCTCCGAGCAACTCCGAGAAGCACCGAGCAGCTCCGAGCGGCTCCGAGCAGCTCCGAGCTGATACGAACCTGTTGTCGTAACGACATAAAGACCCGAGCACCGCGTGTTCTCACTTAAATCGCGCCCTGAGCATGGTGGCCACACTCCGGTCATCGTTCCTCCACCTCAGTGGTCTCTCCTTCACATCCCCAGATCTGATTCACGGCTACTTGATAAAACATCACCCGTAATCAGGGCCCTGTGACGCCCGGGCCCGTACTGAAAGGGTTAATGAACCTAGTTCCCGCCAATCTCTCCAGGATCTACACGAGCCCAATGCGATTTGTGTGAGCCCTGGTCAGGGTGGAGAGGGGGCTGAGGGGAGGGGCGGGGTGGTGGTAGGGAGAGGGTCCCCGGGAAGTGTCGGCGGGGTCTGTTTCAATGCCGCCCCGCCCCGCCCCGAGCTGCTCTGATCTGGTCTCGATCTGTTCCCGTTGTACTCCCGATGTACTTCCGATCTACTCGCGATGTACTTCCGAAATGCTCCCGATATATGTATGATTTATTCCCGATCTACTTCCGATATGCTCCCTATCCATGTACGATTTATTCACGACCTACTACGGAGATCCTCCTGATCCATGCCCGATCTACTCCCGATCTACTTCCAATATGCTCCCGATTAATGCCCAATCTACCCCCGAACTTCTTTCGATATGCTCCCGATCCATGTACGATGTATTCCCGATCTACTTCCGATATGCTACCGATCCATGCTCGATCTACTTCAGATCTATTTCCGATATGCTCCTGATCCATGTACGATCTACTCCCGAACTACTTTCGATATGCTCCGACACATGTACAATTTACCCAAAAACTACTTCCGATATGCTCCTAACCGATGCCCGATCTACTCCCGACCTACTTCCGATATGCTCCTAACCCATGCCCGATCTACACCCGATCTACTTCCAATACGCTCCTGATCCATGCCCGATCTATTAACGACCTACTTCAGAGATGCTCGAGATTGTTGCCCGATCTACTCCAGACCTGCACCCGACTTACTCTCGATCAATTCGCACTGACTCTCGGCTTCCCTTTATTTAAATTTCTGCTCATGAAAAGTTCATGCCAGCTACTGGGACGTTCCTATATTTCGTAGTCGGAAGATATCATATGACATGTATACGACCACACAACACATACACTGCATATTCACTCATATAGTCCGTCTACAGATCTTACAATTTGCATCAGAATGTATAACCTTACCATCCACGTACCTCAAGTGAGTTGTCTCTCATATTCCCTAAACATGCACCACTCCTGATTCTCGATCACCATATAATCATGCTGTGTCCCACTAATTCTCACGGTCTTAACCCACCAGACTCTCCCTCTACCCACGCCCCCTCCTCCCCTGTGGGCACCAGACAAAGTAATGACTACAAACACGCCGGCAACGTGTCAGACTATGATCTATGACGTCATACCACGTGACGTAACACGTGGTCTGGGCAGGGGTGGGGGATAAAGACACTTCTGAATGCTACCTCCATGTTGGGTCTATAATCAGACAGGCATCGGTCGATTATAACTGGTGGACGTCGACCGATTAGTGTCTCATGACTATGTTTACAGACACACAGGGAGTATTGAACTAGTCATGATTATGTAGATCAATGTCAGCAGTGCTGGGGAAATGACTAAATTTGTGCTAATCGTATAGTACGCAAATTCCTCTTAGGTTGTAGTAAACGGAAACTGGGTTACTGGAGTTGTATGTCAACAATATGTGGTGTGATTGTCGATTAGATTATCCCGATCCCGGAGGCTGAGTGTTGGGTTATACGGAAACGGGGTTACTGTGGTCGTATGTCAACAATACGCGGTATGATTGTCCATTACATTATCCTAATGCGGTATTTCTGAAGTACAACTACAGTCAACCCGAACACGTATATTACATACCTTAACATTTGACCTTGTATATCGGTGTCAATTCAATGGCGGTAGCCCTTACGTCACAGCGTGACGTACGAGTATAAATACGTCATGAGTATGAGCGGATGGTGTATTAGCCCTATATGGGTACAGGTATAAGATGATAAAAAAGGCTGGAAATTGAATGGGAGCCCCTTTAATGGCCGAGTATATGCTTATTATGGTTAAGTAAATAATCAAACAGAATCAGTGTTAACTTATTTTGATGATCATACTGCACAGGATGGGGATATAGGTTTGTACGGAATGAGGTGTTTGGCCGAGTACCGTATCATATTTGCTTAAGTACGATGTGTTGTGTTTGACAATTATATAGAACTGCATCGAGAATCGTATAAATAGACAATACTCCACGAGTTTGGCTGGGCCGCAATCGTCATCGAGGCAATCCCAAGTGACGATAATGGCACAACCAAATGAGTGTAATATTGTGTATTTTAGATTCGAGTGCAGTTCGGGATTTATCTCACCCCTTTTTAAGACATTGAATATCATCATAATTTCAGAATGATTAGAAAATACTTAGCAAATCCATACGACGTCATCTCAAATTCACTACGCCACGGTCGTGGCGTAGTATTGTCACTTTACCAGGGTGATCGTTGAGTATTTTTTTCTAATGTTATTCCTATGGCTAAACATGTACCAGGGGTGAGATAATCTTAACAGATACAACCCCAGCGCCATTATACCCTACAGCGTACGTTGACATCAAACTGCGCCATACATTATGAGGCCAGGGTGGAGAGAGCAAATAAAAACATTAGCGAGAGATTAATATTGGCTTTATGAATTAGGTCTGGTGTGTGTTGTGTGTGTGTGTGTGGGGGGGGGGGGGCAGTTTTAGATCGGTTCCAGTCGCTCCCATCCTCTTCTCTGATTCGCCCATCTACGCACAATGACGTCGATAGGGGGCAGCACACACTGACGCAGCTCACGTCATCTATTCTCCTAATGTCATACATTCCCCACATGAATTTTTGATTGGTTCCCCTGATGAAACTAGCGGAGGCGACGGGAGAATTTATGTGTATTTTACCAGGGAGAGTCTGTGGGATCCTTTAAAGGCGACTCAGGCGAGCTGTATGATGCCCAAATGATTCCCAATTCCTCAAATAAATGCCCGATCTAACGTCTATTTATCACAGTAAAAAGCTTGCGGTTTTATTATCCACCTTGTACGAAGGCGCCATTGAAAACACATACAGAGTGTGTATCGCTATCGGTGGAGGATACATACGCAATACTCCTCGCTATCGCTCGGAGTATTACTACGCGTCAACTACAAGGAGAATACGGCCACACAGATCGAAATTATGGTAATGTTGTATTTATTACTCACTTATTTTTAGATTTAAGCACTAAATATGATCGTTAGAAAACTTTTCAACGTAATTAATAATTTATGTTTGGGGACTACTTTGATCTAAAAAATCTGAATCCTCCTAGGAGGGTACGGAGCTCCGTATCCTCCTCAGTAGCGATCTGTAATCTCCAAAGGCTTAGTATGGAGACTCCGTATCAGGTGGGTAATAAAACATTGTATTTATCTTAGCCTGGTTTGAACGTCCACAGGCTTAACATTAGGAATTTGTACTCAATAGGCTTGCGAGTAAGGTAACTTATACTCAACGGGTGATAAACAGATACATATTTACAGATTAAGATAAATCAGAAACATATTCGTGCTTGGTCTGAGTTCCCCTTCGCCATCTCGTTTGGAGCGTTTCAGAATATTCACTCAGCCATCGCCTCGTTCATATTACTGCACGCACCAAACTCGATGATTGACAGAGACACAGACCAAACACTCATCAGGTTCCTTCTTAATATCCTCCCAGACACATGAAACATTTGTGTGGGAGAAGATCAGCGGCCATTTTGTCTTCCCTTTGATAATTTGAATTTGCAATCCTGCATAATAAATGCAATGTTAACCTGTTTCTAATACTACTGTGTGTATCCTCCTTGTAGTTGACTTTATACAATATCCTCTCTCATGCTCGAGGATTACTAAGCATCAACTCTTCAGAGAATACAGCTGCTGGTATCAGAAACAAGTTACTATAAAGAAAATCTATGAAAGCTTACGGTCAGAGTTTGTATGCCATCGAGTTTGAATGGCGTGATAATTTACAAGGTGAAGCCACATGAATTCATACAGCTTTGCCATGTGAATTACGCAGCAATTCCAATGAGATGGAATCGAGCTCTGACCATAATCTTAAATAGGTTTCTGAATCTACCCCCCCCCCCCCCTTTCACATTGACTAATTGGCTAACATGTGTGACAAAATTCCCCATTGAGTATTTAAGTGGATGATACAACATATCTGTTTACACTGTCCATGGGCATAAAGTATGAGTTCCCACTATCAATTCTATTGGGGAAAAAACACCAGGGGTGAAATGATAGTGTGTATTTATTCCACTGCTCAGTGCAGTTACACCTACACCTCCCGGCGTACACAAACTAGACCAACCCAGTCCCACCCCTCCCCACCCCTCCCTCGTCCCTCCAGTAAATTTGCTGGAATCAATTGGCAAATCTGTGTGGAGTAAGGAGCCAAATGTCTGGCGGCTTGCAATGGTTCGGAGTGTGTGTGTGGGTGAGGTTTTTTTCCTTCATGCTGGTGAGAAATCAATAGCCTATAAGCTTTAGACGGAATATCAGGAGGTGCGACTGGGCGACTGAAAATCATCCGCGACATGTTTTAGCGGGTGTTGTGCGGCGGACGGCAGAACAGTAATCAATATCATAAGGGTGATATTGAATAAGGATCAAAGTCGATGAAAGCTAATTTGTTACAGAAATCAATGGGTTTAAACTCTCTTCTTGCGAGGAGGGTGTCACACGCTCTACTGGTGGAAATTTCCTAACGCCGCCAGCACTAGATTCTGATAGCAGCTGGCGCAGGTGTGTTGATAAATAAACAATATTATCAGGATTTGGATCTGCATGGCCATATTCTCCGCGTAGTTGATGCGTAGTAATACTCTGAGCGATATTGAGTCGTATTGCGCAGGTGTATTGATAAATACTTATAAAGAACTACATAGAGAATCGTATAAATACACAATACTCCACGAGTTTTGAAGGGCAGCAATCTTCATCGAGGCGAAGCCGAGTGACGATTACGGCCCTTTCAAACGAGTTGAGTATTGTTTATTTTAAGATTCGAGTGCGGTTCTGGATTTATCTGACCCCTTTCAAGGTTAGGAGAGTTGAAATTTCTTGTCTTCTCTTGTCATCGCTCTGAAATCCTGGCCTCTGATTGGTCAATCGCCTATGACGTCATCTCGTATTCACTACGCCACAACCATGGCATAGTATTGTTACTTTACCAGGGTGACAGTTGAGTATTTTTTTCTGATGTTATTCCTATGACTAAACGTGTACCAGGGGTGAGATAAACAATATTACCATGATTTGGATCTGTGTGGCCGTATTCTCTGCGTAGTTGACGCGTAGTTATACTCCGAGCGATATTGAGTGGTATTGCGCAGGTGTGCTAAATACACAATATTACCACACTCCTCATTCTAATGGCGGGTGTTAAGCTGAATGAGTAGTAGGTGCAATTTTTGTGGAAGTCTTTGGTATGATCCGACCAGGATTTAAACCCCATCCTCCCATGCTAGAGGCAAAAAAACCTACCACTTAGCTACCGAGCTTGGTTAGCTCAACAGTATTTTTAAAAAAGCCCTGTTTAAATTGTACACATAAAACAAGGTAAAGCTAAAGCATAGGGTATTGTAAGCAGGCATGTAATATGTGAATTATTACTTATTCTCGGGTAAATACCTCCCTTCCGCCCAACTTTCCAGTCTGTGAGCTCGTAACAATTTACATATTACATCCCCAGTCAGTTTTCCCATTGTATATCTAACCTGACTGTAGTGTTGCAATAACACACATGAATTCTCCGTGCAATGTAGAAACGGACATTGTATATATCACCATATTTGAGTTCTGTTCCGTTAAACATGCTAAAATTTATTGCAAGAAGGAGCAATGAGAGATTATTGATAGCAATAAACATCCTAAAGAAGAACAAAAAGTAATGATATAGAACCTCCTGACCATGCTGTACAATGCACAGAACGAGATGGTAATTTACAGTTTGTACGGACCGAGACATTTATGCCGAGTTCCGTACAAACCGTAAATTATCATCGAGTTCTGTGACTTGTACAAGCATAGTTGGACGTTATATATTTACTATATACCCAAAATTTAAAAAGAAATCATTATTTAATTATTAACAACCGATATGTTAATAAACGTCTATGGCAAGGTGGTCCGTAATTTAGTGTACGGACCAGCGGTCCGTACAATATTTTTACGTCATATGCCGAAATGGTGCGTATTTACAGTATATATACGGCATGGGTATATAGTAAAGTACACCCGCAGAGCTCTAGGGCTGTATACGGCTACGCTATATGTTAAACATAGGATGGGCTCTAACCCTGTACCATAAAGAGGCACTGCAAGAAAGCATTCAGACCCCAGAGCCCCACAGGCGATGACTTGTGAGATGAAGTGGTGCATGGAAGCAGTACTACAGTGCAGAGGGTGGCAGAGAGACCGACGTCTAGCCAGACAACTACTCAAGGCAGTTAGCAGACTATACAGGACCCTGGAGTGCGGTACTCCTTCTATACATCATACACCACCCCCTGTACACCCCCCACCCCTCCACGGGCCCGGGACGGTGACTTGCCTCCAGTTGCCGCATCTAGTTAGGCACTGGGAACTGGGTCAATGAGGCCCCATCCCCGCTGTGGGCAGGGAGTAGACGGGCTACGGTCCCTTTATCTTACTCCTAGTATTTTATTTGTTGCATAGACTTAGCATTGGGAACTCGTACCCCATGCCCCTATGAGTATTGCTGTTCGTTCTCCATGGTCAATATCCTGTGTGTCATGCATTATTCTAATGTGTATAGGAGTGAGAGAAATACAGAAAGCAACCCATTTTGGTCAAAGTTGTCATTCTCCTACTAATTTGAATGCTATATGATATTCACTCAGCTATATATATGTATAGGCCACTTTACTATCCATCGTATACAAACCCCCCATTGAGAATGTATGGGGACTCAGTAAACAACCATCCATTCTATAAAACCTGTCGGATACTATAATTGTGGAATACGGATTCACATCTGTGGTATACGGGCTCAAAACCGTGGTATACGGGAAAATAGTCCCTTTGTGTTATAGAGCAAATAATCGATGATTTTCAATGAGGGCTTTGTATACGATGGATGCTAGTCCCTGTTGTTATGCCCTTTGATATGGCAATTACTGGGTTTAATTCATTCGAAAATATTGATAATAAATGCAACAAACGATGGTTATGTGGACAGGCGGCTCTGTAAACCACTCAAGGAGACTTGACATTGGGAACTCGTACCCCATGCCCCTATGAATATTGCAGTCCGTTCTCGGTGGTCTATATCTTGTGTATCGTCCATTATTTTAGTGTACATGTGTACAGGATAGAGGGAAATACATAAAGCAACTGGTCAAAGTCTTCAGTCTCCAACTTGTTTGAATGGTATATGATATTCACTTGGCTGTCGCCTCGTTCATATCACTCCGCATCAAACTCATGGATGACTTTGACCAAAACTTGTTGGTTTCTTCTTTAGTCTCTTATGCCTACCCCGACCCCTCCATCTATTTTGACCCCCCCTCGCCACGATACAGTATTCCTTAGCCTGTCAGGCATTAGGAGAAATCCAAATATTGCACAACGATTCTATTTCTTGATACAAAAAATATATATTTATTTCGATACAATAGGATTGGATTTTTATCTGAAACCAGATCAGCATCTGAAAATTTGGAAATAATTATATCTTGCTCATGTCCATAATCAAAGACTTGCGCAAGTCCAGGCGGGGATGGGGGATGGGAGGAGAGGGTTGCCCCCCTCCCCGCCACCCCCACGCCCCACGTGGCATGGAGAGGACCCATCTGCGCCGATATACCGCCGCCTTCAAAGGGCATGCGCGGACAACCACCACACTGCGCATGCGTCCGGGGACGGGTCGGGCGCTAACCTGGTGTGAAGTGAGCGAACTAGGGAAATCATCTGTTTTCTCAGCACTATTGCATCCCAAAGCTGTAAAATGTTTCTCCTTTAACCCCCTGTACTCCCATCGCCTCTCCCGACCTTTCTCCTTACCTCCCTCCCCTCTCCACCCCTCCCCTGTCTCCCCCTCCCTCTCCTCTCCCTTCCTCTCTCCCTCCCTCCTCCTTCCCTCATCTCTCCCTTTTCCCCCTCTCTCCCTCCCCCTCCCTCCTTTCCTCCCTTCTCCCTCCCTCCCTGACGTCCCTCCCTCCCCTCTCCTTCCCCTCTCCCTCCCTCCCCCTCCTCTCCCTACCCCCCTCACTCCCTCCATCGCTCCTTCAATCCCCTCTCCCTCTCCTCTTACTACCTCCCTCCCCTCTCGCTCTCTCCTCCCTCCTCCTCTCCCTCCCTCTCTCCCTTCCTCCTTTCCTCCCTCCCCCTCCCACCCTCCTCCCTTCCTCCTTTCCCTCTCCCCCCACGCTCCCTCACCCCTCCCACCTCCTTCCCTCCCTCCCCTCTCCCACCCTCCCTACTTCGATCCCTCCCTTCTTCCCTCCCTCCCTCCCCTCTCCCCACACATAGCCGCCATTTGCAAACCGGAAGTCCTGGTTGGAATTGACACAGCGCAGCGGCGTGCGCATCCGCTTCGCTGGTTCCCATACGGTCTGGTGTACAACACTCCGCGCAGTAACAACAACGCTCGAGAATCAGCGCCGTTCAATCGGCACATGGCGAGCGTCCCTGGCCTTCCTTTTAGTCGGTCGCAGGGTTTTATTTTGAAAAGCCGATGCACTAGGGGTGCTTTTGGAAGGGAGTTTTCATTAGATAATGGTCCCGTGGTGCAGCGAAATGAATTCCAGTACCCACGTCTGGCCACATCGGCCATCATTCAGGGCATGTTAATTCACGATTCAGATTAGATTGATTTGAGTGGCGTGCTGCCAACGCGAAACAAATGGGCCTCGATAAATTACTGAATAATGCGTCGTTGAAAACAATAAACTACCTCTTTAAGCGATGTCGGCCTGGTCTAGGCCGGATGGGGGCACTAATTGGCAGTATTCATGAACCTGCACCCTTCTTCCAGCACCCAGTTTTCCTTCTCCGCCGTTTGGGTCAGTCATTCTAATGTTTTATAATAATACCTTTCCCATTTCTTACCAAGCATGCTGTTTCTCCAGTGCTTTCATCGCCCTCCTCCCTATTCTACACCCAGTTAATGCTTTTGTCCGTCCGCCTCTTTGCTTGCCATGATAATCCCCCTACTCAACGCTCAATGCAATTTTTTTTTTTATTTCCAAACGACGCAGGGGAAGTTTGAGAGCTGGGGGACGACTGAAAGACCTCCACTGGGACTGTCGGTGGGGGTAACTAATCACCGACATTCATGAATCTAGATGCCTTTACAATTACGTAATTATAGCCAGGCCACAGGAAGGAAACCTTCATCAAGATAAAATCTTTCCGGGGAATTATTTGGGCCATGTTTATATTTTCCGAAAAGGGACGTTGGAAACACAAAGCAGCTATTTATTGGCATAAAAGGCTAATTAATTTTTACAGGTCGGTCTTTTGGAATTGCTGAATTGGAATCTGGGGTTTTATTTGAAATTTGCAAAACGAATTTGATTGTGATGCAGGAGATAGAATTAGATGGAATTTGAAAGACTGATTGCAATATGACGTTAAATTTAGTAGGAATACATTATCTGGTTTTGGCATATGAATTTCCTTATATTGAGCTTTGAAAGAAATAGATTTTTTGGTTTTCGCCAATTTCATGTACATATTAATAGGAAAACAGGCCGACTATAGCTGTATATCAAACACACTTGGTAAAATTCTCAATGCGATTATCCTTCTGCCTACACTATGGGGATAGTCTAATTGACAATTACAGCGCGTACTTTCTACATGGAGCTTCACTAACCCTGTTTCCATATACTACTTTGTTTGTTAGCCATCACTTATATACTACGAAACTGGGGCCTGCTGAATAACTTAGGCTCGTACATGTTCCTTACCAGCATGCCAACGAGACCCAGGGACGATGTGAATCCACTTAATTAAACAAGCGAACAAGTTTGAATATCATTAGATGATAACCCTTATCCAAGTTATCCTTATACCCGGCACTATTTGTAAGCATAAATTATACAACAGATCTCCGATTTAAACCTACCTTAAGGATTGGCATATCTAGACCTTCCTATTCTATATTATTTTAAATTTCTTATTCTTATTTATTTGGTTTATTCAACTTGCAGGGTCATCATAATCACTTCCGGTTTATTTTGACCGTGCAGCTATACAACTTTTTATAACAAAATAAATTGGTTATCTTTTCTTCAATCTAGTTCAAAACGGTATTACACAATTCTGTCGTAATTCACAATTCCACGTTTATTTGTTACAAGTCAATACACCCTATTTAGTTCACATGTCATAACGCATGGGGACTTTATTACAAAAAGAAATTAAAAACTTTGGGAGAAATTTCTAAACTAAAGAAAAATATTTCGAACATGCCAACAAGAGAAGGTTATTCTAGCGTTTTGTGTGCCTTGCCTGATAAGGTACCTCCTTTGATTTAATAGTGCGTGATGCTAGACAGAGATTGCACATTGAAAACAAGACAGTTGTGGGTGACTCATAGAGTTCTTGTGTGTAAACACATGTGAACTGATCTCAATCTAGCAAACAACTCAAAATCTGTCGTGTTTCATATTCAGCAGCTGTGTTCTCTAGTGTAAATTCATCAACTCTGAACATGTTTTATAAAAAAATTCATTTTTATTTAGTTTTAGGAATTTATTTTAACATGGATATCAATGGCTTTTTGTGTGATAACTTCACTGTCCCAAATGAATTTCCTGCTGACATGCGACAGGGAAACACACACCAATATTTGTGACTGTTTCCATGCAATGAAAAAGAATTCCGTCATTATCCATCATAACAGTACTTCTTAATTTAATCTCTGAAAATATTGTAATGCCTGGCTTCCACTTGCTCAAAACCGTCTACGATAGGCCTTACGAGGTTCCTTAAAACCGATTACGATTTACGCCAATATGTTTCTAGTCTACATGTTTGTGTAACATAAAGAGTTTCCCCATTGTCCATGCTTTCTACAGAAAGCATTGTAGTGTATCGGCGGGTCTTAAAAGTCTATCGTAGTCGGTGTACGTCGGGCCTAAAGATTCATGTAGTATGAGCTGAGAAAAAAATTATATTCCAACAAAAATCGACAGAGATTAAGTGAAGGACGTGAAGAAAACCCGTCTGAGGTACAATAGTATCTACCTGTAAATCCCGTTACAATTAATATTGTCTTGACCATTAAGAAGGAAGTGGATGAGTGTTTATTCTGTGTCCCCATTTGCCTTAGAGGTTGGAACGTGCAGTAATATGAACGAGGCAATAGCTGAGTGAATATTCCGAAGTGCTCCAGATAAGATGGCGAATAAGGAATATGTTTCTGATTTTTTCTTAGCCTGGAAATATTTATCTGTTTATCGCACATTTAGTATAAGTTACCCTACTCGCAAGCCTGTTGAGTATGAGTTCCTAGTGTTAAGGCTATTTGTCCATTTATACTAGGCTAATACCCAGTTCACACTTTGCGACTGGAGGTACCTAGGTACATCCATTCAATCGCAAGCATACCAGTCGCACAGTGTGAACAGGCCTGAATATAAGGGAATATACCTCACACATACAGATGTAGCCTATGTTGGTTTTCTTATAGACACACACTGGGTCGCTGAGAAATCTACCAATAACATCACTATAAAACATAAATATCCATACCTCTCACGACAGTGCATTGTAGTAGAACATGAGCCAGATACATGAAACTTGAAAGGTTCGATAAATCAATTACTGTATGCGTATATGAGTAGGAGAATCAATGAAGTACATGGTGTCAGCAAACACCCTGCTTTGTCTCATTGAGAAAACCAACTGTCGACTAAACACGGAACCAGGCCAAGCACAGCAGATGCTTTTTTTCCCAACGACGCGATGCTTGTTTAAGGTCTAAAATCCATAACGTTTTCCAGACACGATTTCAGAATAATGACAATTAATGGTAAGCATTGGCAACGGCGATAAGTGCCATTTGAATTTCATAACCGGCGAATGGTGTTTTAGGATGAGTTGTTTAATCTGAAGTCTGAAAAGGAAGGCTTGGTTTTCCTGGATTAAGGAGATTTTCTAAATGCAACTTTGGATGAGAGTAATTATCCTGTTTTCGTATTGGACATTACTATATACCCATGCCGTATATACTGTAAATACGCACCGTTTACTATATACCCATGCTATATACCCATGCTGTATATATACTGTAAATACGCACCGTTTACTATATACCCATGCCGTATATACTGTAAATACGCACCGTTTCGGCATATGACGTAAAAATATTGTACGTACCGCTGGTCCGTACACTAAAATACGGACCACCTTGCCATACACATTTATTAACATATCGGTTGTTAAAAAATAAATTAATGATTTTTCTTTTTAATTTTGGGTATATAGTAAATATATAACGTCCAACCATGCTTGTACAAGTCACAGAACTCGATGATAATTTACGGTTTGTACGGAACTCGGCATAAATGTCTCGGTCCGTGCGAACCGTAAATTACCATCTCGTTCTGTGACTTGTACAGCATGGTCAGGACGTTCTATATAATTACAGAGGACACTTATGAAAATTTACAGTCAGAGCACATATCTCATCGTGTTTGAATAGCGTAGTAATTTACAACTCGAAGCTGTGTGAATTTCATAGCAATTCAAATAACATGGGATTGAGTTCTGACTATAAACCTTAATAGGTTTCTGAATTTATCTTACCCCTCATATTGACTTATTGATTAGCTTTTATGAAATAATCCCCCATTGAGAATTTTTTTCCAAACACTCCATGGGCGTTAGGTACGAGTTTCCAATGTTAAGTATATGGGGGGAAATACTAAGGGTAAGATAATATGAGAAGTGTTAATTCTCAGAAGAAAGTAGAAGACAGTACTGACGCCTGTATCTGCTGACATGTGGGGTAGGGTAGGGTACATCAAATACATACGCATTGAGGGGGGTGGGTTGGGGGTAAAAACTTTCTGGAATCTTGCGTAGGCAATTCTATGATATATTGCTCTCTAAATGGAGATAAGGGTTCATCATTTTGCGTAAATAAGCATTGTTAAAGTAATCAATATAGTCCCTATAGTATCCAAGTAGAAATCACAGTATTAACTCACACTGTATGTACAATTTTACACGCTCTAGATCTGGAGTATTAGGGAAAAAATTGATATAATAAGTGCGTGTATCCATTCCCTGTCGACTTTAGAGCGCAGCGTTATAGGAACAAGGCGAAGCGCTCCAAACGAGATGGCAAACATGTACTCAGACCAAACATAAATATGTTTCTGATTTAATCTTAACCTGCAAATATATATCTGCCTATCACCCATTGAGTATGAGTTACCGTACACTGAAGCCTATTGAGTACGAGTTCATAGTATTAAACCCTTAAACGTTTATAGCAGGGTTATATAAAGAACAGTTCCCAGTCGCTCAGGGGGATCTTATACGAGGCACACCTCACCCTGACACAATTCCCAGCACATCCACCAGGCAACAACCCTCCAATCTAACCCTGAGTGCCTTTCCCTTCCCTCCCCACCCCAGCACCCCCGACCCTCACCCCTCTCCACTGCAATTACACACTGCCATGGTGTCAAGCTGTCTCCCTATACCATCAGAGGGTCTAAAACAATCAGCAATTACTGGCGCTAACGTTATAGAGAACCCGCTGCCCGGAGACCGGGGCACTGCACCCCAGCGCCCCCAGCGGGCTGTGGGTGCGGGACTGGTGTATATCTCACGTGCCGAGACATGAGGTAAAACAATAACAGGCAGGAGACTCGTGGAAATTGCCTGATTGGGGAGGAGCTTATCACCAACCAAAGAAAACATCTGTCAACATGACCCGGGCACCTTCAGCCGGCCGGATGGAGCTCACTGCGCATGCTTAGCTTCCCGGGAGCGAGACACTCTCCTAGCATATATCGTGTGTTGTACTTCCTGCGGCCGCTTATATAGCCTGGAAGCCTACACATTATTAGTCCGTTCACGCACCGTGCCACCTTCGGGTTACGGTACGTGAAGGTCTAACAGAGTATGACTGTGACTGGCCTGCCACCTTGAGTGAGAGGAATATCGTGGTTGGCTGTCCTATTTATAGTATCAGTTTGACAAGGGGGAATACCAACAGGCGCTTAGTCTGCTTAAAGTATGTAAGGGTCTAACAGAGCACAGCTCTGATTTGCCAGTTCCTTAGGCACTGATTGGAGAAAAGGATTTCTTGGTTGGTTGTTCTAATTTTAGTGCTAACCCAAGCCTGAGAATACCAGATTCTGGCATTATTCTGGGAATCATTATAACTCTCCAAGCTGATTTATTTGGTACATGCCCAGTAAAAGCTACTCTAGGACCTCTGCTTGAAGAGTAGCATACTGGTTACTGGCAAATCAATCAGGGCAGCTTCGTACCAGCGGAGGTAGGAATTTCCACCTTAAAATGGCAGCACAAAACAGTCCCAGTATGAGAGCCTGTGCGCCCTGGCCCTGGCGACAACGGGCTGTACTAGAGTCTAACACATTATAGGCCAGGTAACGGGTTCCATTTTTATGGTGCACTATGGGTAACGCCTCCATTCATTACTTGCACTCTCCTAGCAGGGATCCTGTACTCTACCTCCGCAAATAATCTGTTGGGAGAGTGTCACATTGGCAGACTGAGACTGTTGAGATCTAGCCTGGATTGAAAAGCAAATATAATGTTTGGCTCTCTGACCTAATAGAAAAAGAGATGTAAAAAAAGACTTGAGTAAGTCTATGTAGAGCCAAGAGAGGTGGCATGACCGTCAGTTCAAAGTATATTACGTAAGAAGTAGTTACCAGTCCCTTATTTCATTTGGGCAGAGAACCAGTCTAATATCTCTGCACCAACACCACTCTCCTAGCATAGGTCCTGCACTCTACTTACTACGGCTGCTTATATCTCTGCACCAAACTCACTCTCCTAGCATATATCCTGTGCTCTACTTACTGCGGCTGGGTGTATCTCTGCACCGACCTCACTCTCATAGCATTTATCCTGTGCTGGACTTATTGTGGCCATGTGTATCTCTGCGCCAACCCCACTCTCCTAGTATATATCCTGCAATCTACTTGCTGCGTTGGCTTATATCTCGACCTCAATCTCGACCTCAATCTCCTAGCATATATCCTGCGCTCTATTTACTGCCGTTGTTTATATCTCTGCACCGACCTGCCTTTTGGGGGTAAAATCTGCCCCATACACCAGTTCTTCATATATCCTAAATTCTGAGCGCTTTGGGGACTATTTTGTGTTTGACTTGTAAATAGAGATGAACATATTTATATGGTCAACATGTACACTCATTTCTGTTATTTGTGAAGTCAAACCAGACATAATCAAAAAGGATTTCTTCAGTGGAAAGCACCTCATGTGTTGCAGGGTTTTGTTTGTCAACATAACACATGTGCTCATTCAAAGGTGCAGTCTAACCAACTGTGGATTCACTTTATAAAGTTGTTTAAAGCTGAAAAAGAAACAGATTATCTTTGAAGCTCATTTAACAATTACAATATTTCCCAACTCATGACTCGTTTAAGTTTCATGACTTTTGACAGTTACCCTGTCTTGAATCTGAAATGTTGGCTGGTTTCCCCTGTCTTTAGTGGATACCCAGGGACCCAGCTTTGGGTTGAGATTAGTAAGCGCCAGCGCCGCGAAAGATCTGCTGGGAGAGTGGTGGCATGCAAAACTGTGCGCGTCTACTGCGCAGGCGTCCCTCCCGCGTCCCTCCTGCGTCCCTCCAGCGTCCCTTCCGCGTCCCTCCCGCGTCCCTTCTCATGTCGTGACAAAAACGAGGCTAGCATGTGGCGCTCTCCATACACATTCCCCGTGTCAAGTCTATATATGTAAGCGGCTGTGGAGGTTGACACAATGTTAGCGTCGTGCTACTTCAATTCGTGCATTTTGTCGTACGTGTGGCACCATCTGGCTTTGTCGACATGAAATTTACTTTATCAATATGTTCGTACTGTTTGAAGTCTAAGGATTCCGTGCCATTCATCTTCAATGTACCTGTATGTAGGGAATGGCTGAGACCATCAAAAGAGGTGACCATAGTGCTAGCATGTCTGGTATGGTATACACATGTTGTATCATGTATACAGGCCGCCAACCAGTAGCAGTGCAGTAACCGTGGTATATTAACATTTACTATATACCCATGCCGTAAATACTGTAAATACGCACCCTTTTGCCATATGACGTAAAAATACTGTACGGACCGCTGGTCCGTACACTAAAATACGGACCACCTTGCCATACACGTTTATTAATATATTGGTTGTTAAAAATTAAATTAATGATTTTTTTTTTCAAATTTCGGGTATATAGTAAGTAAATGCCTTGGTCCATACAAACTGTAAATTGCCATCTCGTTCTGTGAATTGTACAGCATGGTCAGGACGTTCTATATAATTGTCTCTCCCCTGGTATTTGTCCCCATAGACTTAACATTGGGAACTCGTATCCAACACCCATTGAGCACCTAGGAAAAAATACTCAATTTGTTTTGTCACAAATGGTAGCCCATTAGTCAATGTGAAGAGTAAGATAAATTCAAAAACCTATTCAAGTCTAGGGTCAGAGCTCAATTCCATCTAGTAACTACATAAAATAGGCGTTTTTCTCTTGATTTTTAGGAATGTATCAATTAGGAAACGTAGTAACAGCAAGTAATGCTCTGTCAATCTCCCTACGGCATCGGGCCATAGTTATGAAACGAAAGACCTCAAACCGCTAACAGTACTATGGAGAAACCAAACAAGAGTTAGTCGTGTTGTTGTTTATTGCACAAAGGCAAGATCGCGTATTACTGCGCGAGGCAAAGCCAAGAGCAGTAATACGCAATCTTGCCAGAGTGTTATGAACAATAACACGACTAACTTGAGTTTAGTTTAGAGTTTATCCTACCCCGCCTGTCTAAATTACTTCTACATTAACAAATGACGTCATTTGTCAAGTGTATCCCACTAGAGTGATATTTTTCATTTTTCTGAACTGTAGACCGAATACAGTGACCCAATGTTAAGCCTATGGAGTTTTTTTTATCAGGGGTAGGATAAAGGCTAAGTAACTACATTTACTCATGATACAAGTTCTGATAATGTACTGCATGTTGATATGCCACGAAGTGATAACCTTTTAATCATACGAAGTAGAAATTTGTCGAATCGAGGCTTGTTGAGATGTCCCTCTGCTAGGAGAGTGACGTGATAGCGTGACAACTCTCCTAGCACAGCTTGCAGCATCACATTTCAAGATGTCATATGACAAGGGCCAGCTGGTAAAGTCAACCTTTGGCAGAGTTTCTATCTTGATGAATTAGAGGGAAATTATGTTCCTTTCACTGGTACTTGGTTTCCCTATTCCTATATACCTTCAAATGTGGTTTAATAACGATAATTAGCGTTATTTGCTCATCCACCATCAAACCTGAAACCAACTCCAACCTTATCGAGTAACTTGACACTTTATGTTTACTCCCCACTGCGCTTTTCATATGAATTTTGTAAGAGACAATCTGATTAGTCTAAATGTCAACCTTGGGTAGTATACGGCAACCTTGGGTAGTATCCATAAGTTACTCCACCCCCCAGAACGTGGTGTAAGCATAGAGTATACAGCCATAGGTATATAGGAAAACATGAAAATACACTGTAGGTGCACCCCTCTCATAAGATCTCACACTCTCTAAGTGGTATTCCGTACAAGGTTCTCACTACGCTCTATGGAATAATACTTCCTAACGAACTAGGCTTAGGGCCTTGAGAATCCACTGGCACACAGTATTCTTGCAAGGTGGCATCATTGAGATTATAGGGATCTTTGGGTTGCATTGATGTCCGTCAATGGAGGCAGGTCAGTGGATTCTCACGGCTCTAAGCCGAGTATGTTAAGAATTATTCTCCTACGGAGCGTAGTGAGAGTACATAATACCTCTTAGAGAGTGTGAGATCTTATGAGAGGGGTGCAAAGACCATGTTAGTCAATAGAAGGATGAACCATTACGAATCCAAATAACTTCTACTGATATTACATATACTAGTTGCAAAAAACATCTGAATGATGACATTTTAATGAATCACCTTCTATGTTTGTCTTCTATGTAGGTGATACATCTTAGTTTTCCTTGTAGACCTTTGAATAGGAAACCAATTCACCTCCCAAGAGCGCAATGATATGTTCCGCTGACGGTCATCACGGAAAGGTGTGATGCGGCTAAGGAAGTAGTTCCCGTTTTTGAAACTACAATTTGCGTTTTATATTTGTGTCACGTTACTGTAGGAAGAAGAATGCCCCATTTTGTAAATAACCTGTAGCTGGAGGTGATGCTGTGACCATCTGCTGCCACCTCTGTCTGGACCCAGTGTCGTTCTTGTAGATGGAATATAGCACAGAAGATGCGAAATACAATTTCAGGCTTCAGAAGTGTTCAGTCTTGTTCTGCGATCGGTAGCTTTTATGTTGTTTTTTTTCTTTCAAAATTCTTCAGCAATATATCGCTGGTTTTATTGTCCTTGCTATGGGCAACATTTGAGAAGATCAGATCTTCAGATATAGTACAGTATCTTTAGTACAGTAGTAACGATGCGATTCTCGCTTGATGTGTCTCTGGCTTTATGCTTTTCTTATTGCTTTTACACCTGCATATTTATCGAGGTGGGAGTTAGTTTTCACAACTCACAAACATGGTCTAAGTCTAGCACTGCTGGGGATGAAGGATTTTAGAGGAAACCCATTCAAGTTTAGGGTCTGAGCTCGTATATAGTTTGAATCACGTAGTAATTCACAAGGCGAAGCCGCGTGAATTGCTATGTGATTCAAATGAGATGGGATCGAGCTCTGACCCTAAACTTGAATGGGTTTCTGAATTTATCTCACTCCTAACATTGACTAATGGGCTAACATTTGTGACATTATCCCCCATTGGATATTTTGCCTAAATATCTAATGGGTGTTAGATACGAGTTTCCAATGTTAAGTCTATGGAGAAAAAATATCTGGGGTGAGATAATAAAGAAGAAACCAACATGTTTTGGTCAAATTTGTCGTTCTCCACAAGTTTAATATGGAGTGATATGAACGAGGCGACAGCCAAGTGAATATCACGGAGCATTCAAATGGGCAGGATAAAAACAACTTTGATAAAACGATTTGCCATCTGTATCTTTCTCACCCTTGTACACACTAAAGGTACAGACAATACACAGGATAGAGACTATGGAGAACGGATTATGATACTCACAAGGGTATTGAAAACGAGTTCCAAGTGTTACGCCTATGGTTCAAAAATACCACGAGTGAGATAAAAAACAAAAACAATGGCACCTGAAACCACACTAAGCTATCCCCGACTCATATTCAACCTCATTGAGTTCTTGAGTTTGGTGCTTAAAGATTACTGCAAATATCTCTAACCAAGCTCAGGGGCCAAGTGGTAGGGGTGTTCGCCTTGAGCATGGGAGGTCGTGGGTTCAAACCCTGGCCGGGTCATACCAAAGACTTACACAAAAATGGTACCCACTGCCCATTCGGCTTAACACCGCCATTAGAATGAGGAGTAGGGGTCTAGGGCCCGAGTGGGAGAACGGCTGTGTAGCCGAATTCCGTGATTGTGTACCACAATATCCCCTTAAAAGTTGCTTTAAAAACAAACAGTAATTAGCTTTCACGTTAGTTAATTGGTGATGGCTCGTACGGACAATGGTACCTAACTTGACATCGCTCATATCTTGGCCATATCCTTATAAATGCAAGTACGTCAAGGTATGTTCTCCATTAAGATATGAAAAAATGGTCCGCAGAGAGAAGCCTCCATGGCATAAGGAACAGGAAAACAATACTTGAAGAAGATTCCCTGCCACGCCAGACTTCCTGAAAGTCGCCAATGGGAGACTTTTTATCTGCAGGCTCTTTTTCACCTAAAGGCTGGTCTTTTTTTCTCAAATGCAGAAGCGACAAACCGAAAGTTCTATGTTCAAAGTAACTCATTGAAAGTTCTGTCATAAAAAGAACCCACCAACATCAGATTTCTTTAGTATCAGTGTTGATGGAATTATTCCGCATCTTGTGTTTATCCATGATAAATAATCGGTATAAAGAAGTAGATCCCAGTCAGGAATATTTTATATAATATTGTGGCCCATCATTTTAAATCCACCAATTGACTTCATCAGTGAGTACTGCTGTTTAGAGATGGAATTCCCTCCCCTTTTCCGATCCCCCTCTCGTATTTTTATTTTTATGTTTGCAGTAATTAAGCTCTGTTTTCGATCCTCTTGGAGATTTTTATACGGAGGGGTAAACACAGAATGGTGTACTCTGAGATGTGTTTCTGAATTGCAGGGTTTAGTTCTTGTGAGTTTCCATTAGGAATATTTTGGGAGCAGTGAGTAATGCTACATCCACATTAAACCCAGCTCCCTCATTTACCATCATTAATCGTTCACCGTTTCACTGCACGAACGCCATCATTTTACTTATGAATGCGCCCGGCGTATATAAGTAAGTATTTTGCGTATACAATGTAAACCTATTCCCCGTGTGTATACGCCTCATCTGTCGGCGTATATAAGCGTGGCGAGGGGTGGCGGGAGGGGGGGAGGGTTTCCCATTGAGGACACCTATACTTCTACCAACACAAACGGTGGGAGAGGATATTTCCTCTCATATACACCTGGTGTGAAATACAGCCAAGAAGCGTCAGTATATAAACACTGGGCGTATATATATGAAAACAAGTCAATATTCAGCCAATACATGCACTTCCGCGATTGCGTATATATGAATAAAATGGTGGTTTTCGTGCAGTGTTTATAACTATGAAACGGGGACTTTTTAAATCACTTTGCGTATGCTGCAGCCTCCGGACAGCAATATAAATACCGTTAAAACTCCAGCATGTCTGTGTACAGCCTATCAAATGGCTATTTAGTTTTCCTAGTATACCCCAGGGACCCCCCAGGTTTAGCAATACTAGTATCACCCTTGGGATGTAGGGTTTTGATTTTATTCTCATACAACTGAGTTGGAGAAAAACAACCGAGTTGCTTTCTATATTTATCTAACCCCTGTACACACTAAAAGAATGGAAGACACACAGGATATTAACCATGGAGAACAGACTGCAATACTCGTAGGGGCATTGAGAATGAATTTCCAATGTTAAGCCCATGGGACAAAAATACTAAGAGGTGAGATAATAACTTCATCCTGTGATATGACCGAGGCAACTTGTACATGCAGCCTGAAGCCCTGTCGTCTGCCAATAAGAAAACCTTATCTCAGCAGTCTTGTTCTCCCTAATCTGCAGATAACTGGTTTAATTAAATCCTCACTGGGTTTTCCTCTCCAGTACGACCAAGAGAAAGATCTGGATTCCTTTAACAGGGACAAAGCTGAAAGAGAACTCCTCCTACAGTGTCCTTCACAAGGACAGTGTTTTATTATAACCCTTGGAAATGATATGGAAACGAAATGTCGTCTGCTTGCGGCATAACGATGGTAATGTATATCAGTGATTTCCCGCGCTTTCTGCTCTGATCCGAGCACTAAAGAAGGGCCAGAGGAGTTGCAACGAATGGGATCTTATCAGGGAAACTGGGGATTACTCTGCACTTCATGTAATAGGCTCTTACATTGGAGAAGGGGGGATTTCTTAAAGGCATGTCCTGCAATTTGCAGTGTCGCCATCTGGTGGTTTTTGGAAAAAATGTCAATTATCAGTCAAATCTGGTTCTTTGGGGTTTATTCTAATTCTAAATGAGTGGATTTCAAGTTTTGATAGGTGAAATAGGCCAATTTATATTTGTGTGATTTACATAGAAAATGTACTGAAAAAATATCGTTTTCTTTAATTCTATCAAAAACCAGGACGGTGACCTTTGAATTTTAAAACTTAGATGTGTAGAACTATATATGTAAAGTTTTGTCCAATTTATACAATCTTAATAGGTAAAATAGGCCAAATTATATCTGTGTGATATACATAGGAAATATACTGAAGAATACGGTTTTCTTTAATTCTTTCAAAAGAAAAGGACGGTGACCTATGAGTTTTCAAAACCTAAGTAGTAGTACTTTACACGAACAATATTCTGTGAAAGTTTGAGGAAAATAACATGGGTTATAATATGTAAAAAACTACTTTTTAGAATTCCTATATATTCTTTTATAGAATTATCATAATACAAGACAAGTACAGTCACCCCTAATTGTAAGATACATGATATCTGAAACGTTTTGGCTTGGCCACGAAAACCAGCCTTATGATAAGGCTGAGGCTTTCTGCCTCTCTATTGAGTTGAAATTTTCAAGAAAGGGATGACTACGTACAACTGCGTGTATGAAACTCAGGTCTCAATAAAGAAATTATTAAAAAAAAAAAAAAAAAATCTTAACTTATATATATGTTCTACAACACTTTGACCTCATCATATTCAATTATCATTAAAATGACATAAATTCCAATTTTCAAGCCAAATTGTCCTATATTCCTTTAAGATTCCTCTGTATGAGAAGCCTGGTCCCTGTATATATATGCACGTAACGGTAGCTGTCTTGTTGGCCCGAGGCCCGGGTCTAACCGGTCTTTGCCTATACTACTAACATACAACACTGGTGCGTGGCGGGGTGGTACCGCGGTATGCACGGAATTGCGTGCCTCTTCTAGTCGTGTAGACGGGCGCCGCGGGCTCTGCGCTCAGGTGGGGGCTGGGATGATATGGGTCAATACCTCCCGCCGGCTCAGACTACCACGCCGACAGGGGGAGCCTGCAGCGGGCGGGGCGACAAATGGGAATTCACCTGGAGTCGGAGTAGCAGGCGCGTCGCCTCCTTCATCCCCAACCCCACATTCAGCAGCTCCGCGCTTATATACGCAGTCTGTACCACCCCGAATACATTATAAAGAGACGTCACGAGTTTGAGTCTGAGTTTATTTATGCCACACATTTTGTTGGCTCCATTATTTCACGAGTCGAAGACGAGTGACATTATGTAGCCAACAAAATGAGTGACATAAATAAACTCAAACTCAAACGAGCGGCGTCTAGATTTTATCCTACCCCGTTTCTACATTTTTTCAGTATTAGAAAGTAGTGGCATAAACAACACTTTATGTGACACCCAGTGACATAAACAAATCCCATGTTAAGCCTATGGCGTTTTTTATTAGGGGTAGGATAAATATACTGTACAACACCCCGCTCCCTAGACTTTCTTAAGTCTTTGATTTTGAACATTCATTAAAGGATGAAACACAATAAAAATAAAGTTCATTAAAGTATGTGTCCATCTCTGACTGGCCCATGAATCAAAGACTTGTCCACTCTGAACAGAATCTCCTGTTTATGGCCCCAAGCCACTCCCTGTAACCCTATACTTCCTCCTACCCCTCCCCTCTCCCATCCTTTAGTTCCCTGGCCACCTGTGTTGTCATAGAAATAAATTTTGCTTGCTCCTGACTCTGTCTGATTGAGATCAAAGTGATTAGGTGTCAATCTCCCAGCAGATATCCTGACCAGTAGCCAGGAAGAGTGTTGGGAATGCTTGAGCTAAACAGCGCCATTACCGATTGTACCAGTCCCTGTATCCCAAAGAGGATGGTAGCTATAGGATGCAGGGACTGGATGAAGGAGAAAGGTGGCTGCACATCACACCACACAGACATGGTATGAGAAGGATTGTCCTTTGATATAGCAGTAAGTCTACCACTGGTGGGGGTGAAGGAGAAAGGTTGCTGTACACCACACCACATAGACATGGTATGAGAAGGACCGGTCTTTGATATAGCAGTAAATCTACCACTGCTGGGGATGAAGGAGAGGAGAGGCTGCATACAACACCACCTATATATAGATGATAATCAAAGGTTTTGTGGACAGGCGGCCGTAAACCATTGTTGTAATCATTATCCATCATTCGAATAAATTAAACCCATCAATTGCCATATTGAAGGGTATAACAATAGGAACTATCTTTTTGCTCTATAGCACAAAGGGAATATTTTCCCGAATACCATGGTTTTGAGGCCGTATATCACAGATTTGAATCCGCATACCACAGTTATGGTATCCGACATTTTTAATATAATGGGTCGTACTTCATTGAGTCCCCATACAATCTTAATGCGGTCTTTGTATACGATGGGAAATAAATGGCCTTTGATATAAACCAATGAAACTTCCCTTGAACTAAACCCCGCACTGCCGTTTGAAACAACCACACCCCCACCTTGCTACACCCCTGTAAACACACACCCTCAAGCTCAAGCCCGCCCTGTTCTTTTCACCACCCCGCTACAATCCCACCAGCATCTCCCACACCCACAAATGGTCCACTTGAAATGCTGTTGCTGTCCCGCCAGGTCCGGCCCAGTTACGGCGCCTCCAGCTCTCCCTCCTCCTCCTGTGACTCCCTCCAGGGCGGGGTGAATGTAGGACACGGGGGTGGGGAGGCGGGCTGGAGGGGTGGATCATCGCCTGGCCATGTCACCAGTAAACCACACCCTCCTGCACCCGCACCCCGCCATCTACACCCCCACCCGGCCCTGTAAACCTATCTACACCCTAGACTTGCTCAAGTCTTTGATTATCAACATTTATTAAATGATTAAAGAAAATCGGAATGCAATTCATTATAGCATGTGTCCTTCTCTGACTGGCCCAATCGAAGACTTGTCCACTCTGACCAGAATCTCCTGTTTATGACCCCAAGCCACTCCCTGTAACCCTACACCTCCCTCTATCCCTCCCCCCTCCCCTCCTCCAGTTCCCTGCCTGCCTGTGTTTTCATAGCAATATATCTCGCATACTCTTGACTATGTCTCGATTGAGATCAAAGTGAGAGGGTATCAATCTACACCCGCACCCAGCCCTGTAAACCTACCTACCCGGCCATCTACACTCTCCCCCCGGCCCTCTACACTCTCCCCCCAGCCACCTGACTAGTGGTGGGTGGTCAGATGAGTCAGAGTGTTGTGGGGGAAAGCGATCTCCACCCTCGTGTCGTGTGGCGAGTTTTGAGGGTGGAGTGTTTAATCCTACCCCTAATATAAAATCGTATAGGTTTAACATTGAGTTTCCGTATGCCACGCTGACTGGCATACGGAGTTTTATATGCCACTAGTGTATTTGTATACACCTTTATATTAGCCCTGGTCCTTTTCTCTATAGACTAGACATTGGGAACTCATATCCAATGCCCATTGCGTATTCAGACAAAAAAAGTACTCAATGGAGGATTATGTTGCAAAGGTGAGCCCATTAGTCAATTTGAAGGGTGAAATGAATCCATAAACCTATTCAAGGTAAGGGTCAGAGCTTGATCCCATCTCATTTTCACCGCTACGTCATTCACGCTGCTTCGCCTTGTGAATTACTGCACGATTCAAACTCGATGGGATACGAGCTCTGACCCTAAGCTTTCATGGGTTTCCTCTATAATACTTACACTACACAATGTATCAAGAATGCCTTTATTACATGACAAAATGTATTGACAGGTAGATATTGGTAATCAATCAGGTGGGAAACACAGGCAAATGTTGCTCCATTAGTACACGTTATAAGACCCAACTGTCACACCTTTGAGATGTCAGTGCCTAGTCTCTGTCATTTATCCCTAAAGCTCTCCCTGCAACCACCCCTAGGGCCACCTACGCACCCATTGTGATTGCGACAATGCATTGGCTAATGCCCTTAACCAAGCTTTTAATTGATGAGTGACCTAGGTTTCTCTTAGGCTCGTTATAACTATACTTTTCCATTGATAGAACTTTCCTTTTATTATCCTGTGATTTGGACAAAGTGTACGTATGCCACCTCATGGACTTTTATAGTCAACTGTATTATCCTACCCCTAATAAAAAACGTCATAGGCTTAACATGGGATTTATTTATGTCACGGGTAGTGATATAAAGTGTTGTTTATGCCACTACTTTCTGATACTGAAAAAATATGGAAACGGGGCAGAATAAAATCTAGACGCCACTCGTTTGAGTTTGAGCTTATTTATGCCACTCATTTTGTTGGCTCCGGAATGTCACTCGTCTTCGACTCGTGAAATTATGGAGCCAACAAAATGCGTGGCATAAATAAACTCAGACTCAAACTCGTGACGTCTCTTCATATTATTTCATCTTATCCTCTCTGAGAACCCAATTTTTTGTCAGGATTTTAAGACGTATACTTTCCTGGCTTCATGTAATCGTGTTTCACGAGTGATACCTGAGGGATCGGGAGGCAGAACGACCAAGCCCGAGCCTGAGGACGTTTGTAATCATGTGTCTTTAACAAAAAAGATGGCTGCCTCCATAACACAATAACTATGTACCGTAAAGTCTATTATTATATACCCATGCAGAATATTTGATAATTACATACTGCTGCTCCTTATATGCAGTATAAATTGTTTACAGGACCCTTTTTTTATCTTTTTATTTTATATCAGTTTATTTAACCTGGCAAAGTACAAGGCAGTTCTGCTTGTTTTCTGACCACACCAGTGTATCGTTTACATAAGTGCTTATGGTATTTGGCATATGCTCTAGCTAAATATGATACATTATCATTACAATATTCCAGAAAACAGTCAGTCTTGTGCAGTACACTGTTTTATCCTACCCCTAATATAAAATCCCATAGGCTTAACATTGGGTTTCCGTATGCCACGCTGACTGGCATACGGAGTTTTATATGCCACTAGTGGCATACAGCATTGTTATCACATAATATTCCAAAATCGAGGATATAGGGTAGGATAAAATCAAAACCTGATTCGTTTTAATCTTGGCCACCGCATTCCACTCCTGAAGTTTTGGCTCCGGACTTCACTCGGCTTCGCCTCATGAAGTCACTTTGCCAAACTCCAGTCGTGGAATACGGTGGCCAAGATTAAACCTCATCCAGTTTTACGATAATACTGCACACGTTGAAACATCAGCAGGTATGGGTTTTCACATTGATATGTCCTCTATGCCAATATATGGCAAGAATTGATACATTTTGGGAACATGATAAATATATAATGACCTACCATGCTTGTACATGCTATAAAACTCGATGGGAATTGATGTTTTTACGGAACTCAGCCTGGAACCTCATTCCGTAAAAACCAACGATTCCCCATCTCGTTTTGTAGCATGTACAGCATGGTCAGGTCATTCTATATAATCACTCTCTTTAATTACTCGATGGGAATTGATGTTTTACGGAACTCAGCCTGGAACCTCGTTCCATAAAAAACAACAATTCCCTATCTCGTTTTGTAGCATGTACAGCATGGTCAAGTCATTCTATATAATCACTCACTTAAATTACTCATTGGAATTGATGTTATTTACGGAACTCAGCCTGGAACTTCATTCCGTAAAAACCAACGATTCCCCATCTCGTTTTGTAGCATGTACATCATGGTCAGGTCGTTCTACATGATTTATCTCTCTTTAATTACTCATTGGAATTGATGTTTTTACGAAACTCAGCCAGGAACCTAGTTCCGTAAAAACCAACAATTCCCCATCTCGTTTTGTAGCATGTACATTATGGTCAGGTCGTTCTACATGATTACTCTCTCTCACATGGTGCTTGCCGGGCGGCGAGGCGGGGCAGGGGACCGGGGACGGGAGCTGCTCGTTACGGGCTCACGTACGACTCACCGCCGTCCCCCGCCCGCTCCTCGCCCGTCCCCCGCCCGTCCACCGCCCCCCGCCCGTCCACCGCCGCTCCCCCGCCAGCCCCCCGCCCCCCGCTCCCCCGCCGCCCCGGTCTAATCACGGTCAGGCCCTCCCCGTGTAATAATAGGTTATGTTTTGGCAGGTCGGCCCGCTGCCAGCTCGCCGTCATTGATAGCGGAACCAGAACTCTCTCAACTCCATCTGCAACTGTATCTTCCCGATCTAACCACCCCCTGTCCACTGTCCACCCAGCCCCTCCCAACTACTGCCTCCTCTCTCCTCTCCCTCTCTTCCCGATCTAACCACCCCCTGTCCGCTGTCCACCCAGCCCCTCCCAACTACTGCCTCCTCTCTCCTCTCCCTCTCTTCCCGATCTAACAACCCCCTGTCCACTGTCCACCCAGCCCCTCCCAACTACTGCCTCCTCTCTCCTCTCCCTCTCTTCCCGATCTAACAACCCCCTGTCCGCTGTCCAACCAGCCCCTCCCAACTACCCCCTCCTCTCTCCTCTCTTCCCGATCTAACAACCCCCTGTCCGCTGTCCAACCAGCCCCTCCCAACTACTCCCTCCTCTCTCCTCTCCCTCTCTTCCCAATCTAACAACCCCCTGTCTGCTGTCCAACCAGCCCCTCCCAACTACTGCCTCCTCTCTCCTCTCCCTCTCTTCCCGATCTAACAACCCCCTGTCCGCTGTCCACCCAGCCCCTCCCAACTACTCCCTCCTCTCTCCTCTCCCTCTCTTCCCGATCTAACAACCCCCTGTCCGCTGTCCACCCAGCCCCTCCCAACTACTCCCTCCTCTCCCTCTCTTCCCGATCTAACAACCCCCTGTCCGCTGTCCAACCAGCCCCTCCCAACTACTCCCTCCTCTCTCCTCTCCCTCTCTTCCCGATCTAACAACCCCCTGTCCGCTGTCCAACCAGCCCCTCCTAACTACTGCCTCCTCTGTCCTCTCCCTCTCCTTCCCGATGTAACCACCCCCTGTCCGCTGTCCAACCAGCCCCTCCCTACTACTCCCTCCTCTCTCCTCTCCCTCTCTTCCCGATCTAACCACCCCCTGTCCGCTGTCCACCCAGCCCCTCCCTACTACTCCCTCCTCTCTCCTCTCCCTCTCTTCCCGATCTAACATCCCCCTGTCCGCTGTCCAACCAGCCCCTCCCTACTGCTCCCTCCTCTCTCCTCTCCCTCTCTTCCCGATCTAACAACCCCCTGTCCGCTGTCCACCCAGCCCCTCCCAACTAATCCCTCCTCTCTCCTCTCCCTCTCTTCCCGATCTAACAACCCCCTGTCCGCTGTCCACCCAGCCCCTCCCTACTACTCCCTCCTCTGTCCTCTCCCTCTCTTCCCGATCTAACAACCCCCTGTCCGCTGTCCATCCAGCCCCTCCTCTCTCCTCTTCCTCTCTTCCCGATCTAACAACCCCCTGTCCGCTGTCCACCCAGCCCCTCCCTACTACTCCCTCCTCTCTCCTCTACCTCTCTTCCCGATCTAACCACCCCCTGTCCGCTGTCCAACCAGCCCCTCCCAACTACTCCCTCCTCTCTCCTCTCCCTCTCTTCCCGATCTAACAACCCCCTGTCTACTGTCCAACCAGCCCCTCCCAACTACTCCCTCCTCTCTCCTCTCCCTCTCTTCCCGATCTAACGACCCCCTGTCCACTGTCCATCAAGCCCCTCCCAGCTACTCCCTCCTCTCTCCTCTCCCTCTCTTCCCGATCTAACCACCCCCTGTCCGCTGTCCACCCAGCCCCTCCCTACTACTCCCTCCTCTCTCCTCTCCCTCTCTTCCCGATCTAACATCCCCCTGTCCGCTGTCCAACCAGCCCCTCCCTACTGCTCCCTCCTCTCTCCTCTCCCTCTCTTCCCGATCTAACAACCCCCTGTCCGCTGTCCACCCAGCCCCTCCCTACTACTCCCTCCTCTCTCCTCTCCCTCTCTTCCCGATCTAACAACCCCCTGTCCGCTGTCCACCCAGCCCCTCCCAACTACTGCCTCCTCTCTCCTCTCCCTCTCTTCCCGATCTAACAACCCCCTGTCCGCTGTCCACCCAGCCCCTCCCAGCTACTCCCTCCTCTCTCCTCTCCCTCTCTTCCCGATCTAACAACCCCCTGTCCGCTGTCCATCCAGCCCCTCCTCTCTCCTCTCCCTCTCTTCCCGATCTAACAACCCCCTGTCCGCTGTCCACCCAGCCCCTCCCTACTACTCCCTCCTCTCTCCTCTCCCTCTCTTCCCGATCTAACAACCCCCTGTCCGCTGTCCATCCAGCCCCTCCTCTCTCCTCTCCCTCTCTTCCCGATCTAACAACCCCCTGTCCGCTGTCCACCCAGCCCCTCCCTACTACTCCCTCCTCTCTCCTCTCCCTCTCTTCCCGATCTAACAACCCCCTGTCCGCTGTCCATCCAGCCCCTCCTCTCTCCTCTTCCTCTCTTCCCGATCTAACAACCCCCTGTCCGCTGTCCACCCAGCCCCTCCCTACTACTCCCTCCTCTCTCCTCTACCTCTCTTCCCGATCTAACCACCCCCTGTCCGCTGTCCAACCAGCCCCTCCCAACTACTCCCTCCTCTCTCCTCTCCCTCTCTTCCCGATCTAACAACCCCCTGTCTACTGTCCAACCAGCCCCTCCCAACTACTCCCTCCTCTCTCCTCTCCCTCTCTTCCCGATCTAACAACCCCCTGTCCGCTGTCCAACCAGCCCCTCCCAACTACTCCCTCCTCTCTCCTCTCCCTCTCTTCCCGATCTAACAACCCCCTGTCCGCTGTCCATCCAGCCCCTCCTCTCTCCTCTCCCTCTCTTCCCGATCTAACAACCCCCTGTCCGCTGTCCACCCAGCCCCTCCCTACTACTCCCTCCTCTCTCCTCTCCCTCTCTTCCCGATCTAACAACCCCCTGTCCGCTGTCCATCCAGCCCCTCCTCTCTCCTCTTCCTCTCTTCCCGATCTAACAACCCCCTGTCCGCTGTCCACCCAGCCCCTCCCTACTACTCCCTCCTCTCTCCTCTACCTCTCTTCCCGATCTAACCACCCCCTGTCCGCTGTCCAACCAGCCCCTCCCAACTACTCCCTCCTCTCTCCTCTCCCTCTCTTCCCGATCTAACAACCCCCTGTCTACTGTCCAACCAGCCCCTCCCAACTACTCCCTCCTCTCTCCTCTCCCTCTCTTCCCGATCTAACAACCCCCTGTCCGCTGTCCAACCAGCCCCTCCCAACTACTCCCTCCTCTCTCCTCTCCCTCTCTTCCCGATCTAACAACCCCCTGTCCGCTGTCCAACCAGCCCCTCCCTACTTCTCCCTCCTCTCTCCTCTCCCTCTCTTCCCGATCTAACAACCCCTTGTCTGCTGTCCAACCAGCCCCTCCCAACTACTGCCTCCTCTCTCCTCTCCCTCTCTTCCCGATCTAACAACCCCCTGTCCGCTGTCCAACCAGCCCCTCCCAACTACTGCCTCCTCTCTCCTCTCTTCCCGATCTAACAACCCCCTGTCCGCTGTCCAACCAGCCCCTCCCAACTACTCCCTCCCCTCTCCTCTCCCTCTCTTCCCGATCTAACAACCCCCTGTCCGCTGTCTAACCAGCCCCTCCCAACTACTCCCTCCCCTCTCCTCTCCCTCTCTTCCCGATCTAACAACCCCCTGTCCGCTGTCTAACCAGCCCCTCCCAACTACTCCCTCCCCTCTTCTCTCCCTCTCTTCCTGATCTAACAACCCCCTGTCCGCTGTCCAACCAGCCCCTCCCAACTACTCCCTCCTCCCTCCTCTCCCTCTCTTCCCGATCTTACAACGCCCTGTCCGCTGTCTAACCAGCCCCTCCCAACTACTCCCTCCTCTCTCCTCTCTCCTCTCTTCCCGATCTAACAACCCCCTGTCCGCTGTCTAACCAGCCCCTCCCAACTACTCCCTCCCCTCTCCTCTCCCTCTCTTCCCGATCTAACAACCCCCTGTCCGCTGTCCAACCAGCCCCTCCCAACTTCTCTCTCCTCTCCCTCTCCTTCCGCTCTAACCACCCCTTGTCCACTGTCCACCCAGACCCCCTCCTTAATACCCCTCTCCCCTGCCTCCAGTTCCTAGTTCTCCTCTGTCCTACCCCTCTCCCACTCCCCAGTTTTCCTACCTCCTCTCTCTCTCCCCTGTCTTCATTTCTCTGTGTCTCTCTGCCTCTCTTTGCCTCTCCCTGTCTCCCTGTCCCTGCCCCTGTCATGATCTGAACTTGTTCTACATACCACTGCAGTATTTCAATCCGTTCTCCACGGTCTGTGTCCTGTGTGTCATCCATTCTTTCATTGTGTACATGGGGGAGATAAATACAGAAAGCAACTCATTTTAGTCCAAGTCATCATTTTCCAACTCATTTGAATGCTACACCATATTCACTCGCCTTAGCTTTGTTCATATTGTACACTCTGCACCAAATGTGTTGGTTTTTCTTTAATCCGTACATATCTGTCTTTCTATCCCTGTCCCTCTCCCTCCGTGTCACTTTCACGGCCTTCCATACATGCCAACTCACCATTACTGTCTCTATCCCTGTCTTTCTTATGATCTCTGTGCTCACCTCTATTTCTCTATCCCTGTCCCTCTTGTCATCCCTGCCGTCGCTGTCTCTATCCCTGTTTTTCTTATTATCCCTGTCTTCAGCTCTGTCCTTCTATTCCTGTCCCTGTTACTATCCCTGTCCCTCTCTATGTTGCTGCATTTCTTTCACGGCCTTTCTTACATGCCTTCGTACTCGATACCCCAACTGTCTCTATCCCTGTCTTTCTTACAATCCCTGTCCTCACCTCTGTTTCTCTATCCCTGTCCCTCTTACAATCCCTGCCGCTCTATCCCTGTCCCTTTTATCATCCCTGTCCCTCACCCTGTCTCTATATCCCTGTCCATCTTACCACCCTATATCTCTCTATACCATGTCTATATCTCCCCCTGTCTCTCCCTGTCTCCAGGCCCCTGTCCCTGTCCTAATCTGTGTCTGTCTGTATATCTCTCTATCCCCGTCTTTCTTACAATCCATATTCCTGTCTCTCTCTGTCTCTCTATCTCTTTCAGGGCCTCCCTTACATGCCCACTGCTGTCTCTATCCCTGTCCTTCTTAAAATCCCTGTCCTCATCCCTGTCCCTGTCCCTCACTGTCCCTCTCCCTTCCTGCCTCTGTATCTCTCTCCAAAGGCCTTCCTTACACACCTCCTCGCCCGCCTCCCTGCCATTTAAGCCGCACTCAGAGCTGAAACAATTCCTGTCATCGCGACTTTGACGACTCGTGTAACCCTCGTGGCCACCTCCCCCCTCCTCCCCACCTCCCTCCCCACAGGGTCTGAGTCAGCTTGTTAAACAATGCCGTATTGTGTGGGGAAGGAAATGCACCCGATTAAAACTACCCAGAGTCAAGACACAAGTCCTTGTCCCCACTCTCCCTTCCCGCCTTCGCAAAAAACCCTACTCCCTCTCTGCCAGTCACTACCCATGGTGTTTGTGACAGTCTTGTGAAGCTGTAGAGAGATGGGGTAGACTATATCGGCGTTTACATTAGGCGACTAAATACGTGGCGACTAGATCGTCAAGCCAGTAGTTGTTAGGTGGTGAAAATGTTCACCATAAAAGTTGTAGCTCAGAATGAGCGTTTACACTGACGGCACAAGATTGCCTTTTAGGGCTGAAAGTCGTCAGGTTAAAGAATCGCCGCCTATAATCGTCGACTGTAAACGCCGGGTAACCCAGCATTTTCACGACTTTCAGCAATAAGATGATAGAAATCGTCTAATGTAAACACCAAGCGCGTGGCAACTGCATATCATCTGATTATGTCAGATTATACAATTTGGCACCACCTGACGACTAGTGGACACGCTCTGACGCCCGCAACTACTTCAAGGAGGCTTGAATTAGTTATCTACATGGGCGGCGATCCTGTGAAAACTTTGTCAGTGTAAACAAAGCTAGGGTACATTTTGAGGTCGACGACTTCTGTGGTGGACATTGCTTCCACTTGACAACTATTTGCTTTACGATCTAGTCGCCATATATTTAGTCATCAATGTAAACAATGCTCGGGTACATTATGATGTTAATGCCTTTTGCAGTTGACATTGCCACCACCTGACAACTATTGGCTTGACGATTTACAGTCGCCAAGTTTTTAGTCATCAGTCTAAACACTCAGGTACATTCAGATGTTGACGACTTTTACGTAGGACATTGCCACAACCTAACAACTATTGGCTGGACAATCTACAGTTGCCACATTTTTAGTCATCAGTGTAAACACTCGGGTACATTCTGATGTTGACAACTTTTACAGTGGACATTGCCTCAACCTGACAACTATTAGCTTGATGATCTACAGTCGCCACGTTTTTAGTCATCTGTGTAAATGTTCGGGTACATTCTGATGTTGACGACTTTTGCGGTGGACATTTCCACCACCTGACAACTACTAGCTTGCCAATTTACAGTCGCCACGTTTTTAGTTATCAGTGTGAACAACGCTCGGGTACATTCTGATGTTGACGACTTTTGTGTTGGACATTGCCACCACCTGACAACTATTAGCTTGACGATTTACAGTCGCCACATATTTAGTCATCAGTGTAAACACTCGGGTACATTCTGATACTGACGATTTTTACATCGGACATTGCCACCACCTGACGACTATTGCCTTGACGATCTACAGTCGCCACGTTTTTAGTCGCCTAATGTAAACGTAGACCTAGGCGGCGCCGGTGAGAAACTGGTAGTGGCAGGCGGGTTTAACACGAGACAGGCACTTGGATTAGCCACCGACCGGTCCCTGGAGGCCCCCCTGTGCCTGGTCGCTGTATCCGCGTCAATGGGTTTATTCCAGTTTGATCGATGGGATTAACTGCTAATCACGATTGATCCGAGGAACATATTTCCGCCCGTATCAACCCCCCTGTTGATATTGATCCGAATCTAATGGGAGGGAGAGAGACGGTGGGGGGTGAGTTGAGAGGAGACATATATACAGAGACTAAATCCAGAGATTTAGATCATAGTCCGTCGCCACTTCCACACCTCCCCATCCCTCTTCATCCCTCCCTCTCTCCCTCCCTCCCTAACTCCCTCCCTCCATAACTCCCACCCTAACTCCCTAACTCCCTCCCTCCCTCTCTCCCTCCCTCTCTCCCTCCCTCCCTCTCTCCCTCCCTCCCTCCCTCTCCATCCCTCCCTCCCCAACTTCCTCCCTCTCCCTGCCTCTCCCTCCCTCTTCCTGCCTCCCTCTCTCCCTTCCTAACTCGCTCCCTCCCTCATCTTTTGTTTGTTTGGTTGTTGGAGTAGTTTAACGTCCAATTTGTTCAATTAGACTTACATTGGGTTTGATCAAATCTATGAGATGAATCTAGGTAGAAATCTCACCCCTACACATTTACCGAGGTGAGAGTTGTTTTACTTCCCACACCACAAAGATATGGTATGAGAAGAATTGGCCTTTGATATAGCAGTCTACCACTGCTGGGGGTAAAGGAAAATAGTGGCTGCACACCATACAACATAGACATGGTATGAGAAGGATTGGCCTTTGATATAGCAGTAAGTCTACCATTGCGGAGGATATAGCAGAAAGGTGGCTGTACACCACACCATACAGACTTGGTATGGCAAGAACTGGCCTTTGACATAGCAGTAAATCTACCAATGATGGCGATAAAGAAGAAAGGTGGCTGTACACCACACCACATAGACATGGTATGAGAAGGATTGTCCTTTGATATAGCAGTAAGTCTACCACTGCTGGGGTTGAAGGAGAAAAGTGTCTGCAGTGGGACTCAAACCCTACAGCCCTTGGATTACAAGTCCAGTGCCCTAACCACTGAGCTAACTCCCCACCCTCCCTCCCTCCCCTCTCACCTGCCCCTCCTCCAAAACTCGCGTGCTCAGAGCTAGCCATTGGTGTGCATTATTAATCGCCACCTTTTATTATGGAGACAATGCCTAACAACGCGGCGGCGGGCGCACCCTGACGCCTTTCAGCCGTGGAGTCTTGGCGTTGTGGGGAGGTCTAGTAGTAGACGTCGTAGTACTACTCCACGGAGCTATCTCCTGCTGGCTTACCTGTACGTGGTGGGGGTGGTGATGGCCGGGGACGATGCTGATGCTGGTATTAATATCGAGATGTGCCGAGGGTATCTGGTAATGATAGTAACCTCCTTCAGATGATGATGAAACCGCACACATATATATAAATATATACCTGGTGTGTATTATTCAGCTTAGATCCAGAGTGTAGGTATAGTAGTAGTAGTAATAGTAGTAGTTGATTCACTGGTAGTATTTACATGTATATAACATATACACAACAGGAGGAAGGCTCGCTGGATGGGGTATACATATATACAGGGGCGGGGGCGGTCGCTCCTCCAGGCCTACACGCCTACCACTCCCGGTATGAGACAGTCCCGTGTCCCGTCACCTCCAGGGCCTCACTCCGGGCGGGCCGGGGACGGGGGCTAGCCGGGGGACGTCCGAGGTACGTCCGGGGGGTACGTACGAGAGCTCCGGGTGCGTCTCCAAAGCACGTCCCCGCTATACACAGTCGTCGTGGGCGTTTATCTCCTGTGTTTCTGCAGCTGCTCCTCCAGTAACAAGAGCTCAATGATTATTATAAGATCACAAACTGATGCTGACAACTGGGTACGCACACACAGAGAGTTACTCCTAGGCGCTGCTGCGGCTATGGTCAAACCTGTACAGAGATGCTCCAGGGGGGCTGCTGTTAAAAAGGTCAAGGCTGTTGAGATGTCCTCCAGGGTGTTGCTGCTATGGTCAAACGTGTGAACAGGTTCATGGACTGGCTTATCACAATACACTTAATCCATCCCTCCATCTATCTATCCATCCGTCCGTCCATACAGTGTGGCTGTCCCGCTTTCTCTCTATCTCTCTCACCTCCCTCTCTCCACCAGCTCGCACTCCAGTGTGTATTCTCCTCTCCGAGCTGCTCACGTCTCCCCAGGGCCGCCCGGAGTTGCTCACCGGGCTCCGCGGGGGTACAGGCCGGCAGAGTGTGTGCGGGTGTCTCGGGGTGGCTGCGGGTGTACGTACGGCAGTGGGAGTCACGCAGGCCCTGTACTCTACTACCCTGACGGCACACTGCTCCGTACGGCTTCGTACGGCATCCGTTCCCGGTCGTGCCCGACTCGCGTTTGAGCGTTCCTCCCGCGCGTCCGTCCGCCCGGCCCCGATATGCTGGTGCCGGCGTGTGTGTGCCTACTACAGTCTACACGCACCGTACCCGCCGCCGCTACGACTCGCGCGCCCCCACCCGGCGCGGGTCGGTACTACGGCGCCCGCATGTCCGCCGCCAGGGGTTGTATCGATCACGTGACTGGCGGGAGACGCGTACTGCTCCCTACTCGACCAAATAGGCGCGGGGTGCTGGGTTAATAATGAATTTAACTCGCAAACAATTCACTCTTGATTTCCACCCATCTCTAGCACTCTGATTACTAGACCGATGGCACCACGGACCGATGGCACCTGGACCGATGGCACCACGGACCGATGGCACCACGGACCGATGGCACCACGGACCGATGGCACCACGGACCGATGGCACCTCTTGGGTACCGATCGCAGTAGCAGCGGTGGTCTCCTGAAATCAATGAGGTTTTTTTTCAGAAATCTGAAAAAACCCACCTGATAACTAAAACTGGAAACACTGTTATTACATGACTATTGCACATTAATACTATATCTATCAAGTGGTTCCCATCTCCAGGTAAAAAGTGAGGTGGTGCCATCAGTCTAGGCAAGTGGTGCCATCAGTCCAGGCACGGGTGCCATCAGTCCAGGTGAAACTGAAATTAGGTGCCATCAGTCCAGGTGCCATCGGTCCGTGGTGCCATCGGTCCAGTTACCCCTACTCTTATCTTGCTATTCCTACTTTTATCAAACTCCAGTGTATTATTGCACAGGGTTCGGTACTTATATAGAACTGCATCAAGAATCGTATAAATAGACAATACTACACGAGTTTAGATGTGCCCGCATCGTCATCGAGGCAAAGCCGAGTGACGATTATGGCACATCCACTTAAGGCATTATCAACATATTATTTTGGTTCTCTATAAAATCAGAAGATAAATGGTTTTATCTCACCCTATAGACTTAACAATGGGAACTCGTACTCAACGCCCATGGAGTATTTGAAAAAAATACTCAACGGGGGATGATGTCACACATGTTAGCTAATTCGTAAGTAATAGGCGTGAGATAAAATTTGAACCGCACTAGATCCATAGCCATTTATTTTGGTTTGCTACGTAATCTCACTCGGGCATGCCTCGTAGGATTACACCGCAATCAAATCTCATGACATATGTTCAGTATCTATGGATCTCGATGCAGCTCTTTATCAATATTTCCTTCCACTCTTTATGAACTAAACAGCAAGCATTTAAGGTAATTTACTATATACCCATGCTGTATATACTGTAAATACGCACCGTTTTGGCATATGACGTAAAAATACTGTACGGACTGCTGGTCCGTACACTAAAATACGGACCACCTTGCCATACACGTTTATTAAAATATTAGTTGTTAAGCCAAATGAAATTGATTTTTTTTTTAAATTTCGGGTATATAGTAAATATATAACGTCCAACCATGATTGTACAAGTCACAGAACTCGATGATAGATAGATAATTTCCTTAGTTGAGATGGTATTACGGTTTGTACGGAACTCGGCATAAATGCCTCGGTCCGTACAAACCGTAAATTACCATCTCATTCTGTGAATTGTACAGCATGGTCAGGACGCTCTATATAAGTATGAGTTGTCTTTAGACTTTGCTCTCTGGTTGCCTCGATTGCATGTTCTGGTTATATCTATTCTGCTCTGCCTTGATAGAGGAATGCATGGCCTCCATCAACAATTCTAAAACATGTTTACCCTTTTCAGGACAATATGGACAAAAAATTATATGGAATGAATTGTGTTTGGATTGTTTCCCCAACTTATCATGTACCATGGAAACTTAGATATAGTGGAATTCACACGGTGGGATTCATATACCTCAAAATCTCTTGAGATTCTGTTCCCTTTTAGGGGTAAATGTCGCAAGTAATTGCAGCGAGAAAAACATGTCTCAGGGAAATGGAACCCTACAATTTAGACGAAAATATTGTCTTCGAGTACAGAATCTCAGCAGGATTTGTATCAGACAAACATCCTGTGTGGTACATGAATCCCAGAAGGATTCGTCCAAGAAAAACACCCTGTAAGGTACATGAATCTCAGCAGGATTTGTCTCAGACAAACACCCTGTGTGGTACATGAATCCCATCGTGTGTATCCCACTTTACAGGGTACAGAATTTCGGCAGGATTTGTATCAGACAAACACCCTGTGAGGTACATGAATCCCATCTTGTGAATCCCACTTTACAGGGTACAGAATCTCAGCAGGATTTGTCTCAGACAAACACCCTGTGAGGTACATGAATCCCATCATGTGAATCCCACTTTACAGGGTACATAATCTTAGCAGGATTTGTCTGAGACAAACACCTTTGACAAGGTGCTTTATTCAACACTTATGAATGACCTTTTTTTAGGAACGAGAGTCTTGGCCAATGAGCTTAAATATTACTAAACGATAACCCTCGAAGGAGGTCTCCTAGTGCCCAGTACTTGAATGATAAACCAGGCCCCAGTTTCTATCCTGCAGGGTAGTTTTCTAGTTCACAGTGATTAACTTCTGTGTTGTGAGTTTACACCATTTATAGCCCCCAGTAGAGCTATAGAGCCGGGCATCAGGACTCTGCTGTGAGAGTGGTGATTTTCTCTATAAATGGACATAGAATACATCCCAGCTGGCTTGCCTCGTGGCTCGAGCTAATAGAAACCTGCAGCCTAAGACCCGCAGCCTAAAGCTTACAGCCAGGAGATCGCAGCCGATAACCCGCAGCCTACGACTCCAACCAATAGGTCACAGCCTAAAGCCTACAGTCAGAAGATCGCAGCCGATAACCCACAGCTTACGACTCCAACCAATAGGTCATAGCCTTAAGGCGGGCGTCCACCAACCACGACAAGGCTACGACAATGGCTTTCCGACAAGGTCCACGACAGGCCTACGATTGGAAGGCTTGTCGTAGCCTTGTCGTGGTTGGTGGACCCTAGTTCCCGAGTCTACGACAAGGCCATGAGAGGCTGCGACTGGAAGCTTGTCAGGGGCCTGTCGAGGGCCTTCCGACAAGGGCCTTCCGAAAAATCGAACATGTTCGATTTTTCCCAAGACTGGACATTTGTTGTAGCATGTCGTGAGCTTGTCACAGAGGTCTACGATAAGATAATTTGGTGGAGTGTGCACTCCCCGACACGCTACGACAAGGGCCCACGACAGAGAGAACGGACGGCTCTTCTCACGACAAGGCTACGACAAGGCGCCGATTGGAACTTTCTTGTCGAAGCTTGTCGTAACCTTGTCGTGGTTGATGATCCCGCAGCCTAAAGCCTTCAGCCAGAAGATTGCAGCCGATAACCCGCAGCCTATGACTCAAACCAATAGGTCACAGCCTAAAGTCTACAGCCAGAAAATCGCAGCCAATGACCCACAGCCAATGACTCCAACCAATAGGCCACAGCCTAAAGCCTACAGCCAGAAGATCGCAGCCGATAACCCGCAGCCTACGACTCCAATCCATAGGTCACAGCCTAAAGCCTACAGGCAATATGTCACAGTCTAAATCCTGCTGCCAATATAACAAAGCCATAAGCCTATGGGCAATATGTTACTTGTTTCGTTTGTTTGTTTCGTTTGATTTAACATCCAGTCAACCATTATAGGTCCTTACTAGACTTTCTCAAGGTTCTTTTACACCACAGGGTAGTGATCGAATCTATGTGATGCATTCAGGTAGAAATCTCATCCCCTACACATTTACCGAGGTGAGTTATTTTACTTCCCACACCACATAGACATGGTATGAGAAGGATTGGCCTTTGGTATAGCAGTAAATCTACCACTGCTGGGGGTGGGACTCGAAACAATATGTTACAGCCTTTTGTCCGCAAACAATAGGTACCAGCCTAAAGCCCACATCAGATATACTAAAGCCCAAAGCCTACAGTCGATATGTCATAGCATAAAGCCTACAGTTAATAGATAACATCCAATTGTTGGAAGCCAATAGGCTACAGCCTATAACTGGCAGCCTATAATCTATAGGCAACATACTATAGAGGAAACCCATGAACGTTTACAGTCAGAGGACGTATCCTATCGCATAGTAGTTCACAATGCGGCGTTTCTACCTTCTGAATGAAACCCCACTGATAATTTTCCTGCTTTACAAAAGTCAGTCGGTGGAATCGGTGGTTCTCCTTGTGAAAGGTCGGTGGTACATAATTGTTGATATGCAATAGATGCAATGGGTGCATAAAGACTTAAGGTAATAAAATGCAGACCGCAACCAATTAAATCAATTCACTTTTTTTCGTCTGTGGGTGCATATGTTGGTCGGTGATGCAAAATTGCATGAGGTGGATGCTAAAAATGATTGACCATTCCTCGAATATTGCACTAAATATGTCGCAATATCGGTCAGCAGTGCTAAATGCCATGATCTGTGGTCATAATCGGCAGGTAGGAATGCCGCAAAATAATCAGTCAGTGGTGGCCTGTGCCTGTGTCTAAAAATCGGTGAGGGTGCAGTGTATGCCTTGTTTCTGCCCCATTTGACAAGTCCATACTAACAGAACTGTCCTCCAAACACAATGACCATCACAGACAATGTCAAACCCCTTTGATTCTGTTGGTCGTTGACCAAGTCAGTCAGTGGTGACCTCATAGCATAATCTATGCACAACTAATCGATGAACACTTCTCTGCATGTCTGTTTCCACTTACCGATCCCGCGTTAGTATCTTAGTATAGCATAAACGCGGGCGTCCACCAACCACGACAGGGCTACGATAGGCACGACGAGAAAGTTCCAATCGGTGCCTTGTCGCAGCCTTGTCGTGAGAAGGGGAGTTCTATGACAGCGTTGTTGGGGCCTGTCGTAAGTTGCACGCTCCACCTAAATATTCTATCTAGAACTCTGCGACAACCTCCCGACACGCCACGACATGCCATGGCAAGGCTCCAGTCTTAAGGGGGGCGTCCACCAACCATGACAAGGCTACGACAATGGCTTTCTGACAAGGTCCACGACAGCTCTACATTGGAAGCCTTGTCATAGCCTTGTCGTGGTTGGTAGACCACAGTTCCCGACAAGAGGCTACGACAAGGCCATGACAGGCTGCGATATGAAGGTTGTCGGGAGCCTTTCGGGGGCCATCCGACAAGGTTACGACAAAATCGAACATGTTCGATTTTGGAGCCGTGTCAGGAGGTTGTCGCAGAGGTCTACGATAGAATATTTAGGTGGTGCGTGCACTTACCGACAGGCTGCGACAAGGGCTCACGACAGCTCCCCTCCTCACGACAATGCTGCGATAAGGCAACGACTGGAACTTTCTTGTCTGCTCTTGTCGTAGCCTTGTTGTGGTTGGTGGACGCCCCCCCTTAGCAATAATCGAACATGTTCGATTTTGTCGTAACCTTGTCAGAAGGCCCCCGACAGGTCCCCCGACAAGCTTCATGTCGCAGCCTGTTGTGGCCTTGTCGTAGCCTCTTGTCTGGAACTAGGGTCCACCAACCACGACAAGGCTACGACAGGCCTTTCAATCGTAGGCCTGTCATGGACCTTGTCGGGAACCCATTGTCATAGCCTTGTCGTGGTTGGTGGACGCCCACCTTTAGGCTATGACAGGCCTTTCAATCGTAGGCCTGTCGTGGACCTTGTCAGGAACCCATTGTCGTAGCCTTGCCGTGGTTGGTGGACGCCTGCTTTAATTATCGATCGTTGGTTCCCGACTGCAGATCGGTGGCGAATAGTCGGTCAGTGGAAAATGGCTTCTAGAGGCACCACAAGGACTAATGGATTTCCAAGGACCCAGGCTTTATTGTCTTCCACTATGACCTTTGCGCACTCAACCAGGCGTCATGACCCAGGGACCAGTCTATCGTGCCACCTGCGTCCTTTCCATCAGACTGGTTCCCATCCCGCTGCTATAACTGGTGCCTGAACGTCCTACTGAAACGCCACCTTCCTGCCAGCCTAGCAATTCTGGTCAATATTACTCTATACGCAATAGCTATGAATTTGATACTTAGCTGGGTACACAATGTCTGCACTGATTTGTGGAAGGGGTGGTGATATATCTTATGTTATTGTCATCCAACAGTGATATTAATAATGTTTTAAATCCTTTATTCTGGGGGTAAAATCAAATTCCAATATGTGAGTATGTCCATCTGAATGAAGTGTTTGCATCAATGTTCAAACTAGAGACTATTATTTTCAACAACAAAAATTTTGTTTTTGTTTTTGCTTTTTATAAAGTAATGGAGGTAAACTCACAATAAACCAGACATAGTAATTCTTTTTTAAAGATGTTATTATTAGGCAAGTTGACAGTTGGTATACATGTTGGTATCAGCATCTGTCACGATGTTTTGTGCATGTTAAATGCACTTTATCAGGTGATGTTTTTTTTAATTTTCATGTATTCTGAAAGTTAAAGTGATTACCTTATGTATATATTTTATAGTATTAGTTATCTTGGTCTGTACTACTGGATTGATTGAAAGTGCATACTGATTAATATTTATACCGTATTGTCATTTTAAGTACACATTGTTACCTTTTTGTTCTGTGATATATAACGATACCGAAACTGAAACATGGCCCTGGAGCCTACTGAAAATAGGATGACGTTGCATCCTAGCAGAATACTCCAAATAGACAACAACATAAAAAATAAATTGTAAAAAAAATTATAAAAAAAAGTGAATTTCCAATGTATGACTTTTTTATATATGGCCACAGTGTCTATATAAAATCTCCAGCAATAGAGCAGCATATTTCGATTAAAAAATGTAAAAATACAATTCCTCCTTATAGTAAAACCGCTAACAAAAGTACAACTAAAAGAATTGCGCCCTCATCCCTCTGTTAAATGTTGTCCCAGATACCCATCACACTCTAGCACTGTAATAAGAGAACTGCCTCAGTGGGTCTCACTCAATAAATGAATCTGATTCTATCAGAGCTTTCCCTCACACTAAATGCTCTCTTCCCTTGAGGACGACATGTTTATCATTTACTAATGGCACGGTAAACAGTGCGCTGATAAATATAGAGATATGTGGGACTTAGAAAGACCTGTATTTGGTTTTACGGCCGTTCAACCGTTACATGTCCTTTCCAGACTTTTTCGAGGTTCAACTTTTTTCACTGCTTTTACATCACAGGGAAGGTCATCAGATTAATACATTTAGGTAGAAATCTGACTCCTACAAGTCTCCACTGCTGGGGATGAAGGAGAAAGGTGGCTGTATACCACAACACATAGACATGGTATGAGAAGGATTGGCCTTTGATATAGCAGTAAATCTACCACTGCTTGAGATGAAGGAGAAAGATGGCTGTAAACCACAACATATAGACATGGTATGAGAAGGATTGGCCTTTGATATAGCAGTAAATCTACCATTGCTTGAGATGAAGGAGAAAGATGGCTGTATACCACACCCCATAAATATGGTATGAGAAGGACTGGCCTTTGATATAGCAGTAAGTCTACCACTTTTGAAGGTGGGGTGAAGAAGAACGCTAGCTGCAGTCGGGCTCAACCCACGACCCACAACATTGTGATTATTAGTCCAATGTCTAAACCACTGAACTTCCCATTCCTTATTGATGAAGTTTGATAAACCTATTGTTGTAGGATGGTGGTGGAAGATTGGTGGCAGAGGTAGGATAATGGTGGTACCTTAGCGATAGTGAAAAAAGATGGCAGTGGTAAGTTGGTGGGGGTATCATAGTGTCAGTGGTAGAATGTTAGTGGCGGTGGTATGATGGTCGGGGCAGTTTGATAGTGGTAGGACCACTGCAGTGGGATGGTGGTGGAATGTTAGTGGCAGTAAAGATGGTGTTGGAAGGACCTTGGTAGTAGGATGATGGGGGTATCTTAGTGGTAGTGGCAGGATGGTGGGGTATCTTAGTGGTGGTGGCAGGATGGTGGGGGTATCTTAGTGGTGGTGGTGGTAGGATGGTGGGGTATCTTAGTGGTGGTGGTAGGATGGTGGGGTATCTTAGTGGTAGTGGCAGGATGGTGGGGGTATCTTAGTGGTGGTGGTAGGATGGTGGGGGTATCTTAGTGGTGGTGTAGGATGGTGGGGTATCTTAGTGGTGGTAATAGGATGGTGGGGGGTATCTTAGTGGCAGTGGTAGGATGGTGGGGTATCTTAGTGGTGGTGGCAGGATGGTGGGGTATCTTAGTGGTGGTGGCAGGATGGTGGGGGTATCTTAGTGGTGGTGGTGGTAGGATGGTGGGGTATCTTAGTGGTGGTGGTAGGATGGTGGGGTATCTTAGTGGTGGTGGTAGGATGGTGTGGGTATGTTAGTGGTGGTGGTAGGATGGTTGGGTATCTTAGTGGTGGTGGTAGGATGGTGGGGTATCTTAGTGGTGGTGGCAGGATGGTGGGGTATCTTAGTGGTGGTGGCAGGATGGTGGGGGTATCTTAGTGGTGGTGGTAGGATGGTGTGGGTATGTTAGTGGTGGTGGTAGGATGGTTGGGTATCTTAGTGGTGGTGGTAGGATGGTGGGGTATCTTAGTGGTGGTGGCAGGATGGTGGGGTATCTTAGTGGTAGTGGTAGGATGGTGGGGTATCTTAGTGGTGGTGGCAGGATGGTGGGGTATCTTAGTGGTGGTGGTAGGATGGTTGGGTATCTTAGTGGTGGTGGTAGGATGGTGGGGTATCTTAGTGGTGGTGGCAGGATGGTGGGGTATCTTAGTGGTGGTGGCAGGATGGTGGGGGTATCTTAGTGGTGGTGGTAGGATGGTGCGGGTATCTTAGTGGTGGTGGTAGGATGGTGGGGGTATCTTAGTGGTGGTGGTGGTAGGATGGTGGGGTATCTTAGTGGTGGTGGTAGGATGGTGGGGTATCTTAGTGGTGGTGGTAGGATGGTGTGGGTATGTTAGTGGTGGTGGTAGGATGGTTGGGTATCTTAGTGGTGGTGGTAGGATGGTGGGGTATCTTAGTGGTGGTGGCAGGATGGTGGGGTATCTTAGTGGTGGTGGCAGGATGGTGGGGGTATCTTAGTGGTGTTGGTAGGATATTGGGGTATCTTAGTGGTGGTGGTGGTAGGATGGTGGGGGTATCTTAGTGGTGGTGGAAGGATGGTAGGGGTATCTTAGTGGTGGTGGTGGTAGGATGGTGGGGTATCTTAGTGGTGGTGGTAGGATGGTGGGGGTATCTTAGTGGTGGTGGTAGGATGGTGGGGGTATCTTAGTGGTGGTGGTGGTAGGATGGTGGGGTATCTAAGTGGTGGTGGTAGAATTTGTGGGGGTATCTTAGTGGTAGTGGTAGGATGGTTGGGTATCTTAGTGTTAGTGGTAGGATGATGGCGGTATCTTAGTGGTGGTGGAAGGATGGTAGGGGTATCTTAGTGGTGGTGGTAGGATGGTGGGGTATCTTAGTGGTAGTGGCAGGATGGTGGGGGTATGTTAGTGGTGGTGGCAGGATGGTGGGGGTATCTTAGTGGTAGTGGTAGGATGGTGGGGTATCTTAGTGTTAGTGGCAGGATGGTGGGGGTATCTTAGTGGCGGTGGTAGGATGGTGGGGTATCTTAGTGGTAGTGGCAGGATGGAGGGGGTATCTTAGTGGTAGTGGTAGGATGGTGGGGGTATCTTAGTGGTAGTGGTAGGATGGTGGGGTATCTTAGTGGTGGTGGTAGGATGGTGGGGTATCTTAGTGGTGGTGGTGGTAGGATGGTGGGGGTATCTTAGTGGTGGTGGTAGGATGGTGGGGGTATGTTAGTGGTAGTGGTATGATGGTGGGGTATCTTAGTGGTGGTGGTAGGATGGTGGGGGTATCTTAGTGGTGGTGTTAGGATGGTGGGGGTATGTTAGTGGTAGTGGTATGATGGTGGGGTATCTTAGTGGTGGTGGTAGGATGGTGGGGGTATCTTAGTGGTGGTGGCAGGATGGTGGGGGTATGTTAGTGGTGGTGGTGGTAGGATGGTGGGGTATCTTAGTGGTGGTGGTAGGATATTGGGGTATCTTAGTGGTAGTGGCAGGATGGTGGGGTATCTTAGTGGTGGTGTTAGGATGGTGGGGGTATGTTAGTGGTAGTGGTATGATGGTGGGGTATCTTAGTGGTAGTGGCAGGATGGTGGGGTATCTTAGTGGTAGTGGTAGGATGGTGGGGTATCTTTTTTTTTTTTTTTTTTTAAGTCTTTATTGCATTCGATCATATACAGAATCGTTCTTCCTTGCAATCTTTGACAGTATGGAATAAACAAGTATGTACAACAAACAACGATGATATTTACAATGAGTTTCGGGTGGTGAATAGTCATCAAGTTATATCTGATTTAGTTGAAAAGTATCGACAGCTATTGTAGATTCCCCACAATGGAAATCATCTCTATCTCGCACATAAAGTATTCTATAGTTTTAAAAAATCTTAGTGGTGGTGGTAGAATGGTGGGGTATCTTAGTGGTGGTGGTAGGATGGTGGGGGTATCTTAGTGATAGTGTAGGATGGTGATGGTAGGTTGGTGGTGGTAGTGGTGGAAGGATGTGGGGGATATCTTAGTGGCGGTGGTAGAATTATTGTGGTATCTTAGTGGAGGTGGTAGGAAGGTGGTGGTAGGATAGTGGCTACAGCTTGGTGGCAGTGACAGGCTGAAAGTGGTATCTTAGTGGTGGTGGTAGGATGTTGGGGTATCTTAGTGGCAGTGGTAGGATGTTGAGAGTAGTTGATGGTGGTAGAACGGCAATGGTTAGATTGTAGTGGGATCTTAGTGGGGAAGGCACCTTGCTGTGGTAGGGTAGTGGTGGCAGCTTGGTAAGCCAGCGGAGGCTAGCAGACCTCTAGAGTGGCGTGGGGAAGACAGCTACCATCAGGCAGCATTTGAGAATGAACTGGAGTGTGAAGGAACAACCTGATCGACAAAGCCCCTCCCCTCCCTGCTGCACCGTGCGGCCCTCAGTAAGCCCCCCTCTATCCCCCCTACCTCCTCCTGGGTGTGTGTGTGTGGCGGGGGGGGGGGGGTGGTGCTAGCAGAGCCGGAGCAAACTGTGCTTACGTTTTTAGAGCAATTTTAACCCTTTAACATCGAATGATGCTTTGAAGCATAATCCTGCCCAGGGCGAATGTTGCCTTGAGACATCATTTCTCAAAAATCTATAAAATCGTTTAAAAAAAATGAATAAATGGGGGACATTAATGCAATTTTCACAGAATGTATGTATAATACCATTTTTAGTATATCTATTCAAAAGAGGTATAAAGTGCCACCAGCACCCGTCCTCCAGGTGGTAGCTTTGGCAGAGGCACCCGTCCTTAAAGGGTTAAGGTGATATTGTGGTATACAATCACCAACTACGGCCCCAGACCCCTTCTTCTCATTATAATGGCAGTTGTTAATCCGAATGGGCAGTGGGTACCTAAAGGCGAACACCCAAACCACTTAGCCACTGAGCTTGGCCACCGAGCTTACTGCGAACAATGTGATGATCATCAATTATCAACCATTATCCATACCTCAAAGACTACAAAGATATAGTTAAAAATCGTCTAAATTGACTGAATTTTCCTGAAAATTGAATATGATTATCTCAGAATATTGTCAAACACATATCTAGATTCTGGTTTCAAGATTGAAATTGTGATAATATTATTCAAAAAAACGTATAGAGGAATTCTTCAAATTAGCTTTTCACATCGTAGAACTCATGTAATATTCTTTAGACTTTCAGAGAACCTAGTACTACACATTTCAGATTTAAAAGGTTTAGCTCACCACCTTTGTTTTTCAGAGAATTGAAGAAAACCAAATTCCTCAGTACAATTTTCTATGTAAATCAGTCATATGTGAATTGGTTTAATTTACATATTAGGATTGGTTAAACTGGACAAACCATTATATCTATAATCATTTGGAAGTAGAATGAATCCCGAGCAACCAGTTTTTTCTGATAACTAACAATAGTTAAAAATCACCAGGTGGCGCCACTGTGGATTGTAGGATATGCCTTTAATGGGCCTTTTAGATAATAATGGAGAACAGAATATCTGAATCCGGCTCTTCGATTTAACAGAGATAAAACCCTTAGGTCTGCTCAACCTAATTCCTCGGTGACATATTCTAAGCAGTACAGAGACTAAATGTACTGAAGTCTATTTACTACATCCGCCTATAGAATTTCACAAGCACAATTTACATTCATTGATTTAAAGAATTATCTCTAATTAGAATGCTGTCAGCATTTGATTCCATTATTGCCCACCTGTACTAATTCTGACCAATTAAACAATTACTCTCTTCATAAGGTTCTTTGTTCGCTACTTCCTTCCGATTGCCTTTGCTATTGCCATCAATTAGAGCCACTTCTACTGATTATAGAGCCTTATAAATGTGCGGAACAAGGTGAGGTTCCCGGATACAATTAGTGGATTTGACGACAGCAATATTTATGGAAAACGGGACGAACATACATTGTAAAGTGACACAAATTTGTAGAATATGTTCATTGGACAACACGAAATATAAATATCAGGACGGTATTTCTATAGAACGACCTGACCATGCTGTACAAGGTACAGACGAGATGGGAATTTATAGTTTGTACGGATTTGTGTACCTTCTTAATGACTGGTTGTGTACCATATAACGGGATATTAGTTATATAGAACGACCTGACCATGCTGTACAAGCTACAAAACGAGATGGGAATTTGTAGTTTGTACGGGATTTTATACCATCTCACTGACTGGCTGTGTATCATATAATTGGCTAGTATTCATATAGAACGACCTGACAATGCTGTTGAAGCTACAAAACGAGATGGGAATTTAGGTCCGTACGGAATGGGGCGTTAGGCCGAGTTCCGTGCACAGTGTAAATTCCCTGTTCAGCATTCAGGTAATTTCATATTCATTGTATACCCAAAATTGATAAATTCCTGCCGTGATTTGATCTAAAAATTAGTATTTCAGTCGAAGGATACAGAACTGGGGCCTGTTGAATAATTTAGGACCGTATCCCCGTTCCTGATGATCTGTATCCCCTCGTTTTATATTCAAGAATTTTATACCAGTTGTTAGGGGAAATAGAGGCAATTATAGATCTGAAAATCATTTTCAGATATCGTCAATATAACAAAATGTGTACATCGACCCGATTGACGCAGATTGTTACAGACCCGACGGATCAGTCTGGAAAAGATGGAATCGGGCAACCAGGACATGCCTCATAGACATGAGAGTGACCAGTTGCCCTCTGTCCGGACAAGGTAGACTTGCTCAAATCTTTGATCAAGAAATAAAACTACTTTGCAACATTTAGACTTCTCCTAACACCTGTCAGGACCCAGCGAGGACGGACGGGGTAGGTATAGGCTACGAGTATAGAGACATTGGTATGGGAGACTATAGAAGAACCCTATGAAAGTTTAGGGTCTGAGCTCGTATCCCATCGAGTTTGAATGCATAGTAATTCACAAGGGAAGACGTGTGAATTACGTAGTGATTCAAACGATATTGGATCGAGCTCTAACCCTAAACTTCAATGGGTTTCTGAATTCATCTCACCCTTCACATTGACTAATGGGCTAACATTTGTGACATAATCCCCTATTGGATATTTTCCCTAAATACGTCATGGACGTTGGATACGAGTTTCCAATGTTAAGCCTATGCAACAAAAATACCATTGGCGAGATAAAGGCACCGAAGCCAGGCTACGCACAGTGCGGGCGGGGGGTGGCGGGGACACAATAGGACGGGGGCGGGCCCCCCCTAATGGCCGTCTCGATGGCCGCCCCCCCCCCCCCTCCGGCCCCCCTTCCTGCCCACGCGATCGGCACTAGGTGATATTCTACACTGGCGACCAGACCTAACGACTGTCTTGCCCTTTTCACCCCCGGCGCCGCGAAGCACGGAGGGGGTTATTTACAGGGGTAAACAATGGGGCTGACCTTTGACCCCCGACACTGAGACTGGACCTCAGAATCGTCCCCAACTCTTATACTACTACTACTACTCCACGGAGCATGGGCTGGCGGCAGGACAACGGCATCGGCAATACAAATAGAGACTGTGAGAGAGTGAGAGAGAGAGAGAGAGAGAGAGAGAGAGAGAGAGAAAGGGAGAGAGAGAGGGGCAGAGAGGGGGGATAGAGAGACAGGGATAGAGGGAGAGAGAGATGGAGAGATAGAGGGAAAGAGAGGGGTAGAGGTAGAGCGAGAGGCAGAGAGAGGGATAGAGAGGGGGAGAGAGAGAGGCAGAGAGGCAGAGAGAGAGAGGTAGAGAGAGAAAGGCAGAGAGAGGCAGAGAGAGAGGCAGAGAGAGAGGCAGAAAGAAGGAGAGAGAGGGACAGAGATGGAGAGAGAGGGATAGAGAGAGGGAGAGAGAGGGATAGGGAGAGAGGGAGAGAGGCAGAGAGAAGGAGAGAGAGGGGGACAGAGATGGAGAGAGAGGGAGAGAGAGGCAGAGAGAGGGAGAGGTAGAGAGAGGGGGAGAGAGACTGCCAGAGAGTGAGAAGGAGCCTGCAAGATAGAGACCCCAGGATAGATTTCGCAAGATAAAGATCTCCAGATAAAGACTGTAAGGTATAGAGAATAAACTCGAAATGGGGAGGGGGGGAGACTGCAGGATAGAGACCCCAGGATAGAGAATGAATGATAGAGACAGTGAAATAGAGTATACAGGAGAGTCTGCAAGATAGAGACCCCCGGACAAAGACTGCCAGATAGTGAATGTAAGATAAAGAATGCATGATAGAGACAGTAAAAATTAAACTGCAGGATACTGCAAGCGAGAGACTGCAAATAGAGACTATGAAATAGATAGTGCAAAAAAGAGATTGGAAGATAGAGAATGCAAAATAAAGAATAACATAGAGACTGTAGGAAAGAGACCACAGGATAGACAGAATGTTAAAGACCCAAAGATAGAGACTGGCAGATAAAGAGAAACTGCAAGATAAACTGCAGAAGAGAGACCATAAGACCGAAAGTGCCAGACAGAGACATTAGAATAGAGACTATAGTAGGGACAGGAAGATAGAGACTAACAACAGGCAAAGGAGGTATGTAAGAAGCAGGGACAGTTACAGAGTAGCAAAGACATAATACCAAAACAGAGGAAAGAGAAATATTACAGAGGAAACCTATGAATGTGTAGGGTTAGAGCTCATATTCCATCGAGTTTGAATCACATAGTAATTCACAAGCTAATGCCGCGTGAATTACGTAGCTATTCAAATGAAATAGGATAGAGCTCTGACTGTAAACTTTTTTTCTTTTTTTTTGTAAAGTTTATTGTATCTCTCAAGCAACATTGTCGAGTTATTCTGATACAATAAACTTGAATAGGTTTCCGAATTTATCTCACCCCTCACATGAACTAATGGGTTGATCATTATGACATAATCCTCCATTGGGTATATTTATCTAAATACTCCATGGACATTGAATACAATTTCCCAATATTAATTCCATCAGAAAAAAAACACCATCGTTGATTGAGACAAAGCCTATTAGCAGATGAGATACAGAACACTTGGAGGTGGGAACAGAACGAATAATAAAGAACCATGGCCAAATAGGTTAACGATGCCATTCTACACCCACACCCGTGCAACCGGAGGGATCGCTGGCCAGAGAATGGCCCATCAAGACGTAGCCACAAGAGTGCCATCACTAAAATCCTTATTGTCCGAGCAGCCAGCTGGTCGCCATTCATTCTCCTAGACTAGGAGCAGGGTGTGTGTGAGCGGAGGGTGGAGCGCCATATGGAGTAAGGAAGAGTGAGGGGGGCAGGCACACAAAGAGATTGGACAATACGTATTAGGGTGGGCTATTAGTGAAATTTTCATCGGACGTGTACCCTTTTAAATGGTCTGACAGGTGGATTAGACATGAAACAGAGAGGGGGGTTTTGATGAAAGGAGGAGTTGTAGATAGAGGTATGTACTGAGAAAAGGTGTGGTGTGGTGTCAGAAACAGGGAGAGGGACGGTAATATAAACTATCTATATATGTATGTGTGTGTACATAATATATATATATATATATATATATATATATATATATATATACATATACATCGGAAAATTTAGATATCAATATATAGATCTACAATATATCTATATGTAGGTGTGTATATATATATATACATATATATATATATATATATATATATATATATATATATATATGGAAAGAATACAACACCAAGGTATTCTACTATAAATATAATACCGCCACCTCCCGGCATCAGATGTACTACACCGTACGGGTGGCTCCACCACATACAGGTGGCAAATATACACCTCTCACCGGTCCCATTCACCTGTAATTTTTTTACCTGTGAACACGTACGCTTCAGCTTGTCAGAATGCGCTTCCCTTGGGTTGCATTTCTGGTGTTCGTTGTATGTGGCATATGCCAATACAAGTACGATGGGCGTACTACGAAGATTTGTCCAAAATGTCCAGGAGTCTCACAAAGTTTAGATGACTTAAACAGAAGTTTAAAAGAGTTATCCGAAGGCCCGGATACTTTGCAAGACCATGACGAGGAAGGCGCTACCGGTGGCGGCAGTTCAAGGGAACAATTACCTAAGAGCGACGCCGGGGCAATTGACCGTTTAATACATGAAAATCGCGGATATCGTCTGGAGGTACAGTCTCTTCGTTCTGAAATGTCTAATTTGACAAAAATGATGGCGGAAATCAGGCTCATGATGGTGGGACAAGATGGCGGCACACGACCCACGACCCAGGTACCGGCGACCCGCATAGAGGGTCGTAATGAAGCAAGTACATTCCAACAAACGGTGCCTCCAGTAACAGCGACGGCTACTCCTTCTCAGAGTACAACTCCATGCACGAAGTCCAGTGGTGCAGTTCCCAAAGTGCGATTATCTCCGGTGTATGGCGCCTCTACAACTTCTTGGTCCGGTATACAGGGTATACCGGTTGAGCACGTACACACATGCCAAGGCAAGACAGAGAAGAGACGTAAGTGTGTGGTATATTGTTTAGAAGACCATCTTCCATGTGACACATCAAAACCAACTTTGGACCAGATTATTAGCGGAAGCATGAGCCTTATGCGATCGATGATCGCTCAAGGGATTGATGTGACTAATTATGCAGAACATATTGCATTCCTAAGCGATCGTAGGCCCTTCTTAACACCGCAAGCACTTATTGACTATGACTTAGCTTGCAGAGAAAAAGCGGAACTATTAGGTTCAGGTAGTTTTGTTTATGGTGACGCCTATTTAGCGGCTAAATATTTAAATATTGAAAAATGTGTAGCCTATGTTAAGTTCAATGAACCAAAAAATCGCCCGAAGACTCGCAAAGGGAAGGAGAACCGACCATTCGGAGTATAACAGCAGATATTATTGGTTGTCCCCCGACGACAGTGGCGCTATCTTACAAATCTCCAGGCGGATGAAGGCTGAACTAGCAATAACTCTGTGTCCTAAACACATACATACACAATATTGACTGGTTTCAAATACAAGTGGTTGTATGCTCCGAGGAGTTGATGTGTAGTAATGCCCGAGCGCATGCGAGCCAACTCCGAGGAGCATACGACCAGATTGATGGGGACCAGATTCATGGCACATCTTACTGGAGTTAGCCCTCATTCATCTCACCCCTTCTTTTCCCCACAGACTTAATTGGCAACTAATATCTAACGCCCATTGGAAACTGGTATCCAACGCCAATGGAGTATTAAGAAAAAATACTCAATGGGCGATTATGTCACAAAGCTTAGCCCAATAGTCAATGTGAGGGCTGAGATAAATTCAGAAACCTATTAAAGTTTAGGGTCAGAGCTCGATCATATCTCATTTAAATCACGTAGTAATTCATATGACTTCGCCTTGTGAATTACTACGTTATTTAATCTCGATGGAATACGAGCTCTTACCCTTTATCTCACCCCTGGTACAAGTTTAGCCATAGGAATAACATTAGAAAAAAATACTGAACGATCACCCCGGTAAAGTGACAATACTACCCCATGGTCGTGGCGCAGTGAATACGAGATGACGTCATAGGCGATTGACCAATCAACGGCCAGGATTTCAGATATATGACAAGACAAGACAAGAAATTTCAACTCCCCTGACCTTGAAAGTGGTGAGATAAATCCAGAACCGCACAATACTCCACTCGTTTGAAAGGGCCGTAATCGTCACTCGGCTTCGCCTCGATGAAGATTGCGGCCCTTCCAAACTCGTGGAGTATTGTGTATTTATACGATTCTCTATGCAGTTCTATATAAAAACTTCCATAGGTTTCCTTTATGATATCATCAAAGCCGGTGCACATCTTACTGCAGTTACCTCTCCCCCATCCTTCCTACAGTGTTTAAGCACAACGACGGACCACTCTAAAACTCACATGTTCGTCTACAATAAATCCAGCCGGGCCCTATCCCGCTACTCTAATGGTTCCGTGGTATGCGGCCCAGTCCACTCAGAAATACCGTTTTAAATACGTGCCTAATTGAACAACATCATAACTCTGAAGACCCCCGCCAATGGCCACAGTCATGCCGCTGTCAGCTCAACTTAGGCTCGAGCCTATAGGCCAGCCTCGCCTAATGGATTCCACCTTAGGCTACTCAAAAAAAAAAAAGTTTCTCATCACCGCGCGCATCAGAAAAATTTTTTTTTTTATTTTTTTTTTAATAGATTAACCTTAATAGAAATTATGAAAGGTATGTGTATTTGTTATCAAATTAAAGCTCCTCATGCCAGGGATGCTCTCAATGTATAAACAGTATAAATCTGGAAACCCTGCGTAGGCAGACACCCCGCGTAAGCGGCCACTTTGGCCCGGATCGACGGGTGTCCGCTTATGCGGGGTTTTACTGTATGTCTGAAGCCCATTTTATGACACTTCAAAAGCCATCTATGATAAAAAAAGAAAAAAAAGCGCCCTCTCATATTTTTCATGGCTTGGTGATGAGAAGCAAGTTGGGTTTTTTTAGTGGCCTTAGTTGGGTCTTTGCAGGCGCAGGCTGATCCATATTTGGAATATACATGTACAAGGAGGTTTATCTAGAGGGGATAGAGGGGAAGATGAAAGAATCGTAGTATGGCAATTTAGGAGGGTTTTTTCAGGCGTTTAAGTATAATGTTACTGAGAGCTACTTATATCGCCTTCAGCTCATTATTGTAGATGGGGATGCATTAAATTTCCACGTCTGCCTATTGGTATCAGAAATTGAAAAGAATTGCTTTATTTAAATGCAAATAGCAAAACACCAAATGCACTTATACCACTATCATTATGCATGTCCAATTAAACGTGTGTTTTAGAACCGTTGATTAAATTCATTAGCGCTAAAATGCCTTTATTGTCCGGATATGATGTAAAAAAAAGGATGAATTAGCAATTTGAATATTCAAAGGTGGTAATGGGAATGCATTTCTATTGTATTTCCAGGTGGTATATGGCAGGATTGGATTGCCACATGTATACAGTTGGAAGAGCGGATGGGGATCTGAGCGATTGCATGGCAGAAGCAATAGAATCTATACAAATGGTTTCCCAGTCCCAATCACAACACTGGCTACTCGGTGCCCTTGGGGGTGACCTTGAAGATTTGTCTGCACTTTCTTTTGAATATCCAGACCTGGCGATCACGTGATGTTCTGGGAAACAGCAGGGTTGGTGGACAGGCGGGGGGCTTGACCGGAGACCCGGGGCTGACAGGCCGACCCCCGCGCCGGCCCCGCCGCCCCCCGCCCCGGCCCCGCACGGACTCTCCCAGCACTTTCCTAGTACTCTCCCAGCACATGTTTCGTGGCGCCTGTGCTTACCTTTCTCTGCCTCAACCCAGTTGGTTAGATGGTTTGATTTAACGTCCGGTTAACCATTACAGGTTCTCAGCAGACTTTATAAAGGTTCTTTTACACCACAAAGGTGGTGATTAAAACTATGTAGTGAATTTAGGAATCTAAAGCCCAATACACATCTAGCGATTCAGGGTTGACGATTAGTTCCCAAATCGTAAAGGAGTCGGTGAACTTGTTGCAGGTGAATTATGTAACCCCTCGGTCTGTGTCGGCCACCCAATCAAAGGCCATTTACCAACGTTCCGATGTCGGCGACTGCATTTATCAACATGTTGATAAACTTTTGGCGGCCGATTTAGAAACATCAAACAACAACTAGTCAGCGACAAAAGAACATCGCAAGCGGGTGGTTTCACCAATTATTAGCTGACCCTTGCCTAGCTGTCCTACATCTACCGACCATGGCCGACTCCGTTGGGATGGCTCGCCTGAGACAAATTACCATCCCTTTGTCGCCAACAAAGGTAAATCAATGTTCCGAAATAAGTAGATGTGTATTGGGCTAGATATGTGGCATAATATCAAGTCACAAACCAAAGAAATGGTTCTTAAATCCAAGTCTGTACTTCAGCCATGGTAAAACAACACAGACGATAACTGGGAAGTGGTTGTTCTTCTTTGCCTTTGTACTGGTTGTGGCCGATTTTTCTCTTTTTTATGGATATTTTGGAATCTACCTAATATGGGGATAGCCTACATGAGTACATATAAAGATATTGTGTTTTGTATTATCTTACTTTCACTCAGTATACATATATAAGGAAATATTTGTATGATGTATAACCAGGGTCGAGGTGGGACTATGGAAATCAACTAATGACAGTTGAAGTCCCAACCTGTTTTATTGAACATCTTACTATATAATACTCAATGTACACACAAAGGAAAACTGATGAAATGCAAGATAACTTATGATGATTCAATAAAAAATGATAAAAAAGATCTTTTTTTTTAAATAACTCAAAGACATCAGAAATCATATCTTAAAAATGACGTACTGGAGTTCAGAAAAATGAAAAATATCGCTCTAGTGGGATACACTTGACAAATGACATCATTTGTTAATGTAGAAGTTATTTAGAGTCGCTCTGGCAAGATCGCGTATTACTGCTCTTGGCTTCGCCTCGCGCAGTAATACGCGATCTTGCCGTCGTGCGATAAACAACAACATGACTAACTCTTGTTTTGTTTCTCCATAGTATGCTCCGTGTATATAGTTACACGCACCCCATACATTTTCTATGAACACTTTGTATTAGGTAGATATATCTGTATGCTCCATGTATAGTGATACACACTGCTCATGTGTTTCTATGGGCACTTCTTACTATGGTTTCTCCTTATTACCCCAAAAGAGGCAATCAATCTGTGCAGGGATACAAGCGGGTGAAGGAAGCAAAACACAGGATCTCTGCTAGGAGAGTGGGACCCGGGGCCTTTTAGCCCGGCCCACATCAAGGGTATTGCCGGGAGTTGCGCTCCCGAATTCGGGCCGGAGCGGCCTGACAGATGCCTCACCCGACAATAATTACCCACGAGCTTCACTGGGGATGTTCCGCTACCTTGAAAAGGCGGTAATTGAAACAATGCAACCGAAGCCGAAATCGGTAAATCTAATATTGCAGTTGTCATGATGGGAGTGGTTCTGGGGGCAGAGCTACCAGGCCGGGACAGACAGGCAATCTGGTCGGCATGTCAGTGGTACGAGCTCCCCAGCCCCACCACACAGGACAAGTGAAATTACTTGGCGGGCGGGGGAGTGGCCAGGGGCAGAGTGGTTGGCGGATTTGGAGGCGAATCATTGCGTTTTCATAGACGAACAGGGTTTTAAAAGACGCACCGGGTTCATTTTTAGCACAAACCCTGCTCCCGAGTCTGTCACTGTTTGTCGGATGAAGTCTGGTTCCACCGGCCGATTTTTGGTCTCCGATGGATATCTCGGCCGACACTGACGGGTTTTAGTTTATCATATTTTACAAATCGGCAAGTGGGAATAGAACATCTTAAAAGTCTGATAAATTCAGAAATATATTTGTACAATAGAACCCAGCATAAGCGGACACCCCCCGTTCCGGCCCAAATTGTCAGCTTACGCGGGGTGTTCGCTTATACACGGGGTTAAATAAAATCAAATAGAGGGATCCGTTCCGAGCAAAGGTGTCCGTTAACGCAGAGTGTCCGTTCACGCGGGGTGTCCGTAGGCTGGGTTCTACTGTAGTTGGTTTGAGTCCCCGTTAGCTTTGGAACATTACCTCGGCTACCGTCTCATTCATATTACTGCGCACTCCAAACTATGGCTATGTATTTGTAGTAACAGAAACGAACTAATGACCATCTGCAATGGTGCCCTACGTTTTGGCAAAATGTGGCCGCAGTGGCCAAATGTAAACCTATCCTAGCATACCATGTGTTAAAGGATCAGTAATGATATGTTAACGCAATGTAAGGCTGGTAATATACTTGTGATACAGACATTTGCTGTGGTATATTCATGTGCCAACACCTCACTTAATACATATATATACACCACAATATTTCATCCATTAGTCATCAAAGATTCCTCTGATATGCTCACATACAAAACACTGACTGATAGGGTCAAAGACACAAATCACTGATGAAATAACACAAACACAGAGAACTGAAAACACAGAGATAGTCTTTGAGTCTGCTCAGTAGGCTAACCTTTGCGGAAGAGACAAAACAGCCACAGGGTGTGGAGGGTCCACAGAAAACAGGGAAGGGATTCCGAAATGAGGATGCCTGAGGTTGTTACTGAGAGAGACAGAGAGACAGACAGAGAGATAGACAGAGAGACAGATAGAGACAGAGACAGAGAGAGACAGAGACAGATGGAGACAGAGAGACAGACAGAGAGACAGACAGAGACAGAGACAGAAAGAGAGACATACAGACAGAGAGAGAGACAGAGACAGATACAGAGAGAGAGACAGAGACAGATAAAGAGAGAGACAGAGAGAGACAGAGACAAAGAGAGATACAATGAGAGACAGAGACAGAGAGTTACAGAGAGAGAGACACATAAACAGAGACAGAAAGAGACAGAGAGAGATACAGAGTGAGACTGAGAGAGACAGAGAGAGACAGAGAGAGAGACAGAGAGAGAGACAGAGAGAGAGACACAGAGAGACAGGCAAAGAGACAGGCAGAGAGAGAGACACAGAGAGAGACAGACAGAGAGAGACAGAGAGAGAGAGACGGAGATAGAGAGAGACACAGATAGAGAGACAGAGAGAGAGACAGAGAGAGAGACAGAGAGACAGAGAGAAAAGGATAGAAATCTCGTGCTGGGGTTTCTCTTGGTGTACATTGAACTGGTCCTGGTGCTATGCCAGCAGTGTTGATCCTGGTCCTGCCGGAAACCAGTGACACGCGTGCGCGGAACCGGCGTGGAGCATGCGCACATGCGACGTTTGTTGTACACATAAAAAGTGGATTGACCTGGGAGCAAACGGCGATCAATTAGTGATGACAATCAGGGAGGGGAGCTACTGTGAGGGAGTGCTGTTTATTGACGATTATATGAATGTACGAGGGAGTGCTATTAATTGACAATTATATGAATGTGTGAGGGAGTGCTGTTTATTGAAGATTATATGAATGTCCGAGGGAGTGCTGCTCATTGATAATTACATGAATCTATGGACTTTCGACTGACAAAAATGTTTTATAATTTTTAAAATGGTTTTTCTCATTGTTTTCCATTTGCCTGGAAACACCTTGTGCATTGCATTTAAAAGTGAGCAAAGTTTGCAGAGGTTTATCTCACACCTTGTATTTTTGTCTTCTTTTTACACTGGGAACTTATTCTCCATCCTCCTACAGGTATTGCAGTCTGTTCTCCATGGTCTATATCCTGTGTTTTATGCATTATTCTAGTGTGTACAGGGGTGAGATAGATACAGAAAGCAACTCGTTTTGGTCGAAGTTTTGTTCTCCAACTGATTTGAATGCTATGAGATAGTCACTGGACTGTCGCCTCGTTCATATCGCTCTGCATCAAACTCATGCTGTGTGTGTGTGTGGGGGGGGGGCTGTGTGTAGGCTCTGAGGAAGCTATGGGGAGGCTGTGGGGAGGCTATGAGGAAGCTAGGGAGGCTGGGGAGGTCGTGAGGAGGCTGTGGGGAGGCTGTGAGTGGGGGTGCTGTGGGGGGGAGGCTGCGGGCAGGCTGTGGGGAGGCTGTGGGGAGGCTGGGGAGGCTGTGAGGAGGCTGTGTGGGAGGCTGTTGATAGGCTGGCGGGTGGCTGCGGGCAGGCTGTGGGGAGGCTGTGGGGAGGCTGTGAGGAGGCTGTGGGGAGGCTGTGGGTGGCTGTGGGTGGCTGTGGGGAGGCTGTGGGGAGGCTGTGGGGAGGCTGTGAGGAGGCTGTGAGGAGGCTGTGAGGAGGCTGTGTGGGAGGCTGTTGGTAGGCTGGCGGGTGGCTGTGGGCAGGCTGTGGGTGGCTGTGGGTGGCTGTGGGGAGGCTGTGGGTGGATGTGGGTGGCTGTGGGGAGGCTGTGGGGAGGCTGTGGGTGGCTGTGGGGAGGCTGTGGGGAGGCTGTGGGGAGGGTGTGGGGAGGCTGTGAGGTGGCTGTGAGGAAGCTGGGGAGGCTGTGAGGAGGCTGTGGGTGGCTGTGTGGAAGCTGTGGGGAGGCTGTGGGTGGCTGTGGGGAGGCTGTGAGGAGGCTGTGGGTGGCTGTGGGGAGGCTGTGAGGAGGCTGTGGGTGGCTGTGGGGAGGCTGTGGGTGGATGTGGGTGGCTGTGGGGAGGCTGTGGGGAGGCTGTGGGTGGATGTGGGGAGGGTGTGGGAAGGCTGTGAGGTGGCTGTGAGGTGGCTGTGGGGAGGCTGTGGGTGGATGTGGGTGGCTGTGGGGAGGCTGTGGGGAGGCTGTGGGGAGGCTGTTGGTGGCTGTGGGTGGCTGTGCGGAGGCTGTGGGTAGGCTGTGGGTGGATGTGGGTGGCTGTGAGGTGGCTATGTGGAAGCTGTGGGGAGGCTTTGGGGAGGCTGTGGGGAGGCTGTGAGGAGACTGTGAGAAGGCTGTGAGGAAGCTGGGGAGGCTGTCAGGGGCTGTGGGGAGGCTGTGTGAGTGGCTGTGGGGAGGCTGTGGGAGACTGGGGGAGGCTGGGGAGGCAGGGGGGAGGGTGTGGGGGTGCTGTGGGGAGGCTGTGGGGAGGCTGGGGAGGCTCCGAAGAGGCTGTGTGGGAGGCTGTTGGTAGGCTGGCGGGTGGCTGCGGGCAGGCTGTGGGGAGGCTGTGGGTGGATGTGGGTGGCTGTGGGAAGGCTAGGGGAGGCTGTAAGGAGGCTGTGAGGAAGCTGTGGGGAGTTTATGGGGAGGTTAGGGGAAGCTATGGGGAGCCTACAGCTCTGAACAGTAAAATGGCCTCTGAGCTCGGCCTTTGAAGCCTGTCGCGGCGCCGCTAGCGGAATTCCGCGTCTGTGACATTCATTGCCTTTCATTTAGCCTATGAAATAGGCGGAGAAATAGGCGGAGTTCTGAGGCCCGCCTCTTTGAGTCCACAGCCAAGTGAATTTCTGAAAGAGACGCGACGGCTGCTGGCTGCCGGTCTGCTGTGTAGTAAACTGTGTGTTGTAACCAGCAAAACAACTACCGGAAGTTTACTACACATGATGTATATGAATATTCATTATCTGTCTAATACAGAGTGTCCATAGGAAAAACATAGTGAGTGTGTATCACCATACCCGGAGCATACAGATATATCCACCTAATATAGAGGGTCCATAGAAAACACATAGGGAGTGTGTATCACCATACCCGGAGCATACAGATATATCCACCTAATACAAAGTGTCCATAGGAAAAACATAGGGAGCGTGTATCACCATACCCGGAACATACAGATATATCCACCTAATACAAAGTGTCCATAGAAAACACATAGGGAGTGTGTATCACCATACCCGGAGCATACAAATATATATCCACCTAATACAGAGTGTCCATAGAAAACACATAGGGAGTGTGTATCACCATACCCGGAGCATACAGATATATCCACCTAATATAGAGGGTCCATAGAAAACACATAGGGAGTGTGTATCACCATATCCGGAGCATACAGATATATCCACCTAATATAGAGTGTCCATAGAAAACACATAGGGAGTGTGTATCACCATACCCGGAGCATACAGATATATCCACCTAATACAAAGTGTCCATAGAAAACACATAGGGGGTGTGTATCACCATACCTAGAGCATACAGATATATCCACCTAAGACAAAGTGTCCATAGAAAACACATAGGGAGTGTGTATCACCATACCCGGAGCATACAGATATATCCACCTAATACAAAGTGTCCATAGAAAACACATAGGGAGTGTGTATCTACATACCCAGTGCATATGGATACGTTGTATGCCCAAGGGGGCGCATATGGACAAAAATAGTTTGCAAGGAAAAATAGTGCATACCTAAAACGAACCTACTGTGAAATATCCGTTGAAATGTGAAATATCTGTGGCTTGTCTGCTGTACGTGACTCAATGCGATCAAGTGTGGATTATTGTACGAGATCCTTATGATAATAGGTGAAGACAAATCATTGCTATCACCTACCACCAGAATGATGAAGCTGTTCTGTGTGTGTCTTGACCTTCCATGAAACTTCTGACTTAACATCCCATTATCAAATAGCTTTGAGTATAAGTAGAAACCGAACGAGAGTTAGACTTGACAATGTTTATGCCACGACGGGAAGGTCGGGTATTACTACACGAGGCGTAGCCGAGTGTAGTGAGGAGCAGACCTGACAAGAGTGGCATAGACATTGACAAGTCTAACTCGAGTACGGTTTCGTATTTATCCTACCTCGTCTATGCTTTTGCCTTTTACTAAAAGATAAATATTGAGTCAATGACCAACATAATTTTTTTTCATAGTAGCTGACATCCTGCTCTCTGATTGGTCAATATTGTTATTACTCTAGTGGCATAAAAAACAATTTATGTCACGGCCTGCCACATAAAATTTCCCTATGTTAAGTCTATAGCGGTTTTTTATTAGGGGTAGGATGATATCCTTTATCATACTTATACTAACCGGAGATTAAAAACATCATAGTAAAGAGGTGATTATCACCCAAGTCAACTCCTTCAAGGAACATTTTAAGCATTTTACCTGGCTTGGTTTTATTGCTGGCTTTTGTATAAAAATACGTGAAAAAGCCCCCGATAGAGGGATCTATACAATCTGGGCCAATAAAAACTGAAGAAGAAACCAACACGTTTTGGTCAAAATCATTCTCCACAAGTTATGAAGGAGGCGACAGTCGAGTGAATATCATGTGGTGCTCAAATGTGTTTGAGAACAATAACTCTGAACAAAATAAGTTGATTTCTGTATCTATCTCACCCCTGAACACATTACAATAATGGACAATACAGGATATAGACCATGGACAATGAACTGCAATACTCATAAGGACATGGAGAACAAGTTCCCAATGTTAAACCTATGGGACAAAACTACCAGGGGAGAGTTAAAACAGTTATCACAATGACTTACCGACAGACTATCTGTCAGTTTGCGCGGGAATAAAACTCGCACTGGGTGATTGATTGGTTTACCCTTGTTAAAGCACCCAAGACCCAACACACATGAATCATCCCCAACAGAGGGAATAGTACCACGGCCGATATATCCCCCATGAGGGACTATCCGCCTATAGGGCTCTTTAAAAAAAAAGCACGATTTCCTTGTAGAGAAATAGGAAAAATAAACACCTTAGGAGAACCGTATCCCTTGTGGCGCATTGCCAAGAAAATAACGATTTCTATACACACATACACACACACCCAACACACACTCAACACACACACACTCACACACACACACATACACACACACCCAACACACACACACACACATACACACACACACATACACACACACACACACACACACACACACACAGAGCTCGGAGCGTTTCTAGGAATCTATTAATATATTAATACATGGAGGTGAACACGTGTGTGTGTGTGGGGGGGGGGGTATCGTGATTTACACCTTACATTAATATAGCAGGCAGTGTGTAGCGAGTAGCAGGGGCAGAATGGTGCCATAAAGGTGAATTATACATCGCTAGCCCAGTGACCAACAAAGGAGATGTCTGTCAACACGGGCGGCGAGCGGAGCATGCGCAGACACGTTTATAACCGGAAACACCTGTGCTGCTCAGCGTCCATGAATATTAATTAACGAGGTGCTCCTTGGGAAGGTGGGGCGAGGTTTAGAGAAGCGATCAAGACTGGTAACCTGCGAAAAGGTGGTGAGGCCTGTGAAAAAGTGGAGCCTGCGAAAAGGTGGGGTCTGTGAAAAAGTGGAGCCTGTGACCTATGAAAAAGTGGGGCCTGTGACCTGTGGAAACGCGTGGCCTATGAAATGGTGGGGCCTGTGAAAAAGTGTGGCCTGTGACCTATGAAAAAGTGTGGCCTGTGACCTGTGATATAGTGGGGCCTGTGAAAAAAGTGTGGCCTGTGACCTATGGAAAAGTGTGGCCTGTTACCTGTGGAAACGTGTGGCCTATGAAATGGAGGGGCCTGTGAAAAAGTGGGGCCTGTGACCTATGAAAAAATGTGGCCTGTCACCTGTGGAAATGTGTGGCCTATGAAATGGTGGGGCCTGTGAAAAAGTGGGACTTGTGACCTGTGACAAAGTAGGGCCTGTGAAATAATGGGACCTGCGAAATTGTGTGGCCTGTGGCCCATGAAGAAATGGGGCCTGTGAAATAGTGAGGCATGTGAAAAAGTGTGACCTGTGACTGAAAAAGCGGGGCGTGTGAGATAGTGAGGCCTGTGAAAAAGTGTAGGTCACTAAACATGGGTATAAACACAGAATACAGAACATGTTCCAGTTAAAGATAGGGCAGGGCAGACCATATTCTCGCCAAAGGTAGGGCAGTGCAGACCATATATTGGTTAAAGGTAGGGCAGTGCAGACCATATATTGGTTAAAGGTAGGGCAGTGCAGATCATATATTGGTTAAAGGTAGGGCAGTTCAGACCATATATTGGTTAAAGGTAGGGCAGTGCAGACCATATTCTGGTTTAAGCTAGGGCAGTTGAAACCATATATTGGTTAAAAGTAGGGCAGTGCAGACCATATTTTTGTTAAAGGTAGGGCAGTGGAGACCATATATTGGTTAAAGGTAGGACAGTGGAGTCCATATTGTAGTTAAAGGTAGGGCAGTTGAGACCATATTCTCGCCAAAGGTAGGGCAGTGCAGACCATATTATGGTGAAAGGTAGGGCAGTGCAGACCATATATTGGTTAAAGGTAGGGCAGTGGAGACCATATTCTATTTAAAGGTAGGGCAGTGGAGACCATATTCTAGTTAAAGGTAGGGCAGTGCAGACCATATTCTAGTTAAAGGTAGGGCAGTGCAGACCATATTCTAGTTAAAGGTAGGGCAGTGCAGACCATATTCTAGTTAAAGGTAGGGCAGTACAGACCATATTGTAGTTAAAGGCAGGGCAGTTCAGACCATATATTGGTTAAAGGTTGGGCAGTTCAGACCATATTGTAGTTAAAGGTAGGGCAGTTGAGACCATATTCTAGTTAAAGGTAGGGCAGTTGGGTCCATGCCTGAGCAGCTCCCACACCTGTCTGTGTCTATGTAGGTCACCACTCTGTCGTTCTGCATATAGACTCTCATGTATGGAGCGGTATATGTTGACCGGCTCATAATAAAGAGAGAGAGGGAGCCTGTCTGCCACTGAAACCAGATCGATGCAGCCCTGACACTTAGCATCTTCACTCTCCTGCCCCGTGTTGTAGGGCACAGAGTGATTGCTGGTTCTGCTATCATCCACCAGGAAATTGTACGATAACGCCACTGTAGTCAGGGGGCAACCACTGTTATCAATTGTTATAATCCGTAGATAACATTGAGACAAAGCAAATGTTCCTTCATGGCAAGGCCGAAAGAATATTTTTGATAAAATTCATTAAAAATTGGTCCCGCCAGTTGGAGTTTTAGATGGCGTCGGGGACAAGATGGCCGCCTCCATAGCACAATAGTTATGTGCCCTATAGTTTAGTTCATTCACTCCACATCGACGGCTAGGTTTAGAGAACTGAACATGATGAGATATGGTGAGATAAGGTTATTGCGGCAAATAGTGGCACAAACTGGAGGTGTATCTTTGTAAGTTTGTGTGTATTTTGTGTAGTGTGTTTATGTGATGTTCTTTGTACTGAATTTTGATGACTCTGTATGGAAGAACGCATTGGAATATGAGTGAATGCATTCCATCGAAAGTACTAAATTTTCTATATTTTTTCAAACAACAATATTGGGATAACTATCATCTTGATGAATATAAGTTAGAGTAATAATAATATAGATTTATACAATACGGCCTACATAAAACCAGAAATCGAACTCAGTTAAAATTTCCGATAAAGAACATGATACGAATTCAATTCAGTCAAGTGTACACTGTTTTCTCATAATACATCTGTGAAAAAATATTGTATTATCACACCCCTGGTTCAAAATGGCCAAATGGATAACAGAAAAAAAACGGTAATTACTGCCATGCCATGGTGGATGTGAGATGAAATCATATGGCGATTGACAAATCAGCGGCCAGGATTTCAGAGAAAAGATAAGACATCAACATGGTGATTCAAACATTCCTAACTAGATTTTTAAAGTAATTTGAATCATTTTGATATCGTGATGCTATTTATCGGCATTGAAAGGGATGAGATAAATCCAGAACCACACTCGAATCATAAAATAGACAACATTCCACTTGTTTGGATACACCATAATCGTCACTCGGCTTCTCCTTTATGATGATTGCAGTGCATCCAAACTCATGGAGTACTGTGTATTTATATTATTCTCGATCCAGTTCTATATAACTATTCAACAATGTATAAAAAATACATCCAGATTGTATCAAATAAAAGAATAGGAGAAGAGATGGGTGAAATTTGTTTTTACCTTGATTTTAATCTGCTGTATTTGTATTTGTATTTGAGAACCACGAAGTATAAAATGGGATTCACACGGTGGGACAAATGGACCTGAGACTAGTGTACTTCACACCTTTGCACCAGTCGGCTACTATTTCCAACTGGGAACAAAGTTTCACAGATTGGGGTGTTCTACAGTCTCAGGGGAACATGGCGGATTCAATTCACATGAGAAGATTTAACAGGTACATAGTCTCAACCCTACACCCCTACACAGGGTACACAGGGTACACAGTCGCCGACTCAGGGTACTTCCCCGTGTGAATAGGTGTTATTTGAGACCGCTGAGACTCACAGATTGGGGGAGAACGTGTGAAATACATTTGTCTCACCAAAATGTCCCTCTAAATTTTAAACCTGTTTAAAGTCAAAATCTCATGAGATTCTGTTCCTTGTTAGGGGCGATTGTCGCCGACAATTGCAAGAGAAAAAAGTTGTCTCAGCAAAATGAAAGCCTGTCATTCACACGAGGAGATTGTGTTCCAGTACCGAATCTCAACAGGATTTGTCTCAGACAAACGGCCTGTGAGGTACATGAATCCCACCGTGTGAATCCCGTTTCACATTACCGCGGGCAAATCGAGTAGCAGCTATCAGTCTCACAGACTATTGTTTAAATATCACCGTTGACGATACAACAATGTAGTATTTATGAGCATATATATATAGGACTGCTCCAGATTCTATCAATACTTTATGAGATTGCACGATTGGGTCCATGCAAATGCAGATCAGTGTGCTTTATGTATGGGAAATTCCAGACACTGCTTATCAATCTAATTAGAAACTATATGATGTGTATCCTTCAAGCCAGGCCCACTTAGACTGGCTCCAGTCCCTGCATCTTAGCCAGGCATAGATGTATGTTGTAACCCCAAACATAAAATGTAAGTTATACTATAATACCATAATGTTATCATACTTGTGTAGCTATACATATAGCAAAGTAAGCGGAACAACATCGTTTTCCCTGTAGGGTTGTTTTCTCTGACCACCCATGCATATTATGTTAATTAAGAAATTGTATATACGTTGTTTCAAAATCATGCCAAATGAAAAATGTAAATGACTACATACGAATAAAAGTATAAATAAAAGTTTAAAAAAAAAAAAAAAAAATCTCCAGTGTCCCACTTAGACTGGCTCCAGTCCCTGCATCCTACGGCTACCCTCCTCGCTGTAATACTGGCTCTAGTCCCTGCATCCTATGGCTACCCTCCTCGCTGGGATACAGGCTCCAGTCCCTGCATTCTATGGCTACCCTCCTCGCTGGGATACAGGCTCCAGTCCCTGCATCCTATGGCTACCCTCCTCGCTGGGATACAGGCTCCAGTACATGCATCCTATGACTACCCTCCTTGCTGGGTTACAGGGACTGGTACAATCGGTAATGGTGTTGGATTTCTGGCACTGTTTAGCGCCAGTATTCCATACACTCTCCATACATATATCCTGGCTACTGGTCAGGATATTTGATGGGAGATTGATACCCTATCACTTTGATCTCAATCGGGTCTCAGTTAGGAGCAGGCGGAATTTATTGCTATGACAACACAGGTGGCCAGAGTACTGGAGGAAGGGAGAGGGAGTGGTAGGAGGATGTATAGGGTTACAGGGAGCGGCTTTGGGCCATAAACAGCAGATTTCGTTCATAGTAGACAAGTCTTTGTTTCATGGGCCAGTCGGAGAAGGATACATACATGTACTTTAATGAACTTAATCCTACACCTAAAAAAATACTGAAAAAAATATGGAAACGGGGTAGGATAAAATCTAGACGCCACTCGTTTGAGATTGAGTTTATTTATGCCACTCATTTTGTTGGCTCCGTAATGTCACTCGTCTTCAACTTGTGAAATTATGGAGCCAACAAAATGCGTGGCATAAATAAACTTAGACTCAAACTCGTGACGTCTCTTGATATTATTCTGATTATTTTAATCATTTAATGAATGGTCATGATCAAAGACTTGAGCAAGTCTATGTCCCACTGTGTCCCTCCCTTCACACCCCAGTCTCATCACTCATATCTGTCTCCTGTATGCCTGGCTTCATTCCCTACAGTCACACTCAAAACCCCATTACACAGTCCCTCCAATATCATTGCGCATCTCACTAAATGCTCATATAGGGAACAGAGTCATTGCTAGTTCCACCATCATAGAACGGACTGCAATACTTGTAGGGGCATGGAGAACGAGTTCCTATTGTTAAACATATGAGATAAAATACCAGGGATGAGATGATATTGACTTCGCCCCGCCCATTATGACGATTATCTGCATGCTGTGTGCTACAGGACAATATTGTCACATAGAACGGAGGTACCAGAAGAGACGTTCTAGTGAGACTTAAAGAGTATTGATTTTGGGACGTGTATAAAGTGGGATTCACAAATGGGATTCATGCACCGCACAGGGTGTTTGTCTGAGACAAGGCTGTTGAGATTGTGTACTGGATTCTCCTTGTCTGAATGGTGGGGTTTTCGTTTCATTTCTCAGTACATGTTTCTATCTATCACTGCCTTGTATTGTCTCCCCTCCCTTGTCGATGCCTGTGTTCTGCAATCTCCTTTTCCTTTTCCCTGCAAAGTAAATCAGTCTTCTGTATCTTTCCTCTCTCATGCAATCTCCTCTCTCTGCCCTCCCTTCTCTCCTACCACTCACACCTACCTCTCTCCTTTCTCGTTTCCCCTCTTTCAGTTTCCCTTTCTCCTATCTCCCTCTTCTCCCCCTCTCTCTCCACCCTCTCTCTCCTGCCTTTTCACCTCTCCCACCACCCTCTCTCTAACCTCCATCACCTAGCCCTGTCACTACTCTCCCTCTCCCTCACCTCTCTCCCTCACAACACTCTCCCAACCTCTCTCTCACCCCTCCCTCATCCCTCTCTTACTACTCTCTCTCACCTCTCTCTCCCACACCTCTCTCTAACTCCTCTTCCACACCTTTCTCTCACCTCTCTCACCTCTCACTATCACCTCTCTCTCTCTCTCACCTCCTTCTCTCACTACCCTCACCCCACTCTCCTCCCTCTCTCACACTTCTCTCCCTCACCTCTCTCTCACCTCTATCTCTCCCCACCCTCTCTCTCCCCACCCTCTCTCTCACCACCCTCTCTCTCACCTCTCTGTCTCTCAACACCCTCTCTCTCACCACCCTCTCTCTCACCTCTCTGTCTCTCAACACCCTCTCTCTCACCATCCTCTCTCTCACCACCCTCTCTCTCACCACCCTCTCTCTCACCACCCTCTCTCTCAACCCCCTCTCTCTCAACACCCTCTCTCTCACCACCCTCTCTCACCACCCTCTCTCTCACCACCCTCTCTCTCACCACCCTCTCTCTCACCTCCCTGTCTCAACACCCTCTGCCTAATCTCTCCCTCACTCTAACCTCTCTGTCTCGCCAACCTCTCTCTCACCTCCCTCTCTCTCACCCCCCTCTCTCTCACCACCCGCTCTCTCACCTCTCCTCTCTCTCATTACCCTCTGTCTCCCTCTTCACGATTGTGAACTCGATGCTCCAGCTGCGAGTAAGGACCACGTTCACCACAACGATAACCAGTCGCACCATCTTCCCTGTGTTCCCAGTCTATGAACCCCCTCCCACCCACCCCCACCCTCCCACCCACCCCCCACTCACCCCGCCCTATCTGCCTTTAAACCGCTGAATCTTTCACGCGCCCAATCCATCAGCTCCTCAAAACACTTGGGATATTTGACACAAGAAACATTTGAGGAGAGGAATTAGGCAATCGCTGCGGCGGCTGCTCGTGTTTCTTAGGCGTATTAGGCGGAGGGGGCGGGGGCGGGGGGAGGGCCAGGAATGATGACGAATGAGGCTTGGATGAATCTCCGAACCAAAATAATTTAATATGAGCCGTGCTGGGGATTAAAGCCACCGTATTATTGTTGGTGTTTCTCTAATAGGGGGCACTCATAGGGTCTACATACAACCTGCTGCGGTGTGCTATGGAAGATTTTTTATCCACCTATTATCCACCTACCAAGCTCAGTGGCCAAGTGGTAAGGGTGTTCGCCTCGAGCATGGGAGGTCGTGGGTTTAAATCCCGGCCGGGTCATACGAAAGACTTACACAAAAATGGTAACCACTGCCCATTCGGCTTAACACCCGCCATTAGAATGAGGAGTAGGGGTCTAGGACCCGAGTGGAAAAACGGCTATATAGCCGAATTCTGTGATTGTGTAACACAATATTCCCTTAAAAATTGCTTTAAAAAAAAGAATAAAAATACAAAGTGTCCATAGAAAACACGGGTATACATCTACGTTCCCGGAGCATTCGGATATATGTTGTAAACTCCAGCCTGCAAAGGCCGGCGTATGCAAAATGATAGTGCGTAAGAAAAATATAGTGCATACCTAAATGAACTAATATCTGGTTGCCACTTGTCAGGAAGAGGTGGAGAGTGAATATTATTAATACAATGCCCAGAAAGATGACTTAAAACTTTTAAAAAGACAAGCTTATTGATTGGGCCATGATAAGTATTTTTTGGTGTTGATTCTCATTTCGATTCGTATTTGTCATATCACTAGATATCACAATATAACAGTAGCGAGACATTATATTTGTGTCTGCATAAGAATTCTTATGTACAAAGGTAGACATATCATCTATAGACACCCTGAATCTTTGCATTTGTCAAATATTGATATTCTGGTGAATTACAACAAAATAACCGAAGATCATCCAAATGATATATCAAGCAACATGAATGGAAAAAACCGGCACTTACAAATCAAAAACATGTTTTTTTGTTTTTTTTAAGTCTTTTATTTTGACTGGAAGAGCTCATTTTTTTTTAAAACTGGTTTTCATGCTCGGCCAGTAATTTGGTAATCAACAGTACTTATACAGAAAGCAAATATTTTGACGATGCGTTCGTTACAGGCAGCAATATAAACAAAATATATGTTGCCTACTACTAGAATGAGGAACTATATATATCTGGAAGATTGATATATCTTTTTTTCAGTTCAGATAAGAAGGGTTCTATCGATCAGAACCTGTGGTACACTCCATTTGTTATGAAGCACTAAACTAGATTGGATTCACGCGATGCCCTTAACCCAAACCCTACTGCTTGTTTGCGAAGACAATGTCAGGTATGATAAATTGATGCTGGATCATAAAAGCGGCCATGGACATGTTGTAAAGAGACTGGGTATGCCTCTACACAAATATTTGTACCAATGGTTTCTAGACGAAACCAGGGCCCTGTTGAATAATCTAGGGTCCTACATATAACCCTATTTCTGTATGCTATAGACAGCCAGAGACGATATGGGTCAATTTTATTCAACACTTATAGACGATCTTGTGGATGTCTGATAATGTCCTAGCAAACAAACTTAAATATTATCAAACGATAACCCTTGTACAAAGGTACTGAAGTATCTCTATGTAAGATCTGAGATTATTCAACGGCCCCCAGATTCGGAGAATAGATGTGTGGTAAGATATAATGAGCACAGTATTCAGATTCGATACTGCTTGGAAGGAGAACAATTACACTGTAAAGAAATACGGCTGTCGTTATGTGTATTCGAGTGTCTGCCTCATGGTAAATAACCATATAAAATAAAGAAAGAAACTGATGAGTGTTTGGTCTGTGTCCCCGTTCACCATCCAGTTTGGAGTGTGCAGTAATTTGAAGGAGGGAAAAGCGAGTGAATATTCCGAGGCGCTCCAAAGAAGATAACGAACGGGGACCTGGACCAAACAAGAATACGTTTTTGATTTTATCTTAGCCTACAGACATTTATCTGTTTATCCCCAAATAAGTATGCGTTACCATACTAACAAGCCTGTTGAGTAGGAGTTTTTACTGGCTCGTTCATTTGTTTTACCTGACTTCATGATGTCGCCACACACGATTGCATGTCTTCTCTCTTTGATAATGAGCTCCTGTTATTTGATGATCTAAACAGGAGGAAATCTGATATATGATGGAACGATCTAAAGGGATGATTTGAAACAGGTGATAGATCAGTCTAAAGGGGATAGCCTCCAGCAGGTGATGGGTCAGCCTAAAGGGGATAGCCTCCAACAGGTGATGGGTCAGCCTAAAGGGGATAGCCTCAAACGGGTGATGGGTCAGCCTAAAGAGGATAGCCTCCAACAGGTGATGGGTCAGCCTAAAGGGGATAGCCTCCAACAGGTGATGGGTCAGCCTAAAGAGGATAGCCTCCAACAGGTGATGGGTCAGCGTAAATAGGGTAGCCTCCAACAGGTGATGGGTCAGCCTAAAGAGGATAGCCTCCAACAGGTGATGGGTCAGCCTAAAGGGGATAGCCTCAAACGGGTGATGGGTCAGCCTAAAGAGGATAGCCTCCAACAGGTGATGGGTCAGCCTAAAGAGAATAGCCTCCAACAGGTGATGGGCCAGCCTAAAGAGAATAGCCTCCAACAGGTGATGGGCCAGCCTAAAGAGAATAGCCTCCAACAGGTGATGGGTCAGCCTAAAGGGGATAGCCTCAAACGGGTTATGGGTCAGCCTAAAGAGGATAGCCTCCAACAGGTGATGGGTCAGCCTAAAGGGGATAGCCTCCAACAGGTGGTGGGTCAGCCTAAAGATAATAGCCTCCACCAGGTGATGGGTCAGCCTAAAGGGGATAGCCTCCAACAGGTGATGGGTCAGCCTAAAGGGATAGCCTCAAACAGGTGATTGGTCAGCCTAAATAGGATAGCCTCCAACAGGTGATGGGCCAGCTTAAAGAGGATAGCCTCCAACAGGTGATGGGCCAGCCTAAGGAAAATAACCTCAAACAGGTGATATGTCAGGCTAAAGAGAATAGCCTCCAACAGGTGATGGGTCAGCCTAAAGGGGATAGCCTCCAACAGGTGATGGGTCAGCCTAAAGGGATGGCCTCAAACAGGTGATGGGTCAGCCTAAAGAGGATAGCCTCCAACAGGTGAGGGGTCAGCCTAAATTGGACGAACAGGTGATGGGACGACATAAAGACATTAAAGGTTGTTCTTCATTAATAGAATATGCACTCAGTGTTCTCTACTTTAATTTCTGGGTTACAGTGGCACCAGGCTGAGACTTGTATTGATCATGGAAGGAGATGGCATGACTAACGGCGTCGGAGGGCTATGCTTTATTGGCTGCTTAATGGTGTTTTATGTCCAATAAAAAAGCCATGGTCGTACAAGACATTTATGTAGCAGGAAAGTAGGAAACACAGGACATTGAATGATACGTGAACCAGGGGCCCGTTTAATAAACTAGGATCGTACATCAAGACCCTTTTCTGTACCTCGTACAAGGGTTATCGTTTAATGTTATTTACGTCTGTTCACTAAGATGGTATTGGTCATCCATAAGGTCATTCATATGTGATGAATAAAGTTTTATCTCACCACTGGTATTTTTTCTTCATACACTTAACATTGGGAACTGGTATCCAACGCCCAAGAGATATGTAAGAAAAAAATCCACTGGGTGATTATGTCTCAAATGTTAGCCCATTAGTCAATATGGAGGGTAAGATACATTCAGAAACCCAATAAAGTTTGGGGTCAGAGCTCGTACCCATCTCGTTTGAATCGCTACGGAATTCACGCGGCTTCGCCTTGTGAATTATGACACGATTCATACTCGAATGGATACAAGCTCTGACCTGAACTTGTATAAGTTTCCTCTATTGAGTCAATTGACCCACATCGTCCCTGGGTCTCCATGGCGTACAGAAAATGGTCTACTTATAGGATCCTAGATTATTAAACGGGCCCCTGGGACCTGTTTCTCTAGTTTGGTGACAAAAATGTTAAGTGAGACATGAAAAGCGGCAGCAACATTGCAAGCAAGAATGGACAAAACAAAGTCTCGTTTCATAATGAAGAGTATTGATCGATCCGCATACACGGTAAGTAAAAATTAATCTCAATTCCTAAAAAAAACTGTAGACATAATGTGACAATATCATAAATCCAATATGATGTGTGAATCCTGTGATGTGTAGATTTGTCTAATTCTTGTGAAACAGGACACACCGTGTTTGGGGTCTGTCTTTTCCTAAGGGCAGTTATTTGTGTTGTCACGAAACTAAACAACCCCAATCTGTCTGTATGGTGTCACAGACATGTCACGAAACTAGTGAAACAGGTCTCAGGTCCTCAGACTCAGTCTCACACACCTTACCACTGTCCTACACCCCTCTCCCTGCCACCCTGTCGTTTGTGGGTTGCTATGGACACGGGTATAAGGGGGTTAAAGGTGTCGGGGGTGGCACTAAGGTAGCGGTACAGGTGTGCTTCCAGCGTCTCAATCAACCCTCCTCCTGGCAGCCTGCCAATTAGGTCAGCAGGATGTGACGTCAGTACACGCATGCGCGCCGACACGCAGACTCAGAGACGCCTGGTATTCAAATGGACGCCCACACTCTCCAAGCAGCTCACTCTCCGAGCATGGCACTGCTCCACTTAGACTGGTTCCCTGCCTTATTAAACAATGGGACAGGTAACGCCCAACGAGAGGAACGTGTGGTCGACCTTGAACTTGTTTATAATGTACCATGAAATGATTCCTGTGAAGCCTCCCGCAACAGTAAAACTAAAGAAATCAATGTATTTTATATAATTCACTCACTCACCTTAAGAGTAACACTGTTTGTAAGTATCCACTTTTGATCGGACATTTAGTATGTTTACTATACTTAACTGTAATTGGTTTACACAATAATTGTGAAAACTATATAACTGATCTGCAAATGCATATGTAAAATACCATTCTTATGTTTTTATTCGGGTTGATGTTGTTTTATACTGTTTTTATATTGTTGCCCACAAACGTGGAAGAAGGACGTATGTATAGACGAATGTTCTGTGAATAAACCTATCAAAAAGAAAGAAGTTATATCAACCTTTCTTAAGGTAATTTAGAATAAATTATCAGAATGTTTCTTCAAAAAGATAACAGCTTTCGCCACACCTTCTAGCGGGTAAACCAGCGTAAAAATGGCGGCTTCTACCCATGATGCATTAGAAAAATGGCGGGCATTAACCATAATGTACTAAAAAATGGCGGGCATTTTTTTCCTTTATTTCAATTTGCACTGTAAAGAGGTATATATAATTAACCTCTGCATAGCGGATTTTCAGGCCAATTTTGATTAACATCATTACCTGGCCTTATATGTGAGTGAACACATAAGCCAGGCTTCCAGGGTACGCTCCGCCCAGCCTGACTAGTCACATCTATCTGGATTTAGAACACAGGTCATGTTTGTCATCAAACTAATATTGATGCCGCCCTGCCCCGGTGCTGTTTGAGATGTTTTGTCTCACTTTGGAGACACATAATTTAGGTCCATTTCCATTGGCTGATTTCTCTGCACCAATCTACCACCGACGGACTTTTGGCACGGCTGACCCAAAATCGGTCAATGGAAACGACCCAGCTTGTGAAATGACCCACAACTTTTTCTGCTTAGATTATGCAATGTGGCACCTCCCACCACTGAGTGAAAGCTTGGTCACTGAGTGAAATCTACTTCATGCATCCCTCTCATAAGATCTTACACTCTCTCAATGGTTTTCTATACAAGGTTCTCACTACTCTATGGGAGACGAATTCTTAACGAACTAAGCTTAGAGCCTTGAGAATCCACTGGCACACAATATTCCTGCTAGTTGGCATCATTGAGATTATAGGAATCTTTGGGTTGCATTAATGTATGTCTTTAGCACGAGAGGCAGGCCAGTGGATTCTCAAGGCTCTAAGCCTAGTTCATAAAAAATTGTACTAATATAGGACGTAGTGAGAGTACAGAATACCACTTAGAGAGCGTGATATCTTATGAGAGGGGTGCACCGTCACCACTTTTTCGATACCGACGCACAGTCAGTGGCACCACCGACAGACTTTCTGGGTAACTCAAAAAATCTACGCCGTTTTCGTCAGCCAATGGAAACAGGCCTTATAAACACGGCAGGCTTCCCTCCACGTATGACCCAGTTTTAACAGGTTCTCATAAAAATAGAACACCCTTAAAATGAGTCCGGCAGCGTGAGGCTTAATGCAAATTATTCAAAAAGAGAAGTTTTTAAAACGCTCAGAGCGTGTGAGCACCCATATCACTTCCAGCTACTATTTCCACTCTGGACTTATGCTGATCTTGACTGTTTTACTACGCATTAAATAAATACTTCTTGTGCCACGTGAGATGCAATGCTGCAATCTTTCATTCCCTCAAATCCCCTGATCTCATCTTTCCTTGTAACAATAATCAAGAGAATGTGTATGTCTATATGTGAATGTCTGTTATTTTGTCGCGTAGGCTTAATATTGGGAACTCGTGGAACTCGTGAAAATGATGACTTTGACCCAAACTTGTGTGTTTCTTCTTTGATATTGCATCAGACATCAACAGTGACCTGACGATTTGCGGTAAAAGTGAGGAAAATCCATGCTAATTCAGATCAGTACTTTATCTGGGGTCCGTTAGTCCTAGAAATGTGGGATTGTTTTGTTTGTTGGTTGGTTTGATTTAACGTCCAGTTAACCATTGCAGGCTCTTACCAGACTTTCTCAAGATTATTTTACACCACAAGGGTGGGGATCGAATCTATGTAGTGAATTTAGGTAAAAATATCAACCCTACCCATTTACCGAGGTGAGAGTTCTTTTAGTTCTCACACCACATAGACACGGTATGAGAAGGACTGGCCTTTGATATAGCAGTAAGTCTACCACTGCTCGCAATGAAGGAGAAAGGTGGCTGCAGTGGGACTAGAGACCACAAAGTCCTACAACCTTGGAATTACAACTCCAGTGCTGTAACGACAGAGCAAACCCTCCACCCCTAGGATTTGTGGGGAAAGCGTTGCTCCAGTAATATCAGATCATATTGTTATTTTCATGTTATATTGCTACTTTCTACAACACCACATTTTCAGTGACATGGATAAAAGGTTCATTAGATTTTCAATTGAATATAGATGGCGACATAGTTATGATGCGATCCGCAAAGAATCTTCAAGAACGGTTTCGACCGCGGGTCGCTATTCTGCGATCTGCATAATGTGGAGCAACGGCCCCCCTGATCCCCGAGCTGGGATGATGAATCTACACCTCACGCACATAGATGTGTCTTCTTGTGACATTACTCAGACGATACAGCCCGGCAATGACCTTCTCCTGCACAACTTCCTATTTAAGCCTCAACTAATGCTGACATTACCTGACCTTTATGAAATGCTACCTTGCAGGAGACTCTTAATGCAATGCAGTATCTTCACAACTCAATCCCAGAATACCCGTGACTTATAATCCCGATTCCTATAGCTCAGACGTAGGTCTGGGTTTTATCCAATAGACAGTAAACAAGTATTGATTAAAAGTTTTCTTAAGTGGAGTTATAAGAAAAAGTCAGCAATCGTATCAGAATTATCCGGTACTGTTATCATGATATTAAATGGTTCGGTACAGTGATACTGAGCTTCATGAAACAGCAATCAGTTTAATTCAGCTGGGGATCTTTCCTCAATGCTCCACAAAGCATCCACTGCACGAAACTTACCGCTTTACATATGTATCCGAAATGCGTCTAACAGTAGGATTTTGCGTCTAGAAGTTAGACCTGTTATCCGTCTCGTAGACGCCTTATCTAGTGGCGTATATACGTGTCCACGGTGCGGTCTTATATACGTTCCCACTGAGTCAACCTGTACAAACGCGGCTGACGGCGGGCGGTGGGCGGTGGGCGGTGGGCGGTGGGCGGCGGGCAGCGGGGGGCTTCTCACAGAAGCTGGCTGGTGGTGGTGTGGGGTGCTGGGGGGGCGGTAGGGGGGTGGGGTTGGGAGGTTGCGGGTGGCGGGTCAGTGTTGGTGTATCCTCTACCAACACCCACAGGACAGGGCGGGCCGTGGGTCGCATTTTTGTTTTTTTTGGTAACATACGCCTGGTGTATATATATTGCGCAGAGTATTTTTATCTTAAATATGCCAGGCGTGAAAGACAGCTAAGTCGCGCGCATCTACATATGGAAACTGTCTCGTAGACGCCCGAAATGTAGACGCGTATAAGAGGTGTATACAAATATAAACAAGCCACGATACAGCCGATACATGCGTTATCGCGATGGCGTATATATATATGTAAAATGGTGGTTTTCGTGCAGTGCTCCCAACATGACAAATTGCTGTACCAGGAAGGGGCATTGGTTTACTTGCACATACATTGAAAATGTATGAGGAACCAGTAATCCATGACCCATTACATAAAACCAGTCAGATAACATAACTGTGGTATACGGATTCAAATCTGTGATATATCGCCTCAAAATCATTGTATACAGGAAAATAGTACCTTTCTGCCATAGAGCGAGAAAATTGTCCCTGTTATTATACCCTTTAATATGGCAATTACTGGGGTTAATTTATTTGAAAAGATGGATAATAAGTACAACAAATGATGGTAATGTGGACAGCCAGCTCTGTAAACCACTCGAGGTTGACGTTGTTTATATATATATATATATATATATATTTGTGTGTATGACTTATATATGAGCATGCTTTTGTGAAGAAAGCGTGGTACGTTGTTAAATCAGGTAATCATATCAATGAGACACAAGAGCTACATCAAGTTCCAATGTAATCCATGTGAGGAAGCGACAGCTCTGTATTGCATGCAGTGGAACGATCGGGATTAAAAGGCAGTTTGCCTGTATCAGAGTCCTATGTAAAATTCACACAGTGGGATTCATGAACCTCACAGGGTTAAAAATCTCAGGAGATTATGTTCCTTGTTAAGTGGGATAAACAGGGTGGGATTCATGTACCTCACAGGGTTAAAAATCTCATGAGATTCTGGTCCTTGTTAAGTGGAATTCACACGGTGGGGTTGATGTACCTTACAGGGTTCAAAATCTCATGAGATTCTGTTACTTTTTAGGGGTAAATGTCTTAAATAATAATAGGGAGAAAATATTTCTCGGGAAAATGGAACAATTCTTGACGAAGAGATTGTGTTTTAGTACAGAATCTCAGCAGGATTTTTCTCAGAAAAAACACGATGTGAGGTACATGAATCCCACTTTACAAGGTACAGAATTCAGCAGGATCTGTCTGAATCCCACCGTGTGAATCTGCCCTGGGACATCTTTTTCTAAACATATTACGCACAAGTTAATGATGTATCTATTCAACGCGAAAAAAATATGGTTTAAAGGTTGTGCTGGGATACAAACAGATGACTATGAGACTGAAGGGGGTGTTCCACTGGACCGACGGTAGCCGATTCCGTAGCCAGACAATCGTCGATTATTATCGGATGCCCTAGAATTTCTCAAATCTTAGAAAATGGTCATTTATTAAACTATTATTATCAGAATTAAATGAATTACAATACGTGAGCTTCCTCTTAAGGGCCCAGGAACAATTGATCGGGTGAGAAATCGGCCTGGTGGATTTTGCCCTTAAGATGTTGCTCGGGTTAAATCCCACACAGTATCTGTGGTGCGCACCTCGAACCAAGTTATTTCTTTCTATGAAGATACTAGAAGCAGAAATACTTGTAAGGAATATTCATAGCATACAAATTGATAACAATACCAGCTTTATGTTCCTTGCATTTTTCAAAAATACACAAAAATGGAAATAGGAAAATGGAAAATTGGCTTCGAGATTATGATATAATACACTCTCCAAGCAGTACAAAAGATCTAGTAGAAGAATAACAAACAGTTCTCGCTAATGGATCAAGGTGGTTACATATTTAACAAGACCAGAGCGAACGTAGTGTAGCTCTGGCGGCCAGTCTCCCATATTCTCCTATATTCAACGAAATGTTTAAAGGCGTTGACCACTGAAACACCAAAGCAATACCCATCTTCTAGCTCCCCAGTCATATGGCGGTTTATGATGGTGAGGAGGGGAGGGGGAGGGGGAGGGGGGAGGAGGGAGGGGGGTATGGATTAACCCGCCGACCAATCTCTCGTGATTTCCCGCGATGCCCGTTATTTATGTCACGTGTTGTATTTTCACAGCGGCGCGGGGTATGCCGGGAAAAGTGCGGTCGCGCCTGCGCACAATGGCTTTAATTTTAACAGCGAAACGCAATCAGAGTTGAAGGGGAGAATTACTGCCCCAACCTGTCATTAGTAAGCCCCCGGAAGTCGGGGACCTGCCGTGCCCCTCCTTTTAGCCCGGCCAGGCCTGTACCCCGCCCCTCTCCTGGCCCGCACCCCGCCCCTCACCCCGCCCCTCACCCCGCCTCACCCCGCCCCCACCCCGACTTCCACGGCCACCGACACGCGACCCCAGGACGCCTGCAGTGGACAGTGGACTGGTCAGTCGAATACTGGAGAACTCGACCCGTGAAAAACTCGACTCGCAATGTAATGGACCCGTGCAAAAACTCGACCCGAAAGGAACTCGACCTTTGCAAAAAACTTGACCTGTAACAACCTTGACCTGTGAAAAATGTGACCCGTAATTAACTCGACCCGTTTTATTAACTTGACCCGTAACGCACTCGACTTGTTTTAAGAACTCGACCCGTGACAAACTCAACCCGTTTTAAATCTTTTCGACTCAAGTGTCTCAACTGTAGAGGGATACTATATTCAGTAGTTAGTATGTTATCTTGGCTTCAAATGTGCTCTTCTCTGGGGAAGAAAAAAAAAGAAAACAATTTCCCTAACCTTATCCCTAACCCTAACGCTTTCCCTATCCCTTTCCCTAACCTTAACATTAATCCTTTCCCTAACCCTATTCCTAACCCTAACCCTTTCCCTATCCCTTTACCCAAAACCTTTCCCTAGCCCTATCCCTATCCCTAACCCTAACCCTAACCCATCCCTAACCTTAACCTAACCCTTCCCCTAACCCTATCCCTAACCCTATCCCTAACCCTGATCCTATCCCTTACCCCTATACCTTACCTTTACCCTATCCCTACCCCTAACTAGTCAGACCTTTCCTTCTATATGAAAATATCTTATTCATAAGTATCTATAACTAGTCTAGTTCTCCAATCGTTTTCTCCAACCCGGATCGAGTTCTCCTTCCAACTGCAGGTCGGTTTCGTTTCGGGTCGAGTTCTCCAGTAACCGGTCAGTCAATTGACCACCTCCCACACCCTCCTCACCATCGTCCCCACCCCGCCCAACTCCTGCCCCTTTATCGGCAAGCGGCCAAGGTCGTCGGGCTGTCCCAATTGTCGCCGCTATGAAAACAGGCGGCGGCGGGCCCCGGCCCTTTCAGCCGGGCTCCCCCCGACTCCCTTCCCGGCCATCGTGTATGCAGGGAGACTGTAGAAACCGGCCCGCCAGTCTGTCTACCTTTCCCGCGCAATTAGAACCAATCACTGATATCCACAGAGCGGTTGGCCGCCTAGTCAGCCGTAAGGGGCTTTCCTATAGGCTGGCGGCCAGTAAGGTCAAAAGAGGCGCCCAAGCCTGCACAGATGCACTCTCCTCCCAGATCTTTCGCGGCGCTAGCGCTGGCTTGATCTCTGCAACAACCCAAAGCTGGTTCCCTGGGTGTCCACTAAAGACAAGGAAAACCAGCCAACATTTCAGATTTAAGACGGGGTAACTGTCAAAGGTTATACAAGTCAAACAGTTCATATATCATGAGTATAGAAATATGGGAATTGTGAAAGGAGCTTCACAGACAATCCAGCTGTTTCTTTTTCAGACTTAAACCATTTTGTAAGGGGAATCCACAGTTGATTAGACTGCCCCTTCAGAGGAGCACATGGGCATGTTGACAATACAAAACCCTGTAACACCTGAGGTGCTTTCCTCCATAGAAAGTAATCCCAGAGACTGTGCTTGGTTTGACATAAATAATAATAGACATGAGACTATTTTATTTACCATATAAATATGTTCATCTCTATTTACAAGTAGAACACAAGTAGAAGCCCTCAGAATTTAGGATATTTAAAAAATTGGCGTATGGGCCAGATTTTGACCCAAACTGGCATTTTGGGGCAGAGATACAAGCAGCCACAGGAAGTAGAGCCCAGGATCTCTGCTGGGAGAGTGGCCCCAGCCCCTACAAACACCTCTCCTATACAGGCTGTAGCTTTGTGTCGTGTGCCCCCAAACCACATCAAAGTTCTGGTGTGTATAATAGACCCCTCGAGCGTACGAACACATACACTGAACATAAATAATATATAATCTTCAACTCTATTCTCAAAACGAAGTATGGTTTTTTTTTATTTTATTAAAAAAAGGGCATTTTTCTGATCTGTTAGGCATAACGAGAAATAGTGTGAATGAAACAGGTTGATTTTTTTCTTCTTATTTTGACGTGGTAAATCAGAGTAATTCTGCGGTGACAACTAAACACTGTGTACGCAATGTGGTTAATAGGACCTCCCCATTGGTGCACAATTCACGCATGCGCACGCCTGACGGATATTGAGTTGATGAGTGACTGCTGCCTACTGCCTGCCTGCCACTGACCACCACCTACTGGCTACCACCCACTGACCACCACCCACTGACCATTGCCCACCCACTGCTACCACCCACTGACCACCACCCACTGACTGCCACCCACTGACTGCCACCCACTGACCACCACCCACTGATACCCACTGATACCACCCAGTGACCACCACCCACTGACTGCCACCCACCCACTGCCACCCACTGACCGCCACCCACTGACCACCCACTGATACCACCCACTGACCACCACCCACTGCCTGCCACCCACTGGCACCCACCCACTGACCACCCACTGCTACCACCCAGTGACCACCACCCACTGCCTGTCTGCCACTGACCATCATCCACTGAAAACTACCCACTAACTGCCACCCACTGACCACCACCCACTGACCACCACCCACTGACCACCACCCACTGTCCACCCACTGCTACCACCCAGTGACCATCACCCACTGACCACCACCCACTGACCAGTACCTACTGATCATTGACTACCACCTACTGCCCACTGCCTCCATCCCAGTGATCATCACCTACTTACCACTACCCACTGACCACCAAACACTACCACCGCCCGCTGCCTGTCACATAATGCTCACTGACCACAATCAACTGACAATCACCTACTGACAACCACACGCTGACTGCCACCCACTGACCACCACCCACTTGCTGCCACCCACTGACCACCACCCACTGCCCACTTCCTGCTACCCACTAGCCATACAAACATCTCGTCGAGGTCGCGGAGTCAATAATTCACAGAACAGATCCTCCCTCAGTAAAAACGTGACAGGGGCGGGCTAACGCGGAGACTCTGCGGGGACGCGGCCCGCCTAATTAGCGCTTTAATAAGCGCGGGAGTTGCATGTCGGCCGTGCATGCCCGGACCCCCGGCGCTGAATGGTTAAAGATAAATGATCCCAACACACGACATCAAAACCAAATCAATTTAGTTTGATTCGTGTTCTCGTCTCGTCTTCAAAGCGCCCGAACGGCAACAACATGGCGGATGTGGGGGATGGATGGGGGAGGGTGGGAGGGAGGGGGAGGGAGGGAGGGAGGGTGGGAAGGAGGGAGGGGAGGGAGGGTCAGGGGGCAGGGGTTCGGAAGGCGGGACTGGTTGTTACAACCCTGATGCTCCAGTGTAGTCCTATAGTTTGTTACTCTGCGATAAACCGTTATTATCGTCCACTAGTATCTGTTGAGCATGCGCGAGTATGCACAGTGTTGAAGTCCACGATTGGAGAGTGAAAAGTTTGCAGAAATTAAGCATATCACGACATATCACGACATGAAATTCTCATGTCTTACTAACAGTTTATGTTGATGAAATACTATTCTTTTCATTTATTTACATTAAAACGGGAACACTATGAAGGCTGTGGGGTGGGAGGGGGGAGGGAGGGAGGGAGGGTGGGAGGGAGGGTGGGAGGGAGGGTGGGAGGGAGGGTGGGAGGGAGGGAGGGGTGGGTAAGGTCAGGGGGCAGGGGATCGGAAGGCGGGACTGGTTGAGCGCCTCAAATTACCATCCAGATGCTCCGGCTGAGTCCCTGTCTAAAATTGGGCCTGTACTTCATGCGAGGGTTATCGTTTAATGATATTTAAGTGTGTTCGCTAAGACATTATCTTACCCCTTGTACAAGTTTAGCCATAGGAATAACGTTAGGAAAAAATACTGCATACTGCAATACTGCGCCATGGCCGTGGCGTAGTGAATACGAGATGACGTCATAAGCGATTGACCAATCAGCAGCCAGGATTTCAGAGAGAAGAGAGATTTAAACGTCCCTTACAGTGAAAGGGGTAAGATAAATCCAGAACCGCACTTAAATCGTAAATTAAACAATACTCCACTTGTATAGAGGTAATCGTCAGTCGGCTTCGCCTCGATGACGATAGCTGCCCATCCAAAAACGTGAAGTATTGTGTATTTATACATTATTATATACTTATGTCCGAATGTCTAATAAATACTGCCCGCTGCTGGGGGTGCAGTAATAATAATGTTCGTGCCCGCTGTGATGGCAATTTTGTATGTCATTAAAATGGTGTGTTTTTTCACCAATTAAAGGCATATTTTAATAAGCAAAGGTCCTCACTGTAGACGAAATGGTTCTCGTTCTCGATCAGTCTTCGTTTTTTCATACTGCCTTCCGCCTAGGGCGTCAGGCAGTATGAAATCGACGACTGACCTCAAACAGGAACCGTTTCGTCCACAGTAAGGACGTTTCCTAATAATTCTCGATGCAGTTCCAGATGAATATTAGCCATCCATAAGGTCGTCCATAAGTGTTGAATAAAGCTGACTCATATCATCCATGGCTCTCTATTGCATACAAAAAAGAGTCTTAATGTAAAATCCTAGATTATCAAACGGTTCCCAGCATAGAAGACATCCGGGGAATGCCGGTTGGGAATGATCATAATTAGTCCCCATGATGAATGGCGAGAGGTTAATTCCTGCTCCGGCCTAGATTAAAGCACAGCTGGTAATCAGGGGGTGGGGCGGTGGGCGAGGATATCACAGATAGAGAGGGATGATTATTTATATCCGTGTGAGGAGTGGGTTTCATCGAGATACAGGTCACAACAGAACATCAATGGTCTACCTACGACCTTTCACGTTGAGCACAGAACAAAGGCTGTATCCATGTTAAAACAACACATTCTGAAAACCACCATTTTACATATGAATGCGCCCGGCGTATATAAGTATGACTTTTGCGTATACAAGGTCGTTCTATTCCCCGTGTGTATACGCTTCATCTGTAGGTGGATATAAGTGTCCAGTGAAGAGGGCTTCACTGAGAGCGGGCGGGGGGAGGTGGTGGTGGGTAAGGTGGGGGTAGGGGGCGGCGGACGGAGGGTTTCGCACTGAGGACACCTATACTTCTCCCAACACAAATGGGCGGGAGGCAGCAGGGGGGGGAGGCTATTTCCTCTCATATACGCCGATTTGAAATACAGCCAAGACGCATTCATATATAAACCCTGGGCGTATATATATGAAAACAAATCAATATTCAGCCAATACATGCACTTCTGCGATGGCGTATATATATATATATATATATATATATATGAATAAAATGGTGGTTTTCGTGCAGTGATGATTATTTATATCCGTGTGAGGAGTGGGTTTCATCGAGATACAGGCCACAACAGAACATCAATGGTCTACCTACGACCTTTCACGTTGAGCACAGAACAAAGGCTGTATCCATGTTAAAACAACACATTCTGAAAACCATCATTTTACATATGAATGCGCCCGGCGTATATAAGTATGACTTTTGCGTATACAAGGTCGTCTTATTCCCCGTGTATATACGCTTCATCTGTAGGCAGATATAAGCGTCCAGGGAAGAGGGCTTCACTGAGAGCGGGCGGGGGGAGGTGGCGGTGGGTAGGCGGGGATGGGGGCGGCGACAGGGAGAGGGTTTCCCACTGAGGACACCTATACTTCTCCCAACACAAACGGGCAGGAGGCAGCAGGGGGGGGGGGGGGAGGCTATTTCCTCTCATATACGCCGGGTGTGAAATACAGCCAAGACGCGTCCGTATATAAACCCTGGGCGTATATATATGAAAATAAGTCAAAATGAAGCCGATACCATGGAGAAACAAAACAAGAGTTAGTCATGTTGTTGTTTATTGCATGACTGCAAGATTGCATATTACTGCGCGAGGCAAAGCCGAGAGCAGTAATACGCGATCTTGCACGAGTGCGATGAACAATAACACAACTAACTCGTTCTATAACATGGAGAAACCAAACAAGAGTTAGTCGTGTTGTTGTTTATTGCACGACGGCAAGATCGTGTATTACTGCGCGAGGCGGAGTGCAATGAACAATAACATGACTAAGTTTGGTTTAGAATTTATCCTACCCCACCCGTCTAAATTACCTCTACATTAACAAATGACGTCATTTGTCAAGTGCATCCCACTAGAGCAATATTTTACATTTTTCTGAACTCCAGACCAAATACAGTGACCCAATGTTAAGCCTATGGAGTTTTTTATTAGGGGTAGGATAAATGCACTTCTGCGATGGCGTATATATGAATAAAACGGTGGTTTTCGTGCAGTGATGACTATCTATATCTGTGTGAGCAGTTAGTTTCATCGAGATACAAGTCACAACTGAACATCAATGGTCTACCTACGACCTTTCACGTTGAGCACAGAACAAAGGCTGTATCCATGTTCAAACAACACAATGGTTATTCTGGTGGGACATGGCAAGGAAATATTACCTCTCTGATAATGTCAGATTACAATACTGACTCCCTGGCGCTTTTCTATGTGAATGTAGCATTATCCTCAAAGCATTCTTCTGTTTGAAATATGAATGTCACTCAGAGTCAAAGGTGTTTTTTGTTTATTCAATAAGGAAATAGGGAAATTGTAAAGTTACCAAATAAGAGCGGTCTCCCTTTTATAACACAAATGAAATACACAAAACATTCATAGGTTTCCTCTATAGTATAAATTACATATTTGACATGATAAGAAATATTATCGTAAAACTGGATGAGTTTTAATCTTGGCCACAGTATGCCACGACTGGAGTTTGGCATAGTTACTTCTTGAGGCGAAGCCGAGTGAAGTCCGGAGCTAAAACTCCAGGAGTGGCATGGATGGCCAAGATTTTTTTTAAATCAGGTTTTGATTTTATCCTTCCCCGTTTCCTCGATTCTGGAATATTGCATGATAACGATTCTGTATGCTACTAGTGGCATATAAAACTCTGCATGCCAGTCAGTGTGGCATACGGAAACTAAATGTTAAGCCTATGGGATTTCATATTAGGGGTAGGATAAAATACACAATCTCCAGTATAATAGATACTCGTTACAGCACAAGCTAAAGCCAGTATAATTTGCCATTCTGTCCTTTTAAAAAATGCTTCTTGGTAGATCAGAGTAAGGAATGGGTAATGAAGGGTAAGGAGAAAAGGGATATAAATGGTTGGGGAGTAACAGTATAAGATTATATTATAAAACATGTTGCCATGCGAACCTATAAAAGTACACATTGAAAGGGAACCAACCATAGAAGCAGCATGTGCACTTATCAGTATTTCTATTTGTTTCTCAAGACCTTTTGATATAGAGAAATGAATATTCCCTTAAAAGGTTCATCATTTATGATTGGCTCATAAAGGGCATTCTTCAAATGATCTATATTGATTCTCCAATTATACTTTCTACTTATTGCAAAAACCTCATTTGAAAAGTAATTCTAAGCAAAGCTGACTACTGAATTCTGATAAATAACACTATGAGTTAATGTCTTTCGCTCGTTATAATAACTGCAAATGTGAATTTCAGGATATCTATTGCCAATACTTCTTAAAGAAGATTTCAAAGCCTATTCAGATACGCCCCCGTATATTATAATGAGTGTGAATATTATCGTAAAACTGGATGAGTTTTTATCTTGGCCGACGTATGCCATGACTGGAGTTTGGCATAGTGACTTCTTGAGGCGAAGCCGAGTGAAGTCAGGAGTCAAAACTCAAGGAGTGGCATGCGGTGGCCATGATTAAAACGAATCAGGTTTTGATTTGATCCTACCCCATCTCCTCGATTTTGGAATTTTACTTGATAACAATCCTGTATGCCACTAGTGGCATATAAAACTCTTTATGCCAGTCAGCGTGGCATACGGAAACTCAATGTTAAGCCTATCAGATTTTATATTAGGGGTAAGATAAAATGACAGAACTAAAAGGCCTCCGTGTGTATGATTTAAAAGCCAAAGATGTACTTAGATATGTCTCCACATGTTACTCCTGTATTCCTGGTTATCTGAATTACGTCGCAATATTTGAGGTGTCTCTAGATCTATTCATTGGGAACAAATAGAGGGTCTCATATGTACATTGAAATATTATTGAAAATATTCATTGAGAACCAATAGTGTATCTCATATGTACATTGAAATACTATGGAAAATATTCATTGAGAACCAATAGTGTATATCATATGTACAATGAAAGGGAATGAAAAATATTCATTGCAAACCAATAGTGTGTCTCATCTGTACAATGAAAGAGAATAAAAAATATTCATTGCGAACCAATAGCGTGTCTCATCTGTACAATGAAAGAGAATAAAAAATATTCATTGCGAACCAATAGCGTGTCTCATCTGTACAATGAAATAGAATGGAAAATATTCATAGAGTACCAATAACGTATTTCATATGTACAATGAAACAGAATGAAGGTTATTCATCGAGCACCAATGCGTTCAATTATTACGTCGGAATATTTGAGGCAATACTTGTCGCAATATTTGACGTGTCTCTGGATCTATTCATTGGGAACAAATAGCGGGTCTCATACGTACATTGAAAACGACTGAAAAATACATGGAAAGACTATCACAGAATATCTGTCAAGAGTCACAGTGTGCTCTGAAGTGTAAACAGATAATCGCTGCATCACACTTTATATTCCTCGATGCAGACATTTCTAAAGATGTGTCGCTGTTTGTGGATGTCATCACAAACAATGGTCAGAAGAGCTGCATGCTCTGCTGATAGCGATACGCGACAGCTGCTGTCTGCTGCCCAGAGCTGTTCCGATGTGATCAGTGCTGCTCAGAGCTGTTCCGAGCTGCTCAGAGCTGTTCAGAGCTGCTCAGAGCTGTTCCGATGTGATCAGAGCTGCTCAGAGCTGTTCCGATGTGCTCAGAGCTGCTCAGAGCTGTTCCGATGTAATCAGAGCTGTTCCGAGCTGTTCCGAGCTGCTCAGAGCTGTTCAGAGCCGCTCAGAGCTGTTCAGAGCTGCTCAGTGCTGTTTAGAGCTGTTCAGAACTGCTCAGCACAGGACTGTTCGGAACTGTTGAGAACTACTCAGAACTGTTCAGAGCTTCTCAGAGCTGTTGAAAACCAAGCCAGTCCGCCCGGTCCGCCCAGTCCGCCCGGTCCGCCCAGTCCGCCCGGTCGTCCGCCCGGTCTACCCAGTCCGCCCGTTACGCCCGGTCCGCCTACTCAATGCAATACTCAACCTTCCAACCAGTAGGACCTGAAATCTGCGAATTTGCGCTAATCCGGAGAGTTGCAATGGTCAGAATGTCAAACGATGTTTCATCCGTATTTCAAATCAAATTCTGCGATATACACCGCCACTAAAGTAGGAGTGTAAATTCCCTGCCTGGAGCACTGTGGAAATAGGCAATACTTGAGCCTACATAACCTCTAGAATAAACATTAAATTTAAAAATATTTTTTAGACCGTGAGAATAATCGGCGATATTCACGCACGCCCTGCCCGTTGTCGCCATGGTGACGATGCACGTGACGCAGGGCGCGCGCGTGGGAGTAGGGGGGGGGTGGTGAGGTCGTGCCGTCCCGGGCCCGCAGACGTAGGGGCCCCGCCGGGGGGGACCGGCCCCCACTGGCCTTAATCCTATGACGCTACATGTTTTTTGTGTGCTTCAATTCGCCCCTGCCTCCCGAGGCATGCGAACCGTGAGCCCCCTAGCGACCCCCCCCCCCCCGCTACCCCCCCCCCTAGGGACCCCAACCCCTACACCAGCCCCCCTAGGGACCCCCCCCCCCTACACCACCCCCCCCCCCCCTATAGGCCGTGTTACCACGTTGGGGACTGAAAACTTGTTATTTTTGACTTGATATGCGAAGATTCTCATAACTTAGACTGTAAAAGAGATAGAGATTTTCAAAAGGTACCATATTAAACCAGAGGTTATGGGCTTTATCGTCATACATATTTTTTCAATGTATTGAGATAGTTTATCTGTTTTTATTTTTGCCAATCTTCTCAGAAACCATTAAAAAGTTAGGCAGAATTATAGGATATGAGTGAAGAATTTCATAAGGAAAAAAAATCAAAACCCAGTTAAGTTAAGTAAAGATTTCTTTTACTATCATTTTGATACCTTAACTTTTGTTGTTCTCGCAGTAGACGTGAAATGGACTATTTTGTTATAAAAAAGCCCTTTATCGTGATCTCTGCCATATGTTGAAGAACTATCATGGTAGGCAGAAAATGGAGAAGAGAAGCTTGGTTGGAAATGATGCAATATTTCTATATCGTAATCTTTGAGAATGTTTTTCCTTTTTGTTATCATTTACAAACAAATGCTTCCTCAAACTGTTTACAAACGCAGCACAATTATAAAACTTTAAAGGAAACACTATTTGAATCCTGATCCCACCATAGTCCCTAATATGCCTTCCTGGCCTATAGTTACCCCTTCACCCCTACACCCCCAATAAATCCCTCCTAGTGACCCCTACACCCCCTACACCCCACCCCTCACCACGCCTACGCCCATATGCCACTCCTAAGGGCTAATCCACCCCACCCCCTAAATCACCATCAAAGCTAATTCACAAACCTTTTTTCATCATTAACATCCACCCCATCTATATTTTCCCCTCCATGTTTTCCCTCCGTTTTCACCCTGCAGGTTCATTTATAGCACTTCTCTTCTAATTAAAGTGATTTTTTTTTATCGGATCTTAATTAGAAATGCGTGGGTAGGCGGAACAATAGCATGAGGCAGATCTTATCGGTATTACGGGGATGGGGATGTTTGCATCCAGGCTTTAAGAGGGCCTGAATAAATATCCTTCTGAGGGCCTTATTACGTAATAACATTAATCACGGGCAAGGTGCGATGATGACGTCACAGCCGCCCTAAAATTATCAAATAAAAAAAAAATAAAAAAAGTGAAATATTCGCGACAAAGCCCGCAATACAAAAAGGTCCGGTATTGATAGAAATGAGATAATTATAAAACTTTTGGATAAGAATATCAACATATATGTTGTACTTTGTAAACTTTTACCTACGCATTATTTATTGTTATACGTCAGTGGCTGAACTGATAACAAAAATGTAAAAAGTAAAAATTCCCGACCAAGCCCGCCACCGAAATAATGCCGATGTTAATAACATTGAGAAATTTGTAAATCTTTTGGATAAGAATATTCACATTGTGTTCTTCTTTGTAAACAAGGTAAAATGTCAATTATACATTACTTATTGTTATACACCTATGGCTGAACGTCTATAAAATACTACCCACTGCTAGGGGTGTAGTATAAATAATGTTCGAGCACACTGAGACATAGTAAATGTTCGGGCACACCGTGTCTGTAATGTACTTCGCAAATACATAAAATTATTTTTTATTCATGTTTTTATGTGTATAATGATAAGGAATACGCCTAACTTAATCGAATGGATGTATGTTACAGTCAACAAAATGGAAGACCACCAACTTTGGTGAATTTTGTTTCAAATAATAATAATAATGATAATGATAATGATAATAATAATAATAATAATAATAATAATAATAATAATAATAATAATAATAATAATAATAATAGTAATAGTAATAGTAATAGTAATAATAATAATAATAATAATAATAATAATAATAATAATAATAATAATAATAATAATAATAATAATAATAAAAAGAATTAGTGAGCGTAGCGATTCCGTTCTCAGCCTTTGGTACAATGAAATATGTCCCCTCGCATTTGGCGTCGGGACGTATTTTATGGGACAAAATACCTCAAACGGCAATCCCTACGGCCTCACTAAATATTTTATCTGTTATTTTTTAAATTCCACATTGGTGTTTACAAACAGATGGCCGGAAAAAACAGAAGTTTAATAAGTTAAAATTCAGTTTTAAATTACCAGATATAACCATTTTCATGAAACCAAAAATTCCGTCTAACCATAAAAACCTGGTGATAGATATAAAGAATGTTGAGGAACAAAGATGAATAATTCTCATTAGGTTTTTTTTGTTATTGACAATTCTAAAATCTGCAGTGCAGTTCTTCCAATGAGCACACACAAAAATCCCTTCTTCACCCACAATCGTGACCGTTTTTTATAACCATACATGACAGATACGTGTGAAATGTGATTAATGAATTACCAAGTCCCCGACATGAGTGACAATAAATACAGGAGGTAATAAACTGACACTAACTAGCGGCATTGGTGTGTCTGAACTGTGGTTGCCACGGGCGATGCCCCTATGGTAATCAGATTGGAGCGCGGAGGTCGAGTGGCCCTGCCGCAAACAGGCCGTATGGGGGTGCGTATTGTGGGGCACTTAACGGGGTGATTATCACCCAATCAGCTGCCCGGTCAGGCGGGGGGTAACGCCCTACACCCCCGGGCGGCAACCCTTTTACCCCGGTCAACTTTAAGACTCCTCTATGGAGCTCGTGGAACTTCATCCAATTCAGCCTTCCTTTTTTAAGCACGACCGTGTAGTGATACCCTACGGCGATGTGGGACCGGACAACACACCCGCCCATCCCCAAACACACACACACACATACACACACACACCTACACCTACACACACAAACACACAAACACACACACACACGCGCGCACCTGCACCTACACACACACACACACACACACACACACACACACACACACACACACCTACACCTACACACACAAACACACACACACACACACGCGCACACCTGCACCTACACACACACACACACACACACACACACACACACACACACACACACACGCACCTACACACACAAACACACACACACACACGCGCGCGCGCGCGCGCGATTTTTTAATTTTTTTAATTTTCTTTTTATTATTAGCACATAAGTTCATCACATGGATGGTCTTCCATTTATGGCATATCAGCCGTTACATCTAGATAAAGATGTACCGCTAAGTATTTCTTGTTAAGTATTTCATGTAAGATGTGTTATCAAGAGAATGGAATATATATATGAAATATATATGAAGTATTAAAAAAACAAACAAAAAAAGACAACAACAACAACAACAAACAAAAAAAACACACACATACACACACTTAAAACGCAGTACTTAAAAAAACAACAACAAAAACCACCTACACCTACACACACACCTACACACCTACACACACAGACGCATGCGCACTCGTCACAAGAGGCGGAAGACAAAAATACACCAATACGGTCAAATAAAAGTCCGAGTAAATCACCTTTAAAAGAATTAAAAAAAATCTCCAAATCCATTTGGATTTAGCTTTTATTTGCCACTATGGGTCGTGGCCGATCACTGAAGGCTGGTTCCACAGAGCAGCTCAAAACCAAAAAAAAAAAAAAAAATTCTCAACCGCTCGAGGTATTGTTGGGGGGGGAGATTGCCTGACATTGAGGGATTATAAAAGATTATCTCACCCCAGAGATTATTTGGATCCGGATTAGCCGTTCATTGTCGAGAGATCGCCGACAAAGTGGGTAATGCGTACAAAGAGGTTGTGGGGGGGGGGGTGCTTGGGGGGGTGGGGGACAATGCCCCCTGAGGACCCATCCATACCAGGCCCTCTGTGACCCACAGGAAACCCCTCCGTGTTACCCCTTTGTTTTTCACCCGCTCACAAACCACGGCCGCACTGCCACCAGAACTGGGACCCTGGGGCCCGTTTAATAATCTAGGCTCGCAGATGAATGTCCTTTTCTGTAACTCGTATCTATATAGAACTGCATTGAGAATCGTATAAATACACAATACTCCACGAGATTGGAAGGGCTGCAATCGTCATCGAGGCATAGCCGAGTGACAATAGGGCACATCCAGGAGAGAGGAGTATTGTCTTTTTTATGATTCGAGTGTGGTTCTGGATTTATCCTGCCCCTTTGGCGAACTAAACATTTAGTGTCTTATTTGCCATCACAGGTTCTTACCACACTTTCTCAAGTTTCTTTTACACCAAAAGGGTGGTGATAGAATCTATGAGATGAATTTAGGTAGAAATCTCACCCCTATACATTTACCAAGGAGAGAGTTCTTTTGCTTCCCACACCACATAGACACGGTATGAGAAGGATTGGTCTCTGATATAGCAGTAAATGTACCACTGCTGGGGGTAAAGGAGAAAGGTGGCTGTACACCACACCACATAGACATGGTATGAGAAGGACTGGCCTTTGATATAGCATTAAATCTACCACTGCTGGGGATAAAGGAGAAAGGTGGGTGTACACCACACCACATAGACATGGTATGAGAAGGACCGGTCTTTGATATAGCAGTAAATCTACCAGTGGCGTACCACTGCTAAGGGTGAAGGAGAAAGGTGGCTGCACACCACACCAAATAGACATGGTATGAGAAGGACTGGACTGCTGGATATGAAGGAGAAAGTGGCTGCAGTTGGACTCGAACCCACAACCTTGAAACCTTGCAAACTCCCCCCCACAATGAGTAATTGTGAGTAACTCATCCTTATGAAACAGGAGCCTCAAGCAATGCCCTTACCGCCCACCCTCAATGCCCTTACCTCCCACCCTCAATGCCCTTACCTCCCGCCCTCAATGCCCTTACTGCCCACCCTCAATGCCCTTACCTCCCACCCCCAATGCCCTTACCTCCCACCCTCAATGCCCTTACCTCCCACCCTCAATGCCCTTACCTCCCACCCTTAATGCCCTTACCTCCCACCTTCAATGCCCTTACCTACCACCCTCAATGCCCTTACCGCACACCCTCAATGGCCTTACCTCCCACCCTCGATGCCCTTACCTCCCACCCTCAATGCCCTTATCTCCCACCCTTAATGCCCTTACTGCCCACCCTCAATGCCCTTACCTCCCATCCTCAATGCCTTACCTCCCACCCTCAATGCCCTTACCTCCCACCCTCGATGCCCTTACCTCCCACTACCAAGGCCCTTACCTCCCACCCTCAATGCCCTTACCTCCCACCCTCAATGCCCTTACCTCCCACCCTCAATGCCCTTACCTCCCACCCTTAATGCCTTTACCTCCCACCCTCAACACCCTTACCTCCCACCCTCAATGCCCTTACCTCCCACCCTTAATGCCCTTACCTCCCACCCTTAATGCCCTTACCTCCCACCCTTAATGCCTTTACCTCCCACCCTCAATGCCCTTACCTCCCACCCTCGATGCCCTTACCTCCCACCCTCGATGCCCTTACCTCCCACCCTTAATGCCCTTACCTCCCACCCTCAATGCCCTTACTGCCCACCCTCAATGCCCTTACCTCCCACTCTAAATGCCCTTACCTCCCACCCTCAATGCCCTCACCTCCCACCCTCAATGCCCTTACCTCCCACCCTTAATGCCCTTACCTCCCACCCTCAATGCCCTTACCTCCCACCCTCAATGCCCTTACCTCCTGCCCTTAATGCCCTTACCACACACCCTCAATGCCCTTACCTCCCGCCCTCAATGCCCTTACTGCCCACCCTTACCGCCCACCCTCAATGCCCTTACCTCCCACTCTCAATGCCCTTACCTCCCACCCACAATGCCCTTATCTCACACCCTCAACACCCTCACCTCCCATCCTCAAAACCCTCACCTCCTACCCTCAATGCCCTTACCACCCACCCTTAATGCCCTTACCTCCCACCATCAATGCCCTTACCTCCCACCATCAATGCCCTCACCTCCCACCCCCCAATGCCCTTACCTCCCACCCTCAACACCCTTACCTCCCACCCTCAATGCCCTTACCTCCCACCCTCAATGCCCTTACCTCCCACCCTCAATGCCCTTGCCTCCCGCCCTCAATGCCCTTACCTCCCACCCTCAATGCCCTTACCTCCAACAATGACACAGACAATGGCAGACTCCAGACAGTGCCAATTGAAATTCTTTACAATGAAGTATCCAGGGTGTAGAATGAGAACGACCGAGGTTATTGTTCGTCCTCCGCACTCCACTCCACATGACTCAACCCCATCTCGTAGTTGTGGCGGCACACTCAATCTGTTTCTATCTATTGCCATGTTTTTTGCATCTTCTTGTTGGAGCCTTGACGACGGGTCATTGTGGGGGTTTATGGCTTCATTCAGTGCTGACTAGATTCTGGGAACACCTGCTTGGTGTGAGAAGTATACCGAGAGGGGGCTTCAGAGCAGGCCTCATTGTCTCACCCCTGGTATTTTTGTCCCAAAGGGGCCATCCATTAAGTACTTACTCACAGAGGGGGCGGGGTGTCAAAATTTCGGAAATGTTGCCTATGCTCCTTCTTTGTTCTATTGCGTGCAATATCGGGAGGGGGGAGATTTCGGAAATTCTGCGTAATTACATTATGGATGACCCCATAGGCTTAAAATTGGGAACTCGTTCTCCATGCCCCTATGAGTATTGCAGTCCATTCTCCATGGTCTATATCCTGTGTGTTGTCTATTCTTTTAGTGTGTACAGGGGTGAGATGAATACAGAAAGCAACTCGTTTTTGTCAAAGTCATTATTTTGCAACTCTTTTGAATGCTACGTGATATTCACTCAGCTGTCGCCTTGTTCATATCACACCGCATCAAACTGGTGGAGAACGACGACTTTGACCAAAACTCGTTGGTTTCTTCTAAAGCCCCGTAGAGTGGTATGAAGCGGCTCTCTAGAGTTCGAGAATGTGAATACAGGAGTTGTCAGGAGCTCCAAGAAAGGATGCAGATATAGGATGCCTACGATGATATGCAAGGGTAAATCAATGAACACATGTCATATCATGCGCACAGTATGCACACAGTATGCACATAGTATGCACAAGGCACGCGGCATACGGCATGCACACGCCAAGCACACTGCGTGCACATCGCATGCACACATGACGCACATGGCACGCACATGGCACGAACATGCCATGCACACCCCACGCACACCGAACACACAATGCACACACAACGCACACGCACCACATGCACATCGCATGCACTTTGCACACACACTACATGTACACATCACACACATCACATGCACACCGCACGCACCACACAAGCACACCACACGCACAAATGACGCACACCACATGCACACCACACACACATGCCATGCACACGCCACGCAAGCAGCACGCACATATGACGCACACCGCACGCACATGCCACGCACACGCCACACACACGCCACGCATATGGCACGCACATATGATGCACACCGCACGCACATGCCACGCACACGCCACGCATATGGCACGCACATATGACGCACACCGCACGCACATGCCACGCACACGCCACGCACACGCCACGCATATGGCACGCACACGCCACGCACACGGCTGGGGGCGGGATGCGGCGGCGGGGTGTGGGCCGGAGATTGCGCCGTGACTCCCCGCCACTCATTTACAAACCCTCCAGGAGGTGGCTGTTTACCCGCGCGGCCCGCTTCCCCCGTCTAACCCCCTGATGCAGTTATGATGGATGGAATACAAATTAACGAATCGCTCCCCCCGCCTACTCAGTACTGTAAGTAGCGCCTGACAGTCAAAGCCTCGGCTGGAGTTCAGGGAAAAAGAGGCAGAAGAACGAGGGCAAGGCCAAGGAAGAAAGAGGGATACAAAAATGTGAGATATAACTCAAAAATGTAAGAAGGTACAGAGGTGGCAAGATAAGATGAGAGAGTCTTCTTACAATAGATTATCGGTAACACTTTTATCAGACCGTGCTCGTAGGAGCTATATACGTTGATTAAAGGTTAACAGTGGTCACATGTAGACTTTGAGCGTGCTGCAAAAAGACTACCCTTTCACTAACTGCGCGCTCTTCACCAGTGGCGTCATGTACTCTTTTTGTTTGTGATATGAATATGGAAGATTGCCTTCTATATATAGACGAAATTTTATTGTCGTTGAACTAGTTACTGAATAATAATGATAATGATATGATAACAATGATAATGATGATAATAATAATGATAATAATAATAATAATAACAACAACAACAACAATGATAATAATAATAATGATAACAAAAGAAAATTTAAAAGGAAGAAGGAAGTAAAATAAAAGAGAATGACAAGACGGTGAAAATTTGAAGAAAATGACATGGGTTTCATAAACCTTAATAAACCTTAATCATAATATCATCATACTGTATATATCGAATTCAGAAGCCAGCACGTTGTCCATCAATTCTGAAATGAGGTACATATTCTAGAGCATATTGAGGTCATCACATCAAATTCTGGGTTTGATTTTCATTTCAAATTCTCAGTTATTAGGGTGCCATTTAAGTTAAATGTAGACTGGGTCTGTCTCCCGTATCGGAAATTTTCAGTTATTTAATAGTCAGTTATTCCTTTAAGTGGGCGGCTGTCACAGTGGTGGAGAACCGTGCCGGGGTGAGGTCTCGGGGAGCGATGCAGCCCTCAGCAGGGCAGGGCCCGGCCACCGTTCACTCACTCCCCGTCACACACCGCGCTGCACGGGGCCCAGTCATTACTCACCGCCACCACAGACAGTTGTAGCCATCGTCACGACGTGCCTGTAATTAAATACGACCAATTTCCGGGCGGTAACCGGGCCCCGGGATCTCTGCCCGCCTGGTCCGGGGAGGAGAGATACACTGGTTGAGGACAGTGACTGGGTCCCAGATCTCCGCCTGCCTGACTGGGGAATGAGAGGGCAGGAACACTGGCTGTGGATGGTAACCGGGCCCCGGGATCTCTGCCCGCCTGACCGGGGAAGTGAGAGGGCGGGAACACTGGCTGTGGATGGTAACCGGGCCCCGGGATCTCCGCCCGCCTGACCGGGGAAGTGAGAGGGCGGGAACACGGGCTGAAGATGGTAACCGGGCCCTGGGATCTCCGCCCGCCTGACCGGGGAAGTGAGAGGGCGGGAACACAGGCTGAAGATGGTAACAGAGCCCCGGGATCTCCGCCCGCCTGACCGGGGAAGTGAAAGGGCGGGAACACGGGCTGTGGATGGTAACCGGGCCCCGGGATCTCTGCCCGCCTGACCGGGGAAGTGAGAGGGCGGGAACACTAGCTGTGGATGGTAACCAGGCCCCGGGATCTCCGCCCGCCTGACAGGGGAAGTGAGAGGGCGGGAACACTGGCTGTGGATGGTAACTGGGCCCCGGGATATCTGCCCGCCTGACCAGGGAAGTGAGAGGGCGGGAAAACTGACTGTGGATGGTAACAGAGCCCCGGCATCTCGCCCGCCTGACCGGGGAAGTGAGAGGGCAGGAACACAGGCTGTGGATGGTAACCGGGCCCTGGGATCTCCGCCCGCCTGACCGGGGAAGTGAGAGGGCGGGAACACTGGCTGAAGTTGGTAACCAGGCCCCGGGATCTCCACCCGCCTGGCCGGGGAAGTGAGAGGGCGGGAACACTGACTGTGGATGGTAACAGAGCCCCGGCATCTCGCCCGCCTGACCAGGGAAGTGAGAGGGCGGGAACACTGGCTGAAGATGGTAACCGGGCCCCGGGATCTCTGCCCGCCTGACTGGGGAAGTGAGAGGGCGGTAACACTGGCTGCGGATGGTAACTGGGCCCCGGGATCTCTGCCAGCCTGACCGGGGAAGTGAGAGGGCGGTAACACTGGCTGTGGATGGTAACTGGGCCCAGGGATCTCCGCCCGCCTGACCGGGGAAGTGAGAGGGCGGGGACACTGGCTGTGGATGGTAACCGGGCCCCAGAATCTCCGCCCGCCTGACCGGGGAAGTGAGAGGGCGGGAACACTGGCTGTGGATGGTAACTGGGCCCCGGGATCCCCGCCCACCTGACCGGGGAAGTGAGAGGGCGGGGACACTGGCTGTGGATGGTAACCGGGCCCCGGGATCTTCGCCCGCCTGACCGGGGAAGGAGAGGGCAGGGATATGTGTTGGGTATGGTAAGTAATTATGTAAAACGTCCTGACCATGATGTACAAGTCACAGAACGAGATGGTAATTTACAGTTTGTACGGAACGAGGCATTTATGCCGAGTTCCGTACAAACGGTAAATTATCATCGAGTTCTGTGACTTGTAAAAGCATGGTTGGACGTTATATATTTACTATGTACCCAAATATTTTTAAAAAATCATTAATCTAATTTCTAAGAACCGATATGTTAATAAACGTGTTTGGCAAGGTGGTCCGTATTTTAGTGTACGGACCAGTGGTCCGTACAGTATTTTTACGTTACATGTCAAAACGGTACGTATTTACAGTAAATATGGCATATGTATATAGCAACATTAATTTTGTGCCACAGTCACTCAAAGATAGGACATGGTGTGTCAAGAGGGTTTGGACATCATTTGTAGCGCCTGAGACTCAATAATATAATGTGACAGTGATACACATTGACCCATACTGATCCACACTAATACACAATGACCCATACTGATCCATACTGAAACACAGTGACTCTCAGCAACATAATGACAATGTGATATGCAGTGACCCACACAGATACTATGGAGGAAACCCATGAAAGTTTAAGGTCTGAGCTCGTATCCCATCGAGTTTGAATCACATGGTAATTCACACAGCCGTGTGAATTACTATGTGATTAAAATGAGATGGGATCGAGATATGACCCTAAACTTGAATGGGTTTCTGGATTTATCTCACCCTTAATATTGACTCATGGGCTAACATTTGTGACATTATCCCCCATTGGATATTTTTCCTAAATATCTAATGGGTGTTAGATACGAGTTTCCAATGTTAAGTCTATGGAGAAAAAATATCTGGGGTGAGATAATATAGAGGAAACCCATGAAAGTTTAGGGTCTGAGCCCGTATCCCATCGAGTTTGAATCGCGTAGTAATTCACAAGGTGAAGCCGCATGAATTACTATGTGATTCAAATGAGATGGGATCGAGCTCTGACCAAAAACTTGAATGGGTTTCTGAATTTATCTCACCCTTAACATTGACTAATGAGTTGACATTTGTGACATTATCCCCCATTGGATATCTTTCCTAAATATCTAATGGGCGTTAGATATGAGTTACCAATGTTAAGTCTATGGGGAAAAAATATCTGGGGTGAGATAAACAGTGATACCCAGCGACACAATATCATTCAGTGATCCACCATATGACACACTTGCACACACTGTCTCACTCTGCCACACACAAGAACACATCCCTAAGCTGACATCAATATTCATATCTGCGCATGCTCACTGAGTGTGATGTGAATGTGTGTGGGTGGTTGATGGGATGTGTGTGGGTGGTAAGTGGGCGATGTGTGGGTGGTTGATGGGAGGTGTGGGGGTGATTTCTGGGTGTTGCAGGGTTTTACACGATGGTTCGGTTGGTTTTGTTTGATTTAACATCCAGTTAACCATTATAGGTCCATACCAGATTTTCTCAAGGTTCTTTTACACCACAAGGGTGGTGACCGAATCTATGTGATGAATTCAGTTAGAAATCTCACCCCTACACATTTACCGAGGTGAGAGTATTTTTACTTCCCACACCACATAGACATGATATGACAAGTATTGGCCTTTAACATAGCAGTGAATCTACCACTGCTGGGGATGGGACTCAAACCCACAAGTCACACAACCTTGGGGTTACAAGTCCAGTGTCCTAACGACTGAGCGATAGAAATTTAGACCAACCGATTTGGCGCCGAAACAAAAAGCAATTAAAATCGGATACATATCGGGAAGGTGCAAAATCGTAGACATGTGTCTAAACATGACAATCCAATCTACAATCCATTGTATCGGGTTTTTATCGGTGTCTAACCGCAGAAATGTCGTCAACTGCCCCGATATTAGGGGAATTTCTGACGCGATTTTGACTTTTTATCGGGAGGTACATCGTAGACCATATCGGAGTGATATCGTAGTAGGTGGACACCGGGCCTTAAGAGGGGCGTCCACCAACCATGACAAGGCTACGACAAGTGCCGACATGAAAGTTCCAATTGCAGCCTTGTCGCAGCCTTGTCATGAGAAGGGGGGGCTCTACGACACCGTTGTCGGGGCATATCGGGAAGTGCACGCTCCACCAAAATTTCCTATGTAGCCCTCTGTGACGCGCTCCGAACACGCCATCACACTCTACAACAAGGGTCCAGTCATATGAAAAATCAAACAAGTTCGATTTTGTCGTAACCTTGTTGGAAGGCCCCCGACAAGCTTCCAGTCGCAGCCAGCCGTGGCCTTGTCGTAGACTCTTGTCGGGAACTAGGGTCCACCAACCACAACAAGGCTACGACAAGCCCTCCAATCGTAGGCCTGTCGTGGACCTTGTCGGAAAGCCATTGTCGTAGCCTTGTCGTGGTTGGTGGACGCCCGCCTTAACTCCCCACCCCTCACACGCTGATTCGCTGCTCATAATATTGCCCACTATAAAACCCCAGCCCTACCTAACACACCCTGATTCCTCTCCCATTGACTGGCACCCTGTCACCAGCAGCAAACTAATTTTTTCCTCATCTGCATGTGTTGTCAAATAATTACGTCAAATTTACTTAATTCGCAGCAATTACTGTCACGCTGGAAACGAGCGATTGGACGACTTTCGAGCATTATATCCACATCGCTGCCAATCTGCTACCATTTGATTATTCCTGATTAAAATTAATAGACCAGCCGGGGGAAAAAGTAAAGTAATCTACTCGGCACCGAGCAAGAAAATGACTCACCTTTTTTGTTGGGGGGCACACTTTCGGCGTTATCAGCTAGTCCTTTTGAGGCTGGGAGGGTGGGTGGGAGGGGGTAGGGGGAACTCACTTCACTTATCAGATGATTGTCTGGGCCCAGACTCACAAAACACAGACTGTATTTTCCCATCAGCATCCAGACTGCACTAAAATGTAATGAAATCCACTTTGGAGTGTGTGTACTGGACCGTAACCGGCTTGTCACGGCTATCACTGACGTATTAATCCAAGCGTGACGTTATGACGTCATTGATGTCATACCTCTGACGTAGGTTCTCCGAGTGACGTATCATGGGCGTCTCCCAGTAAATGCTGGTTTTCGGCAGGGTGCTCAGGTTACCCATGCACCGCACGCACCCTCATTTGCATATGCCAGGCGGTAGCCAATGAAATACGTCCGATGCGGTCGACTGCGTTCCTGTTCTCGAGCGGTGCAGTGGGGCGTGGCTGAGGGGCGCAGGGGCTGGCAGGTGACCCGGATGGGGCTCCGTGCGCGTGCGCGGCGTGTGTTCGCGCGTGCGCGGTGACCCCGTGCTGACCCGACGCGGGGGCTACAGTTTGACACGCAAGGGCAGCAGCAAAGACCGTGAAATCACAAATTTGCTTTTCTTATCGCGGAGACTTTGACAAAGCGGGGGAGGGTCTGGAAACTGGTCCCTGGTGGCCAATGAGACACGACTGCCCCCCTGGAGCACCCCCCCCCCCCCGCCCCCCCCCCCCCCGCCTGGAGCAGCCCCCCTCCCCCCGTAACACGCCACGGGCCCTCAAGGTCACAATGCTAGGTGAAGTAAACCCAGGAGTGGTGTCTGGTCCCCATTCGCCTCACTGGAAAATTATCGAATAACCAAAAGTGCATACCGATAACGTGTCCCACCCGCCCCCAGCCCCACCCACCACACTAGACCATCACAGTTAGCCTCTTACAGGTGGGCCACACCAAACATCACTGTTTTTTATCAATAAATTGTGAAAGGTAAACATTTACTCAGGGATTGTAGATAGCGGTGGGGGGGGGGGGGGATATCGTGTCGATTGTTAAGGTGTACACGTCATGCATGCATGCATGCACCTGCCGTTCTGACTTGGATCGTCTGGCCTGGGGCTAAACACACACAGACACTGAGGGGTGTGTTTGGGGTACGCCCATGCAGCCCGTTAAGTACCGTACACGGCCATCTGTCATATAGAATAGGATGAGAGTGAATTTTTTTTTTTTTTTTATTAGATCAAGACATCTCTCACCAAGGTGAGTTTTTCAGATGTTACAAGGAAACGCAGGGTACAATGCTTGTGCCTATAATAGGCTTTCTTTATAACAGTAAGATAACCTATAAAGAAAGAAGAAAAAAATAATAACAAATAGCACACAACATATACAAATACAAAAGGAAATTCACTACCAGCACAGTATATCAGGAAAGTATGCGATGAAATGGGGAATAGTCCTAGTATGATGAGAGAGACTGGGCTATTTTAGCCTATACCAGTCCGCTGTCCACTTAAATACAAAGTGTCAAGAGAGAACATATAGGGAGCGTGCATCACCATACCCAGAGTATACAGATATTCCTATGTGTTTTCTATGGACACTTTGTATTAGGTTGTTATCTGTATATTCTGGGTATGGTGATACGCACTCCCTAAGTGTTTTCTATGTACACTTTGTATTAGTTGGGCATATATGTATGCTCCGGGTTTGGTGATACGCCCTCCCTATGTGTTTTCTATTGACACTTTGTATTAGGTGGATATATCTGTATGCTCCATGTATGGTGATACACACTCCCTATGTGTTCTCTATGGACACTTTGTATTAGGTGGATATATCTGTATGCTCCGGGTATGGTAATACACACTCCCTATGTATTTTCTATGGACACTTTGTATCAGGTGGATATATCTGTATGCTCCGGGTATGGTAATACACACTCCCTATGTGTTTTATATGGACACTTTGTATTAGGTGGATATATCTGTATGCTCCAGGTATGGTAATACACACTCCCTATGTGTTTTCTATGGACACTTTGTATCAGGTGGATATATCTGTATGCTCCGGGTATGGAGATACACACTCCCTATGTGTTCTCTATGGACACTTTGTATTAGGTGGATATATCTGTATGCTCCGGGTATGGTAATACACACTCCCTATGTATTTTCTATGGACACTTTGTATCAGGTGGATATATCTGTATGCTCCGGGTATGGTAATACACACTCCCTATGTGTTTTATATGGACACTTTGTATTAGGTGGATATATCTGTATGCTCCAGGTATGGTAATACACACTCCCTATGTGTTTTCTATGGACACTTTGTATTAGGTGGATATATAATTATATATGTATGCTCCGGGTATGGTGATACACACTCCCTATGTGTTCTCTATGGACACTTTATATTAGGTGGATATATCTGTATGCTCCGGGTATGGTAATACACACTCCCTATGTATTTTCTATGGACACTTTGTATCAGGTGGATATATCTGTATGCTCCGGGTATGGTAATACACACTCCCTATGTGTTTTCTATGGACACTTTGTATCAGGTGGATATATCTGTATGCTCCAGGTATGGTAATACACACTCCCTATGTGTTTTCTATGGACACTTTGTATCAGGTGGATATATATGTATGCTCCGGGTATGGAGATACACACTCCCTATGTGTTCTCTATGGACACTTTGTATTAGGTGGATATATAATTATATCTGTATGCTCCGGGTATGGTGATACACACTCCCTATGTGTTTTCTATGGACACTTTGTATTAGGTGGGTATATCTGTATGCTCCGGGTATGGTGATACACGTTGCCCATGTGTTTTCTATGGACACTTTGTATTAGGTGGATATATATGTATGCTCTGGGTATGGTGATACACACTCCCTTTGTGTTTTCTATGGACACTTTGTATTAGGTGGGTATATTTGTATGCTCCGGGTATGGAGATACACACTCCCTCTGTGTTTTCTACGGACATTTTGTATTAGGTGGATATATCTGGATGCTCCATGTATGGTGATACACACTCCCTATGTGTTTTCTATGGACACTTTGTATCAGGTGGATATATCTGTATGCTCTGGGTATGGTGATACGCACTCTCTATGTGTTTTCTATTGACACTTTGTATTAGGTGGATATATCTGTATGCTCTGGGTATGGTGATACGCACTCCCTATGTGTTTTCTATGGACACTTTGTATTAGGTGGATATTTCTGTATGCTGCCTATGTATTTTGTATGGACACTTTGTATTAGGTGCATAACGAATAAACATACCGAACAGACATCTGACTAATATCTAGATGAAAACGGAAATGTTCCTTGAGGACTTCCTAAGGCTGGGCTTTGTGACACAGACCGGCGTGGCCGCTTTGGAGTGTCGTCAGAAAGACTTGCTCGTGTCAGAGCAGCTCAGAGCAGCTCAGGTAGTCTAGTGTTCTGCTCGTTTATATTTCATGTGGCTTGCCGACAGTGACGGATGGCATTAGCCCACAGAGATGTGCCACTCGTGAAGAAGCACTCCCGGCAAGTAGGGAGCTGCTCTATGAGCGACTCGCAGCTCGGCCGGCGTGGGTGGGTTGGCGTGCCCGCAATATGAGATGGAGTCATCTTTGTGTTGTACAGGTTATCTATGTGTGGGGTTTCTGTATTATGAATATACTCATGTCTCTGGTGTATATGTTGTGTGGGCGTGTGTATTGTGTATTATCTCATCTTAGTATTTTTCTCTATAGACTTAACATTATCATTCTTGCAAAATTGTCGGGATAAGTTCTGAACTAAACTGCAGTTAAATGAGCAATGGTTAAATATATAGACAATAATCGATGGTTTTGTGGACAGACGGCCGTAAACCACCATGGTTTTGAGGCCGTATACCACAGGTTTGAATCCGTATACCACAGTTATGGTATCTGACAGGTTTTATATAATGGGTCGTGGTTTACTGAGTCCCCATACATTTTCAATGGGGGCTTTGTATACGATGGATAATAAAAGTGAATATTCTTATCCATTCAGATCACCATCTGGTTGTATTGTCATCTTGGTCTACTAGCGTAGATATAGAGAGAAAAGCTCACAATATGTCGTGTTGATGAAACTGATTTCATTGTACATCCTTCATACTTTTTTTTTCTTTTTTTCCGACATTCCATGCTGTTGATGGAAGAGAGAATAAATCGAAGCAATAAATCTTTACAAAAAAAAAATCTCACCCCTGGTGTTTTGTCCCCATAGATTTGGGCACTCATACTCAACGTCCGTGGAGTATTCAGAAAAAAATAGTCAATGGGGGATTTTGTGAAAGTGTTAAACGATTAGTCAATGTGAAGGGTGAGATGAATTCGAAAATCTATTAAAGTTTACGGTCAGAGCTTGATCCCATCTCGTTTGAATCGCTATACGCGGCTTCGCCTTGTAAATTTTCTATGTTGTCCATATTTGATGGGATACTATCATAAAACTGGATGAGTTTAAATCTTGGCCACCGTATGCCACGACTGGAGTTTGGCATAGTGATTTCACGAGGCAAAGCAGAGTGAAGTCCGGAGCCAAAACTCTAGGAGTGGCATGCGGTGGCTACGAATAAAACGAATCAGGTTTTGATTTTATCCTACCCGGTCTCCTCGATTTTGGAATATTACGTGATAACAATTCGGTATGCCACTAGTGGCATATAAAACTCCGTATGCCAGTCAGCGTGGCATATGGAAACTCAATGTTAAGCCTATGGGATTTTATATTAGGGGTCGGATAAAAGTCCTGACCGTGAACCGTCATAGATTTCCTATATAGGAATTCATAACTAGTGTACCCAATACTCAGTGGAGAGTTAGTTCAGACGTTAGAGCACTGGACATGTAACCTTATGGTTGAAGGACTTTGTTGGTTTGAGTCCCACCCCCAGCAGTGGTGGATTTACTGTTTTATCAAAGGCCAATCCTTTTCATACCATGTATATATTTAGTATGGTGTGCAGCCATTTTTTTCCCTTCATCCCCAGCAGTTGTAGATTTACTGCTATATCAAAGGCCAATCCTTCTCATACCATGTCTATGTGGTGTGGGAAGTAAAAATACTCTCACCTCGGTAAATGTGTAGGGGTGAGATTTCAATCACCACCCTCGTGGTGTAAAAGAACCTTGAGAAAGTCTTGTAAGGACCTATAATGGCTGACTGGACGTTAAATCAAACCAACAAACAAACATTCAGACAGGAGAGGAGGGATACAGGGACTGGGCAAGTCTAGTGGCCTCCATCTACATGCGACGACGCAATGACACATCGCAACCCATATGTACACGATTATTCAAAACCGAGCAAGATTTATCAAAACAACCAAATCGTGACTAACCTCGCAATATCTTATGTGTTGGTGGAATCAGCACTTTACAGGGAGCGACTTGAGTTGCAATCTACAGGAGGTTTCGTTCTTAATGGACAAGTCTTTAATTTCTGAACCAGTCACACTGCTACATACTTTATCGTGATCTTGTTTAACCATAAATGTCTATAATCAAAGACTTGAGCAAGTCAAGGGGGCCACCTGTATAATAAGTGTGCTGGAGATTTGGCATGGCATGCATGGTAGACCAGTTGTTTGTAGTGCATTCACGAAGCTGCGACAAATCGTATTTATATCTCATCCACAAAGTGCCATTTCCCTACTAAAAGCGCCCGGGAAACGTATTGGTAATTTTAACCGGGGTAATTAATTCTTGTCATTGCACACAAAGAAAACCTAGTTAGGCGAATTGAATGGCATTGACATGTCTCTCTCAACATTCACAACTTTCCTAGAAATGGAATCGAATTCTCCTAGAACCCGTAAAGCTACTTTTTGGACTTCAACCCCTATTAATCAATCTTTCATGCGGGAAGAAATGAGCAGATAAATGAACTGTCAACCGACTTTCATTCCGTCCCTGGCTTCACAATTCGGTATACCCACTCCGCCCCTGGGCCCTGGTTCCTTTTTCTAATGGATTCTTTCGATTATGATTAGTCCATGGCCCACAATGCAATGTTTCTTGGAGCACAAATTAGCAGGCAGACTTTTGAAAAGGCCGAGGATAATTACAAAATATAGATTGGTTTTGGATACTAGCGGCTTTATTTGTGAAGAATCGGGGCCTAGTAATATCCGAGCAAATGCGAGGATATTGTGTAAAGTCAACTCAAAGGATAATACAATCACTAGTAACCAATACCAGTCATTATCTCGGCCCTGGTATTTTTTTCCCATAGGCTTAATATTGGTAACTCGTTTTCCATGGCCCTACAAGTATTGCAGTCCGTTCTCCATAGTCTATATCTTGTGTGGCATCCATTCTTTTAGTTTGAACAGGGGTGAGATAAATACATAAAGCAACTCGTTTTGGTGAAAGTTGTTGTTCTTCAACTCGTTTGACTGCAACATGATATTCACTCGGCTGTTGCCTCATTTATATCACTCCACATCAAACTTGTGGAGAATCAGGACTTTGACCAAAACTCGTTGGTTTCTTCTTTAATATTGTATTTATTATCCACCTAGATATATACAAACTTAAATAACTTCGAGGTCGTGGGTTCAAATCCCAGTCGGGTCATACCGAAGACTTCCACAATAATTGTACCCACTGCTCCTTCGGCTTAACACCCACCATTAGAATGAGGAGTAGGGGGCTAGGTTTCACTGAACAACATCCAGTGACAAGCTTCTTACATATAAGGCCTGAGTGGAAGAATGGCTGTATCGCACAACTCTGTGATTGTACACACGATATTCCCTCAATAAAACTAACTAAAATCAAAAATTTAAATAAAACTAACGTGTGCTCCATATCAATGTCAAGTTCACACACAAAATCACAGTGTGATTTGTTCACTTTGAGTAATCTGCAATATTTTGTGATTGCACTCACATTGTCGTGTTTAAAGCTAAACCAGGAAATATATGTGGGAAAATTATGAAATTTATATTCGTATTGTGACGTGTAGTATATGACATGTTATAATAATCATCCCATCTCCTAAATTAGTAATTTCCAGTCACGAGTATAAAATACACCTTGGAATCATTCATGAAACAAGAATAATGGATCTTCGAATCACGAATATTGATGAGAAAAAAAAATCACGGATATCTTTATCCTTCAGTTTCAAATCACCGAATGCGTTTTAGAAATTAAAAAATAAAATTCGTAATTGTAACATGAAGATAAACTATGATTAATTGTCCCTGATTTACATACTCTCTATAACACCCCATGTGGAGAAGACAATCGTTTCCAATGTTATAAATACTGTATCGGGTTTAGAAGAACAATTACTAATACATACACAATATTGACTGGTTTCAGATACAAGCGGCCGTATGTTCCGAGGAGTTGACGCGTAGTAATATCCGAGCATATGCGAGGATATTGCGGAGAGACAACTCCGGGCAAGTGGCATGTCAATACCAGTTCATTTTAGTTATGCACTATTTTCCCATACGCACTATTTTTCCGTATGCGCCACCCGGAGCATACAACATATCCGTATGCGCCGGGTATGTCCATACAAACGCCCTATGTGTTTTCTATAGGCACTTTATATTAGGTGGATAATAAAACACTAGCTGTACACGTGTGTTCCGCTGAAATGCTCGTCTCTATGTACTGATCTATATTATGTATTGATCTATATTGGCTAGCAGCTATGTATAGTAATGTTATGTTGTATTTATATTCATTATATTGTGTAGCTAGTATAACGTGAACCGTGATCCAAAATCTTGTACAAAAAGCTACTCTAAAACATGGGAAGGTGGTAGACCGCAACAGCAATGTGAGCGAACCGACTCAATAAAAAAATTAAATTTTTTTTTTTTTTCCGTATTATCCCAATGAAAATATTAAAAGCCAGCCAAGGCAGCTCAGGGATTGCTTATCACTGACAGCAATCAGAATATGCAAAACGCACCCAATGTAGATTTAGTAATGTTATTACACACTGATAGGTAGTCTTGGAAATAATGGAGAGATAAAATAATGTGGTTAAATTTGATTGCTACTTTTAGGGCGGTTGAATACGGATATTTATTATAGATTGAGTCCTATTTATTTTCTAGTGGATTTCGTATGGCCTCTTACGGGTCCAATTATGCTCTTTTGTGTAGTGGTACATTTTCTTTGTTATGCTTTTCTGTGTAATGCAAATTTAGCCCCTTTTAATTCGGTTTAAAAAAAGATAATTGCAGGGGTATGGATACTGGAGTGGGTTTTGTGGAGAATTGTGATAACCCTAATGACTTTGTCTCCCCTAATATTCATGACCTTTCTATAAAAAGTGGTGTTTTTCTCTGAATATCATTATTTATTATCCACCTAATAAATTGTGTCCATAGAAAACACATAGAACATGTGAAACAACGAGTTATTCTGATACTAAAAAAGAAACTAATGAGTGTTTGGTCTGTGTCCTCGTTCGCCATCGAGTTTGGAGTGCGCAGTAATATGAACGAGGCGATAGCCGAGTGAATATTCTGAAGCACTCCAAACGAGATAATGAACAGGGACTCAGACCAAGCACGAATATGTTTCTGATTTTATCTTAGCCTGGAAATATTTATCTCTTTATCACCCGTTGAGAACGAGTTACCGTTCTCGCAAGCCTGTTGAGAACGAGTTCCTAATGTTAAGCCTATGGACGTTTATTCCAGGCTAAGATAAAAACATAGACGTGCCCCATCCATGGGAGAACTGTCCCAGGACAGAATAGGATCTTTGACAAATTTAAAAAAAAAAGAAAATAAACAGTGTTCCTCATATCTCTAGTCATTAAGAATCATATTAATGGGGAAAAAATATATATTGGGATGTAAATGAATATCGAGATTCATTACCATTATCGTATATAAGTGAGTGCAAGGACAGGAAAATGAGAGGATGGTAATGATATAATCTGTGTCTTAGTTCAAACCCAGGCAGTACTTCTTAGTGGCCTGCCTAACATAGAATTTCTATGAACATTTCTAGATTACCACTTTTTTTACACTGAATTGAAAGCGAATTTCATATTTGGGCCCTTATTAAGTAGGGACATCTCCGAATATGGTTGCTTCTTGTTTAGAAGGTTTTAAAGGTGGGGGTTTTTTTCAGCCAAAGGAGTATGCCGAGTTTAATATCTATCCGCCCAGCATTTAAACTGTTTTTAAACATTACTAGCGACTTCGTCGAGTCCGAGTACGAAAAATATAGAAAAATGAAATAATGAACTACCGATAGCGGGGTTCGAACGCCCGACGCCCTCATCCCAATTCGGGGGCCCTACCGCCTGCTCCACAATGACAGTTCGAAGGATTGGGTCAAATACTTAAGCTGTTGGTGGGTGGGGGGAATCAGCGGAGTTTTGAAAGGGCTACCAGCGAAAGTTGAAATCTCATTGGTTTCTCACGAGAAAAATAGATCAGAAAACTACAATACTAAACTTTGATTTTGGCATGGTGTGAAATGAATCATAAGAGAAGAAGTTTGTCTGAGTATAGAAATACAAAAAAGAAGACCAGGTTCTAGTTTTTCACTGTACGAGAATCTCACTCTCGTGGGCCCTCATTCTCCACGCCCAGGTTTGGTTCACTATGTCTCTATGTATGGGAGCAACTTCAAGCGGATTCGACGGAATTCTACCGTTTTAAATATAGTAGGTAATCAAAGCTAGTTGCTTGCTTACTGCATTTATTTACTGATGGGCTTTACTTCTGCAGTCATATAAAAGAAAATTTCAGTTTTATCAATACAAATAAATCTTGAGGTTACGAATTTATTCCTATCACAGTTAAGGTTATCTAATCATGGGAAGAGCTAGTACATCAACGAAAATATATCGAGAAAGTTGAAAATACTTTCTTTTCTGCTATAATACTCGTTGAGACAAACAAACCAGGACCGAATAAGAACACAGTGATAGAGGAGTGCTAACGGCGCCGCCCTGCCGGCTCGCCCCCACACTACAGCGTCCCCAGCTGAAGTAGAAAAGTAGTTTTCAGCGCCGTAAACTCCACCAATGACAGGCCCCATGTCGCGCGCAGATATAAATTTCAAACCGCCCTGAGAACTCTGCTGTTCCGCGGCCGGGCAGTGTGGACTATACGCGCGCATTTAAAGGCATATCTGACAATTTGGTTTGAAAATTAAAACCTATGTTAATTTCCTGAATTTTAGATATAATGATTTATAAGTGTTGTAGAACACATAGATGATCGAAAAATCGGGGGTCACCGTGCTAGTATTGGATTTATAGATCGGTACATATATAATTAAATATATATATATATATATTGTTAAGATACAGCCAACTATATCTAACTATAAACAGTGGCGCCACCAAACGGACTCCACGGAACTAATTAGCGCTACAAGCGCCACCTCCGGTCACGCACATTGTTAGTAGCGTCACCTTATACCGCCACTTCTCCAACAAATTAAAGAAATTAAATATATATATATATATATATATATATATATATATATATATATATATATATATATATATATATATATATTTAATTTCTTTATTGACAACATGGTATAATTGCACATTAAATCTTTATAAAAGTAATGTTTACATGATCATGTCAATAAAGTGGCCGATGACATCAGCTGTTAACTATCCTGCTGGTTTTAATTGTCTGGCCAAATATTATGATAATTTTATATTAAAATATGTAGAATTTCTTATATAGTATTTTTTCACATAGTAAAAGCCATGTGATTTTTCTCAAACTTTCACAGAATATAATGCATATATATAGTACTACTTGTCTAGGTTTCAAGAATCATAGGTCACTGTCCTTGTTTTTGAAAAAATTGAAGAAAACCGTATTTTTCAGTACATTTCCTATAGAAATCAAGCAAATATAAATTGGTCTATTTTACCTGTTAAGATTGGATAAACGGGATAAAATGTCAATTTTTTCATGTAGAATTAGAATGTATCACAAGAAAAAAGTTTTGACTGATAATTGACATTATCTAAAACCACCAGGTGGTGCTACTGTGAATTGTAGGATATGCCTTTAAAGTTGCGCCATGTAAAAAGCCATGTAAAAAGCAACTTCTTGGACTTTCTATATATTCTCATATAAAATCATCGTAATATTTATCTCTGAATCAAAAAACTAGCACGGTGACCCCGATCTTTTAATTATCTATGTCTTCTACAACACCTAGATATCATCATATTTAAATTTCAGGAAAATTACATTTGTTTTAATTTATGAGCCAAATTGTCGGATATGCCTTTAATACAATAGAGGAGTGTTTCCCGCCCCCATCCACCAGACGGCGCTGATAAACAACTGTTACAGCACTGCGCAGCCGCAGAAAGACCCAATATCCGAGACGGCCGCCAGGGGGCCAGCGTCCGCTGATAACAAATACAGGCAGGGTGCCCGCCGAGAACAGGCGGCGCTATCATAAGGCGGGGGGGGGGGGGGAGGGGGGTTACAGGACGTGTTCTAGTGTGGTGATGGGGTGAGGGGGGGGGGTATGTACTGAGGGTGAAGAAGAGCAGAGGACAGTCACATCCTATATAGACAGGGACAGAGGGTCAGGGTAGGAGTGTGACGAGGTTAGGAAGGAGACGGGATAGGGGTATGGAAAGTTATCATAAGAGGGATGGGGGTAACATGATATGTTCTAGTGTGTTGATGGGGTGGGGGGGGGGGGAGGTGTATGTACAGGGGTGGAGAGGAGCAAAGGACAGTCACATGCTAGACAGGGACAGAGGGTAAAGGTGGAAGTGTGAGGGGCTAGGAATGAGTGGGAACAGGCTTATGGAAAGTTATCAAAAGGCAGAATTGTAACACAATAAATACAGAAAGCAACTAATTTTTGCAAAGTCATCGTTCTATGGCTAAAACATAGAGTATAAGGGCAATAGTAGTAATAAAATACAAGGATGGTACGGCAGGAGAGAAAGAAATTTGAATGTAAAGTAAGAGAGAGGTTGTTTTTGGATAGGAGGGAGACAGGGGAAAATTTTGCTGATAATGTTTTATACTGCAGCAACATCCAGGGTCCTATCACGGCTAGTTCAATTTTACCTCTATCAGCCACTTTCCACTGGCCAACTATTCGCCTCCAATTTGCAGTCGGGAACCAACAACGCGAGATCGGTGAATGAAAACAGACATGCAGATAAGTGTTCACCCATTAAATGTGCATTTATAAAAGTGCAATAAGGTCACTGCCGCGATTGTCATCATGTTTGGAGAACAGTTCTACTGGGGGTGGGACTTGAACCCACAAAGTCCTGCAACCTTGGGGTTACAAGTCCAGTGCCTTAACCACTGACCTAATTCTCAGACGTTTCCTAATATTACTATATATTGAGCTTGAGGCTTGGGGTGAGTACTGGACGACAGGGTGTTGGAGATTTCCTGCGCACATCCTGACGACAATTAGCCAAATTTCAATGACTGACCTCGAACAGAAACCGTTTCGTCCACAGTATAGACGTTTCCTAATATTACTATATATTGAGCTTGGCGCTGGGGAAGAGAACTGGACGACAGGGTGTTGGAGATTTCCCGCTTACGTCCTAATGACAATTACCAAACTTTCAATGACTGACCTCGAAACTGACTGCCCGCGAATACCTGCAGGCATAAGGACGTACTATGCCTGGGCATACCTTCAGGCATCGTTGCGTACTATGCCCGGGAATACCTCCATGTATCATAGCATACCATGCCCAGGAATACCTCCATGTATCATAGCATACCATGCCCAGGAATACCTCCATGTATCATAGCATACCATGCCCAGGAATACCTCCCCCAGGAATACCTCCATGTATCATAGCATACCATGCCCAGGAATACCTCCATGTATCATAGCATACCATGCCCAGGAATACCTCCCCCAGGAATACCTCCATGTATCATAGCATACCATGTCCAGGAATACCTCCCCCAGGAATACCTCCATGTATCATAGCATACCATGTCCAGGAATACCTCCCCCAGGAATACCTCCATGCATCATACCGTACCATGCCCAGGAATACCTCCCCCAGGAATGCCTCCAGGTATCATAGCGTACCATGCCTGGGAATACCTCCAGGCATCATAGCGTACTATGCCCGGGAATACCTCCAGGCGTCATAGCGTAGCGGCAGGATTGAGTGAATCCCTGCCCTTCTCGGGGCTCACCCTGGGATGAGCGGAATCGTGCTTAGGATACAGTAATCTAATGAAAGTCGGGCGCAAACTCCGCCCGCCGACGGAGACAATGCGCTCAATACATCTGCTCGTCCGTCTCCGATTTTTTTTAAAAATCGGAGACTCATTTTGGTTATTAATTCACATCCACGGCACAATAACGGTTTTAACTTTCTCATACAAAGGCACATTTGCCAAGCCCCCTCCCCCGCCACCTCCACCCCTCCCAGCACACACACAACCCATTTTTCTATTACTTCCCCTTTCCCTGATCATGTTTTGCAGCCAAGGTGCGATGCATAATTTTCATATTTTTAAGGGAATTAGAAAAGCACAAAATTAAATCATACAATTGCCTACTGAGCATGAGGGACAATAGGGTATGAGCTTAAAACATATCTTTAATAAATACTGAGTAGATATTTTAATATTTCAATTAGACAGAAATATCCTTGGGACTGTGTTCCTGTAGATTTTAACTGCCATAGGATAGGGGCATTTATAATCCAACTAATACATAGTGTTCATAAAAAAAACACATGAGCGTGTATCTACATACCCGGAGGATACCAATATGTTGTATGCTACGGAATGCAAAAGCCGACGCATACAGAAAAATAGTGCATATGAAAAAGTAGTGCGTACCTTAAATGAATTAATATCGACTGGTTTCAGATAAAAGCGGTTGTATGCTCCTCGGAGTTGGCTCTGGGTAATATCCTCGCAATATTCTCGGATATTACTACGCGTGAACTTCTCGGAACATACTGCCGTTTGTATCTGAAACCAGTCAATATTGTGTAAATGTTTCAGTTATATTTGCTCCGTTTCACGAGAGAAAAGCACCCAAAAAATAAACAGAAAACAAACGAATATTCAATACATTCTGCCGAGTCATTTCACCATAGTATAAGATAAGATTATCAACGAGAGACCAATAAGATATTCATTGCAATTGTAATTGCTGATATAATATTCAATGACGATATTCAATTGTTTCCTCCCTTTAAAGAAAAGGGAGCTGCATTGCTGTCTCATTTCCATAGGCAGCCCCTCTAGGCATGCCGAGTCCGTTATGCATTCTATAACCTAACCCAGTTACTGCACTGTTAGCCTTCCCTGACTGTGAAAACTAAACTTATGCAACATGCCCCCTGGAGGCTCTGTAGGACTGCCAGACGGCGGGGGTCCTTGCAGAGCCCGCCTTAGGCCCGATTCCCACTAGGCGATTTTGGGGCATGTGGGGGCTTCTGTAGGTGAATATGAGCACAAATTTCTAGGAATCTCCCATGTTGCTAAGTGGGAAAGCAAAAATGCTAAATTGTTGGGGACTCTTGCCCGGCACCTGTGGTGCGTGCATGAATCGCTAGACTCAAGTCCATCAGAAAAAGGCATTGGTTTCTTGTGATTTGATTTCAAACATGTGTGAAGTTTTCGGGCCACTAGTCACCAACTACGCCTTCCCATCCGCTGTACGACTGGCGTTTCTCAGTGACTATGCCAGACACCAGTCTCTAGGGCAGGAATCTCCTAGTGGGAAACGGGCCTGCGTGTGAGTCGGTCCCTGAGCAGCTCGCGACTTGCAGCCCCGGTGAATATTCCACACACTGTTATTCCGCAGCTTGCCGCCGGCAAACACGGAAGCCACTTGAAGTGTGTTTCAAACCGCCGACATATATTTGTCAGCCCACACAGTGTGACTTCGTTTATTATCGCTGTCAGAAATCGGCATGTGAAAACAGCAATTAGAAAAAAATCGGCGATGGGTCTATGTAAGGATTTTTGGTGTTATTTCAGCACCACTTCCTGACAAATTTGTCACCGATGAATTCAACACAGCTTGAGTTTGTCGGGAATAATGAGTCGCATAATTAGTTATCGTTTGCACCACGGTCCTTATATTTTCATATTATAACGAGTGCTTACTAAAAATCGCTGATCGTTTGGTCAGCAGGTGTCAACAGGCCTATAAGAAAGCCAACAAGGAAGCCAGTTGAGAAGCCAGGCTAAAGCACCACTCGATTCAGGAAGCTGTGGCGGAAGGCGGGCTGTGGGAGCCCCAGGGGAGGCGCTAAAGCCCAGAGTAGCTCGGAGCCGCCCGGAGCAGCTCGGAGCAACTCGGAGCAGCTCGAAGCCATTCGTTGCAGCTCGGACTCGTTCGGAGCAGGTCGGTTAAGGTCGGAGCAGTTCGGAGCAGCTCGGGCCCACTCGGACCCGCTCGGAGCAGGTCGGAGCAGCTCAGAACTGTTCGGAGCAGCTCGGGCCCATTCGGACCCGCTCCGAGCCGTTCGGAGCCGTTCGGTGCGGCTCGGAGCCGTTCGGAGCAGCTCGGGTCAGCTCGGAGCAGGTCGGAGCAGCTCGGGGTAGCTCGGAGCCGCTTGGAGCTGCTCGGAGCAAGTCGGAAACGCTCGGAGCAGCTCGGGGAAGCTTGTAGCAGCTCGGTACAATTAAGCTCAGCTCGGAGACACTCGGAGCAGCTCAGAGCAGCTCGGTACAACTAGGCTCAGCTCGGAGCCACTCGGAGCAGCTCGGTGAAGCTCAGTGCAGTTCAGAGTTTCTCCATATGCGTGCTGAGAGAGCGCAGGGGTCCAGTGTTGAACATTCCGCCCATCTGCATGCACTGCACGTGTTCAGTGCGAGTTACACACCACGTACCCACTCACGTGCTTAACCCTGCACGTCCCGAGAACACGTGGAGGCATTCCCCTCGCGGATCCTGAAGATGCCTCCAGGCATTTCCATGGTCGATTCTGAAGATGCCTCCATGCATTACCCTGGTGAGTCCCGAAGATGCCTACAGGAATTCTCCAGGATATTTAGAAAGAATGCTGATTTTGAGGGAAAAGAATTGATACAATTTCTTGATTTTTTTAAAGGATATACAGAAAACAAATTAAACGATTGCGGTTTGGAACACTGTGGACAAGGAATTCCCTGGACACCATGGTGGTATTTGCTAGGTGTATACATAGAAAATAATCGATGGTCTTGTTGACAGGCGGCCGTAAACCACGTATTAAAACACGAGCGCTAGCGAATGTATAACGACGTCAACCTCGAGTGGTTTACAGAGCCGCCTGTCCACAAAATCATCGTTTGTTGCATTTATCATCCATCTTTTCGAATAAATTAAACCCAGTAATTGCCATAGTAAAGGGTATAATAATAGGGAATATTTGTCCCATATACCATGGTTTTGAGGCCACAGATTTGAATCCGTATACCACAGTTATGGTATCTGACAGGTTTTATATAATGGGTCGTGATTTACTGGGTCCCCATACATTTTCAATGGGGACTTTGTATACGATGGATAATAAACTTTATACAGTTATATGCTTAAAGGTGCAGGCTTCTTCTAGCAGGTTGCTTCAAAATCATGCTCAGGTCTCGTGCATAGCACAACTGCTAGGGAGCAGGACTAATTAAGTTAATTGTCACGCCAGAGGGAGCTGTTTGTGATCCGCTGCTGGGGTTCATCGTTTCTAGAAATGTTGCTCCAGTAATATCGGATTGTGTCGCGTGCTATTGTTATTTTCATGTTGTATCGCTACTTTTCACAATACCACATTTTCAGTGACATAGGTGAAAGGTTCATTAGATTTTTGATTGAATATAGATGGCGACATAGTTATGATGTGATCCGCAAGGAATCTGGAGCAACGGTTTCGACCTAGGGTGAGTATTCTGCGATCTGAAAAACGTGGAGCAACGCGCCCCTGAGGAAGCATCCCCTGACATCCTATTATTGTATTGACTTAAATACAACATCATAAATTGGCAAGTGTCATGCAAACATTGCCATCTTCTTATTCATATCTTACAAAGCCTTTATAGTTCCTCAGTCAGTCATGTCAACATATACTGATAGCATCAGTAAAGATATTGACTTTTGGAAAATTGTATTTCTGATGTACAATCTCTGATAATTTTTTTTAATGAAAATCCCTGAAATATTGCAAGCATCAAATGTGAAAAGATAAATAAACTACACATAGAACATCAGAAATAGGTTATCTTAAGGTCTTTACCTTCTTATCCTGGAATCCAATTATCAACATGCAAAATGTATCCTGAGAAGGTCATGCGCTGGCCTGAATAGGGTTGTGGAATTTGAATTGTAAATAAAACCTAATTCTATTCAAAATGTAACGTTCTTGTTGGGTCTTTCTTCTTCTGTCAAACTTCCCTAACAGAGCGAGAACAAATGAACTCATCAATACTTAAAACCCAAAGGACTGACTCCCGAAGGCATCTGACAACATGCCATCTTTTAGGTTGTGTTCCTCCTTCTCCCCTCCCTAATTATCCACTAATGAGCTGTATAATTACCCTCCCACTGTATGTGTGTCTATGTGCTGTCATGGACTATATCTAATTGTTCTCTGGGAATTATTCCCCACTGTAGCTGACACTGACAATGATTAAGATTATGCAGTTGGTTGTAAGAAGGCCTCCGGTAGCTGAGATCTATGTCCTCGCAATTTTTTTTTATGTCTATGTGTTTCTGGAATGTTACTTATTTGCAATTCTGTTAGGCTATAGAAAACTCAACAGAATTGCTGATAAGTGAATTTATATATATATATATATATATATATACATATATATATATATATATATATATATATATATATATATAAACATATATATATATATATATATATATATATATATATATATATATATATATATTAATATAACGAGTAAATGTAGTTTAGCAAGAAAGACAATCACCAAGTTATATATATATATATATAATTTATTTATTTATTTATCGTATGTTATATATTGTATTATTCTTGTTGTCATTTCATTGTATCACATATCATTTTATTAGCTTACGCAGTATGGTTTTTGCACAATGGACTCTTATTTGAAAAAGTATATATCCGTCCATTCTTTAGTTTGCATTACAGGATTAGAGTATTTAATATGATATTACATTTTCTTATTTGATAAACAAACAAATTGTACTGCACTGTAGGCCCATTTTCATTGGCCAATCTCCCGTCACCGATCTACAGTCAGGAATCACCGACAGACTTTTGGCACTGCTGACCCGAAATCGGTCAAAATACCTCATTGACCTACTGGTGCTTGATATATTTGGATCCTAGACTCAAGCAGTTGAAGAAATGGCAAGTTGACTTAGTGCAAGTGTGTTACAGAAAAGAATCCATAGACTGAATGTAACCCAAATTTTTCAATTGTTATTCGTTTGTAATTGCACGCACATTCATCAACTATGAACATACTATTTGATCCCTGCATATATATGTACTTTTCGTCCTGTATTGTTCTAAATGCCCACATATGGGTGATTTTGTATTTCCCTGAATAAAAAAAAACCTTACGTTGTACTCTATAATAGCCATACGGGGTTGTATTTGTGTAAAAGTTAGCAGATTAGAAACGACCCCCCACTTCAGCACCCATCCTCCGGTGCGTATACCTCCTGCGTATACCCACACAGCGTCACGTGGAGGGAAGCCACTCTGCCAGAAGCCACGGCGGGGGCCGGGGCTGCTCGCACAATTAGCCAGCCCTCGGCCGGCGATCTCGCGCCGTGAAAATTAATGACAGTCACTAACGTAATTAATGCTCGCGGCCAGCGGGCTATTTAGCCCAACCTGTCGGCCGTGTGTGTCGCCTGACAGACCGGGGGACCTCCCCGCGCCACGCCGTGCTTCAGTCTACCCCGCGCCCGCCGCCGCCCGCTCAACGTGCGGTGTTATCTGTGCTCCGCCCGCCGCCGCCCGCTACCCGCCCGCCCGCCACTACCCACTGCCACTACCTGCCCGCCGCCGCCCGCCCCACGTGCGGTGTTAACTGTGCTCCACCCGCCCCTACCCTCCCCACACCTGGCCTTCCTCCACCCGCCCGCCGCCACCCGCCCCTGCCCGCCCACCGCTGCACCCCCAGTATTAGCCCTCCTCCGCCCGCTGCTACCCACTCCTACCCGCCCGCCGCCGCCCGCCCACTGTCAGTTGCAACGGCCCAGTGCCTGTCTTCACCCTCAACTACAAATATATACTCACAGCCACTGAAGCCATTCACAACAACAATAGACATTGACAGCCACCTGAAGTTATCCATCGTCACACGCAGCCACTTGAAGTCATCCACAGCTAGCCACAGCCACCCATAGATACCCACAGCAACCGAAGCCATTCGCAACCAAATATAGGCATTGCCAGCCACCTGAAGGTGTCCACGGTCACACACAGCCACTTGATGTCATTCACAGCTATCACCAGCCACCCATAGATACCCACAGAAACCTGAAGCCATTCTCAACCACCTATAACCATTGACAGCCACCTGAAGCTACCTGAAGCCACCATCCAGACACTGGCAGCCACCTGAACCTATCCATGGTCACATACAGCCACTTGAAGTCGCCCGCAGCCAGCTGCAGCCGTCAATAGATACCCACAGTAACCTGAAGCCACCTGAAGTCCCCATCTAGACACTGACAGCCACCTTATGTTATCCACCATCAGACACAGCCATTTAAAGTCACCCACAGCCATCCATAGCCATCAATAGATACCCACAGCAACCTGAAGCCATTCGCAACCACCTACAGCCATTTCTGCCACCTGAAGCCACCTGAAGTCCCCATCTAGACACTGACAGCCACCTGAAGTTATCCACCGTCACACACAGCCACTTGAAGTCGCCCGCAGCCAGCCACAGCCACCCATAGATATCCACAGCCATCGAAGCCATTCGCAACCACCTACAGGCATTGACAGCCACCTGAAGTTATCCACCGCCACTTGAAGCGAACCGCAGCAACTTGCATCCACCGGCTTCTGTCAACCACCATGACCCGGTATATGCATTAACCCTCAGCCACCTGAAGCCACCCACAGACACAAATACAACCACCAAAGAGACTAGCAGCCACTCGTCAATGAGTTTAAAGAATCTATACTCCTTGTACTCATAAACATTCGTAGTCACCTGCAGCTATGTATAGATATACAACCACCTGAGGCCACCTGCAAGCACTGATAGCCACATTCACAGACACCCATGATACAATGTACAACAGCCCACAACTACCCACTGCCACCCGCCACCCACCACACCACCACCTGGCATAGACCTACCACCACCCACTGCCACCCATCTATGACACCGCCACCTGTCACCACCACCACCCGCTACAACTCATCTACAACACCACCACCAGCCATCTCACCACCACCACACACTGCCACCCACCTACCACACCACCACCAGCATCTACTGCCAACCACCACCCACGCCACCACCAGGCACCACCACATCTGCCCTCAGCCCACCACCCACTGCCACCCATCTACCACACGGCCACCTGTCTTCAGCCCATCACCCACTGCTACCCACCTCCCACACCACCACCTGACATCTACCGACTGCCACCCACTATCACCCACCACCCACCAGCACCCTCTGTCACCTGCAGCTATGTATAGATATACAACAGAAGGCGAATGCCTTGTGACGATATCTAATATATTGAATATTATCACATGTGATTCGCACAGTCGCACGGATCGCAGACGCATTCGCTTGGTCGCCTTAGTGGATTTGGCGCTTACGTCGCTGAAAATGTGGTGTTTTAAAAAGTAGCATACAACATGATAACACTACCACATGAGACGATCCGATATTACTGGAGCAACGCTTTTCCCACATTTCTAGGAGCAACGAACCTCTGAAGTGGTGAGACGATCAGCACCTCAAACGTGTAGCAATTCCATCTGGATCTGGTCTTGATTCCAGCTTGCCTGATGTTATCACAGAAACCCTTAGAGCACTCCCACTCTCACATAAAAAATACACTCGAAATGTTCACAGCTTCGACCCCGGAATTATCCACAAAGCAGCATGGATGAAATTTCCGGGTCAACCTTAATGAACGAGCCCTTCATTTCATTGACTGTCATGTCGCCGATCGATTAACAGGTATTTGCGCCTACTTTCTGGTGAGGACAAACACACAGAGGGGCGACAAATCTGCAATATCTCTGACGTCAGCCTGCGATAATCCCGCTGTGAATAATGGATGAGGGTCGGCGGGCGGCGGGCGGCGGGCGGCGGACGGCGGACGGAGGGCGGAGGGCGGCGGGCGGAGGGCGGCGGACGGAGGGCGGAGGGCGGCGGGCGGCGGGCGGAGGGCGGCGGGCGGAGGGCGGCGGGCAGCGGGCGGAGGGCGGCGGGCAGCGGGCGGCGGGCGGAGGGCGGCGGGCGGAGGGCGGCGGGCAGCGGGCGGAGGGCGGCGGGCAGCGGGCGGCGGGCGGAGGGCGGCGGACGGAGGGCGGCGGGCGGCGGGCAGCGGGCGGAGGGCGGCGGGCGGAGGGCGGCGGGCGGAGGGCGGCGGGCAGCGGGCGCCGGGCCGCGGGCGGCGGGCGGCGGGTAGCGGGCGGCGGGCGGAGGGCGGCGGACGGAGGGCGGAGGGCGGCGGGCGGCGGACGGAGGGCGGAGGGCGGCGGGCGGAGGGCGGAGGGCAGCGGGCGGAGGGCGGAGGGCGGCGGGCAGCGGGTGGAGGGCGGCGGGCAGCGGGCGGAGGGCGGAGGGCGGAGGGCGGCGGGCGGAGGGCGGCGGGCAGCGGACGGAGGGCGGCGGGCAGCGGGCGGAGGGCGGCGGGCAGCGGGTGGAGGGCGGCGGGCAGCGGGCGGAGGGCGGAGGGCGGAGGGCGGCGGGCGGAGGGCGGCGGGCAGCGGACGGAGGGCGGCGGGCAGCGGGCGGCGGGCGGAGGGCGGAGGGCGGCGGGCGGAGGGCGGCGGGCGGCGGGCGGCGGGCGGAGGGTGGCAGGCGGAGAGTGGCGGGCGGGTGGCGGCGGATGGAGGGCGGAGGGAGGAAGGAGGAGGGAGGAAGGCGGAGAGCGGCGGGCGGCGGGCGGTGTAGGCGGGCGGTGGGTGGAGTTTGGAGTTTGGAGGGCGGCGTATGTAACCGGCGGCGGGCGGCGGAGGGCGGCGGCGGGCGGCGGAAGGCGGCGGGCGGCAGGCTGTGGCCCGACCTTCCCCCTCATTGTCGGCGCACAACTGTTGCTGTCATTTTAAGGAGCTTTCGGCGAGATTCAAGACTTCCTTAATGACACTGTTAGCGTATGCTGACGGCGCGCGGGGCGGGCAGGCGGCGGGCGGGCGGCGGGCGGGCGCGCTGTGTCCTCTCCAATTCCCGCGCTTATTTCTCAGCGTCCGCCACAGTCCCTGACCAATCAGAACCGCTTATAGCAGGCGTCGGCACGAGGTGCGACACGGGAACGAGCGACGTGCGACACGTGCGACACGTGCGGCGACCCCGTGCGGCCATTACTGGTACTATTACAACGCCGCTATACACAGACGTCGCCGAGGGTTTAAGGAAGGGCGCAGGCGTGGGGAGCGGCATTTCCGGTTCCGGTGTGCACGGTTAGAATGGTTGTTAGTTGTGATAGGAACGCGATGACAATAAAGGAAGGATATTCTCTATATGTCCTGAGGTAAAGTCTCGAGTATATATATATTTTTTCTTCATATGTTTGTATATGTATACATATATTCGGATTTACATGTAGAAATAGCTGAAATTTTAATTTCTGGCATCGGATTTCCAATTCGAAGATTTATAAAAACCGCTAAACTGATATAAGATAGTTGCAACTAAAATCAACAAGCTAAGGGGTTAAAACATAGCTTATCTTACCCATGCTATTTTTGTTCCGAGGGCTTAAAACTAAGAACTCGTTTTATTTCAAATTTCTTTTTATATTTATCCTCCGATGGTATCAGAGGGATAACCGGTTTTACTCGTTCCCAATGCCCCTATGAGTATTGTAGTCTGTTCTCCGTGGTCTGTATCCTGTGTTTTGTTGATTTTTTTATTATGTACACGGGTGAAATAAATACAGAAAGAAACTAGTTTGGGTCAAAATCTTTGTCCTCCAACTCATTTAAACGCTTCGCTTTATTCACTTGACTGTCGCCTCGTATATATCACTCTGTATCAAGCTCGTGGAGTTTTATTTTTGTTTGTGTGTTTGCGTAGTTTGACGTTCAATTTGTTCAATTAGACCTTACTCGTGTAGAACGACGACTTTGACCAAAATTAGTTTTTTTTAATCAACTTCAGCAATAGGCCAGGCTACAATGGAGGATGCAGTCAGTCAGGGACCAGTCTGCTGCTGGCTAACTACCGATCCCTACGTAATGAGAACAGAAATTATGAATTCAAAGCAAAGGTGTTCGTCTGCGATGCACACAAAAAATACCTGACAATTTTGATAAACATGCCACGTACCGTAAATCCGGCCAATGATGCCACAAACAGCATAAACCTGGAAAATAAAATATTAAAAATCAAAATTAAAATATTAAAATATTTAATAAATTACAGTTCCCGAGTATTTCACTACAGGAGAGGGTCCCTCCTGAATTTATAACTTTTATATGTGCACAAACGAAAGCAATAAAATTCAAATCATCCCAGCGGGCACATGCAGGACAATAAACGCTGCCATTCGTGGATCATGAATAATTTGAGCTTTAGGGTTGATGCTTTATTATGAGAAAACGTGGTTACTGAGCCCTACATATGGCCGTTACAGGTAATTTGATAAAACAAAATACGGCCCGATGCCGTAGGCGGGAAGGCCGTATTTTTCATCAAATGACCAAGAACGGACACCATACGGGCTCAGTCACTACATTTTCTTATTACTATATACCTCCTAGTCGTTTATAAATCCGTTTTATGAACTTTTCTGCTCCACGAAAAGTCACTGCTTTTCACTACGGCCCGCTGTCACAGCGGGCGCGAACATTATTAATACCACACCCCTAGCAGCGGGCAGTATTTCATAGACGTTCGCTCACCGGTATATAGTAATACAGTGATCAAACCTCCTACCACGCCCTCTATTGCCAGCAATGTATTTTTTTGCATTCCATTGTAACGATCATAAAATTTAAGCGTTTGAACTAAACGTGTTCTGTCTAGATCTACGAGAGTTTCGTACGTGAACTTACCTCACCCCTGGTATATTTTTCACCATAGACTTAACATCGGGGACTCGTACTCAATGCCCATGGAGTATTGTATAAAATACTCAATGGGTCATGAAGTTACAAATGTTAGTCAATTATAGTCAATGATAGGGGTGAGATAAAATCTGAAACGCACTTGAACCATAGCCACTGAAAATATGCCATTTATTATTTTTTTTGCTACGTAACATCTCACTTGGTTTAGTGAGATTACTTTGCAACCAAATCTCTGCCATAACTATTTTGTTTTTCTGTACACGAAAATCGAACTCCAATGGCACTTCAGTCTTCATGCATAGGTCTTGGTATGTCCGAGAGTGAAACTCCAAGCAGACCCAACCAACACGCCACCCCCAGAGGGTCGCTGCTCCTAGAAATGTTTGGAAAGCGTTGCTCCAGTTATATCGGATCGTGTCATGTGGTATCGTTATTTTCAAATTGTACCGCTTCTCTTTACCAAGCCACATTTTCAGTGACATAGGTAAATAGTTCATTAGATTTTTAATTGAATATACATGGCGACATAGTTATCATGCAATTCGCAAGGAATCTGGAGCAACGATTTCGACCTCAAGTCGCCATTCTGCGGACTGCAAAACATGGAACAACACCCCCGCCCCGGCATGCTACATGAGGGTGGTTGTGGCCCCTAACATTCGAGGTCAACTCTCGACTGATATCTACGTCCCAAGGTGCTAGAAAATATCATGTAAGGAGGTTAGGGTCAAGGTCGGGGTTTGCTGCGATTGCAGTCATTGGCTACTCGGTCTACTCTATTCCTTATATGGACTTAGTGTAATGGGACAACTCCATGCTGATACACAGGGGCAGGTACACTGGTTGTACACTGGCCGCCAGAGCTACACAGTGTTAGCTCTGGTTGGGTTAAATACACGACCACCTTCACCCATAGGCTGGAAGGGTCTGTGACTCTCCCAGCAGAACTTTCAAGTGCCCTGGACCTATGCTTTGAGAGTGAGATATTTCTCACTCCTGAAGCCATTTTTTTCATATTTTTATTTACTTTTGTGTGTATTTTGTTGGCTATTCTATTTATAGTATCAGTTTGACAAGGGGGAATACAGACAGGCACTTAGTCTGCTTAAGGTCTGTAAGGGTCTGACAGAGCACAGATCCGACTTGCCAGTTCCTTCTAAAGGCACTGATTGGAGAAAGGAATTTCTAATTTGAGTGCAAACCCAAGCCTGGGAATACCATGATTCTGGCACTATTCTGGGAATCATTATAACTCTCCAAGCTGATTTTTTTGGTCCATGCCCAGTAAAAGCTACTCTAGGACCTCTGCTTGAAGAGTAACATACTGGTTACTGGCAAATCAATCAGGGCAGCTTAGTACCAGCGGAGGTAGGAATTCCCACCTCAAAATGGCAGCGCAAAACAGTCTCAGTTTGAGCCTGTGTGCCCTGGCCCTGGCGACAACAGACTGTACTAGAGTCTAGTATATGTATAGGCTGTGTGACGTACCGGTGGCGTTAGCTGTCAGATTTGATGGGCTCAGAGGGCTGTCGACATGTATGATGGGCATGGTAATAGCCGGTGATGGCAGGTGGAAATGGCTGTATGCGGCCGTGGTACCGGCTGTCGGCGCTTTTGTTTTCTTTGGCAGTGTGGTGTTCACTTCAGTCTCAACGCCTCATGGGAGGTGTGTGTTGTGTATAACAGGCTTCTAACACTGGTCTGAGCAATGATGTGTGTGTTGTGGAAGTTTGTTGTGAGGTGCACTGATTTTGGCGTGTGATAGCAGTGCTATTCTGTGATATTATTATCCATCGTATACAAATCCCCCATTGAGAATGTATGGGGACTCAGTAAACCACGACCCATTATATAAAAACTGTCAGATACCATAACTCTGGTATACGGATTCTAACCTGTGGTATACGGCCTCAAAACCATGGTATATGGGAAAAATAGTCCCTTTTGCTATAGAGCAAAGAAATAGTCCCTATTGTTATACCCTTTAAAATGGAAATTACTGGGTTTAATTTATTCGAAAAGATGGATGATACATGCATCAAATGGAGATTTTGTGGACAGGCAGCTCTGTAAACCACTTGTGGTTGACCTCGTAATACACTTGCTAGCGCTCGTGTATTACTACGCATCAACCTCTCGTTGTTTATGGCTGCCTGTCCACGAAACCATCGATTACTGTCTATGTATTTTTAGAGCGTGCTTGCACGAGCTACATACATCATCTAGAGGTTAGAGTGGTCACATTGAACTTTCAGTGTGCTTCCAGAAAACTATCCCTTAACTATCTGCATGCTGATTACTGTGATAGTGAGAACAGAGCAGGGTGCCAGTGTCTCAGTGTCTTAGAGGCGTGTCCAGTTGACCATGACCAATCACTGACGACCGAAATACCTCAAATCCACTGGTGCTTGATCTGTTTGGACCCTAGATAGGCAGTTACAGAAATAGCAAGTTGACTGGGTTCAAGTGGGTTACAGAAAACTATCCATAGACTGAATCTAACCCAAACCTTTTAATTGTTGTTCATTTATAGTTGCACGCTCATTCATCAATGATTAGCATCCTATTTGGTCCTAGTATAGAACAGCATCGAGAATCGCATAAATAGACAATACTCCACGAGTTTGGATGTGCCCGAATCGTCATGGAGGCGAAGCTGAGTGACGATTATGGCACATCCAAACGAGTGGAACAGTGTCTACTTTACGATTCGAGTGCGGTTCTGGATTTATCTCACCCCTTTCGACGTTAGATAGTATCAGAATATTAGAATAGTTTGAATATACCTAGCAAATCCATATGACGTCATCTCACATTCACTGCGCCACAGCTATGGCGTAGTATTGTCACTTTACGGGGGTGATCATTGAGTATTTTTTCCTTATGTTATTTCTATGGCGAAGCTTGTACCAGGGGTGAGATAAGATACTTAGGCTTATCATTGAATTTGATTATGTCACGGGCGTGATTTAAAGTGTTGTTTATGCCACTACTTTCTAATATTCAACAATCGTGGAAATATGGTAGAATGAAATCTAGACACCGCTCGTTTGAGTTTGAGTTTATCTATGTCACGCAATGTCTTGAGTTCATGTCACGCATTGTATTGGCTCCATAATCTTGGACTCGTGAGATTACGAAGCCTAAAAAATGTATGACATAAATATACTTAAACTCAGTCTTGTGACGTCTTTTGATATCATCCCATCTCTCATATAAATCTCCATACACTTAATAAGGAGTAACCGTATGTCACGGTTATTCCATAAAATATTTTTATGCCACGGGTGACATAAATGAAGTTTAAGACATGTGGCAGGGTAGGATAAAATTTAAACATCACCCAATTATATATAAATGTTTACATGGCATTCATTGTCTTCCGCCTAAGATATCACTCAGCTCCACTTTGTGATATCATTCCGTGAAGACAACTCACGCCATATAAACTATCATATGAAATTTAATGATGTTTCTTGATAATCTTGGATTTATGCCAGATTCAGCAGTGGTGTGGTGGTATCGAAATTGACGTTTTTCATTGCATAATGTAATCATTTGTCTAAATAGTTTCTACAGCAGAAAAACGAGCGCAGTCGGCAGGATTCGAACCTGCGCGGGCAGAGCCCAATGGATTTCTAGTCCATCGCCTTAACCACTCGGCCACGACTGCGTATGCAGAAAACTCGAGAAACGTTGAACAATCCAGGATATAAGCAGGGAATCTTGGGATGCAGGTAGTGGGTGGCAGGAAGTGGGACGCAGGATGTACCATGGAGGTAGTGGGAGACAGAATACAGGTAGTAGGGGACAGGATACAGGTAGTAGATGGCAGGATGCTGGTAGTGGGTAGCACGGTTCATCGAGTGGGTGGCAGGGTTCAGGTAGCGGGTGGCAGGATGCAGGTGGTGGGAGACAGGAAAGAGGTAGTGGGGGACAGGATGCAGGTAGTGGGAGGCAGGATGCAGGTAGTGGAGGGCAGGATGCAGGTAGTGAGAGGCAGGATGTAGGTAATGGGTGGCAGGGTACAGGTAGTGGGAGGCAGTATGTAGGTAGTGGGGGACAGGATGGAGGTAGTGGGTGGCAGGATGACATTATCGGATGGCAAGATGCAGGTAGTGGGTGGCAGAATGCAGGTAGTGGGTGGCAGAATACAGGTAGTGGGTGGCAGGATGCAGGTAGTGGGTGACAGGGTGCAGGTAGTGGATGACAGGGTGCAGGTGGTGGGATACAGGATGAAGGTAGTGGGAGACAGAATACAGGTAGTGGGTCACATGATGCAGACAGTGGGAAGCAGGATGAAGGCAGTGGGTGGCAAGATGCAGTTATGGGGAGTGATATCATTATTCACGTTTTCCATTCTACATCCTTTGTAAATATGCAGTTTCTAGGGGAGCTCGAAGTAGAAGTGAGCAACATGTACATCCGTTGGCCTTGTATTGTATTCGGAGTAGAATCCTGCTGGGGTGGACCAACAGGTTCAGTTTCAAACACATTTGTTGAATCTGTTAATATTCGAAAAACTAGCGCAGTCGGCAGGATTCGAACCTGCGCGGGCAGAGCCCAATGGATTTCTAGTCCATCGCCTTAACCACTCGGCCACGACTGCCTGGTAGTGGGAGGCAGGATAACCCCAGTGGGCAGCTGATTGTGAATTATGAATGTTAGATAGTATGATTCAGATAGTGGATGGTTCATTGTGGATACCGAATAACCCCTGTGGGCAGCTGGTTGTGAATTATTGACAGCTAATAGCGTTATATACACAGTGAATGGAGATAACAGAATCTTCGGTAACTGATGGTGAATTTTGGACAGTTGTTAGTATGAGGTAGACAGTGTTATGGTAGATTAGGGATGTGAAAATATTGTGAATAGTGGATAGCTGCTTCGGGCAGTGGATGGTAAATTTAGGACATAGTACATTGTGGATGGCGGATAACCCTTGTGGCCCACTAATGGGTATTTCTGGACATTGGGTGGTAGATTGGGGATAGCGGATAACCCTTGTGGCCCACTGATGGGTATTTCTGGACATTGCATGGTAGATTGGGGATAGCGGATAACCCTTGTGGCCCACTAATGGGTATTTCTGGACATTGGATGGTAGATTGTGGATAGCGGATAACCCTTGTGGCCTACTGATGGGGATTTGTGGACATTGGATCGTAGATTGTGGATAGCGGATAACCCTTGTGGCCCACTAATGGGGATTTGTGGACATTGGATCGTAGATTGTGGATAGCGGATAACCCTTGTGGCCTGCTGATGGAAATTTGTAGGCAGCGTAGAGCATAGTGTAGTAAGTGGATGGTTGATTGTGAATGTGACCTGATGATAGGGGATTTGTGAAGAGTGGATAGTGTAGTGTAGTAAGTGGATGGTAGATTGTGGGCAGATGATGGGGATTTTTCGGGCAGTGGATAGCAAAGTGTGGTCAGTGAATGGAAGATTCAGAATGTGGTCTACTTTTGGGGATTTGTGGGTAGCAGATAGCTAGTGTGATCAGTGAATTGTAGAATGTCAATGAGGCCCAGTGATGGGATTTGTGGAGAGCGGATAGTGTAGTGTGATCAGTGAATTGTAGAATGTCAATGAGGCCCAGTGATGGGATTTGTGGAGAGCGGATAGTGTAGTGTGATCAGTGAATTGTAGATTGTCAATGAGGCCCAGTGATGGGATTTGTGGAGAGCGGATAGCTAGTGTGATCAGTGAATTGTAGATTGTCAATGAGGCCCAGTGATGGGATTTGTGGAGAGCGGATAGTGTAGTGTGATCAGTGAATTGTAGATTGTCAATGAGGCCCAGTGATGGGATTTGTGGGTAGCGGATAGTGTAGTGTGATCAGTGAATTGTAGATTGTCAATGAGGCCCAGTGATGGGATTTGTGGAGAGCGGATAGCTAGTGTGATCAGTGAATTGTAGATTGTCAATGAGGCCCAGTGATGGGATTTGTGGAGAGCGGATAGTGTAGTGTGATCAGTGAATTGTAGATTGTCAATGAGGCCCAGTGATGGGATTTGTGGGTAGCGGATAGTGTAGTGTGATCAGTGAATTTTAGATTGTCAATGAGGCCCAGTGATGGGATTTGTGGGTAGCGGATAGTGTAAGGTGATCAGTGAATTGTAGATTGTCAATGAGGCCGTATGATGGGATTTGTGGAGAGCGGATAGTGTAGCATGGTAAGATGATAGTAGATTGTGAATGTGGTCAAGTTATGGGGATTTGTGGACAGCGGATAGCGTAGTGTGGTCAGTGGATGGAAGATTCTGAATTTGGCCTGCTGATGGTGATTTGTGGACAGCGGATAGCGTAGTGTGGTCAGTGGATGGTAGATTCTGAATTTGGCCGACTGATGGTGATTTATGGGCAGCGGATAGTGTGAAATGGTCAGTGGACGGTAGATTGTGAGTGTGGCCAATTGATGGGGATTTGTGGCCAGCGGATAACTGCTTGTGAGTAGCAGAGAGATGCTCTGAGCATCTCACAGCCAGTTACGGACGGTGTAAGCGGCCTGCAGGCTGGTGAGGGGCTGTGAAAGCACCACCTGGCGGTGACGGATCCCCCACTCGTGACGGCGGGCAGACAGAGTCATGTCACAGACGGTGACCCGCGACCCGGGCGTCATTGACCGTGTCTGGGCAGCCTCCCGCGGCATGATGCACTCTGCCCTCCTCCACCTCTCCTCTCCCATTAGTGTTAGCCCATTGACGGCCCACCACGATCCATTGAAGGCCCACCACAACCCATTGACGGCCCACCACGATCCATTGACGGCCCACCACAACCTATAAACTTACGGCCTACCATGATCCATGAATGGCCCACCTCCACCCATTGACGGCCCACCACGATCCATTGACGGCCCACCACAACCTATAAACTTACGGCCTACCATGATCCATGAATGGCCCACCACAACCCATTGACGGCCCACCCAGATCCATTGACTGCCGACCATGTCTCCTTGACAGCCCACCACAACCTATTTACGGTCCACCATGTTCCATTGAAAGCCCATCACAACCCATTGATGGCCCACCACGATCCATTGACGGCCCACCATAACCTATAAATTTATGGCCAACCATGATCCATTGAAGGCCCACACAACCCATTGATTGCCCACCCCTATCCATTGACGGCCCACCCCTATCCATTGACGGCCCACCCCTATCCATTGACGGCCCACCCCTATCCATTGACGGCCCACCACAACCCATTGACGGCCCACCATTACCTATTGACAGCCCAACCCAATCCATTGACGGCCAACCATGACCCATTGATGGCCCATTGTGATCCATTGACGGCCCACTATGACCCATTGACGGCCCACCCCGACCCATTAACGGCCTTCCCTGAGCCATTGACGGCCCACCATGACCTATATTGACGGCCCACCCCAATCCATTGAAGGCCCACCAAGATCCCTTGACGGCCCACCCCGACACACAGCCACCCACTAGACTAGCCTTGGTCCCTGGATATTTTCTAATAATCTAGGCTCCCAGATGGATTCCTTTTTTTTCGTCTATCTCACAGAAATGTTGCTTTATGTATGATGACTTTGAAATATGTTTATAAAGTTAAAATGCGATCCAGAATAGACAATTTGGAAACAAGTACATGCCTGCGGCTACAATCCGTTTACAGCATGACTCCCTGCACCTCGTTCTTGTCGCTGATCACATTTCTAGCCTATCTCCTTTTCCCATCATCGTTATCTCCTTGATTAGATCCCGTTGTGATATAATCCTGTATGGCCATTGCTACTGAATAAAACAGCGGGCAACATTGAAAGAATGTAGAATGTACACACAATATGGTTTTACATACAAGCGGCCGTATACTCCGAGGAGGTTACGCGTGGTAATATCCGAATGTATGCGAGGATATTGCGTAAAGTCAACTCCAAGGAGCTGTACAACTTTTATTTTTTCTTTGAATTTCTTTTATGTAATCACTCGCAATTAGCAAGTTTTTTCTGTTACAACAATCCGAAACCAGTCTATATTGTATTATCATTCACCTTTTCTGGGCAAGTGGCATGCCAATATCAGTTCATTTTAGTTATCCACTATTCTTCCGTATTCATTATCTTTTAGAATGCGTTCCTTGGAGTATACAGCATATCCTTATGCACCGGGTATGTCCATACAAACTCCCGATGTGTTTTCTATGGACACTTTGTATTAGGTGGATATATCTGTATGCTCCGGGTATGGTGATACACACTCCCTATGTGTTTTCTATGGACACTTTCTATGAGGTGGATGTATCTGTATGCTCTGGGTATGGTGATACACACTCCCTATGTGTTTTCTATGGACACTTTGTATTAGGTGGATTATTAAGTTCCTTATCTTTAGAGCCAAGAAATAACTCCCTAAATAGAAGCAGCTGTTTTCTCAGAAAAATGCTGTTATGTATTAATATTGACCGAATTCATAGCCAGACTTAAAGAAACCACTTTGTGATGGTTTGACATTTTGTGAGCCTCAAGGTCGTGGTATTCCAGGCATCAAGCAAGATTTCGAGCAATTTCCCATTTCATTGAATACCATCTAGAGCCACTTGCCTTCGGTCCCACACTTAATGCTAATGCAACGTTTAAAAAAGTAGTTCCCAGACCTGAAATGGTATGCTGATTGCGCCCTAAAACGTAGACCCGTGACTCATTCATATCACTCCGCACGCGTCGAAAATCAGCAGAAATCGCTCAGGGTCGAGTTGGTTATAAAAACATCCCCGACAAGTATTCCGGAAATTCCTCAACTTCTAGATCCTGATCTGTGCTGTGTTCAGGGCTCGAGCCGTTTATCTCTGGATGTTTCCAGTAGACTGGAGCCACACTTCGCCTTATGACTGTATTCCCAGACTAACAAGGAGGTGGGAATCTCCTTCATTTTCACACTCTCCCAACAGAGATCCTGCGCTCTACTTCCTGTGGCCGCTTATATCTCTGCCCCAACCTGCCTGTTTGGGCCAAAATCTGGCCCATCCGCCAGTTCTTAGAATTTCCTAAATTCTTAGCGCTTTGGAGAGTATTTTGTGGTTTACTTGTGAATAGCGATGCACATATTTATATTGTGAGTAATGTAAGCTCATTTCTGTCATTTGTTATGTCAAATCAGACATAGTCATTGAGATTACTTTCTTCAGTGGAAAGCATCTCATGTGTTGCAAGTTTGTTTTTTTCAATGTGTCACATGCGCTCACTTGAAGGGGCAGTCTAATCAAATGTGGATTCACATTATCACTAAAATGATTCTTTCTATGGTATATTATTTACCATAGAAATATGTGCATCTCTATAATTTACAATTAGAATACAAAATTATTATATACCTGTGCCAGTATGTTACACAAATACCAACCTCTGCTAGGGTATTAGTATTAAATATATACCGGCACAGTATGGTGGTATTAAATGATGTACCACCCTACTTTGAATACAAATTCTGATTGGCTGAAAAAAATTGCACTGACCTACTTATGAAGTGCTGGCAGTGACTTGCAGCACACCACTAATTTATGCGTGCAAAGGATCACAGGAGTTAAAGGGGAAAAATAGTAAAAGAAATGCTCTTTCTGTGCTTGACTTTCACTAAGATCTGAACAGATATACCATCACACTTTGAATCCAGCTCGGACGTCTTATTTCCTTATGCATTTAATAAAATACATATATTTGAAGGTATATAATAAGATAAAAATGTATTACCTTACTGGTACATCCTCGCATACCTTGTTTCTTTGGCTAAAAATATTCAACTCGCTCTGCGAGCTCGTGGAATATTTCTAGCCAAAGAAACGCAGTATACGAGGACGTAAGTACCAGTATGGTATATATATTTTATCTTAATACCCCCAAAAAACAGTCAGAATTTAGGATATTTCAAAAACTGGCATATGAGCCATATTTGTGCGCAAACAGGCAGGTTGGGGCAGAGATATAAGCAACCGCAGGAAGTAGAGCGCAGGATCTTTGCTGGGAGAGTGCAATTTCAGCGGCAGACGACTTTCGCGCGCCCGATGACAAAGTGGGCATTTTTCCCGCGCTTTTCCTTGCTCTGTACGTCCCTCAAAACAGCGGCAAACACCACTTCCCATTCCGCTTGAATTCTGTTAGCTCTAACTCGCACGTATTATGCGCCTTTTTTGTTCTCTCCCCAGTTCTCAATGAGGAAAAGCCACGGGGGGCGAAATTGAATTTGAAATCGGCGGAATGCGATTTGGGGGCGCGGGCGGCGTATTCATCACCACGAGGCGTTCCTCGGTCCTCGGTCCCCCGCTCACGGTCCCCCGGTCCCTCGGTCCGGGTCCCGGTCGGGCTTAACGCCTCTTTAGAAGCATTAGGCGCCGCGGGTCGACTTGTAAATATGACCGTTCGCAAAGGCCAAGCAGCAAATATCAGCCGCATTTGCATGTCTACCACCAGGCGGCGTCAATAGTCTCCGCCGAATGTGTGCCGCTGAAATATAGAAAGGGTTGCGCCGAGGGCAGGGTATGGTTAGAGGGTGCCATCCACTATGCATGTATCCCAAACACACCTCCCCTGTACCACCGCTCTACCCATGTTCTTTTTATTCCTTTCTTTTAAAGCTATTTTATTAAGGGAATATTGTGTGTACAATCACCGAATTCAGTGATACAGCCGTTCTTCCATTCAGGCCCTAGCCCGGTACTCCTCATTCTAATGGTGGGTGTTAAGCCGAATGAGCAGTAGGTACCATTTTTGTCTTTGGTATGACCTGAACAGGGTTTGAACCCACAACCTCCCATGCTGGAGGCGAACAACCCTACCACTTAGCCACCGAGCTTGGTCTCTTACATACACATCCTTCTTCCCTGTACCACCCCTCTACCCCTACCTATTACCCTTCTATTTCCGCACCCTACCATTCCACCACACTCACGCCCCTTTCCCCACACATACACACACCCCTCCTCCTCCACCCTGTAACACCCCTCTACCCCTGCCTCTCACCGCTCTGTCTCCACACTCTACCATCATATCGCACCCCCCACACCCAAACACCCCTCCTCCTCCCCCTCCTCCTCCTCCTCCATGCATCACCCCTCTATCTTTGTTTCTAACCCCTCTGTCTCATATCACCCCCTGTCCATCCCGACAAACACCCCTCCTCCTCCTCCTACTCCCTGTAGCACCCCTCTACCCCTCTCTCTTGGCCCTCTGTCTCTGCACCCTATCATCATATTACATCCTCCCCACCCCCACAAACACCCCTCCTCCTACTCCTCCCTGTAGCACCCCTCTACCCCTCTCTCTTGGCCCTCTGTCTCTGCACCCTATCATCATATTACATCCTCCCCACCCCCACAAACACCCCTCCTCCTACTCCTCCCTGTAGCACCCCTCTACCCCTCTCTCTTGGCCCTCTGTCTCTGCACCCTATCATCATATTACCCCCTCCCCACCCCCACAAACACCCCTCCTCCTCCTACTCCTCCCTGTAGCACCCCTCTACCCCTCTCTCTTGGCCCTCTGTCTCTGCACCCTATCATCATATTACATCCTCCCCACCCCGACAAACACCCCTCCTCCTACTCCTCCCTGTAGCACCCCTCTACCCCTCTCTCTTGGCCCTCTGTCTCTGCACCCTATCATCATATTACATCCTCCCCACCCCCACAAACACCCCTCCTCCTACTCCTCCCTGTAGCACCCCTCTACCCCTCTCTCTTGGCCCTCTGTCTCTGCACCCTATCATCATATTACCCCCTCCCCACCCCCACAAACACCCCTCCTCCTACTCCTCCCTGTAGCACCCCTCTACCCCTCTCTCTTAGCCCTCTGTCTCTGCACCCTATCATCATATTACCCCCTCCCTACCCCCACAAACACCCCTCCTCCTACTCCTCCCTGTAGCACCCCTCTACCCCTCTCTCTTAGCCCTCTGTCTCTGCACCCTATCATCATATTACCCCCTCCCCACCCCCACAAACACCCCTCCTCCTACTCCTCCCTGTAGCACCCCTCTACCCCTCTCTCTTAGCCCTCTGTCTCTGCACCCTACCATCACATTACCCCCTGTCCATCCCCACAAACACCCCTCCCCTTCCCTGTAACACCCCTCTACCACTCTCTCTTAGCCCTCTGTCTCTGCACCCTATCATCATATTACCCCCTCCCCACCCCCACAAACATCCCTCCTCCTAGTGTTCCCTGTACCACCCCTCTACCCCTCTCTCTTAGCCCTCTGTCTCTGCACCCTATCATCATATCACCCCCTCCCCACCCCCACAAACACCCCTCCTCCTACTTCCCGTATCACCCTTCTACCCATACCTCTCATCTCCGCACCCTATCACAGACAGACACAGACACAGACACAGACACAGACACAGACACACAGACACAGACCCACACACACACACACACAGACACAGACACAGACACAGACACAGACACAGACACCAGACACACACAGACACAGACACACACAGACACAGACACAGACACACAGACAGACACAGACACAGACACACACACACAGACACACACACACACACACACACACACAAACACCCCTCCTCCTACTCCCTGTACCACCCCTACCTACCCCTCTCTTTTAGCCCTCTGTCTCGACACCTACAAACACACACACACACACACACACACTCTCTCTCTGTTGTGTGGCGTCGCCAATTGATTTCTACCAGGAAAAGAAGGAACCCTAACCCATCAACCGGCATTCCATTGATTCATCCCCCCCTCCCCGCCTCTCGCTCTCTCTCCCCTGAATGTACACTTTGATAAAAATACACCTACGGAACCTGTGTTGTTTGCTCTTTTTTTTAACATAATGGAATAGGTAATGAGTTTGTTTAGGTGGCATATGGGAAAAGATTATAGTTATTATGCATAGTTTCTGTTTTAATTCTGTATTATAGGTCGGTAAAGCCTAAGCCTCTTGTCATGTTAATGCCTTTCAGCAATGGCATGTGGTAGCAATTAAAGTGGGTGGTATCTCCCTTTCAAATTCCTCTCATTCTATACGCAACCCAAGTAGATAAATTTCATATTTCTTGGAATGAAATATTCAAGAAATATTCAAGTTGTATTCTCATTCCCCTGGAAACAATTCAAAGCGTTAACTTTTGAAACTACAAAGAACTATGATTTTACTAGAAACCATATGATAATACAGATTTAGAACAATTGCTTATATTACAGTATGATGATATAGTTTGATAGTTCCAAAAGACTATCGTAAAACTGGATGAGTTTTAATCTTGGCCACCGTATGCCATGACTGGAGTTTGGCACAGTGACTTCATGAGGCGAAGAGTGAAGTCCGGAGCCAAAACTTCAGGAGTGGAATGTGGTGTCCAAGATTAAAACTAATCATGTTTTGATTTTATCCTACCCCTTCTCCTCGCTTTTGGAATATTATGTGATAACAATTTTGTATGTCACTAGTGGCATATAAAACTCTGTATGCCAGTCAGCATGGCATACAGAAACTCAATGTTAAGCCTATGGGATTTTATATTAGGGGTAGGATAAATAACCATATCGTTTCAATTTCAAAATCCATGATCCCCCTAAGGTAAAATCACACACAATCTTATCATTGCACGTTTATGCTTTACATTGAGGAGGCTTTGGCTATTTACATATGGAAGACGTAAGAAGAAACCAACAAGTTTTGGTCAGAATAATTGCTTTCCACGAGTTTGAAGCAGAGTGATATGAACGAGGCGACAGCCAAGTGAATATTATGCAGCATTCAAGTGAGATGGAGAACAAGACTTTGACCAAATTGCTTTCTGTATTTATCTCACCCCTGTCCACACTAAAAGAATGGATGACAAACTGGACATAAACTATGGAAAATGGACTGTAATACTCGTAGGGACATGGAGAACGAGTTTCCAATGTTGAGTCTATGGGACAAAAATACCAGGGGTCAGATTTAATGTGAATTTCATAACCCTTTATCCAGCAGCGTACAGTGGTATGTAAAGAAATCTGGTTCCTGTTATACACATCCCGGGGCCATACTTAATAAGCCTCTATTCCAAAACGGATATGCATACTTAAATGCTGACTAGTGACCAGTCAACATCGGCTAAAAATCCCATCAGCCAATCTGCCCACACCTCACTATAACATAATACTTCCCGGCACATCCCCTCCTTTATCGACCTCAGAATATGATAAAAACTCTATTACCTCCACTGACTCTATATCATTTCTCCTGCCATCTGAGGGAATTAATTCATGCTGCAAGAAATACAAGGCAGCGTGTGCCGGGATCAATATTCAATTATGTATCGCGGAGGGGTAAGAAGAAAGCCTGCTCAGGGTTCCTAACCCAATCTTCTGTGTCACCTGCCAGGCTGGAGGGCCACCTTCTCCGTTATAATGAGCATTCACATGCTAATTTGACCAGATGATTAGCCCACGAGAAGATCTTTTCAGATCAAAGTCGTCATATTTCAGGCGAAGTAACTAGGATAATTGGCGTGGTATTGTCACAGGCATCTAGCCGCCCGCCACACCCAGATACCCCTAATGGTGGGTAGGGGGATGGTGGGGGGGGGGGGGGGAGATAGTAGGGAGGGAGTAATATACGGAAACTGGCTTACTGTCTTTGTATGTCAAAAATATGCGGTGACATTATTGATCACATGCATCCCGATGCCGTAGGCAGAGGATGTATGTGATCAATAAGTTGACCATGTATTTTGACGTACGAAGACAGTAAGCCTGTTTTCGTATTATTATATACCTAAAAATGGCGAAATTTTAGCTAGTCACGTGATCACATACCCCGTACGTCACAGTGTGGCGTATGGATATAAATACGCCATGGGAAGGAGCGGGTAGTATACGTAGTTCATACAGCCATAGGTATATAATATTATCTCACCCCAGATATTTTTTCTCCATAGACTTAACATTGGAAACTCGTATCTAACACCCATTAGATATTTAGGAAATATATCCAATGGGGGATAATGTCACAAATGTTAGCCCATTGGTCAATATTAAGGGTGAGATAAATTCAGAAACCCATTCAAGTTTAGGGTCAGAGCTCGATCCCATCTCATTCGAATCACGTAGCAATTCACGCGGCTTCGCCTTGTGAATTAATACGTGATTCAAACTCGATGGGATACGAGCTCAGACCCTAAACTTTCATGGGTTTCCTCTATAATATCATATACCTATATGGCGAAACACGTCATAGAGATTCTTATTATGTCCCCGTCCGCGAAAGGAAGACCTTCAATACAAATGCTGGTAGTTGGGCGATTTCTAAATTATATTGAGTCTTGAAAATAACGCAAGGTTACTATAAGTTCCATATAACAGCAATTAGAAAATGCAAGGAAAGGGCATGTCACCATGCTAACTTCTATGGGAGGGCCATCTGAAAATGAAAGTGCTTAACTGTCGGTGTCTATGTGAAACATTGCAATATTTGGACTTTGTTGCAGGGCAGGGCAGGGCAGGGCAGGCCAGGGCAATAATTATATAGAACGTCATGACCATGCTGTACAAGCCACAGAACGAGATGCTAATTTACCGTTTGTACGGACCGAGGCGTTTATGCTGAGTTCCGTACAAACGGTAAATTAGCATTGAGTTCTGTGACTTGTACAGCATGGTTGGACGTTATATATTTACTATATACCCAAAATTTAAAAAAAAAAAATTAATTTTTCTTAACATCCAAATTTTTAATAAATGTGTATGGTTAGGTGGTCCGTATTTTAGTGTACGGACCAGTGGTCCGTACAGTATTTTTACGTCATATGCCAAAACGGTGCATATCTACAGTGTATACGGCATGGGTATATAGTAAAAGGTTTGACTTAATGTCTGACTATAGGGCACATAGCTACTGTGTCGTGGAGGTGCTATGGAGGACACCAAAAACGAATTTCTAACCACACCCCCATAGCTTTAGCACTAAGCATCGTTCTTTCTCCGGAAATTGTGGGTTGAGCACAAGTATCTGTCGTTTTAGCGGGCTCACTTTGACTGACTATTAATAAAAAAAAATTATCTAATTTTTTTTAAAGTGAAAGTCAGCGTGGCATGGCATTGACTCCCTATTGGTAACACTATGAGCCAGTACGGGTATCTGTGGTTTTAACGGGCTAACCTTAACTCCCTATTGATAACATTCACTCAATTTTTTTTCTTATAAAAGTGAAAGTCAGCGCGGCATGGCGTCATGGTACGCGCTCCGCTGAAACACGGGCTGACGGACTGAACCTTTGATAGTTCACCCGTGTCTGGACGTTAATGGCAGACCGTGCAGCACGGTGGAGCAGTGCGTCCGACCTGTCACCGGCCGGGCGCCTGAGAATGAAGCCTGTGAATAGTCCTCACACCCTCACCCGAGCAGCTACGAGACAGACTGATGTGTGGACCCAGCAACAATGTGAACTGTGAGCTGTAGACCGGGCCATAGTCACAGACTGGATTATAGACTCAGCCACAGTCACAGACTGAATTATAGACCCAGCCACAGTCACAGACTGAATTATAGACCCAGCCACAGTCACAGACTGGATTATAGACCCAGCCACAGTTACAGACTGGATTATAGACCAAGCCAAAGTCACAGACTGGATTATAGACCCAGCCACAGTCACAGACTGGATTATAGACCCAACCACAGTCACAGACTGAATTATAGACTCAGCCAAAGTCACAGACTGAATTGTAGACCCAGCAACAATGTGAACTGTGAACTGTAGACCGGGCCACAGTCATAGGCTGAATTATAGACCCAGCCACAGTCACAGACTAAAGTATAGACCCAGCCACAGTCACAGACTCAACGGATTTTTATTCTCTTTTATTTGGGTCAATTTTATGGGGGAATATTGTGTGCACAACCACAGAGCTCGGTTATACAGTCATTCTTCCACTCCGGCCCAATATATAAGTAGTGTAGTGTCTTTTTCTTACAACAAAATTTGACGTTTTCTTGCTTGCATATATATATATATGAGAAGCTTGTCGCTGGATGTTGTTCAATGAAACCCCCACTCCTCATGTTAATGGCAGGGAGAGTGCGAGGCTCCGTGAAAAATTTTGTCCCACCAGCCAGGATGCTCCATAGAGTTGATGAAAATGGTAACGGGACGTGATGAACGTCACAGAACGTGACTGACCGTGACTGAACGTAGGCAGTCGTACAGGGAACCGTAGAAGAACACGATGGACATGAGAGACTAAAGGCAGCCGTGCATGGCACCGTGGTCAAAACGGGGCCTTTGAATGTTATCAAAACACTGGTCTCCGGGATCATGGTTTATCCTACCCCTAATATAAAATCCCATAGGCTTAACATTGACTTTCCGTATGCGCCCGTATGTCGCATACGGATAAAATATCGCTCCGAGGAGCGTACAAAAAATAGACCAATCAGAGATCAGCAGCTGAAAGTAGTTCCAAGCGCCTTCAGAGCAGCAAGGAGAGCTATATGGAGGACTTCAGGAAGTTTTTATCGTGTTTTTTTTTTATTATCCTCAATTCAAAATATCGTTCACAGGGGGTAGGATAAAATCAAAACCTTATTCGTTTTAATCTGGGCTCCCGTATGCGACTCCTGGAGATTTGGCTCCGGATATCACTACGCCAAACTCTAGTCGTGGCATACGGGGGCCCAGATTAAAACTCATCCGGTTTTACGATAGTAAACACACATATATACATGTCCATGCGATCTACAAGGGTCCCCCATGTTTTGGTGAAATTGAGTCGCTGGGGTCGCCAGGGTGTGCTGTGGAATATAGAAGAAACCTATGAAGGTTTAGGGTCAGAGTTTGTATCCCATCGAGTTTGAATCAGGTAGTGATTCACAAGGCGGAGCCGAGTGAAATACCTAGGGATTCAAATGAGACGGGCGTCGGATAGGAGTTCCCATTGTTAAGTCTATGGGGAAAAAATACCAGGGGTGAGATAGATGGTATAAACATAGCATCATACCTAGAAACTAACTTGTTACATACATATCCTTTTACTGATATCAGTTTCTTCTGGTCGCTGGGGAAAGGTCGGAGTTATGAAGACTATGATTAAATGGATGTAAGCAAGCAGAATGAAGGTAGGACAAGAAAAGCCAGAAGCCGCACCACACTTCACTAATAACCATCCCACATCACCCCCTACATGTCGACGATGTTTTCAATAGCTCCCCCCTAGAAGGTCACATTACACCAAGGTCTAACAACATGTAGAATAATTTGCGAGGCCATGTGAAGATCTCACTACAATACTGCCCCCTCCCCCCTCACCTCTACGTGCTGGTGCTGATGGGGGTGGAGGTGGGGTGGCAGTGGGTCATGTTACTTAACATTCCACTCACCACGCCGTATTAATTCATCTTATACATTGTCGGTCGCTATCCGGAAGGCTTCTTCCACCGGGCAATTAAGTAATACGACGCTATTGACACGCGGCGTGTTAGCGTATAGGAAACGAGCAGCGGCGGCTCCTTTTTTTGGCTGCTGATGATGAAGCCGTTCTAACGCAGAGTCATGTTCCTTATCTACGGTGTGGGGGGATGTGAGAAGGGGGGAGGTGTGTAGTGAAGGGGGAGGTAGGGGGAGGGGGGCTGCGACAAGTCAGTGCAACATGAGGCGACCAGGGGAACTGTCTAAAGCCCCTCTCAGACACAGCCGGGCAGTTTTTGAGAGGGGTGGGGGAGGTGGCTGAATGGATCAAAATGCCAGCCACACAGATTGGATACACAGTATGGATACATAGCATGGATACATAGCATGGATACATAGCATGGATACATAGCATGGATACATAGCATGGATACATAGCATGGATACATATCATGGATATATAGCAGGGATACGCATCATGGATAACTAGAATGGATACATAGCATGGATAACCAGCATGGATACACAGCATGGATACATAACATGGATACAAGGCATGTATATGCAGCATGGATATGCAACATAAATAATGACATGGATACGTGGATACACTGCATAGAAACATGACATGGATAATCAGCATGGATACAAGAGATTTTCTAATAACTCCTCCTTTGCATTTTTTTATTTTTAAACTGGTTCAAGCATATTTCAGACATCATTATATCAACCAAGCAGTTGCTGCATACCCTAAATGTTAAACATACAGGGTTGCCAGTTGGAGTCAGAAAAAATAAAGAAACATAGAAATACTTATCATTGCAATACAGGTTTATACATTACAAATGCATTACAGTGGGGAATCAAGAGATAACTCAAGTTTTTACATGGGTCAGTGGGGAGGTTCAGTGGGGGATCATGGGCTGTGTCTGAAATGGGTAATTAAGCAGCTGGTATATATATATATATATATATATATATATATATATATATATATATATATATATATATATATATATATATATTACACAGGAATTATTTTCTTATTCCGAAAATGTAAACACAAATTCCAAGGTAAACCCTGATCAATGGAAATATTGAAAACTGGCATCCCAGCTTGGCAGATGGTACATTATATAACTTCTGTACCATGACTTTTATTACCCATCTAATTAGAAGTCTCCATACTAAGCCTCTATAGCCTAAAGATCGCTATTGAGTAGATTCCAGAAAGCCGTATTCTCCTAGAAGATTATGGCTTTTTCTGTCAAATTCCTAATTATTCACCGTATTTTTCCTGATAATTAGTCAATAGATACAACATTACAATGATTTAAATCTGTGTGGCTGTATTCTCCTTGTAGTTGACACTACGTAATACTCCTCAATATCGCTCGGAGTATAACTACCTGTCAACTGCACAGAGAAAACAACCACACAGATCCAAATCATGGTAATATTGCGTATATCTACACAAACATATGTGAAGACATTGATCTCACTCAGATGAATCAATGTTTGATATCTCCATCACCACAGCTCCCTCATATGATACGCTAGAAGTACATGCCAGAACCTGCACTGCTTTGTTCTGTGCTCCTTCAGTTGGGAGAGAGCCATTGCTGATTGGCTAATCGCCAACACATGTATACAAGCTCTTATATGATTGGTTAACGGCATATCAGTTTTTTGTTTGTTTGTTTGGTTTGATTTAACGTCCAGTAAACGATAATAGGTCCTTACCAGACTTTACACCATGAGGGTGGTGATTGAATCTATGTGATGAATTCAGGTAGAAATCTCACCCCTACACATTTACCGAGGTGAGAGTTCTTTTACTTCCCACACAACATAAATATGGTATGAGAAGGATTGGCTTACGATATAGCAGTAAACCTACAACTGCTGGGGGTGAAGGAGAAAGGTGACTGTGCACCACACCACATAGACATGGTACGAGAAGGACTGGCCTTTGATATAGCAGTAAATCTACCACTGCTTGGGTTGAGGCTGAACAATATGGTGTTTTTTTTATATATTCTTTCAAAAATAAGGACGGTAACCTATGTATTTTAGAATTCATATTATATTCTACTATATTCTGTGCAAGTTTGGAGAAAATGACATGGGTTTTAATATGTGAAAACCAACTTTCAGAATTTCTATGCATCACATCGCAGAAAGTGCGCCATTCTAGGATGACTGTTGCATGTCTTTAAATTTTATTTGAATAAACAAAATGTAATTGATAAGTAAGGATACGAAGGAACACTATGGCGCACACCCGTATTCCAGATACTAGAGTGAAATAAGTAGTAAAGAAGAAACCAATATGTTTTGGTCAAAGTCGTCGTTCTCCACAAGTTTGATGCGGAGTGAATATCACATAGCATTCAAACGAGTTGGAGAATGACGTCTTTGACCAAAACAAGTTCCTTTCTATATTTATCTCACCCCTGTACACATTAAAAGAACGGGCAATAAACAAGATAAAGACCAAGGAGAACGGACTGCAATACTTAAAGCGGCATGGAGAACGAGATCCAAATGTTAAGCCTATGGACATTAATTCCAGGGGTGAGATAGAGTGCAGGGGCATACATGTTCAAGGTGAAATTACATTACCAGTATTATAACAGCTGGGATTGGATATTGGCCGAGGGTTATCGCCCAACGGAAACTTTACACTACCTGGAAATGTCGGTAATAGGTCAAACATGTGGACTGACAGATCAATTTTCATATCTCAAATACAGTCATGCTCAAGGTATGAGTGTACATTGAGTTTCAGGACGTTGCTGAATTATACAGGATATAGAATCTGCTCTTCTTAAGGTTGAAACCAATTCATAGTCTATTTAAGAGGTCATAATATCGGATGAAGTTTTTACTAAGAAAGCTGTTGTAAATATCAATGAAAGTACTGATTCATCAGTGAGAAATAGTGGATGACAGAGGGTATGATTGAAGATGATCCTAACAGGGGCTCGTTGGATAATCTAGGATCGTACATGAAGACCCTTTATTGTACCTTGTACAAGGGATAACGTTTGATGATTTCTAAGTACCTTTACTTAAACTATCCCTTTATTTGGGTTGTACAAGGTTGAAATGTAAAACAAAGATTTAAAAATGACAAACATGTTTATATGGTAAAGACTCAATACAGTAATCATAAAAAATTAGTTACAAAAAAAAGACAGTCTTAGCCATCCATAAGGTCGTACGTAAGTGTTGAATAAAGTTGACCCACATCGTCCCTGTGTCTCTATGGCACACAGAAAAGACCCTTCATGTACGCGCTTAATTTATTCTACAGGGCTCAGGGTTTCCATTACTTTTATCGTATCTTTTATCTTGAATTTGAAGTTGATACCTTCTCGCTATATATACTATGGTATTTACTAAATAAAAATCAGGGAAAATTGTTATATCACTTCCAAACGATGCGTATATGTAACAGTGACTCTGCCCAACCTCCATCCACCACACCCACTCTGCTTCCACTCCCAAACACATATCCCAACCCACACAGACCTTCACTCGGATTCTGTTTGTTAATTTGTAGTCATCATGGCAGGAAAGCTCTAGCGGAGGCAAAACTGGCAACAAAAGCAATTCCATCGAGTGGCCGGCGGAGGAGGTGGGAGCGACTGGGCTGGCTTTGTCGGCAAACGAATGCTCTGTCGGCGGCAGCAAGCCACAGAGCCCGGCAAGCACAACTCTCCACCATCCCCCAGCCCTACTGGTACTTTGAAAACCCGGTGCTTGATTGACAGTTGTGAGTGTCCATACAATAAACGATAAATATCATAATCCGGGCCACGCCTAATGGCCGCCAATTCACAGCGCCTGATGGCAGCCATCGCGGCGACAGTTTTTCAGTGTCATTCACTCAGGGCTGGTGTTGTGTGTGTGTGTGTGTGGAATAGCAAAAGCAAGGGACTTATATGAAAGATCCCCTCCCCACATCCACCCCGCCCCTACCTACCAACTCCCTCCATTCAATCTACAGTCGGCCACTGAAGTTCCACTTCTGGTTTTTTGTTTGTCCTGATTTGTCATTGGTTCCCATCTCCCCCCCCCCCCCCCCCCCCACCCTCGCGCGCCCCTACTTCTCCTAGGTTTGGTAGTTATAGTCGTCTTCTTTTTTATCCTACCCCTCGTATTAATCTACGTAGACTTAACATGATGTGGCTTTATGCCACGGTTATGCCATAAAGTGTTTGTATGCTACTGGTAACATATATGAATTTACAAAATTGTGTGGTAGGATAGAAACCAAACGTCATGGATTTTTCACCAAATTTTGTCACCAAGAAATGATAAAAAAAAAATCGTTTTAACGCGAAAGATTTCGAACGTCAATCTAAACATCACTCAATTTCATATAATTGTTAACATAGAGTTTGCTGTCTCCTGCTACAGATATCACTCTGCCAACTCATACAATATGAACAATCATATGAAACTCCAGTCATTGTGGTGTATTTCAGTGAGTGCATTGTTCACGTGCAGCGTATCCAGTACACTGGCAACCAGAGCTCCACAGAGTTAGCTCTGGTTGGGTTAAATAAGCGGCCGCCTTGACCCAGTAGCGGGACCTGTTTGTTATTCTCCTACCAGATCTTTTATACTGCTTGGAGAGTGTGTTTAGTCATAACATCGAAGGCAATTTACCATTTTGTCCTTTCCTTTTGTGTGTATTTTTCAAAATAAAACCACCATAAAACTAGATTTGAAAATAAATTCGCTAAGCTATAAAGTCTACTTATTATGTAGAACTTTTGGGACCTAGATAGAACAACACTACTTGGTGTGAGGCGCACCCCAAGTGATCCCGTGTGTGATTTAACCCGACACACCCCCTATATCGAAGACAGAGGTTGGTTGCCAAACTACGTATCGAGAGGGTTAAGTGTAGAAGATTTCTGTTCTCATTCCCACGCATTCTCACCGCATTTCTCACGCCTTTACTAATTACACGTACGGGGTAATTAAGACGGCTTCTTGAAGTGGACACCTTTGATGACTGGTGTGCGCTGTGTCGTTCCCATAACAGGGCCAGGCAGGGGTCCAGCGTACTTTCATGTCGCAGTGAAGAGGCAGTAAGGGAGTGAGGACAGGTACGACCTGCCAATAATCAATGCAGGCAGCTTGCCTATGGAGGAAGCACGGGTCTATGTGTGGGTTGTGATGGGGAGGGTTTTGTAGTGTAGGCGGGGCTAGGCTTGGGCTTGGCTTGGCTTGGACTTGGCTTGGGCTTGGCTTGGTTGGGCTTGGTTGGGCTTGGCTGGGCTTGGCTGAGCTTGGCCGGGCTTGGTTGGGCTTGTCTTGGCTTGACTGGGCTTGGCTGGGCTTGGCTGGGCTTGGCTGGGCTTGGCTGGGCGGGGCTAGGCTGGGCTGGACAGGGATTGGTCAGGCTAGGGTAGGCAGGGCAGGGCAAGGTGGGAAAGGGCTGAGTAGGAAAGGGTGGGCTTAGCTAGGCTGGGCAAGGCATGGGCAGAGCAGGACAGGGTGGGACAGGATAAAACAGGGCAGGGCAGGCAGGGCAGGGCAGGATGGGAAAGGGTGGGCTGGGCTAGGCTGGGCAGGGTATGGGCAGAGCAGGACAGGGTGGGACAGGATAAAACAGGGCAGGGAAGGGCAGGAAGGGCAGGGCAGGGCAGGGTGGGAAAGGGTTGACTGGGCTGGGCTGGGCAGGGTATGGGCAGGGTATGGGCAGAGCTGGGCAGGGTCGCATGGGGCAAGGTGGGCAGAGCTAGCTTCGACTGGTCAGGGCTGGGTATGGGGAGGGCAGAAAAGCATGAGGAAGGGTGGGTAGAGCTAGTATGGGCTGGGCTGGGCTAGGCAAGGTATGGGCAGGGCTGTGCTGTGCTGGGTAAGGCAGGGCAGGGCTGGTTGGGGAGGGTAAGGCAGGGTGTGTCACGGTGGGGCAGAGTGATCAGATCAGGGCAGGACAGGGCAGGGTAGGGTAGTACAGGGCAGGTGGGACAGGGCAAGACAGGGCGGGACGGAACAGGGCAGGGCAGGGCAGTGCAGGGCAGGGCAGGGCAGGGCAGGACAGGGCAGGGCAGGAGAGGCCTTCGCAGGGCTGACTTGGACCTTTAGCACTTGTGACGCAGAACTAAAGAAAAATTTACAACGTTTTCGTCGGCCAATGGAAACAGGCCTTTGGATTGACTCGGCTGGGGTGTGCTGTAAACGTGGCCATGCGACAATCTCGAACATCTCAATCCCCACCACAACTCCCAGAGACAGCAGCCCATCTCCGTGATACCCTGTGTGATCTGTATGCAGCTCCAGGCAAACTCACATCAACTCAAACAAAACAAACTTTCTCCCATTCTCACACCCCTAAAATGAGTCTTTCTATCGAGTTTCCTCCAGAACATATCCACATCCTCCACCGTGATTAGTTCGCCAGCCACCAGGCCAGATCTGTATCGATAAGTACCCACTGCCGTGCTTAAAGAAATTTCTTTATTATCCACCTAATACAAAATATCCCTAGAAAACACATAGGGAGTGTGTATCACCATACCCGGAGCAAATAGATATAGCTACCTAATACAAAGTGTCCATAGAAAACACAGAGGGAGTGTGTATCACCATACCCGGAGCATACAGATATATCCACCTAATACAAAATGTCCATATAAAACACAGAGGGAGTGTGTATCACCATACCCAGAGCATACAGATATATCCACCTAATACAAAGTGTACATAGAAAACACATAGGGAGTGTGTATTGACATACCCGGAGCATACAGATATATCCACTAATACAAAGTGTTCATAGAAAACACATAGGGAGTGTGTATCGACATACCCGGAGCATACAGATATATCCACCTAATACAAAGTGTTCATAGAAAACACATAGGGAGTGTGTATCTACATACCCGGAGCATACAGATATATCCACCTAATACAAAGTGTCAATAGAAAACACATAGGGGGTGTGTATCTACATACCCGGAGCATACAGATATATCCACCTAATACAAAGTGTCAATAGAAAACACATAGGGGGTGTGTATCTACATACCCGGAGCATACAGATATATCCACCTAATACAAAGTGTTCATAGAAAACACATAGGGAGTGTGTATCTACATACCTGGAGCATACAGATATATCCACCTAATACAAAGTGTTCATAGAAAACACATAGGGAGTGTGTATCTACATCCCGGAGCATACATATATATCCACCTAATACAAAGTGTTCATAGAAAACACATAGGGAGTGTGTATCGACATCCCGGAACATACAGATATATCCACCTAATACAAAGTGTTCATAGAAAACACATAGGGAGTGTGTATCTACATACCTGGAGCATACAGATATATCAACCTAATACAAAGTGTTCATAGAAAACACATAGGGAGTGTGCATCTACATCCCGGAGCATACAGATATATCCACCTAATACAAAGTGTCCATAGAAAACACAGAGGGAGTGTGTATCACCATACCCGGAGCATACAGATATATCCACCTAATACAAAGTGTCCATAGAAAACACATAGGGAGTGTGTATCACCATACCCAGAGCATACAGATATATCCACCTAATACGAAATGTCCATATAAAACACAGAGGGAGTGTGTATCACCATACCCAGAGCATACAGATATATCCACCTAATACAAAGTGTACATAGAAAACACATAGGGAGTGTGTATTGACATACCCGGAGCATACAGATATATCCACCTAATACAAAGTGTTCATAGAAAACACATAGGGAGTGTGTATCTACATCCTGGAGCATACAGATATATCCACCTAATACAAAGTGTTCATAGAAAACACATAGGGAGTGTGTATCGACATCCCGGAACATACAGATATATCCACCTAATACAAAGTGTTCATAGAAAACACATAGGGAGTGTGTATCTACATACCTGGAGCATACAGATATATCAACCTAATACAAAGTGTTCATAGAAAACACATAGGGAGTGTGCATCTACATCCCGGAGCATACAGATATATCCACCTAATACAAAGTGTCCATAGAAAACACAGAGGGAGTGTGTATCACAATACCCGGAGCAAATAGATATAGCTACCTAATACAAAGTGTCCATAGAAAGCACAGAGGGAGTGTGTATCACCATACCCGGAGCATACAGATATATCCACCTAATACAAAGTGTCCATAGAAAACACATAGGGAGTGTGTATCACCATACCCAGAGCATACAGATATATCCACCTAATACGAAATGTCCATATAAAACACAGAGGGAGTGTGTATCACCATACCCAGAGCATACAGATATATCCACCTAATACAAAGTGTACATAGAAAACACATAGGGAGTGTGTATTGACATACCCGGAGCATACATATATATCCACCTAATACAAAGTGTTCATAGAAAACACATAGGGAGTGTGTATCGACATACCCGGAGCATACAGATATATCCACCTAATACAAAGTGTTCATAGAAAACACATAGGGAGTGTGTATCTACATACCCGGAGCATACAGATATATCCACCTAATACAAAGTGTCAATAGAAAACACATAGGGGGTGTGTATCTACATACCCGGAGCATACAGATATATCCACCTAATACAAAGTGTCAATAGAAAACACATAGGGGGTGTGTATCTACATACCCGGAGCATACAGATATATCCACCTAATACAAAGTGTTCATAGAAAACACATAGGGAGTGTGTATCTACATCCCGGAGCATACAGATATATCCACCTAATGCAAAGTGTTCATAGAAAACACATAGGGAGTGTGTATCGACATCCCGGAGCATACAGATATATCCACCTAATACAAAGTGTTCATAGAAAACACATAGGGAATGTGTATCTACATACCTGGAGCATACATATATATCAACCTAATACAAAGTGTTCATAGAAAACACATAGGGAGTGTGTATCTACATCCCGGAGCATACAGATATATCCACCTAATACAAAGTGTCCATAGAAAACACATAGGGAGTGTGTATCACCATACCCGGAGCATACAGATATATCCACCTAATACAAAATGTCCATATAAAACACAGAGGGAGTGTGTATCACCATACCCAGAGCATACAGATATATCCACCTAATACAAAGTGTACATAGAAAACACATAGGGAGTGTGTATTGACATACCCGGAGCATACATATATATCCACCTAATACAAAGTGTTCATAGAAAACACAGAGGGAGTGTGTATCACCATACCCAGAGCATACAGATATATCAACCTAATACAAAGTGTTCATAGAAAACACATAGGGAGTGTGTATCTACATCCCGGAGCATACAGATATATCCACCTAATACAAAGTGTTCATAGAAAACACATAGGGAGTGTGTATATCCATACCCGGAGCATACATATATGTTGTGTATTCTGGGTTGCAAAAGCCGGCGCATATGGAAAAAATAGTGCATATTAAAAAAACATGGTGAGTAACTAAATGAACTAATATCAGTAGCCCACTTTACAGGAAAAGGTGGATAATAAATACAATATAGACTGGTTGGGCCCTTGTACAATATCGTTCACTTTTTTAAGGTTTGTTCGCTAAGACAGTCTTAGACACCCATAAGGACGTCCATAAGTGTCAGATAAAGTTGACCCACATCGTCTCATTGGTGTACAAAAAAGCGTCTGCATGTACGAGAAGATTATAATTTACGGTTCGTATGGAACTTTGCGTATGAATCGTGAATTATCATCTCGTTTTGTAGCTTTTATCTCACCCCTGGAATAAATCTCCATAGGCTTAATATTGGGAACTCGTTCTCCATGCCCCTACAAGTACTGCAATCCGTTTTCCATGGCTTATATCCTGTGTGTTGTCTAATCTTTTAGTGTGTACAGGGGTGAGATAAATACAGAAAGCAACTCGTTTTGGTCAAAGAGGTCATTCTCCAGTTCGTTTGAATGTGGAGTGAAATAAACTCGGCTGTCGCCTTGTTCATATCACACCGCATCAAACTCGTGGAGAACGACGACTTTGACCAAAACTTGCTGGTTTCTTCTTTATTGTACAGCATGGTCAGTATGTTCTAAATGAATTCTGAATAACAGAGTACGCCTGTCCCAGGTGCATTGGTCTCTTTGTTTGAATCCCTCTTTACCTACTTCCAAACTTGATAACTCGTAAGTACTCTCAATTGTTATCTTGGTGTCTGTTGTTATGGAGAAACCAAACAAGAGTTAGTCATGTTGTTGTTTATCTCACGACGGCAAGATCGCATATTACTCTGCGAGGCGAAGCCGAGAGCAGTCATACGCGATCTTGCCGGAGTGCGATGAACAATAACATGACTAACTTTGGTTTAGAATTTAAGTTTGGTTTAGAATTTATCCTACCCCGCCCGTCTAAATTACTTCTACATTAAAAATGACGTCATTTGTCAAGTGTATCCCACTAGAGCGATATTTTTCATTTTTCTGACCTCCAGACCGAATACAGTGACCTAATGTTAAGCCTATGGATTTTTTCATTAGGGGTAGGATAAAGGTTCAATCTGAACGAAATACCTACTTCTAGGCCTTAGTGAACAAATAGAACATTTCCAAAATCAACCTTTCCTAACGCATCTCCTTATCCATGATAAATACACAATATAACCATGATTTCGATCTGTGTTGCCGTATTCTCCCCATAGTTGACGCGTAGTGAAACTCAGAGCGACAGCGAGGAGTATTACATAGTTTCAACTACAAGGAGAATACGGCCACACAGATCGAAATCATGGTAATGTTGTATTTATTACTCGCCTTTCGAGTAATTATTAGGAAAAAAGTATTGTATATAATTAGAAATTCGACCCTAGCACTTTGCTTTGTTTGTATGAATTAGTTCCTACAATGCCCATCAGGTGGCCGAAAAAGCCGTATTCTCCTAGGACAATACGGAGGTCCGTATTCTACTCAGTAGCGATCTGTAAGAGCAATAAGCTTAGCATGGAGACTCCGTACTAGGTGGGTAATAAAGTACAGACACAGGTTTTCAATTACCTTCTCAAACAGAATACGGCCGGCGTTATCTTCGTGCAAAGCTCATTTTATAGAAGCCCAATGAGCGGCCAAGCCTCCTGTCAATCAGGAAACAGAAAAAACACACCGTTACACTGCCAGCAAAAGCCAGCTTTTCTCCCTCCGGAAGAAAATCCCTTATTTGCTGGCATCGGTATTTTAAGCCGGCGTCGTTTCTTGCAAGAAGATCAGGGCTCTCGACTTAATTTTCTGCCGAGGACTGGCGAGACCTCGAGTTGAAGTCATCAAATGCCATTGGTGCGGGTGGGTTTTAACAATCAAGGCGCCCTACACCTATTGAAGTACAATCAACCCCAGTGATTGGTTGGCAGTCAAAAAGTAATAATCATTTTTCCTCCTCTTAAAGATGGTTCATAAAATGTAAAAGACAATTGAGAAAACATTGGTGGGAGGTGGGCACAGACAGGAGGGGTGTGTGGAACTACTGGCCAGCATTTGGATTAAAACCTCGTTCTTTTCACTGCACGAAAACCACCGTTTTATTCATATATACGCCATCACGGAAGTGCATGTATTGGCTGAATATTGACTTGTTTTCATTTATATACACTCAGGCCTTATATACGACAGACGCGTCTTGGCGGTATTTCACACCCGGCGTATATGAGAGAAAATACCCTCTGCCCCCGCCCCCACCTGCCCCTTTGTGTTTGTAGAAGTACAGTTGTCCTCAGTAGGAAGCCCTCCCCCAAACCCCAGACCCCGCCACCTCCCCCCCCCCCCCCCCCGCTCTCAGTGAAGCCCTGTTCACTGGACGCTTATATACGCCCACAGATGAGGTGACAACCTTGTAGACGCAAAATACCTACTTATATACGCCGGGCGCATTCATATGTAAAATGATGGTTTTCGTGCAGTGTTTTGTGTGTTTTTTATGCTGTAGTTATTAGCTGTGTGTGTTAGGAGAGTAGATGAGGAAGGAGTCTATTCCTGTAGCTAGTATTTTCCTCACAGACACAATCGGCTTAGAATAAATGTCAGCAACCCCACAGTGTGTCAATATACGCTAGAGATACACTATAGAGGAAACCCATGAAAGTTTAGGTTCTGAGCTCGTATCCCATCGAGTTTGAATCACGTAGTAATTCACAAGGCGAAGCCGCGTGAATTGCTATGTGATTCAAATGAGAGATGGGATCGACCTCTGACCCTAAACTTGAATAGGTTTCTGAATTTCACCCTTAATATTGACTCACCCTTAATATTGACTAATGGGCTAACATTTGTGACATTATCCCCCATTGGATATATTTCCTAAATATCTAATGGGTGTTAGATACGAGTTTCCAATGTTAAGTCTATGGAGAAAAAATATCTGGGGTGAGATAAAGTCAATTATCTGATAAAAGATTCAAATCAGATTACAGAGGTACTCCATCTTAGTTATAGCATTATTTTCCTACTCCAACTTTTCATCTCCCCCAGGGGGCGTTGTTCCACATTTTGCGGATCGCAGAATAGCCACCCGAGGTGAAAACCGTTTATCCAGATTCTTTGCAGATCCCATCATAACAATTAATTCAAATCTCTTCTCTGGCTTTCGCCGTTCGAAATCATTTGCTCAGTAGTCGCCACACTGATTTCCAACATGACATCATAGCTATGTTGCCATCTATATTCAATTAAAGATCTAATGAATCGTTCAACTATGTCACTGAAAATGTTGTGTTGTAAAATATAGCGATTCAACGTGAAAAGATACGATACAACACAACACGATCCACTATTACTGGAGAAATACTTTTCCCACTTTTCTAGGAGCAATGAACCCAAGTCTAACTGACCGGCTTGCCCTGTGTTGATCCTCCATAGGTAGGGGAATCCTGGCAATATATAAACTACCGATTACCGAGTCTCAATAGAAAACATATTGGATCGATGTATTCTGAAAGTGGGAGGTTATACAGAGGAGATTACAGAAAGAAAGTCCCTGAAATATTATCAAGCCCCTAAATCAAAACTTGGTAGCAAACTGATAGACTGTGATAATGTTTCTAGAAACTTGCAAAATATGAAATTAACATTGATTCTGGTAATGATGATTGAAAAAAACAAAATAGATAAAAATCAAGAATATGAACGATGGTGGAACTATATCTTTCTTGTTAGACTACACCGAATCACTGTCATGTGCACCAGAACTGCCACCTCACGGGCAATTAAATCTTTGGAAATGTTAGAGCATGGTAATTAAGTAAGAACAGTTGTTAATAAACACAATATTTACCGGTTTCAGATAAAAGTGGTCGTAATCTCCTCGGACCAGACTCTATGTAATACCTTCACATGCGCTTGGATATTACTACGCATCTGCTCCTCGGAAATTATGGTCTCTTGTATATGAATCCAGTTGTGTAAGTAACAGCCAGATCTCCCTTTCCCTCAATGGAGTGAGTAATATACAGCACGGCACCTCCATGTATAACCAGTTTTCGTAGCTGTCGGTGCACCCCTCTCATAAGATCTCACTCTCTAAGCCATATTCTGTACAAGGTACTCACTGAGAGGAATTCTTAACCAACTAGGCTTAGAGCCTTGAGAATCCACTGGCACAGAGTATTCCCGCAGGTGGCATCATTGATTTTGGGTTGCATCGATGTACGTCTTTAGCACGGGAGGCTCTAAGCCTAGTTGGTTAAGAATTCTTCTCCATAGAGCGTAGTGAGAGTACAGAATACGACTTAGAGAGTGTGAGATCTAATGAGAGGGGTGCACCGATAACTATGTAAAGGGAATTACGGCTTTCTCTTTTTCAATGAGATTACTATCATCACTTATACCAACTGGAGCAGAGATAGTAACAAATCCCATCGTTTGATCTATTGATCACGCCTTCTTATCATACATGGATGATTGATATGATGGTACATAATAGGACTGTCACAAAGAGGATGATCTCTTGATAAAAAGATTATTTCCTTTAATAAGATGTTCATCAAGTGTGGAGCTAAGCCGTTTTTACTTGCCATCATGTAATTTATAGGTAGAGCACCGATCATTCACGTTTGCGGCATTTCCAACTGCCGATTATGACCACCGATCATGGCATTTTCCACCCCCGACCGATTATGTGACACATTTTCGTCGGCCAATGGAAACAAGCATATAGACGAAGCAATGCCTATGTTGTTGAATAAGAGATGACCAATATTTTGTGGTAAATTAACAGTTGTAAATAATCATGATTTAAAACGCAAAAGGGTCCAAACACCGTTACGGCCAAATTTGGGATATCTGTACGATTAAGCATGTCACACTTTGATATGATGCTAATTTATCCTCCATATTTAAGTGAGCGGCTGTTGATATGTGAACGGGGCATGTCTACCTCTGATATGATGCTAATTTATCCTCCATATTTAAGTGAGCGGCTGTTGGTATGTAGACGCCACACATCTCACTTTGATATGATGCTAATTTATCCTCCATATTTAAGTGAGCGGCTGTTGGTATGTGGACGGAGCACGTTACACTTTGATATGATGCTAATTTATCCTCCATATTTAAGTGAGCGGCTGTTGGTATGTGGACGGAGCACGTCTCACTTTGATATGATGCTAATTTATCCTCCATATTTAAGTGAGCGGCTGTTGGTATGTGGACGGAGCACGTTACACTTTGATACGACGCTAATTTATCCTCCATATTTAAGTGAGCGGCTGTTGGTATGTGGACGGAGCACGTTACACTTTGATACGATGCTAATTAATCCTCCATATTTAAGTGAGCGGCTGTTGGTATGTGGACGGAGCACGTTACACTTTGATACGATGCTAATTAATCCTCCATATTTAAGTGAGCGGCTGTTGGTATGTGGACGGAGCACGTTACACTTTGATACGATGCTAATTAATCCTCCATATTTAACTGAGCGGCTGTTGGTATGTGGACGGAGCACGTTACACTTTGATACGATGCTAATTAATCCTCCATATTTAAGTGAGCGGCTGTTGGTATGTGGACGGAGCACGTTACACTTTGATACGATGCTAATTAATCCTCCATATTTAACTGAGCGGCTGTTGGTATGTGGACGGAGCACGTTACACTTTGATACGATGCTAATTAATCCTCCATATTTAAGTGAGCGGCTGTTGGTATGTGGACGGAGCACGTTACACTTTGATACGATGCTAATTAATCCTCCATATTTAACTGAGCGGCTGTTGGTATGTGGACGGAGCACGTTACACTTTGATATGATGCTAATTTATCCTCCATATTTAACTGAGCGGCTGTTGGTATGTGGACGGAGCACGTCACACTTTGATATGATGCTAATTTATCCTCCATATTTGCGCGAGCGGCTGTTTGTATGTAGACGCCACACGTCTCACTTTGACACGATGCTAATTTGTCCTCCATATTTAAGTTAGTGGCTGTTGGTATGTGGACGGGGCATGTCTACCTCTGATATGATGCTAATTGCTCACGACCTTTGCAGACTCTGAGCTGCTCTTCCAGGTGCCATGCATTTCATACTGTTGTCTTCCTCATCACATGACGGAGCGACCATTCAGAAGCCTAAGGCCTGGCGTCCACCTACTACGATAGAAATCTAGACTTACCGATATGGAACCGATACAAAAAGTCAATATCGGAGACATATCGGGAAGGTTAAAAACCGTAGACATATGTCCAGACATCCCACTTCCCCATGCATTGTACGGTTTTTTATCAGAGCCCAATTGCAGAAACGTGGTCAACTGACCCGATATTAGGTGACCTTCCGACGCGATTTTTACTTTTTATCGGAAGGTGCATCGTAGACCATATCAGAGCCATATCGTAGTAGGTGGACACCGGGCCTTAAGCATGGACTATTTCTTTATTATCTATCGTATACAAAGACCCCATTGAAAATGTATGGGGACTCAGTAAAGCACGACCCATTATTTAAAACCTGTCAGATACCATAACTGTGGTATACGGATTCAAACCTCTGGTATACGTCCTCAAAGCCATGGTATATGGGGAAAGTAGTCCCCTTTTTTTGTCCGTTACATAAATTTTGAACGATATGAGCAATGGACGATACGACCTCGTAGATGACCCATGTCCATATTACCAGGGGTCTTAAGTAATTTATGGAATTAAACATTTTTATTCTAGATCTGAATTAATGAAATTAATACATGGGTACAGTACAAGCTACACCCACCGATCCCTCTAGAGGTGTCGTACGTTAAGACGAATTTGGACGATCTAAGACCATTTGCACGATGTAGGTCAATGTTTATGCAACGATTTTGAGTCGTTCCATTTGGTCGTATCGTACAAAGGTCGTAGCTGTACGATATCAGCCCTGGGACAATCGTACGAATTTTTAAATAATCGTTCAAAATTTATGTAGCGGACCTCTGTACTGTGTGGGTTAGGATCTTAGGAATAAATTGAAGGTCGGCTGTCATATTTCTAGAAGGTTTACTCCATCGGATTTTAGGACACTTCATGTTTATCATTAAGCGGAAGATGTGATATTAAAACAACCTTTACAGTAGTATCCTAAAGTATAAAGTAAATCAAGACGTATTACGAAACAAAATGAAGAAACAAAAAACGTTAGAATTTCAGTTTTCCGCTCCGGAAAATAAAATGTTGCAGTAATATAACACTATTGTGTCCCTTTGACTTCTAACAATGGGGAAGTATCTTCTGGTTACTATCACAGTCAAGTGAAATCCGGAACAACATGTTTATGACCCTGACAATAAATACCAAATGCCACCAACCATGTTCTATATCCATTTACTATATGATTTTATTTTATATTTCTTGTCATACATTGATTATTTTTCTCTCTTGCACCTTAATCATATATTTAGAGACTCCATTTTCTTCTCATACTTTTTTTCTTGCAGCTTAATAGTTCTCACCATGTCATCTAAAATTCATCATCTGATTTCCTTCTGGATTATAATCCACAGTAATCATAATTTAGGCCGGGATAGGTCCCGATGTTATTTAATAAATAAAGCCATATTTATTCAATTGCGGCCAAGCTCTCGTCCTTTCATTCATTAATATTCTATCATAAATTTCAGAAACCTATTCCACAACAATTTAATATCAAATATATACGTATATATACACATATATACATGTATATATAAATATATACACACACACACACACAAAGATATCCCTAAGGATTCCAAATCCGACGCACACCTCCATGGGGAAGCGCAGATATGGACAAAATGGGAAGAAACTTTCTCAAACCATATACACACATATATATGTATATATAAATATATACACATATAGATATATATATATATATTTGAGCGGGATAATGACGCCGGATCACCGGATGTTATCCCGGTAAATCACCGGATGCCGCTCTCCACCACTCTCAACGGTCACTGCGATACCGCTCTTTGAACGGGCAATGCCAAAAAAATTTCTTTTTCATTAATGGAAGCGGTTTGTTATTATTATTGTTATCCAACTTATACACTGTTGTAATAAATTATTGTTCCGCCAAACTTCCTCTTGTCTACTCATTCGAGATTTATATATATATATACATACATATATTTATTATATATATATACATACATATATATATATATATATATATATATATATATATATATATATATATATATATATATATATATAACGTAGCCTCCCCCCGTAGCGTACGTAAGGGGCGTGCCGGCGGCGGGCGGTGGACAATGCGGAGTATTACGGAGCAGATACGAGCAGCTCACGGAGCAGTCTTCTCCGACCACCGCCGTCTACCTGAGCAATGCCAGGCGCTTTTATGTGAGCGGCCAAAAGAACTCTCAAAGGTCAACTGCGACTCGCCACGTGTCCGTCGGCGGGCGCCCGACTGGCCCGACCAGCCCTGACTCGGGCGAAATGAGGCAAATTACTAGTGCCGTAAAACTCGGTTTGTTGTCATTCCTTTAATTGTCGCCGTCTCTGAGGTGAGTGTCCAGCAGACTCGGTGAGAGCGAGCCGTGGTTTGTTCGCTCCTCGCGCCGCTTGTTGTGTTTATGAGCGGGGTTATAAATAAACCTGAGAACCAGATACATACACCACATACACTGATACACAATAGTATTTCTGGAACCTGAGTCCAGTCAGGTGGAGGTGGATGGACTTCTAGATTCGAATTCGGCCGAGGTGGACTTCTAGGTGTAAGTTTGCACTATTTTTCTTGTTTTCCCTGACTCGAGTAAAATGAGGCAAATTAACAGTGCCGTAAAACTCGGTTTGTTGTCATTCCTTTAATTGTCGCCGTCTCTAAGGTGAGTGTCCAGCAGACTCGGTGAGAGTGAGCCGCGGTTTGTCTGCTCCTCGCGCCGCTTGTTGTGTTTATGAGATGAGCGGTGAGTGAGTGGGGTTAAAAATAAATCTGAAAATCAGGCGCATACACCACACACACGTATGCATGACAGCATTTCCAGTCAGGTGGAGGTGGATGGACTTCTAGATTCAAATTGCCGCTACTTGTCATTTTTTCTTGTGACAATCCTTGATATCGGAACAAGAGTTGTCGTTATATGTTAAGGCGGAGTTCGACTTCTAGGTTCCAATTGCCGCTTTTTTTCTCTTTTTTTTTGGGTGGCATTTCCTGATACTCGAACAAGGGTCATTGTGATACACTTTGGTGGAGGTGGATTTCTAGATGTAAGTTTGCACTATTTTTCTTGTTTTCCCTGACTCGGGTGAAAAGAGGCAAATTACCAGCACCATTAAACTTGGTTTGTTGTCATTCCTTTAATTGTCGCCGTCTCTGAGGTGAGTGTCCAGCAGACTCGGCGAGAGCGAGCCACGGTTTGTCCGCTCCTCGCGCCGCTTGTTGTGTTTATGAAGTGAGCGGGGTTAAAAATAAATCTGAGAATCTGGTGCATACACCACATACATTCATACATGACATATATTTTTCCAGACCTGAGTCCAGTCAGGTGGAAGGGGATAGACTTCTAGAGTTAAGTTGCTGCTATTTTTCATTTTATTCTTGAAATATTCCTTGATATCGGCACAAGAGGTATTGTGATAGAGTTAGGTGGAGGTGGACTTCTAGATTTAAATCGTAGCTATTTTTTTTCTTGTAACTTCTTTTGATACCGGAACAAGAGGTACAGTAATTCCGCTAGGTGGTGGGGGATTGCTAAATTTAAATTTTATTTTGTTTTCCTTGTGACATATTTTTGATACCAGAACAAGAGGTATTGTGATACACTTAGGTGCAGGTGGACTTCTAGATTAGATTGCCGCTATTTTTCTTATTTTGCTAGCGACATTTCTTGATACCAAAACGAGAGGTATTGTGGTACATGTTGAACCTGCTACTGTTCATGATATATATATATATATATATACAGTGAGACGTTATAGTAGTGGTTCCTAAAAGCACTGGGAGCAATGAGAATGCACAGTAAAACCCCGCTTAAGGGGACACCCTCCGTTCCGGGCAAAGTGTCCCCTTAATTGAATAGTGTCCCCTTAAACTGGGTTACAATAAACTGAATAAAAAATTCCGCTCCGAGTAAATTGTCCACCAGGGCTTACGCGAGTGTGCTCTGGCGTCCAGTGTACCTCTCCATGGCCTGTACCTTCTGGTGCTGGGGGTCTGAGGGGAGGGTGGGAGGAGGGCTGGCCTGATGGGGGCCGAGGGTGATGGAAGGAGGCGCGACCAGGTGCCTATAAGCACACCCCTTGATGAACTACCTGTCGGCTCCAATCTCCCCGCCCCTGATCACCCTCTCCAGGCACACCTGTGAGGGTCACTCTCCCCCCGGATTCCTCCTGGTGGTCAGGTTTACTCATCTCTACTCCAACCCTATCTTTTAAAAAAAAAATGTTAAGGTCTTTTATTGGTCTATTCATATACATTTACTTTTCACTTGTTTCACAAATATATTCAGGTATTGCCAATAATCGACAGCAATGAGCGCCCTCTCAGCTGCGGATATTTCCTATGCTGGTTTTCATCAGACGTTCAGGTACATAATACTTTCTCAGGTGTACATTTCTGTTTTGACATATCCAACATGGACTGGCACTTACTAAATTTCACAATAAAAGGCTACGGCATTGTATACATGATTTTGAGGAACCGCATATTCTATATTCCTATTTATTGAGGGACAATTATCTTTATCCTTACTCTTAGAGATATATCGATTCTAACATGATTGTTTTTGTAAGGTTTTTAAACTCATCGTAGGTTGGAGTCTGTCGTACAGTTATGGGGAGTGAATTCCAATAAATCCCACCAGTGTATTCTACACGTTTTTGGTAAGCTTGAGTATTTGGCTGAAACATACGTATTACTGGGGCATTAAATAGTCTTGTATTTCTGTCTCTTACATCTAGATACCTATTAAGTTGTGCTCTTTTATACATGAAATTGCCCAAGTGTGATCCAAGATCGTAGTGCTTTTAAAGACAAATGCGGGTAGTTGGGTGATTTCTGAATTCTATTGAGATTTGCAAATAATTCAGGATAATATAAGTTATATATATCAGCAAATAGAAAATGCAAAGAAAATGGCATGTCACCATGGTAACTTCTATGGGAAGGCCATCTGAAAATGTAAGTGCTTGACTATTGGTGTCTTTGGGAAAATGCTATATTTTTACTTTGTTGCTAAATGACGCTGATGTTCTATTGCCATCTTCAAATGATTCTGGATTATGATAGTTAGGAACATGTACAAATGAGAAATGCTATAAAAAATACTGTCACCATGCTTTTCGATACCTACCCGCATTTATCTCTAAATCCTAACTGAAGAATATCCCTTTTGGTAACTATTACCCTGTTATACTGAGATAATGAGATGTAGATAAGGACAGTTAATCTTGACGGTTCATGGTACTGTAGCGGTCCGTCAGTTTTAATCTTTGTTCCTCACTACCCGAGATTAGATTGGTCTATCTGCCGGAGTGAGACAAGCGCTACCCTATGAGGTTTCCCGCATAGGTTGGTTCAGCTTACTTTCGGAATGTAAAGGAGATGCGGGATCTACAACTTATACAAGCTTATGGACACAAAACCAGACTCTGAAGAATTCAGGTATCACTGGATCTTTATTCCAACCTGATAACTAGCAGTTACAGTCTCCTAACACGGAATGTGCTAGGTAGCGTAAGGTGAGGGGATCTGTTCCCTCAACCGCTGAAAGGTCTCACAGAGAAACCTAAGCAGTCTGTGAGGCTCCAAGCAGTTTGCTCGATGCGGAGGAACGTACAAGTAACCTGTCGACCTGCTGTGGACTCAGCCTATATATACAGACTGAGTTACGTAATCCGGGCGACCCCGTAGTATTTGCATACATGGGCCGCCAGGTTTACCACACAGCAGGGATCTGCATTCGTGTCTCCAAGCGTAAAGCATACAAACCACTGCTTGTTCATTCATACGATTCATATCAAGCGCAGTTCTGGATTTATCTCATCCTTTTAATGACATTAAAGGGCATCACAATATCAGGATAATTGAAATAACTTTGCAATCAAGATAGGAACGTCTAAATCTCCATGTTGATGGTTTGTCTTTTCTCTGAAATCCTTGCCTCTGATTGGTCAATCGCATATATAATGTCCTCTGATAAAGGAAGTAGAAGCGGTAGAGGTGGAGGGATAGGACAAGGATTGAGGCCAGTCTATAACCCCATATTCCCTATGACCATTACATTTATTCTCAAACTTTCCTTTTCAACTCCATAACTTATTTCAAATAATGCACCTTTTTATCTACCCTTTCTCCTATATCTGTTTCATGTGGTTTTAGTAAACATCTTACCCAGGTCCATCAGGTTGAAACAGGTATAAAATCTCCACCACATTAACAATGGCATAACAATCTATCAACATCCTTTACTGAAAACTAGGGATTCTAATTTTTCCGAAAATGTCTTGTTTATAAAATTCCCACGAAACCCCAATACGAACCTTAATCATCAAAATAATGAACATCTTCGAGAGTAAGTCCAGTTCACTGGAATACGGCTCTAAATGACTCATTTCTTTACTGCAGTTTCTACGAGACGAGTTGGTCGCCTGTGACACGCTGCGCCGGGGAGCAGGTGGGTGAGCAGCTCCCTGAAATTAGGTCCTCGTAATTATGCGCAGGAGCCCAGGGTGCCGGAAGCCTGTGTTTTGCCGTGGAAGTGAGTGTCAACCCATGGCCGTAGGGCGCGTTAGGGTGGGTGTGAGTGGTGTGTGTGAGGGGTGTGTGAGGGGTGTGTGAGGGGTGTATGAGGGATGTGTGAGGGAAGAGGGGGCCTGACCCGCTTCCAACACTGTCACCACATATCTCACAGCCTGCGGGGGGAGACAGCCACATCTGAGGAGCGTCCAATCAGGTGAGCACACTCTCCGGCCGCAGGCTCTGTCAGGGTGTCAGTGCATTATGACGGGTCTGAGGCCCGGAGCTGCTCGGAGCTGCTCGGAGCTGCTCGGAGCTGCTCGGAGATGCTCGGAGATGCTCGGCCTCTGCTCCCAAGACGTGCCGATACAAGGCCGAGGGAATGTGGAGTTGGGTTGCAAATTGATGGACTGTGAGTACTGCTATAACCAACAGTGCTGCATTCTTTGACTACTCTTCCTTGACTAATTGTGTTGGATTTCTGGTGATGTATAGCGCCAGTATTTCCAACACTCTCCATACAGATATACTGGCCACTGATCAGGATATCTGATGGGATACTCTCTCACTTTGATCTTAACCGGGTCAGTCAGGAGTAGGCAAAATTTATTGCTGTGATAACAAAGGTGGCAAGAGAACTGGAGGAGGGATGGGGGGGGGGGGGGGTAGGAGGAGGTATAGGGTTACAGGGAGCGGCTTGGGGCCATAAACAGGAGATTCTGTTCATAGTGGACAAGTCTATGAGTCATGGGCCAGTCAGAGAAGGATACATAATATAATGAACTTTATTCTGATTGTGATTAATCAGTTAATAAATATTCATAATCAAAGACTTGAGCAAGTCTAGGGAAAGGTGTAAAGTTCACCAGTATCAGGTACGTGGGTCTCTATGTGTGAATCCCACTTTAAACATGTTTAAAATCAAAATTTCTTGAGATTCTGTGCCTCATTAGGTGTAATCGTCGCTGACAATTGTAGGGGAAAATACTTGTCTCAGGGAAATGGAACCCAGAGGAAGAGATTTTGTTCCAGTAGAGAATCTCAACATTAATTTCTTAGGCAAACACCTTGTGAGTTACACGAATCACATCGTGTGAAACCCACTTTAGACATGTTTGAAATCAAAATATCTTGACATTTTGTACCTCGTTAGCAGGCATCGTCGCTGATTATCGTAGCAGAAAATATTTGTCTCAGGGGCGGGAGCCCTACAATTCAAACGAAGACATCCGAGTAGAGAATCTCAGCAGGATTCGTTTCAGGCAAACACCTTGTGAGGTACATGAATCACGTCGTGTTAATCCCACAAGAGTGAAATCAGGAGAGATAGACTGAGGGAGGAAATACAAATCGAGCTGTATAAGCATATAATTCTTTTGAGCGAGTAGGGGAGTATGTCTATGACAATTACACTAACTAAACCAGGGTACATACCCTGATTATATGTACTTAATTATTCCAGGCTCTCTCAGTTTTCCTTCAATTGAAACCCAGTCTTTCAGACCTATAGAGACCTATGAGGGATTTCATTAGAATTAAAAATGAGGTTTTCACATACTGACCCCCCATGGCAGCTGTCACTATCATGGACAAGCAAATCAAACTGTCAGTTCCATGGTTGGCATTTATTACAAGAAATGGAGTCAAACCCGATTGCAGTGAGAAGAGAAGCCAATTTGGCCAGCCACTTACACTTTCGAAATGAGTTGTCCCTCAGAAATCTGTTTTGGCAGACGGCTAGACTGCCCTCAGTCCCTGTATCCTACCCCTCCACCCCTTCTAAGTGGCACAGGGACTGGTCTCATCCGTAATCGGCCGCGTAGACTGGCGCGATTTTGCACCACACTCCCCAAGCAGAGGTCTGGCTACTGGTCAGGATATCTGCTGGGAGATTGATACCCTCTCACTTTGATCTCAATCGAGACATAGTCAGGAGTAGGCGAAATATATTGCTATGACAACACAGGCAGCCAGGGAATTGGAGGAGGGGAGGGGGGAGGGGTAGAGGGAGGTATAGGGTTACAGGGAGTGGCTTGGGGTCATAAACAGGAGACTCTGGTCAGAGTGGACAAGTCTTTGATTCATGGGCCAGTCAGAGAAGGACACATGCTATAATGAACTTTATTCCGATTTTCTTTAATCATTTAATGAATGTTCATAATCAAAGACTTGAGCAAGTCTAGCAGACGGCCTGCATTGGGGTGAAACTGGTCAAGTACCAGCTTCAAAAGACCAACTTTATTATCGCTCAATCTCGGATCATTCAATGATATGGCATAGAAATTGGGTCTCAGGTGCCGTATGATCCGATTGTGTTGTCACGTTGTAATATCCGAGCACATGCGAGGATATTGCGCAGAGGCAACTCCGAGGACCATACAATCGCCTTTATCTCAAACAGCCTATATTGTATGCATTATCCACTTTTCCTTGGCAAGTGGCATATTGATATTGGTTCATTTAGGTATGCGCTATCTTTTTGTACGCACTACCTTTTCCGTATGCACCGGCTTTTGCAGCCCAGAGCATATAACATGTCCTTATGCTCCGGATATGTAGATACATGTTGCCCCCATGTTTTTTTATGAAATCTTTTATTAGGTGGATAATAATGCATCCAGAGAGAAAGAGAGAGAGATAGAGAGACAGAGACAGAGAGAGAAAGAGACAGGAGAGGAGCTATATAGTGGGATGGTATGTTGGGGTAAGCAACTCTAAGATTGGCCAGAAAAAAATTGTTTACAAAAATATAGAACTTTTCTGTCAAGGAAAGAGTATTCCAAGAAATCGTTAATACACATAAGTGACTGAATATCAGAAGAAAGAAAAAAAACGTTTTAGAAAAAAATATAGATCTGTTTTTGTTCTCGCCTGTTGAACAAGGCACACAAAGTCTGGCAGAACAAACAGGTTGCATGCAGAACTGCACAAACAGCACACTTTTCTCACTTGCAGTTTCCTCATGACATTAGCCAACGGAGCCTTTCAATAATTCACGCCTGAACCCGTCTTTCTCTTTCAGGTCTGAGGAGCCCTGAGGTGTTAGAGTAATGAGCGTGGACGATGCAGGCTCTGTGTACAGTGGGGAAGTCACTCACAACAACTATACCTGTTATTTGGTTAGGTTTAAAGTCCAGTTAACTATACACGAAAACAGGGTTTCATTTTAGGGAGTGTAAACAAATTGATTATGGAAGTATATCTGTGCAAAAAAGATACGCTAAAGCTGTGCTGCATCTAATGCCACACCACAGCCTGCAGCATCTGTAACTCATCAAATGGGATGCAAATGCTGAGCTCATGGACTTAGATATGTAAATATGTACTGCTCGGCATAAAATGTTATGGGATGGCTCCACAGTGGCTTTGCCAATTTTTAATGAGATATACCTTCAAAGTTTGTTTACGCTCCCTTTTCAAGTGCCAAACCACTTTGCATATGATCATATATGGCAAACTCTCTTTCGTGTATCAGAGGTTCTCACCAGACTTTTTCAAGGTTCTTTTACACAACAAGGGTGGTGATCTAATCTATGTGATGAAGTTAGGTAGAAATCTCACCCCTACACATTTACTGAGATGAGAATTCTTTTACTTCCCACACCACATAGACAAGGTATGAGAACGATTAGCTATTAATATAGCAGTAAATCTACCACTGTTTGGGGTGGGACTAGAACCTGCAAAGTCCTACAACTTGGGGATTACAAGTCCAGTGACCTAACGACTAACTCCCCACCCCCAACAATACCTGCACATGTACCCATAATCCTGCCCATCTACATGCCCCACCACCCAACAACCTGCCTGTCTACTTACCCCACCACCCAACAACCTGCCTATATAAATGCCCCACCACCCATCGACCTGCCCATCTACCTGCCCCACCACTCATCAATCTGCCCATCTACTTGTCCCACCACCCACCACCCTGCCTGTCTACTTGCCCCTACATATGAGGGACACATCTAGGACTGCGCTGCTCTAATCCATCGACCAATATTACCAATCACCACCGACAGATGACAGATCAATGCTGACAGATGGCCAATTAATACTAACAGATGGCCAATCGATACTAACAGATGACCAATCGATACTGAAAGATGACCAATCAATACTAACAGATAACCAATACATACTGACAGATGACTAATCAATATTTACATATGACCAATCAATACTGAGAGATGACCAATTAATACTAACAGAAGATCAATCAATACTAACATATAACCAATCAATACTGACAATACTAACATATAACCAATCTATAATAACAGATGGCCAATCGATAATAATAGATGACAGATCAATACTAGCAGATGACCAATCAATTTTGATAGATGGCTGGTCAATATTGACAGACATATGATTAATACTGACAGGTGACTGATCAATGCTGACAAATGGCCAATCAATACTGACAGATGACCAATCAATACTAACAGATGGCTAATCGATACTAATAGATGACCAATAAATACTGAAAGATGACCAATCAATACTTACAGATGACAGATCAATACTGACAGACGACCAATAAATACTAACAGATGATAGATCAATACTAAGAGATGACCAATCAATACTAGTAGATGGTCAATAAATAGAGACAGACGACCAATCAATGCCGATAGACAGATGACAGACAGCCTAGAGACGAGAGACGATCAACGCCTTAGACGTCCGATCAACAACGCCAGCTGGGAGATCAACACCAACAGACTAGATGCTCGCTGGCCCAGAATGAAACCGCAGAACTAAAATCGTACAGAATGAAAGTTGACGTAAACAAGAGGAGTGCTAGAGGGAGAAAAAGTGTTCTTCACACAGTTGGTGTTCAGTCTCTCGCGGCCGTGATCGAATCATGTCGAGTTAGATTTTTCACATCAGCAATTTGCAAGCGGAGAAGGTGGGAAGTTCCATGAAGCGTGAGCCGCAGGTGTAGACTGGAGTAAGTTTGATGTTTACACACTGAACCGACACACACAGGGCCAACATGCAGCGGGCTGGGTGGAGGATGGGGTGAATATTTTGACAGGAGGGTTATACTGTGAGATGGGGGCGAGAGGCTGACCTAGGGGTTCGATAAGGCCACAAAAAAACAAACTTGTTTCTCATCACCAAGTCATGAAAAATATGACGAGGGCGCTTTTTTTTTTTTTTTTGCTTTATCAAAGATCCCAGACATACAGTAAAACCCCGCATAAGCGGACACCCTCCGATCCGGGCCAAAGTGGCTGCTTAAGCGGGGTGTCTGTTTACGCGGGGTTTCCGAAATTTTACTGGCTATACATTTAATGCATCCCTGACAGCAAGAGCTTTAATTTGATACTAAATACACATACCTTTCATAACTTCTATCAAGGTTCTTCTATTTGAAAAAAAAAGTGATGCGCAGTGATAAGAAACAAGTTCTTTTTTTGAGTGGCCTAAATTGGTTACTGGAGAACTCAACCTGAAACGAACTCGACCCATAGATGTCAGAAGAATTCGACCCATTCTGGAAAAATCGATTGGAGAATTGATCGAGTTCGTTACGGGTCGAGTTCTCCAGTATTTGTTAAATAATCTAGGATCATACATGAAGACCCTTTTCTGTATGTTGTACAAGGGTTATCATTTATTAACATTTAAGCCTCTTCGCTAAGACAGTTTTAGCCGTCCATAAGGTCGCCTATAAGTGTTGAATAAAGTTGACCCACATTGTCCCTGGGTCTCTTTGGCGTACAGAAAAAGATCTTCATGTACGATCCTAGATTATTCAATGTGCCCACTGTACACCCTCTTCGGTTACTGGGAAACTCAACCAGAAACTAACTCGATCTGTAGTTGTCAGGAGAACTTGACCCATTTCAGAGAACTCGACCCACGAAGTCGATCTGTTTTAGATACTCATGGATAAGTCAGTTGTATAAAAAAATGAAGTAAGTTCGGTAATGTTGAGGGATAGAGATACGAATAGGGATAGGGAAAGGGTTAGGCGAAGGATTTTTTGTTTGTTTTCTTCAACAGAGAAGACCAAATTTTAAGCCAAGATAATATCCTTACTTCTATGTATAGTATCTATCCACAGATTTACTAATAAGGTACTGGAGTTTGAGTCAGGTTTGTTACGGGTTGAGTTCTTCTAATGGGTCGAGTTCGTTACGGGTGAAGTTCTTCTAGCATGTCAAGTTTGGTAAGGGTCGAGTTCTTCTAATGGGTCAAATTTGTTATGGGTCAAGTTCCTCTAATGGGTCAAGTTCATTATGGATCAAGTTCATTGCGGGTCAAGTTCTTCTAACGTGTTGAGTTTGTTATGGGTCAAGTTCTTATAACAGGTCAAATTTGTTATCGGTCTGCTAATGGGTCAAGTTTGTCATAGGTAAATTCCCTCTAACAGGTCGAGTTTGTTACGGGTCAAGTTCTTTTAATGGGTCAAGTTTGTTACAGCTCAAGTTCTTTTAACGGGTCGAGTTATTCTATCGGGTCGTGTTTTTACAGGTCAAGTTTTTCTCGAGTCGAGTTCTCCAGTATTCCCCTCTTCATACTTCTCCACACCTCCTTCCCAGACACATCCCCTCCAAGTACCAGATTGATTTGACAGACCATGAACATCTTAAACAAGCCAACACCTTGCTGGGCGAACCTTTCAAACTAACCCCTGCTCTGGCCCCTCAGTCAGGCTCCATGATTGTAGACGGTGGATGTTTTATTAAAACTACACGTATGTGGGGATGACCTTTTCATGTTTGAGGCGATCCTTCTCGTCTCGTTGCTCGTGTTGCTCGCTGATGGACGTGCGGTGCACGTGGGAGGATTACAGCAATCAGAATAACGAGGTGTGCACGCTGACAGGTCACGGGCACACCGTGTGAGTTAGCGAGCATCTCACCGCAATGTGTGAGTAAAGCCTATCATCTCACCCCTGGAATAAATGTCCATAGGCTTAACATTGGGATCTCGTTCTCCATGCCCCTACAAGTATTGTTTGTTTGTTTGGTTTGATTTTACGTCCAGTCAACCATTATAGGTCCTTACCAGACTTTCTCAAGGTTATTTTACACCACGAGGGTGGTGATCGAATCTATGTGATGGATTTAGGTAGAAATCTCACCCCTACACATTTACTGAGGTGAGACTTCTTTTACTTCCCACATCACATAGACATGGTATGAGAAGGATGGCCTTTGTTATAGCAGTAAATCTACCACTGCTGGGGTGGGACTCAAACCCACAAAGTCTTACAACCTTGGGGTTACAAGTCCGGTGCTCTAACCACTGAGCTAACTCCCCACCCTCAAGTATTGCAGTCCGTTCTCCATGGTCAATATACTATTTGTTGCCCATTCTTTGAGTGTGTACAGGGGTGAGATAAATACAGAAAGCAACTCGTTTTGGTCAAAGAACTCATTCTGCAACTCTTTTGAATGCTATGTGATATTGACTCCGCTGTTGCCTCGTTCATGTCACTCCGCATCAAACTCGAGGAAAACGACAATTTGACCAAAACTTGTTGGTTTCTTCTTTATAAGACACCGACCGTTGTGCCCGATTCTACCTTTGCCCGATGGATGTGTCGGGTCTGTGACAATCTGAATCAATCGGGTCGATGTACACACTTCACCAACCAGATTTTATTGCTTTTCCCGACGCGTTGGGCATTACTACCATGTCAGATATGACTGACTCTCCCCGGCCTTAAGATTTCGATGTATGCATATTCACCAACTGTTCCCGATTCTGAGCAGGCCATTTAAATAGCAATACTATCTACTACCCAGTCGGATTTACGAATGCCTTATATCGATGTGTAGGGGAGACACACACGATCATAGATTTGAAAACCGTTCCCTGATATTCTAAATAGACCAGAAGCTACTAAACTTTGCATTATTGCCTATATATACTTATCACCCAGACCGGGGAACAGCCGGGCCCGGCACCCGGCCGCTTCCTTTGATCTTACCCCAGGTAATTTAAGAGGTTATAAAAGAAGGAAGTGTGATCGGGAATAGCGTAGATGTCGATGTCTTATAGGTATAAGACATCGAAATTTAATTACCGACTCTCACCGAGTCGATGGTCGGGATGAATCGGGCACAAATTTCGGTGTCTTTTAGGCTTTAACTGGCAGTGCCGGGCCACATAACCTGGAAGCCTGTCCTATGTACATGTGCTCAATCACATATAAGGTCAGGTAACGCCCGCCATGTTTTTTTGTGCATTATGGGTAACGCCCGCCATTTTTCGTTGTGAATCATGGGTAATAGCCACCATTTTTACGATGGTGTACCCCCGATGGTGTACGTGGCCAAACTGTTATTTACTTAAAGAAACATTATAATCTTTTATCTTTTGAAAGGCTGATATCATTTCATTGTGTATCATGGTACATTATAAACATGTACTAGTAAGTTATTTGGGGAACATGATGAGGGAGTGCTGAGTCTCCTTGCTATTGCAAATGAGCAGGGAACCAGTGAAAGAACCTGAGGGAGCAGTGAGGGGCAGAGAGGGAAGTCAGTGGCAAATGGTGCAATAAGGGGCAGAGGGAGGCAGAGTGGGGGCAGAGAGGGGCAGTGAGGGGCAGAGAGGGGACAGTGAGGGGCAGTAAGGGACAAAGGGAGCAGTGAGGGGCAGAGGGGGAAGTCAGTGGCAAAGGGGGAAGTAAGGGGCAGAGGGAGGCAGAGTGGGGGCAGAGAGGGGGGAATTTGGGGCAAAGAGGGACAGTGAGAGGCAGTAAGGGGCAGAGGGGGGCAGAGAAGGGGCAGTGAGGGGCAGAGGGAGGCAGTGAGGGGTGGAAGGGGCAGTAGGGGCAATAAGGGGCAGAGGGGAGCAGTGAGGGGCAGATGAGGGGTAGTGAGGGGTAGTGAGGGGCAGTGAAGGGCAGTGGGGGGGCAGTGAGGGGTAGAGAGGGGGCAGTGAGGGGCAGTAAGGGGCAGAGAGGGGGCAGTGAGGGGCAGAGGGAGGCAGTGAGGGGCAGAGAGGTGGCAGTGAGGGGTGGAAGGGGCGGTAGGGGCAATAAGGGGCAGAGGGGAGCAGTGAGGGGCAGAGGGGGGGGGCAAAAAGGGGTAGAGGGGGACAGTGAGGCGTAGACGGGGCAGTAGGGGCAATAAGGGGCAGCATGGGCAATACGGGGCAGAGGGGGGGGGGCGAGTTGGCAGTGCACGTGTCAGCGGAGGGCGGAGGGCATGCCGGCGGGGTGTGAACAGACAAGTACGAACCCCGGGGGTGACCAGGTGGGGCAGCCGGGTCGGGAGTTGTTTTACACCGTAGTGACTGCCATGACCATATCGTATAGAGAGCAAAGCTATGAGATGAGATTGGACAGGTGAGTAAGTACACACAGTGACATGACCAAGCCTCAAACCCAGGACCATGTGATCTATGGTAAAAGAGGTGCCAAGACAAACACAGAGGTACAGCATCGAACCCAGATCCCTACGATCTGTGGTAAGACAGGAGACTAGTAAGAGAAAGTCCTCACTTCTCCTTGAGAGTCATATCTATTAGAATAAATTTCAATTGTTAATTCATCAGTCATCAAACCATTTTCTACTAGCTGGCTATTTGTCACTGATCTGCAGTCGGGAACCACCGACGCAAGAACGGTGATTGGAAATGCAGACATGCAGAGAAGTGTTCACTGATTAATTGTGCATAGATTATGCAATAAGGCCACCACCGCGATGGTCACTGTGTTCGGAGGACAGTTCTGTCGATATGGACCTGTTAAATACGGCAGAAACAAGGCATACACTGCACGCTCACCCGCTTTTAGATACCGACGTGCAGTCGTTGGCCACCACCGACTGACTTTTATGAGAACTCAGTAAATCGGTGCCGTTTTCATCAGCCAGTGGAAAATGGCCTCACAGATGAGATGGGTGAGGGAGGTGGTGAGTACGACCTCACTTATCACACCTCTTTGGCTACAACTGGTTTCAGTCAGGGTGGAGGCAGCACCCCGTGTTCATACCAAACAGCTGACCCACCAGGGGGCCACCAGGGGGGCTGACAGGGGAACGGGGTAAACTTTTCTTTAAGTATGAGCAGCATTTATTGTTGTAGAGAATATTGAATCGTCCTCCGCTCATAGATCACCTCATGTCGAGCTGTTATTTTCCTTCTTTATTTGTTTTTCTATCAATAGAGAAAGAGAACCGCCATTTTGTTTTTGCTGACGTCTTTACTACTCTCGCGGGCAACGCGGGGAATTTCGTTAGTTAGTGAGACGAATGTTGATCACGGTTGGCGCGAACATTATTTATACTACACCCGGGTAGTATTTTATGCATGTTCGCTTACAGGTGTATAGTATTAATGTAGTTGGCTCTAATGATGGCGAGGTGCTTAGGAACGATGTGGTATTATCATTATTATTATTGTTTACCCGTGTTTACCCGTGTTTACCCGTGTGCGAATGTCTCACTTTTACTGACTGTGAAAACAGATTCCGTTCGTTACTGACTGACAAAAGAATATTCATACATTCCTCTGTACCACTCGACCACTTTCAGTCTTATAAAAGTGAGTGGTAAAGTGGCATTTTTCATGATTAATAAATAAGGAGACATAGGGAGTGTGTCTGAATTCCATCTGTTCCTCGATATTCTGATCGGATATATTCACTTCGTTCTTCGAACTCGGTGAATAATTCCGACCAAAATATCTCTAAACAGATTTCATTCAGGCATACTAACCTTGTCTTCATATATTATCCTTGTGGCGTTGAAAGATCTACATCTAGAAGTCCTCAGTCAGGTACACCAATATCTCATAACAAACGAAACTTTAGAGTTTCTTGTTTAACAATTATCTTCCGTCTTCCTCAGTGGAGTCTATTTAGGTGTACTGAGTCTTGAAAGAAATTAGAGTTAGAGTTTCGACATTTTTTTTTTATCTTGAATTTAGTTTCTGAGCTTCAATCGGAACTCCTTCCTATCCTCATTACAAAATTTTAAAAAACCTGCTGATCTTGCTGGGATAGCGATTAAACTAAATACCTCTCAGAAACTGTGTGAAATTCCACCATTTCCGGCCGATTTTCTTTCACAATTGCCAGACAAGAGGCAATACCCACCATTACCCTTCTTATGACACCCTACAAGTGCAGAAAACGTGGGCACTTTGTTGAACGTTTTAGGGCGCGGACGGCTGTGAAGTACTCAGGAATTCAGGGACCTGAGGCCGTTTAATATTTTAAGATCCTACACCTTTTCTCTGTGCCATAGAGACCCAGGTACGATGTGGGCCAACTTTATTCAACGCATACGATTGACCTTATGGACGGCTAATACTGTCTAAAAGCGGGCGTCCACCAACCACGACAAGGCTACCATAATGGGTTCCCGACAAGGCCCACGACAGGCCTACGATTGGAAGGCCTGTCGTAGCCTTGTCGTGGTTGGTGGACCCTAGTTCCCAACAAGAGGCCATGACAAGGCGACAACAGGCTGCGACATGAAGTTTGTCGGGGGGCTGTCGAGGGCCTTCCGACAAGGTTACGACAAAATCAAACATGTTCGATTTTTGCAACAACTGGAGCCTTGTCGTGGCGTGTTGTCGCAGAGGTCTGCGATAGAATATTTAGGTGGAGCGTGCAACCTACGACATACCCCGACAAAGCTGTCACAGAGCTCCCCTTCTCACGACAAGGTTGCGACAAGGCACCGATTGGAACTTTCTTGTTGGCTCTTGTAGTAGCCCTGTCATGGTTGGTGGCGCCCGCCTTTAGCAAACAAAATTGAATATCATCAGAAGATAACCCTTGTACGAGGTACAGAAAAGGGTCTTCATCTACAATCCTAGATTATTAAATGGGCCCCTGGTTCGCCCACTCTCCCCCTGAGGATGCTGGAGGGACGAGGAGGGCTGGAGGGTGGAGATGGTGTAATGAGAAGCCCCGCCTGGAGGAAAGTGGCGAGCAATCACCAGGAGGAAGACGGATCGCCAGGTGAGCACTGCTCCTGTCTGAGACATTGGGCAGGGGTAGACTCACTTATGAACCTTTAAGGCATACCCCCAACAACAACGATTTGGGGGCCTGTCGAATAAACTAGGATCGTTCATGAAGACCCTTTTTTGTATACTGTTACGATCCAAAACATCAGTATGTGAAACATACAGATTTTATCCCTTGGCCTAACTGACCAACCTGGTTCTACATAATAAACCGCTGGAGGCGACCCCTTGGTTACAATCAACAGGATTGCCCCCACGCGGTAAACACAGAGCCAGCATATGATCCTGATCTTGATGTATTCTCATCAGTCCGGTCAGTGCAGCCCACTGCAACACCATCAGCAATAAAGCTTGTAACTGGACGAAGCCTTGGAGTCATTGATTCAGCTTACTATTCACAACTGATAGTAACAATAACATAGAGAACCAGGGACGATGTGGGTCAACTTTATTCAACACTTATGGACAACCTAATGGATGGCTAAGACTGTCTTAGTGAACAGATTTCAATTTTATTAAACGATAATCCTTGCACGAGGTACAGAAAAGGGTCTTCCTGTGTGACCATAGATTATTCAAATGGCCCCTGGTCCCAATAGGTTTTACGATTGACTTCCAGACAGGTAAAATATTTTATTGTGATGACAGAAAAAAATCGAGACAGTGCAACAGGTTTCTGCGATCGACTCTACCATAGCTTACGATTGGATAACGATATGCTGCGATTGAAAACACCAATTGTAGAGCTCCCAACATGTTGGTTTTTTCGTTAGCTGGCCAGGTGAGCATTGAAGGCAGGAGGGCAGAAGGAGACTGAAGGGGGCGTCCACCAACCATGAAAAGGCTACAACAATGACAAGGTCCATGATTGGCCTGCGATTGGAGGCCTTGTCATGGTTGGTGGACCCCAGTTCCGGACAAGAGTCTACAACAAGGCCACGATTGGAAGCTTGTCGAGGGCCATCCGACAAGGCCATGACAACATTGAGCATGCTTGATTTTTCCCATGACTGGACCCTTGTCGTGGAGTGTCATGGTGTGTTGGGAGTATGTTGCAGAGGTCTACGATAGGAAATTTTGGTGGAGCGCGCAATTCCCAACACGCCCCGACAACGCTGTCCTAAAGCCCCCCTTCTTATGACAAGGCTGTGACAAGTGCCAATTGGAACTTTCTTGTCGGCGCTTGTTGTAGCCTTGTCATGGTTGGTGGACGCCACCTTTAAGCTTACCCACCAACGCAGACGGTCTACAACAGATCCCCCGATAGGCTACGATTGAAAATGCCCAAATCGCCAGGTCTCCCATAATTAGAATCTCGAACATGGGTGTTATCGCAGACCGTCGGATCGGCTTTGGAGGACCAAAAACATAAACCATAGTCACGATTGGTTTTCAATTTGATCCGTGTATCAATTTAGATTTCAGGTACAGTTTTAATATTGAAATATACTATAATTCTGGAAATATTGAATGAATCTGAATAATCTTTTAGAGGTATTTGCAACATATAATGATGGTATTGTTTAGACACAAAAACAATCAAATTGAAAAATATAACTATGGTAGAAATATGGAATGAAACTATTATTTTCAGACCTTTAAACTTAATCAAATATTATCATATTTACACCGCCCATACATCTATATCCGGTCTACCTAATTCCAGAATTTCATAACTTTCGGCCAAGTATTTCACCGGCTAGAGTGTTTCAAAATATCCACTCGGCTCTCATCCCTTTCTTATTACTGCATGCTCCAAACTCGATGGCGATTGAAAACACCCATCTATTTCTTTCTTGGTGTCCTGTATGTTTCTATCTTTTATTTGCCGCGTGTAAAACCTGGCAGCGGTGGGATTCGAACCCACGCCTCAATGAGACTGGTGCCTAAAACCAGCGCCTTAGACCGCTCGGCCACGCTACCTTGATGATAGCAGTCAAGCGGAAGAGATTTATACATTAGTACCGTGAAATTACCCGAATATGACGACATGTTTGTTCTGCCATAAAAGATGTTCTAAATGCGTTTGAAATTCTAATATATTGTTGACAAATACTTTCAATATTTTTGACAATATTGAAATTATTTTCACATGGACAATAGTAGGAGAAGGAGAGAGAAAGGCTAATTTCTACTAGAAACAATGACAAATTCAAAATTAATGTTAAAGAGAGATTATTTCTATTTATTATCCACCTAATACAAAGTGTCCATAGAAAAGACATAGGGAGCTTGTATGGACATACCCGGCGCATACGGATATGTTGCACGCTCCGGGTGGCGCATACGAAAAGTAGTGCGTACGAAAAAATAGTGCATAAGTAAAATGAACTGATATCGACATGTCACTTGCCCAGAAATGGTGGATAATAAATACAATATAGACTGGTTTCAGATAAAAGCGTTTGTATGTTCCTTGGAGTTGAATCTGCGCAATATCTTCGCATACGCTCGGATATTACTACGCGTCAACTCCTCGGAGCATATGGTAGATTGGCCGCCACCTCTGTCTACACTACGTTCCGACCAGAGCTAACGTGTAGCTCGGGTGGCCAGTGTAAGCATATGGCCGCTTGTATCTGAATCCAGTCAATATTGTGTATATATCAAGCACGTTATCGGACTATTACGTAGACTCCATACTTTGACATCAATTTCCGAAAGATAAACGTCAACTAAACTCCCTCATTGTGATGGCTATGGCAGTAGAGGTAGTTGTAGTAATGATACTGATAGAGGAGGTCCGATAGCAGGTTTAAAGTACCAATGGTAATCATGATAGTTATAGTAATATACGGAAACAGAGTTGATGTGATTGTATGTAATATATACACAGTAAAATTGAGGAATAGATGAACCGATACTGGAGGCAGAGGTTCATCTGATCGTCAATTTCTCCAAGTATTTATTACGTACAGACACATTATACCTGGGATATGTTTTATAGGAGAGACGATCGTTCATAGTGACCGTTTTCATTGCATAGTCGAGTTATCTCACCTGTGTATGAACGGCACAGCTATATTCTGGACGATTAGTTGGATTTCGCCGTACCTCATACCCAGTACGCCATGTACTTATATAGAATGTACTTAAATAGAACGTCCTGGCCATGCTGTACGAGCTACAAAACGAGATGGATTATTATCGAGTTTTGTGGCTCGTACAATCATGGTAGGTCGTTCTATATTCACTATATACCCGAAATTAAAAAAATCATTTAATTTCATTTGGCTGAACAACCAATATTTTGATAAACGTGTATGGCAAGGTAGTCCGTATAATCCTGTACGGACCACTGGTCCATACAGTATTTTTACGTTATAATTTGAAACGGTGCGTATTTACAGTATATATACGGCATGGGTATATAGTAAATACCCCGTATGCCACATATATGTTGTGCAGCCATAAAGACGATATAGGTAGGAATGGGCGATATGCATAGGACATACGGCCACTGGTATATGATAACAAAGGCGACAGTACTTTAAGAGATAATCGTAAAACGTTGTAACGGTGGTGGTTAGACCACAAGTATTCTCCGAGTCGGTAGGACCCGTGGCAGTGCACATGGGATCTGGAGGGGCAGGTTTTCAAACATGGTTGTTTGATTCCCCGCCAGGTATACCTGTACCTTCCCACTGCCCCCCATTCTCACCAGGAGGGTGGTTGTGGCCCATTAGATTGTAGGTCAACACTCAACTGTAGAGCTGTCCCAAGGCGCGAGAAAATATCATGTAAGGAGGTCAGGGTCAAGGTCGGGGTTCGCTGTGAATGCCCTCATTGGCTACTCAGACTACTTTATTCCTTATATGGAATTGGTGTAATGGGACAACTCCATGGTGCCTGGCATACCCCTTCCCCTTGAAGTGCCCTCAGTCTTTCCCCTTTTCATCTTAGTCTGGTATAAACGTCCATAGGCTCACCATTAAGAACTCGTACTCAACAGGCTTGGAGTATAGTAACTCATACTCAATGGGCGATAAACACAAATGATACTTTCAGGTTATGATGAAATCAAAAACATATATGTGTTGGGTCTGAGTTCCCATTCGGCATCTCTTTTGGATCGCTTCGGAATATTCACTCGGCTATCACCTCGTTCATATTACTGTGCGATGGCGAACGCGTCACAGACTCATCAATTGCTTTCTTTTGGTATTATCAACATACCACTTTAGGTTCTCACTCCAGGGTTGAATAGGTTGGGGTTTCATCCTAAGCCAGAAAAATATTCAACATGTTCTGACTTAAGGTAGAGTCATGACACATTCTTTTCAAAAATTCAAATTCACAGGAAATGTGAAGGGTATCACCACCTATTAACTCCCCAAATCCCTGAAACATTAAACCTTTTCCTAATTATATTTGGCTGATATATTATAATGGGGCAGTAGTAACTGGTTTAAAGTTGTTGAATAGTTCATCCAGGTATACGTGTACCTTCCTAACGCCCCCACAACTGCTAACCCCCCCCCCCCCCCCCCCTGTGGGTCAGTGGTGCATTCTACACATTGATAGGACATACTCACAAATACAACATCAACAATTTACACAGTAAGCCAACCATGAGACTAGCTTACTAGTTCAGCCCATCACATTCTGAAGGGGGAATTGAAGATGATATTTCAATACAGTAATGTTGCTTTCTAGTAGTATGACGGGCACATCATTTATTTTCTCTGGATGCATAGTAACAAGTAGAAATATCAAATGCATTTTAGATGTATGAATGTATCTTCTATAGAAATCAATTGTAGGTGTGAGACTTGGCATTTTCATGCATAAACTCCACTTACCAAAACTGCAGGCAGGCTGAAGGGCAGGAGGCCTGAAAGAAGTGAGAAAAATATCAGAATCGCAAATATTGTCTGTACTCTTCAATAATGCAAAAGCCATCGACCGTTAAGTAAATAAAACATTTATTGGCTTGTCTGCCTTTCCTGTATCCTAATTCCATCAATAGACAAAATCAATAGGCGGCATTCCAACATGTAACACTTCGCTATTGGGAAGGTGTCTGCAGTTTTGAGGCTTGGTATTGATTTTTCACCCTAAGAGTCTGTGCCTGCAGTTTCAACCTATATTGGATTCAATTCATAATGCGTCGATGCAAATAGGATAATATGTACAGCGGGGTTGGGAGGGGGAATTTTACATCCACAGGATTACATTTCAAAGAAGAAACCAACAGGTTTTGGTCAAAGTCGTCATTCTTCATGAGTTTGATATGGAGTGTTATGAACAAGGCGACAGGCGAGTGAATATCAGATAGCGTTCAAACGAGTTGGAGAACGACTTCTTTGACCAAAATGAGTTGCTTTCTGTATTTATCTCACCCTGTATACACTATAAGAATGGATGTTGTGCAGGATATAGACCATGGAGAACGGACTGCAATACTCGTAGGGGTATGGAAAATAATATGGAGACATCAAACAAGAGTTAGTCGTGTTGTTGTTTATTGCACAACGGCAAGATCGTGTATTACTGTGCGAGGCGAAGCCGAGAGCAGTAATAAGCGATCTTGCCGTAGTGTGATGAATAGTAACATGACTAACCCAAGTTTGGTTTAGAATTTATCCTACCCCGCCCGTCTAAATTACTTCTACATTAACAAATGACATCATTTGTCAATTGTATCCCACTAGAGCGATATTTTTCTTTTTTCTGAACTCCAGACCGAATACAGTGACCCAATGTTAAGCCTATGGAGTTTTTTATTAGGGGTAGGATAAATTCCTAATGTTAAGCCTACGGGAAAAAACTACCAAGGATGGCATAAAACAATAATCCATGGTTCACTTTGTTGGACAATTCACCTGGATAATTAGACCCCATGTATATGATGAACTCCAAGTGTTACAGAACACGCTGCTACTTTAAAACAAGGATGTTCAGCGTGCTAGTTCTTGATGTAGAGATCAATGTTGTGATAATATTATAATAGAATACATGTTTTCAATCATATCATAATTGCTCAAGGAAATAATACAACCTCATGTAATTTGCAATTGTATGGTCAATAAAAAAAGAGCAATTCTCAAAGAAAAAATATTAATATAAAAGAATATACAGAAATTCTAAAAGGTTGCTTTTACCATAGTAGAGCCCATGTCTATTTCTTCAAAGTTTCACAGAATACAGTAACTATATAATACTGCACATTTAGGTTTTAAAAACCACAGGTCACAGTCCTTGTTTCTGAAAGAATGGAAGAAAACTACATTTTCCGTACATTTCCTGTGTATATCAGTCAAATGAAAATTGCCTTAACTTACCTATTGGTCATATTTCATATGTCACTCATTTGGTATCAAAATAATTCGAAGGAATGCAGTTTGAATCAACAACCGTCAGAATTTGAGAATCATCAGGTGGCCTTTAAGATCCACAGACATGAGAATATGCCAGTAATTCCCTTCATACCCTCTTAGAATGATCCCGACTTCCCAGATGAAATAAGACCCCTCCGTCTGCAGCTTAGTGAAATACGCCTTAGAAAGAAAGAAGTCACCTTCTTTAAAGGCATCAGACGCCTAGGCATAAGTGGCTTGTATTCCCGTTGTAAACCCTTCAGCTGTTACAGCGCATCAGAAGCAAACACATTATAACGACGGGCGCTTTCTGTGCGGCGCTCCGCTTCGGAAGCCGTCACTGAAGCCACTGACGAAGCCACTGCGCCGGGCTTTTTTGATTTCCGACAATCATGAACGATCTGACGTCACAATGGTGGCTTCCTTCCCGCCCCGAGAGAGGGAGCTATGTGTAGGCCTGTGGGGGAGAGTGTGGGTGTAGGGTACGGTAGGAAGATGTAGAGGAAAGTGTGGGTTTATGTTTTATCCTACCCCTAATAAAAAAACCATCATCGATTTAACATAATTTTATGTGGCGTGCCATGACATAAAGTAAAATTGATGTACCTAGAGAAATTTAAAAAAAAGACCAATCAGTGATTGGGAATTATTCACCTGTGTAAATAGTTCAGGCTGCAGAGCATGAATTTCTGACAGCTGTCAAACATGGATGGAATCGAGTCAGGCTTTCCTAATATCATTAAGTCGGGGAGATGGGTAGGATAAAAACGAAACCGAACTCGAGTTAGACTTGTCACTGTCTATTCCACTATGGTCAGGTCTGTTCAACAATACACCCAGCTAACGCTTCGCGTAGTAATACACGACCTAACCGTCATGGCATAAAAACTGACAAGTCTATCTCTTGTTTGGTTTCTACTAAATATACAGGGAGATGTTTAGGAGAGTGTGGAAATTGGGTAAATACAGGGAGATGTTGAGGTTGGTTGGTTGGTTAGTTTGATTTAACGTCCAGTTAACCATTAGAGGTTCATACCAAACTTTCTCAATGTTCTTTTACACTACAAGGGTGGTGATTGAATCTGTGTGATGAATTTAGGTAGAAATCTCACCCCTACACATTAACCGATGTGAGAGTTCTTTTACTTCCCACACCACATATACATCGTATGAGAAGGACTGGCCTTTAATAAAGCAGTAAATCTACCACTGCTGTGAATGAAGGAGAAAGGTGGCTGTACACCACACCACATAGACATGGTATGAACAGGCACAATCTCCTAGCATAGATTATGTGCCTTTCTTCCCGTCCAGAATCCAAACATGTCAAGCACCAGTGGGTATATGAGGTATTTCGGTCTCTGGTGATTGGTCATGGTCTGTTGGGCATGCTTGAGACACTGAGACACTGGCATCCTGCACCTTTCTCACTATTACAATGAATAGCACACAGATAGTGAAGGAACAGTTTATTGGCAGCATGCTGGAAGTCTATATGTGGCCACTCTAACCTCAAGCATACTCTGATGAACAGACACACTCTCCTAGCATAGATCCTGCGCCTTACTTTCTGTCCTACTTGTATCTCTGCATCAGCCAGGGGCCTGCTGAATAATTTAGTGTCGTACATAGAGACCCTTTTCTGTACACCAACAAGACTCAGCGACAATCCAGATCAACTTCATTCAACACTATTACAGGACCTTCCTTACGGCTAGGTTTGTCTGAGTGAATACCAATATTAGAGGGAAACTATGTTCCGGTGGGAATAAGTCAAAGTTACGAGGTAAGGCTTGGAAAAATTACTGCCCAAGGCGTAGCCGCGGGCAGTAATTTTTCCAAGCTTTACCTCGTAACTTTGACTTATTTCCACCGGTACGTGGTTTCCCTATTCCTATATACCTTCAATTGTCGGCTAATATCCATAATAACCGAATGTCTCCGAACGTCAACCTGGGCAGTAAACGTCAACCTGGGCAGTAAACGTCAACCTGGGCAGTAACTTCAACCTGGGCAGTAAACAAAAGTTATTCCACCCCCAGCAGCGTTAAGTAAGCATAGGTTGTTCGCTCATAGGTATATAGGAATATGGAATGATAACACTCGTACAAGGTCTCCTTGTACCCTGTATTAACACCGGCAAACTTAATTTAACAGGTCCCTACCTTTTCAGGGCAAAATCGGGCCCATAAGCCAGTTTTGTAAATATCCCAAATTGGGGAGTATTTTGTGATTAACTTGTAAATAGTGATGCACATATCTATATGGTAAATAATATACTCCCATTTCTGTTATTTGTGATGTCAAATCAGCGAAGTCACAAGTATTAATTTTTTCAGTGGGAAGCACCTCATGTGTTGCAGGGGTTGTTTGTTAAAATGTCATATGTGCTCACTTAAAGGGGAAGTCTAATCAAATGTGGATTGACATTATCAGGTTTAGAGCTGAAAAGGAAACAGCTCGATTGTTTCTGAAGCTCATTTATCATTTACAGTATCAGAGACGCGGAACTATTTATATGAGTTGTTTGAGAGTTTTGACAGTTACTTCTTTTTGAATCAGAAATGTTGTTTCTCTATGTGACATCACTGGGTTGAGGCAGAGATTAATAAACGCTAGCGCCACGCTCCAAAATGTTGTTTCTTCATGTGATGTCACTGGGTTGAGGCAGAGATTGGTAAGCGCTAGGGCTATGAAGGCTCTGCTGGGAGAGTGTAAGAGATACCAGGGGAGAGACATGCCCCGGATGATGTGTATTCTCAGAACATCTGTCTTCAGACAGGCTCTTCACAATCCATTTTATGGGAAGCACCTGTACCTCTCCTGCTTGTTACTACTAACCATGAGTGCACTGTGTGACGTTACTAGATTCATAAAAAACACCTCATGATTAACTCCTCCATCACATCATACAAGATCATAGATAGTATTTGGTAGATGGGTTAACGAGTTTGAGTCTGACTTTATTTATGTCACTTATTTTGTTGGCTCTGTAGTTTCACGAGTCAAAGACGAGTTACATTACGAAGCCAACAAAATGAGTGACATAAATAAACTCAAACTCAAACGAGTGGCGTCTAGATTTTATCCTACCCCGTTTCCACATTTTTTCAGCATTAGAGAGTAGTGACATAAACAACCCTTTATGTTACACCTGTGACATAAACAAATCCAATGTTAAGCCTATGGCGTTTTTTATAAGGGGTAGGATAAATGTTATCTCATCACTGGTATTTTCTCTCCATAGACTTAACATTGGGAACTCGTATCCAACGCCCATGAGATATTTAGGGAAAATATCCAATGCGGAATTATGTCATAAATGCTAGCCCATTAGTCAATGTGAAGGGTGAGATAAATTCAGAAACCCATTCAAGTTTAGGGTCAGAGCTCAATCCCATCTTGTTTGAATTGCTACGTAATTCACGCGGCTTCACCTTATGAATTACTACATGATTCAAACTCGATGGGATACGAGCTCCCAAAAATTATGAACGATTAAGTTCCTGGAGCTTAAGGAGCAAAATGTGACGTCGCCAACTTTGGCGTTATTTTGGTCAATAAACAAAAACAAAACAAAAAACTCTAACCCTAAACTTTCATAGGTCTCCTCTGTAACACATATCACACAACACTCAATCCCAATCCCAACGCCAACTGTCTCAGTCAAATCCTGCCATTGACATTTCTTTTTCATAAAACTTCTTTTTATAATACTTCAAGTAGAAAACATCACAACTACATGAGATACCTTTGTTGATAATTGGCGTTTCATTCAGGAACCGACGTTTCGTGCATTCCATGAACTTTATCAATGTTTTTTTTTCATAATACTCGAGGGTACATTCTCCAGATGGTTGTGACAATGAAGTAATTGACACGTAGACTGATACTACAAAGCGGCTAAGCAGTGTCTTGCTGGAGAACAGAGAGATCCTAATCTCTCTACTGCTACAGAGTCGTCCATCTCACAGAGAGTTACAGGATGAGGCATTTTCGATCCCTCATTGTGAAAATGTCAGAATTAATTAGATTAACCCTGAGTCAAATGGGGTCAAACGATGTACTGCCGGCCATCTTAAAGGGCACAATCCACCAGGCCGATTTCTCACCCGATCAATTGTTCCTGGGCCCTTAAGAGGAAGCTCACGTATTATAATTCATTTAATTCTGATAATAATAGTTTAATAAATGACCATTTTCAAAGATTTGAGAAATTCTAGGGCATTCGATAATAATCGGTGATTGTCTGGCTACGGAATCGGCTACCGTCGGTCCAGTGGAACACCCCCTTAATATGAACGTTTACAATCACCCTATGCAGGGCCCAGTGGAACACCCCCTTAAAGTACGACCCACGTCTAGTCTTTGCCAAACATCTGACTGTAATTATATAGAACGTCCTGACCATGCTGTACAATTCACAGAACGAGATGCTAATTTACAGTTTGTACGGAACGAGGCATTTATGCTGAGTTCCGTACAAACCGCAAATTATCATCGAGTTCTGTGACTTGTACAAGCATGGTTGGGCGTTATATGTTTACTATATACCCGAAATCTAAAAAAAAATCAATTACATTTGGCTTAACAACCAAAATTTTAATGAATGTGTATGGCAAGGTGGTGAGAACAGACTGTCTTGGAGAATCATCATTGTATTGTATCATTTAGTTATATAGTGAGTAATTAAGGAAATAGTACAACCACAGGAGTTTTCTTAATAAGGACCATATCTTATAGTTAGTTGTACACCATTTTGATTTGAGACAGTGGTGACGACGATTGTTTGAACCACTCATGGAAACTGTGTATTTAAAAAAAAATTATTATTAGAAAAAAGTTTGGAATACGTTTTCTGTAAGTACCTCTTGTTTACTGTATGAAGTGGTTGAATGTTTAGGAGGGTGGTTGTGGCCCCTAAGATTCGAGGTCAACTCTCGACTGCAGAGCCGTCCCAAGGCGCGAGAAAATATTTTGTAAGGAGGTCAAGAACTCTGAACCTTGAGGATATGACTTTGGTCATTTTAGACACCCAGCTAAGGTAGTCTTTGATTAAATGACTAGGTTTGTCTTTCATGCAAAAAAACTGCATGACCACTAAAACCAGCTTATGTTAGCTTATGATCATGTAGTATAGATATCCAAATAATAATAATGATAATGGTAATAATAATAACAATGGTAATAATAATAAAAATGATAATAATGATAATAATGATCATTATAATAATAATAACAATAATAATAATAACAACAATAATAAAAATGATAGATATATAAGTAACATTACCCGTGTTGGACATGGATAGATATTCCGGTGTTTGAACCTTATGACTGGACACCACACTGCTAGCGATAACTACACTGATTCTGGTTAGGGACGATGTAAGAATTCATTCATAAATTGTAATCCAGTTTCTTTCCTCAGATATGGAGCGTTATTTTTTCTTTGGACTCTGGCTTATCAAAACTTCTTAAAGGCTGACAAGCTAGAGGTATATGAGTGCCAATCATAAGAGAACAAGTGATAGAATAGTCAGTCAGGTCTTAGTTAGATCAATTTTTCTTTGCCCATATAGGGTGATTATCAAAAATTAAAAATAAAAAAAGGAGCAAAAACATGATTGTCAAACTGAAACTCAAGAGCACACATGTCAGACTGAAAATGTTGTATGGTTATAATTCTGGAAAGATTGACGCGAAGAAAATATTCCTTGTACATTCATTACGTTGAATAAAGTTTTGCAGCAACAACAAAAATAATCAATAAAAAACCTTCTTAATACAAATAATCCCTCTGCCCGGTGGTCCTCATTATATCTGTCCATCATTTGACCCCCTTTAACTCAGGGGTTAATCTGATTAATTCTGACATTTTCACAAGGACAGGGACCCCGGGTTGAGACCTAATTGGCCCCCCTTGGTGCACCCTCCTGGGCGGTCTGTGAGGAAACGACGTAGTTTAATTACCTGACTTTGAAGTCGTGGCCCACCCCAGACCTAAGGACACCCCTCACACTGACCTCTCCCCCTCCTCTCCTCCTCCCTCCTCCTCCCTCCTCCTCCTCCCTCACGACCTTCAGTCTGTGCGCAATTATTCCTCTCACACCTCCGACAGAGGAGTATTGGGGAGACTAGGGGCCGTTGAATAAAGGGTGGCGTCCACCAACAACGACAAGGCTACGACAAGCGCCGACAAGAAAGTTCCAATCGGCGCATGTCGCAGCTTTGTCCTAAGAAAGGGGGCTTTATGACAGCGTTGTCGGGGCGTGTTGGGAAGTGCACGCTCCACCAAAATTTTCTATCGTAGACCTCTGCGACACACTCCCGACATGCCATGACACACCACGACAAAGGTCCAGTCGTGGGAAAGATAGAACATGTTCGATTTTGTTGTAGCCTTGTCAGAAGGCTCCCGACAAGCTTCCAATCGTGGCCTTGTCGTGGCCTTGTCGTAGATCTTTGTCGGGAATTGAGGTCCACCAACCTCATCAAGGCCTCCAATCGTAGGCCAATCATGGACCTTGTTGGGAAGCCATTGTCGTAGCCTTGTTGTGGTTGGTGGATGCCCCCCTTATAGCCCCATACGCATCTACCGATTTCAGAACATTTATGTACCTTTGTCAGCGTCAAACAGAAGGTAATTTGTCTCAGCCAAGGCATCCTAATGGAGTCTGCTGTAGTCGGTAGATGTAAGACAGCTAGGCAAGGGTGAGCCACCGATTAGTGAACCACCTCCTTGAGATGTTCTTTTTTCACTGACGAGTTGTCGTTCAATGTTCCTAAACCACTCGCCAAAAGTTAATCAACATGTTGATAAATCCAGCCACCAACAACAGAACGTTGGTAAATGGCGCTTGATTGACTGGGATCCCACCTTATATATCATTTATAGTTAGATATCAAGATAGTTAGGGGCCCCTCCCACCTACTACGATTAACTCTACGATTAACCCTTTTTCCGTGTCGGCGACAAACTGAAAAATTCGTTGAGGTGTCGCCGACGAACTCGTCAATTAGTCAGGTTTTGTCGCCGACGAACTCGCTCCGCGCCGACGCGCTACAACACACTACAACAAAAAAACGTTAATTGTAGAGGCTCTGTTTGAATTTCGTAGAGTGTCGTAGTGCGTTGTAGCGCGTCGGAAGGTTAATCGCAGAGCGCAGCGGTTTGTTGCCGCAAGGGGGCCCTCCCACCTACTACGACGCACTACAACGCACTATGATTAAGTCTGCGACGGCAGCGCTTGTCGGCGACGTAGTGCGTCGTAGTAGGTGGGAGGGCCCCCTTAGACAGCCTGCTAGGACTGTGCTAGGAACTTATTTGCCTTGAAAGTCCTACACTTGCTAGGTCAAGATTGTAAACAAGCAAAATGCTACCTTATCTAATCCAGGATAAATAAAACGATTAGAAAAAATATACGAGGAATATATTCTCCATGCCTAATACAATGCACCCAAGTGGCAATACAATGAAAGCAGAGAAGCCAGTTCATTCCAGTATCAACAAAGTGATGCTGCATTCCTGTGTTGTTATTTGAAAATATTCCACTTCCTGTTATATCAGTTGTGAACAGAAATATCTAAAGAATATGTTTCTAATCAACATCTAATAAGCTGCAGATTCATGTATGTATTCTTTTTGTATTCATATCCATTTAATATAATAGGTTATAAAAGGGCATTATGATTCTATGGTATGCTTATCATCTTATTGCCAAGTCTAGTGGACGGTTTAAGTACTGTTTCCTTCGCCACAACACAGAAGCACAATACCTGTGGCTGCTTCTAGAAAAGTCTGTGCCGATTTATAAGCTCTTCGCCAACATAAAACATTCCCGTTAGAATACTAAATGAACACGGAATATTCCGGTCATCAATCACATATTGTTTGGTGTTTTTTTATTAGATGCGGTGGCCTTTTTTTCATCAGCGTTTAAGCCCAATACACATCAACCGATTTTGGGACGTTGATGTACCTTTGTCGGCGACAAAGGAGCGATAATTTGACCTAGGCGAGGTATCCTAACGGAGTCAGACCCAGTCGGTAGATGTAGGACAGCTAGGCAAGGGTCAGCAAACGGTTAGTGAAACCCCCCCTTGAGATGTTCTTTTGTCGCTGACAAGTTCTTTGTCTATGTTCCTTAAGCCCCATGCCCATCTACCGATTTCGGAACATTTATGTACGTTTGTCAGCGACAAACGGAGGGTAATTTGTCTCAGCCGAGCCATCCTAACGGAGTCGGTAGATCTGGGACAGCTAGGCAAGGCTACCCAGCGATTAGTGAACACTCGGTTTCTTTAGTTTTTGCCCTCCCCCAGCGATTAGTGGACCATTCACCAATTTTATCAGTGTGCAAATCGAGCGAGGGGTTACATAATTTGCCTGCGACAAGGTGACCGACTCCTATATGATTTGGGAACTAATCGTTCAACCCTAAATCGGTAGATGGGCATCCGGCTTAAAGGTGGTGCTCCATAGTGCCAATTGTTGGTCTCTGAACAATCGTCACCAAATCTCCACCGATTCTCCGATTGTTCTTGCCTCATGGGGGCCAGCAAAGTGGGATTCACGTACCTCACAGGCCGTTTGTCTGAGACAAATCCTGTTGAGATTGGGTACTGGAACACAATCTCCTCTTGTGAATGACAGGGTTTCATTTTGCTGAGACAACTTTTCTCTCTTGCAATTGTCGGCGACAATCGCCCCTAACAAGGAACATAATCTCATGAGATTTTGACTTTAAACAGGTTTAAAATTTAGAGGGACATTTTGGTGAGACAAATGTATTTAACACGTTCTCCCCCAATCTGTGAGTCTCAGTGGTCTCAAATTACACCTATTCACACGGTGAAGTACCCTGAGTCGGCGACTATGTACCCTGTGTACCCTGTTTAGGGGTGTAGGGGTGAGACTATGTACCTGTTAAGTCTTCCCATGTGACTTAACATCCGCCATGTTACCCTGAGACTGTAGAACACCCCAACCTGTGAAACTTTGTTCCCAGTTGGAAATAGTAGCCGACTGGTGTAAAGGTGTGAAGTACACCAGTCTCAGGTCCATTTGTCCCATCGTGTGAATCCCACTTTAGAGACCGCTAGGAGTTTGAGTGCCTACCATAGCTCCACTATCAGCAACAAGGTACCGGGCAGCCAGCGGCCAAATGATCGCCACCCGATCTCCACAGGATCTGCAGTGGAGCCCAGCCTTAAATCGGTCACCAAAAGTTTATCAACATGTTGATAAATCTAGTCACCGACAACAGAATATTGTAAAATGGCCTTTGATTGGGTCGCCGACACGGGCTGAGGGGTTATGGAATTCGTCTGGGACAAGTTCACCGACTCCTATCCGATTTGGGAACTACCACCATGGAGTTGTCCCATTACCTTAATTCCATATAAGGAATACAGTAGACCGAGTAGCCAATGACTGCATTCGCAGCAAACCCCGACCTTCACCCTGACCTCCTTACATAATATTTTCTCGCGCCTTGGGACGGCTCTGCAGTCGAGAGTTGACCTCGAATCTTAGGGGCCACAACCACCCTCCTAAACACTCAACCCTGAATCGGTAGATGTGTATTGGGCTTTATCCAATAAACACTGTCTTCATGTATTGCAGATCCGCCATGAATACTACAAATGACTACGAAAATTCTAAAGCTTTTTCTTACAGATAAATTCTTCACAGGAACACGTAGACATGAAAGTGTTTATAAATACAAAGGGGAATTGTAATTATGACTTGTAGTGAGTTTCCTTCATGACATTCGTTATATTCAAATCGCGTGTTCGTCGCAAGCTAAATTCAGCACGAGTGGTGTATAGTTTTCTGTACAATGCTGAGTGTTTGATGTGGTACGGGCGATGATTAGTGCATGTAGATGTGTAGTATACGCGTGAGTAGATAGATCGAGAGTGAGTGAAGGAGTGTATAGGGCACAGAGTGATTCCTAGTTCCGCCATCATCTGCCAGGAAATTGCTAGTATAGTAACTCGTACTCAACGGGTGATAAACAGACAAATATGTCCAGGCTAAGATAAAATCAGAAACATTTTCGTGCTTGGTCTGAGTTCCTGTTCACCATCTCGTTTGGAGTGCTTCAGAATATTCACTGGGCTATATAACGCCTCGTTCATTTTACTGCACATTCCCGCCTCGATGACGCTTATCAATATATTTCTTAATCTCTAATCACGATATGTCCAGGGCAGTGTGTGGCATATAGGGCAAAGAGTGATTGCTAGTCTCGCCATCATCTGCCAGGCAATTGCAAAATAGCATCACTATAGTCAAGGGACAATCACTGGTTTCTTCTGTAATAATCTATAGAGACAACCCTAACCCCCCCCCCCCCCCCAAACAAATCTTTTGTAGATTCCATTAAAAACTGGACCCGCCACCTGGTGTTTTGTGTCGTGGGGCACGATGACTGCCTCCATAACACAATAGCTATGTGCCCTATAGTGCTGACTCCACTAGTTTACTTCTACTGATAGGGTCGGGAAGTGTTTAGCACTACCTTTTTAGAGCTTCCAGATGCCCGATCAATAATCCAGGATCATACATGAAGACCCTTTGTTGTACCTTGTTCAAGGGTTATCGTTTGATACTTTTTCAGGTTCGCTGGCCAAGACATTATTACCAGGCATTTACACATGTACACAGTAATTTGTCAGCCAATAGCCGACAGGCGGTGGCAATGTCGACCACAAAGTCGTTGACCTAATAATATTCCCGAGCGTTTACACTGACGACTATAAGTTTTCACAGAATCGCCGCCCGTGTAGACGAATAATTCAAACCGGCTTGAAATAGTCGCGGGCGTTAGAGTGTGACCAACAGTCGTGAAGTGCTGCCGAATTGTGCAATGTGATGTAATCAGACGATCTACAGTCGCCACGTGCTTGGGGTTTGCATAAAGGTGGGCGTCCATCAAGCAAGACAAGGCTACGACAATGGCTTTCCGACAAGGTCCACGACAGCTCTACGATTGGAAGCCTTGTTGTAGCCTTGTCGTGGTTGGTGGACCCCAGTTCCCGACAAGAGGCTACGACAAGGCCACGACAGGCTGCGACATGAAGCTTGTCGGGGGCCTGTCGGGGGCCTTCCGACAAGGCTACGACAATATCGAACACGTTTGATTTTTGCTACGACTGGACCTTTGTTGTGGTTTCCTCTATATCACTGTCGTAGTGTGTCGGAACCATGGGCGCCTTTTTTACGGCAACCAGCAATGTCTACTACACGCCCTGACACCGCTGTCCCGACACTGCTCTTCTCACGACAAGGCTGCGACAAGGCTGCGATTAGAACTTTCATGTCGGCACTTGTCGTAGCCTTGTTGTGGTTGGTGGACGCCCCCCTTTAGGCTATTTCTAACTGTTGAAAGTCGTCTGGGGGTGCAAAATGCCAGAACCGTCTAGTGTAAACGCCGGGTTAGCCGTCGTCCATAGTTGTTGAATAAAGTTGACCCACATCGTGTCTGGGTCTCTATGGCATGACGGTTCTACATTTATATATGTTTATAGAGGCATGGTCATATAATGCTAATATACATATATGGTTATATAATAATTATACATATATATATATATTACCAATACACATGCGTTTTATATATATATTTAATTATATATATATATATGTATAATACACATAAGATTTATATAGATGAATGCAGAATTTATCCATTGGACTTAACACCAGAAACTTGGCTGCGTATACCAGGCACGCAGTAAAACCACCCGAATCAGTGAAGTTTGACAATAAAAATACAATATTCTAAAAAAAACAAAAAAGCCTGTGTATGGTACACGATAATTGAGGGAGGAGCTGGACCTCGTACGGGCGGAGTGAGAGTGGTATGCTATGAGCACGACGTCGAGGTAATAGTCACCCAGAAGAACATCCATCAGAATCACCGGCTCTGACAGACGCACGGAGTGACGCGGGAAGGTGGTGGTGGTCGTCTGCTCGTACATGACGTGTTAGACGACGTTCAGGGCCAGTGTGGAATACCAATCAACCCCCAGAGCCCCGTACCCACGCCGCCCAGCCCGCAAAGCATGACATAGCCCAATGCCCATCTACCGATGAAGGGTTGAACGATTGGTTCACAAATCGCATAGGAGTAGGCGAACTTGTCGCAGGCAAATTACGTAACCCAATCAAGCCCCATTTACCGACGATTCGTTGTCGGCGACTGGATTTATCAACATGTTGAGAAACTTTTCGCCACTGATTTTGGAACATAGAAACCACTTGTCGGCTGCAAAAGGACATCTGAAGGAGGTGGTTCACTAATCGGTGGCTCATCTTTGCCGAGCTGTCTTACATCTACCGACTATGGCCGACTCCGTTAGGATGCCTTGGCTGAGACAAATTACTGTCTGTTTGTCGCCGACAAAGGTACATAAATGTTCCAAAATCAGTAGATGGGCATTGGGCTTAAGTGGGATTCACACGATGGGACTCATGTACCTCACAGGGTGTTTGTCTGAGACAAATCCTGCTGAGATTCTGTACCCTGTAAAGTGGGATTCTCACGATGGGATTTATGTACCACACAGGGTGTTTGTTAGAGACAAATCCTGCTGAGATTCATGTACCTCACAGGGTGTTTGTCTGAGACAGACATCTTGCTGAGATTCTGTACCTTGTAATAAAGAAGAAACCAACAAGTTTTGTTCAAAGTCGTCGTTCTCCATGAGTTTGATGTCGAGTGATATGAACGAGGCGACAGCAGAATGAATATCACACGGCATTCAAACGAGTTGGAGAACAACAACTTTAACTAAAACGAGTTGCTTTCTGTATTTATCTCACCCCTGTTCATCCTGAAATAATGAACAACACACATGATATAGACAATGGAGAACGGACTGCAATACTCGCACAGGCATGGAGAACGAGTTCCCAATGTTAAGCCTATGGGACAAAAATACCAGGGGTATGGTAAAGTGGGATTCACACGATGGGATTCATGTACATCACAGGGCGTTTGTCTGATACACATCCTGCTGAGATTCTGTACCCTGTAAAGTGGGATTCACACGATGGGACTCGTATACCTCACAGGGTGTTTGTCTGAGATTATACAATGAGGCCACCACTCAGCGATTTTGTCAGCCTGTGGAAAATGGCATCTAATCCTTGTATACCTGTGGCGAATTTACTGGCAAGCTGTATAGATTCTATTCGTCACAGTGTGAAGAACTATGAATAATACTTCCCTCCCTAACACGTGACTGGTTTTTTATGATATTTTCTTATGATTTCCAGAAAAAGTTTGACAAAGTTTGACATATATCTGCTCTGGGTTGTTTTGGTCAGAAATATTCACTTCGTTCTTTGACCTTGGTGAATACTTCTGACATAAAACAACATAGAACAGATTCCATTCAGCCACACTAAACATGTCTCCCTATTCTACAACCTCCACGTGATCCACATTTTCAACTCTCCATTAGTAACCTGAACTGCGCTTTACGTCACATACCGAAATATAGGAAAGGGGCATTTCTAATTATAACCTTTTTAAGAGATCAAATTTCAAGTGTAAACATAAGTAAGAAATTAGGTCAGGACATTTTGTGCCAGATTTGCTGGAGGGAATGTATGTTGATGTGACAAGATACTTTATCTGATATAGAATTTCACTTGAAAATACATGTTGTTCGCCGGTATAAGAAGAATGCGTTTCGTCATGTCCTAGGTGTAATGCTGAATACAGTGACGTTTTGCTAGCAAACTGAGTGCTGTTAAAATCCCAACAGTACAACAGTGGGAAAATACTTACTAGTTATTATTTGTCCCACAATCTCTGAATGAACGCAAGATTATGAAAATAATAACCTCGAAATAAGTTTTCATTCCACAATTTATCTTATTCATACATGGTTCATGTTAAAAAGAAATATACAAATTTTGTTTTGGGATGGTTCTGTTACAGTGTTCTTGTGTGTTTTTTTGGCGGGAAAACCAGGGTTGATCTATTTATAGACCATGTTGCCTCTGTGTACATATGCGAAGCTTGCCTCGTAAAATTAAAGACAAATCAAATGATTTTTGAACAATTCAATTATAAATGGTGATCCAGTTGCTTTCCGTAAGTCTTGTCTTTGGACCCTGGTTCCCTGAACTTCTTAATGGTTATTATGCTAGTCTTTCTTTGCCCTTATAGGATGATTATCAAAAATCCAAAATAGGAAAAAGGAGCAAAAACATAATTGATAAAGCATACTTGTCAAACCGAAATAAATTTTGGAGAAATGGACGCGAAGAGAAAATACCGTTATATTTTTTATACGCTGAATAAAGGTTTCTTTTTTAATATACAATTCAGAAGCGTGTTACACACATAAAAAAGTAGATGTATTACATTTCTAAATCTGGCAATAATTGTAGAACTTTTGACTTTATAGCTTTCCTTCGCAGTTTGGCAGCCATCTTGGAATCCAAGATGCAGCCATGTGACAAATTGCTAATGACTGGGTTATTCCGATGGCTTTCAGTCATATATTTCAATCGCTGGTGGTTTAGTAAATATTCAACTAAAAGGGTAGGTCATCCAACCACAAAAAAATGGCGTGAAACCTGTCAACATAAATGTGTGAAATCTAGGGATCCTAAGCCTTCCGAAAATGTATAGTTTACAAAATACACACGAAACCCCAACAAACTTAAATTATCGAAAAAAGGAACCTAACTAATACTTAGCTGTTAGTAGGGTTTCAACTAATTGGTAGTGAGCCCATGATGTGGTATGGATGAATTAGTGTAAATTGCTTGTGTGATTATGGCGAACCGTTGTGGGTTCCTCATGTGGTTTTGATGACCTACACATGACCTTTCTATGACCTAGATCATGAACTGCTCACATGTGCTCAGACCCAGACCACATAACCTTTCTCTGACCTTGAATACAAACTGCTCACAAATGCTCAGACCCAGACAACATGACCTTTCCATGACCTTGATTACAAACTGCTCACAAATGCTCAGACCCAGACAACATGACCTGTCCCTGACCTTGATTACAAATTGCTCACATATGCTCAGACCCAGACAACATGAACTTTATATGACCTTGAATGCAAATTGCTCACAACTGCCCCAAGTCTAATTGAACAAATTGGACGTTAAACTACTCAAACAAACAAGCTCAGACCCATACTACATGACCTTTCTATGACCTTGAATACAAACTACTCACAACTGCTCAGACCCATACTACATGACCTTTCTATGACTTTGAATACAAACTGCTCAGAGATGCTCAGACCCAGACCACATGACCTTTCCATGACCTGGATTACGAACTGTTCACAGATGCTAAGCCCACATGACCTTTCCACGACCTGTCCATGACCCAGACTATGAACTGCTCACAGATGCTCAGACCACATGACCTGTCCATGACCTGTCCATGACCCAGACTATGAACTGCTCACAGATGCTCAGACCACATGACCTTTCCATGACCTGGATTATGAACTGCTCACAGATGCTCAGACCACATGACCTGTCAATGACCCAGCCTATGAACTGCTCACAGATGCTAAGCCCACATGACCTTTCCATGACGTGTCCCTGACCCAGACTATGAACTGCTCATAGATGCTCAGACCCAGCCTCATGACGAGTGTAACAATCGCAGTCAGCATCTTGGGATTCACAACACACACTCTCTCCGTGCAGGCGTCCTGACCGGGGGATCGCTGGCCCTGCTCCGTCTCTTTTTCCCGCTGCCCTGGTGCTCGTGTACGGGGGGGGGGGGGGGCGGGGGTACGGCGGAGAGCAGATTAGCCTTATCAGACAACTACACGGGAAACACAGGGCGCCTTATCTCTGCCCTGTGTTTTAACACCCATGTCCCACCACGTTCACCTCTGTGTTCCCTCGTCTTACTCACAGTCATACTGAGGACGGGAGTGAGTTAGGATGAGTGGTTGAGTGGGTGGGGATGAGTGGCTCGGTGGTTGGGTGGGTGGGGATGAGTGGCTCGGTGGGTGAGTGGCTCAGTGGATGAGTGGCTCAGTGGGTGGGGGTGGGTGGCTCAGTGGGTGGGGGCAGTGGCTTAGAGCTGTATGACAATTAGAACATAGAAAATCTGGGGGAAATCTCAAGAGATATAGACAATAATCACTGGTTTCGTTTATGAGTGGCCGTAATCATCAAGTAATTGGCGCGTAGTAATATCCGGCCTTAGCAAGGGTATTTATGCTGTGCTTCAGGGGAGACAACCAAAAGTAAAGCAATTGATGAAGAACGTAGGGGATTCAGTCAGTTTAGTCCCTCACATAAAAACGTGCTCTATACTGCTTAGTAATGCTTCCTTCAAATGAAAGAATTGAGTATTACTGATTGTTAACCTACATCGAACTTCATGCCTTTCTTTTGCGAATTCTAACGTCATTCTAACGTGACCCTGTAATAAATACTGTAACGGAATATCGCCTATTTCAAGCCAAATTATATGCGAATTAAGAAAAAAGGGTTGTTGTTATTCTCCAACTCGTTTGAACGCTATGTGATATTCACTCGGCTGTCTCCTTGTTCATCACTCTGCATCAAACTCATGGAGAACAACAACGAAAACATTTACCGAAACTTGTTGGCTTCTTATTTAATCCCTCATATCAATCCCCCTATAATAATATGTCTGTTATAATCCCCGTGATAATCCCCATTATAACCCATATATCATAATCCCCCATGGGAAAAAAATACCCAAACCCCCTTCAGCGTGGTCCCCAGGATAACTCCCTCCCTCCCACTCCACCCCCTCCCTCCCGTCTGACCCTCCCTGCACTCTGTATTAATTGACTTAACTTTGTAGGCAAACCATGCTCGACCGTTTGACCCGTCACAGAACAGTGGAACGTGCTCGCCCGCCGATCGTAAGGTCGTGGGTTCATTTCCCGGTCATGTTGCTGATGGTTGCAGCATGTGTTATTGTTGTGATAATACCTTTGCTGTTGATTACCTACTATATTTAAAACGGTAGAATTCCGTCGAATCTGCTTGAAGTTGCTCCCGCACATAGAGACATAGTGAACCAGAGCTAGGGCTGGAGATTGAAGGGCCACGAGAGTGAGATTCTCGTGCAGTACTTAACTGAATCCTGCTAATTTTTTTGTGTTTCTTTACACAGATGTTCTTCTATCCTTCAGATTTGTTGCTAGCTGTACTGAAAACATAATTTAGAACTGTACTTTTCCAATCTCATTGGCATGAGATTGGTCTGTGAGACTATTGTGCTGGTTGCCCGTACACACACTAATAGCCCTATTAAAACTCCGCTGATTCCCCCCACCCACCACCAGCCTAAGTATTTGGCCTTTATAGGTCACCTGTCTCTGTGGAGCAGTCACCAGAACTCCTGTTTGGGAATGCGAGTGACGGGAGTTCGATCCCCGCTGTCGGAGGTGCGGAGTTTCGTTTTTCAATATTTTTCCCTTTAACTCGGACTCGACGAAGTCGCTAGTACTGTTTACAACTCTATGGATTAACTGATATTCTCTTCGTATCAATTTGACTTGTTGTTGTTATGCTGACTGCTGCTACGATATAAACTCTAAATGAACATTAAATAACCCAATATCTTTGCACATTTATGATAGACAATCAATAGAAATCATAATAGTAATTCTAGAAATTAGCATAATTATCTCTCTTGTTTTTCAGCAAGATAATACACCTGTTAAAACCCGTCTATCATAATCCCTCATGTTAATTCCCCCGGTATAACCTGTCGTTATAATCCCTTGCATTAATACCCCATAATAACCCGTCTATTATAATCCCTCATGTTAATCCCCATTATAATCCACCTGCTATAACCCAACTAGTGTAAAAATCTACAAGAGCTTAATATTACCACTGTTTGATTACCCAGGATATTTTATTGATTCTGCCAACAAAGTACTCCAGAATAAATTGCAAAAAAACACAAAATCGAAGGCTGAGAATCTGCACTAGAACCACTATTGGAGAGCTTTCAACAATGGATTTACATAAAAGGTGTAACTGTCAGCCATTAGAAAACCGTAGAACTTATATGAAGCTTCTGTATATGAGGAAATATGCTGAATCTGTACTAGTTGACCTAGGACATGTTTATTCAAACGAAGGTCATTATATACAGGCATGCAGAAATGGAACTATTTACCGGTACTAGTTTAAAAGTGCTCTTTAAACAACTATAAAAACCACCTAAAGTCTAAGTACTATGAAAACTATCCGTGATCATCTTGTCCCGGTTTAACTAAATCAGCTACAAAGTGAACACGTACTCGGGTTCATCTTCAACTATACCATCTCACTCACATAAAACATCGTAACACATAAATCACCATGTATATATATACATTCTTGTGTGAGGAAAATCGTTCATGTTAAATTGTAAACTCCGGCTGAGAGAAGCTAGCCTGAAAATCTGCTAGCCTGAAAATCTGCTATGCAGAGGCATGCTTAATGTACCTCCTTACAGTACAATAAAAAAAACACCAAAAAAACAACCCTCATATTAATCTCACCCATTATATCATTAAATGTTCATACCCTCATGATAATCCCATTATAACCCATCCATTATAATCCCTCATGTTAATCCCCGTTATAACTCGTCTATTATAATCCCTCTTGATAATCTCCCCCGTTATAAACCGTCCATTATAATCCCTCATGATAATCTCCACCGTTATAACCCGCTAGTTATAATCCGCCACCTGCACCCTCCCCGTGTGATATATTGGCGCGCTCAGAGCACACTCAGCGTACTCAAACAAAGCCCGGAGACGAGTAATTAGGGTCCTGAGTCATTAATTAACCTGATGTTAATCCCCATTATAACCTGTCTATTATAATCCCTCATGATAATCCCCTTTATAACCCACTAGTTATAATCCGCCACCTGCACCCTCACCGTGTGATATATCGGCGCGCTCAGAGCACACTCCGCGTACTCAAACAAAGCCCGGATATGAGTAATTAGGGTCCAGAGTCATCAATTAACCTGATGTTAATCCCCATTATAACCCGTCTATTATAATCATTCATGATAGTCCACTTTATAACCTGTCTTTTAAAATCCCCGTTATAACCTGTATATCAAAACCCATGCTGTTAATTGCACCTGTTATAACCCGTCTGTTACAATCCATCATGATAATCTCCCCCGTTATAAGCCGTTCATTATAATCCCTCATTATTAACCCCCACTCCCATTATAACCTGTCTATTATAATCCCTCATGTTAATCCCCCCCATTATAACCCGTCTATTAAAATATATCATGTTAATCCAAATTATTTTCTTTATTTTTTTTGAAAAATGGAAGTGTTTATTGACGAAATTAAGTTCACTACAATGCAAGTGATTTTCAACTTTCATCCGTCTAAGAACCGGTGAACACTTTGACATAAGAGCCTACGAGCTCATACATGTATAGGACTTTTTACAATACAGAAACACAGAGACAAATACAACGTACTGTAACACGGAAATGCGAAAAACACTTCTGCAATACAACCAATCTATCATAATCCCTATATTCATCCCCGTTTTAACCTGTATATCAAAACCCCTAATGTTAATTGCCCCCGTTACAAGCCGTCTGTTATAATCCCTCATGATAATCCCATCATAATCTGTCCATTATAATCCCTCATGAAAATCCCCCTGTTATAACCCGTCTGTTACAATCCCTCATGTTAATCTTCCCCCATTAAAACCTGTTCATTATTATAATCCCTCTTGATAATCCCCCTATTATAATCTCCCCGTTATAAGCCGTTCATTATAATCCCTCATGTTAATCCCCCCGTTACAACCCGTCTGTTACAATCCCTCATGATAATCTCCCCTCTTATAACCCGCTAGTTATAATCCGCCACCTGCAACCTCACCGTGTGATATATCGGCGCGCTCTGAACACACTCTGTGTCCTCAAACAAAGCCCGGCCATGTTAATCCCAATTATAACCCGTATTTTATAATTCCTCATGATAATCCCCTTTATAACCCGTCTATTATAATCCCTTGTGATAATCCCCTTTATAACCCATCTGTTATAATACCTCATGATAATCCCCGTTATAACCCGTTCATTATAATCCCTCATGATAATCTCCCCCGTTATAACCTGTTCATTATAATCCCTCATGATAACTCCCACCCCTCTTATAACCCACTAGTTATAATCCGCCACCTGCACCCTCCCCGTGTGATATATCGGCGTGCGCAGAACACACTCCGCGTACTCAAACAAAGCCCGGCCACAAGTAATTAGGACTTTGAGTCATTAATTAACCTCATGTTAATCCCCGTTTTAACCCGTCTATTATAATCCCTCATATTAATCCCCATTATAACCCGTCTATTATAATCCCTCATGATAATCTCCCCCGTTAGAACCTGTTCATTATAATCCCTCATTATAATCTCCCCCGTTATAAACCGTCCATTATAATCCCTCATGATAATCTCCCCCGTTATAACCCGCTAGTTGTAATCCGCCACCTGCACCCTCCCCGTGTGATATATCGGCGCGCACAGAACACACTCCGTGTACTCAAACAAAGCCCGGCCACCAGTAATTAGGACCCTGAGTCATTAACGACCCATCGTAATCACGGCCCGGGATCCGAGCCCGGGCCCGACAGGTGTTCTCTACCAGGCGTCTTTTGTTAAAGTCATGTTGATTAGATTCTACCCTGAACCCACCACCACCCCTACACCCACACTCCCCACACTACACCCACACCCACACCACACCCACACCACACCCTCGCCCCCATACTGCACAGCTAATCACGTATCGCGCGCCATATCTCACTGTGACGTCAGGATGTCACGTGAGAGGCACACTCGCGCATGCGCACGCCGTTGGTGCTCGTGGTGAGGTCATAAATAAATGATAAGAAATTAGCCATCAACCTGATCCCTGCACTCGTTGGTCATTAAAAGACACAGGTGTTTCCTGAATGAAACACCCTCAGAACCCCTTCCCATACTCCCCCTGAGTTAGGCCACTCAAAAAAAAAACTTGTTTCTCATCACCGCGCGCATCAGAAAAAACGATTTTATTGATTTTTTTTTTTTTTTATTGATTTTTTTTTTGCTATATTAAAGATGGCTTTTGAAGTGCCATAAAATGGGCTTCAGACATACAGTAAAACCTCCTTCAGATGTTATTTTGTTGCTGACAAAACCCCTTCCGATACACCCCCTGAGTTGGGCCACTCAAAAAAAAAACTTGTTTCTCATCACCGCGCGCTTCAGAAAAAACGATTTTAGAAGATTTTTTTTTTTTGCTATATTAAAGATGGCTTTTGAAGTGCCATAAAATGGGCTTCAGACATACAGTAAAACCCCGCATAAGCGGACACCCTCCGATCCGGGCCAAAGCGGCCGCTTACGCAGGGTGTCTGCTTACAAAGGGTTTCCAGATCTTTATTGGCTATACATTTAATGCATCCTTGACATCAGGAGCTTTAATTTTATACTAAATACACATACCTTTCATAATTTCTTTCAAGGTTCACCTATTTAAAAAAAAAAAAAAAATCTTCTAAAATCGTTTTTTCTGATGCGCACGGTGATGAGAATCAAGTTGGTTTTTTTGAGTAGCCTTAGCCTGACAGTGTGAGGGATGTTGTGAGAAACAGATGTCTTCTGATAGTAATGCTGTACAAGTTATAAAACGAGATGATATTTTACGGTTCGAGGCATTTATGCCGAGTTCCGTACGAACCGTAAATTATTATCCAGTTTTGTGGCTTTTACAAGCATGGTGGGTCGTTTTATATTTACTATATATACCCGAAATGAATGAAAATAATTTATTTGGCCCAACACCTAATACTTTAGTTGAAGCGTATGGAGAAGCGTTCCGTATTTTGCCGTACGGAACGCTGTTCCGTACGGTATTTATACATCATATGGCGTAACGGTGCGTATTTACAGTATATATACGGCATGGGTATATAGTAAAGACCAATACACATCTATCGATTTCGGAACATTTATGTACCTTTGTCAGCAACAAACGGACAGTAATTTGTCTCAGGCGAGGCATCCTAATGGAGCCGGCCATAGTCGGTAGATGTAGGCAATGGTCAGGCAAGATTAATGAACCACCTCCTATAAGATTTGGGAGATAATCGTTCAGGTGTGTATTGGGCTTAAAGGGGGGCGTCCACCAATCACGACAAGGTTACGACAAGCGCTGACAAGAAAGTTCCATTTGGCGCTTTTCGCAGCCTTGTCGTGAGAAGGGGGGCTTTATGACAGCTTTGTCAGGGCGTTCGGGAAGTGCACGCTCCACCAAAATCTTCTATCGTAGACCTCTGCGACATGCTCCCGACACACCTTGACACTCCACGACAAAGGTCCAGTCATAGCAAAAATTGAACATGTTTGATTTTGTCATAAACTTGTCTGAAGGCTCCTGACAAGCTTCCAGTCGCAGCCTGTCGTGGTCTTGTCGTAGACTCTTGTCAGGAACTGGGGTCCACCAGCCACGACAAGGCTATGACAAGCCTTCCAATCGTAGACCTGTCGTGGACCTTGTTGGAAAGCCATTGTCGTAGCCTTGTCATGGTTGGTGGACGCCCCCCTTAAGACAGGGTAAGGGGGCGCGTCCACCAACCACGACACGCCTTGTCGCAGCCTTGTCATGAGAAGAGCAGTGTCGGGACAGCGGTGTTGGGGCGTGTCGTAGACATTGCTGGTTGCCTTTAAAAAAGCGCCCATGGTACCGACACACTACGACAGTGATATTGAGGAAACCACAACACTCCACGACAAAGGTCCAGTCGTAGCAAAAATCGAACATGTTCGATATTGTCGTAGCCTTGTCGGAACCCCCCCCCCCCCCGACAGGCCCCCGACAAGCTTCATGTCGCAGCCTGTCATGGCCTTGTCGAAGACTCTTTTTGGGAACTGGGGTCCACCGATCACAACAAAGCTACGACAAGCCTTCCAATGGTAGGCCTGTCGTGGACCTTGTCGGAAAGCCATTGTCGTAGCCTTGTCGTGGTTGGTGGACGCCCCAACAGGGTTAAGGGGGGCGTCCACCAACAACGACAAGGCTACGACAGCCTGCGACTGGAAGCTTGTCGGGGGCCTGTCGGGGGCCTTCCGACAAGGCTACGAAAATATTGAACATGTTCAATTTTTCCCATGACTGGACCTTTGTCGTGGAGTGTTGTGGTGTCCTCAAAATCACTGTCGTAGTGTGTCGGTACGATGGACGCCTTTTTTACGGCATCCACCGAAGTCTACGACACGCCCTGACCAGGCTGTTGCAGAGCTGCCCTTCTCACGACAAGGCTGCGACAAGGTTGCGATTGGAACTTTCATGTCAGCACTTGTCGTAGCCTTGTCGTGGTTGGTGGACGCCCGCCTTTAGGGTTGTGTCGTGATAATGAAGGCAGTGGTGAGGGGCGTGCGATGTCAATCAATCGGCGTAATTAATCTCTGATCATTGAGGCTTCCCTTAACTGCGCTCATTAGTAACTGAGGGAATGTCGTGCCACGCGCAAGGATCTTAATTGTGTGAAAACCCGGCGAGGGGCATGCCCAAACTAGTATCCCTCCGCCACGAACAACGCCGCCCTACTTTCTGCGCCATTTTATTTTTTGTATTCACCGTTTGCAAAAGCCATACGCCGTATGATATGGTAGGGGTTAGTTTTATTGTTCTTGAAATAACATGTATTCCGCATTGTGTCTCGTAGTGGCTTAAAACCTGGTTTATCGAATAAAGGAGCATAAGCAATCGTACATATCACATGAGGCGAACATGAAGGACTCTAGAGGGAAAAATGTTTAAAAAAGTGTTATCAATGGTATGCGAAGTTATAGAAATGGGCAAAGACTTGTAAGGAGGTGGCAATCAAACTAGAGTATCAGATATAAGCAGTCAGCTTATAGCTTTATCATTCTTATCTACTTAACAAAATATACCCAAATCGTTAAGATTTCCGGAAATTTATTTACCCCTTAAACTCTCCTCACTAAGTAAATACTTCATGGATGGTCCCTCCCCATGTATGAAGCACTGAGTTATCGATTCCTTTTAGCAACATCTTGCTCTGTTGAAGGTTATAATACAATCTGCGATAAATTGTTTCTTTTAGTGAAAACTAAAAAGTCAAAACTCCAGTAGCCGCAACATCCTGTTTTGGTGGTTCCGGATTCTCTGGTTCTGTCTCAACCCTCCTATTCCTCTGCGTAATCACGGGCACAGTTAACCTATTCTGTGTGTATCTATGTCTTCTGACTTGGATACGGTGTAAATATTAGCGATTTTACAACATGTGTACTGGATCCATCCATACTTCACAACTCACCATCACACACGGTAGACAATTTTATTATATGTTAAAACTGATGGTATAGAGGTACACTTTTTATGTATATAGATGACTGCGACTGTGAGAAGAAACATCTGATACGTAGCTGATATGAAAATACTTCTTAAAAAGAAAATATTAACCTGCATTGTACGCTTAGTATCTCATGGGTTCAGAACTAACAGGTAAACGCATAAATTCAGACAAGTGAATATCTTCCTGCTAATATCCTCGAGACCAGTCGTATGAACACATTGATTATCAGCCGAAGACCATATTTGATCAGAAGTGGCATATCAGGTGTGACAGTGCCAATCAGGATCACATGATCAGAATACAGGTCACATGACATAGTACAGCCCTACGGGACGTATGGCAAGCCGGTCTACTTGATTGCTATCTCAATATGGATTACTTTTGCATGCAGATTCTACACAATGATGGCTATGTATAGAAACATGTATATTTGATATCCACCTGATGCAAGCTCACCATAGAAAACCCATATAGGGACTGTGTATTGGTGATAACAGAGAATACATTTATTATACACAGGTGTTCGTAAATCTAACCTCTGCTCCGTATGTATGAACTCATGCATATAGACTATTATTATCCACCTAATACATAGTGTCCATAGAGAACGCATGGGCAGCGTGTATCACCATACCCGGAGCATACAGATATATCCACCTAGTAGAAAATGTATATAGAAAACACATAGGAGTGTGTATCACCATACCCGGAGCAAACAGATATATCCACCTAATAGAAAATGTACATAGAAAACACATAGGAGTGTGTATCACCATACCCGGAGCAAACAGATATATCCACCTAATAGAAAATGTCCATAGAAAACACATAGGGAGTGGGTATCACCATACACGGAGCATACAGGTATATCCACCTAATACAAAGTGTCCATAGAACACACATAGGGAGTGTGTATCACCATACCCAGAGCATACAGGTATATCCACCTAATACAAAGTGTCCATAGAAAACACATAGGGAGTGTGTATCACCATACACGGAGCATACAGATATATCCACCTAATACAAAGTGTCCATAGAAAACACATGGTGAGTGTGTATCACCATACCCAGAGCATAGAGATATATCTACCTAATACAAAGTGTCCATAGAAAACACATAGGGAGTGTGTATCACCATACCCGGAGCATACAGATATATCCACCTAATACAAAGTGTCCATAGAAAACACATAGGGAGTGTGTATCACCATACCCAGAGCATAGAGATATATCTACCTAATACAAAGTGTCCATAGAAAACACATAGGGAGTGTGTATCACCATACCTGGAACATACAGATATATCTACCTGATACAAAGTATCCGTAAAAAAACCCACATAGGGAGTGTGTATATATACACCCGGCGCATACCAATATGTTGTTTTCTTCAAGCTGCAAAACCCGGCGCATACAGAAAAGATAGTGCTATGAAAAAATAGTATGGACCTAAAATAAACTAATATGGATACCCTATTTGGGTGGATAATAAATACAACATTTCGTCAGAAAACGGGGCCCCAATCTAAACCAATAAATACAATACAGAATGGTTTCAGATAAAAGCAGTTGTATGCTCCTCGGAGTTGCCTTTGCACAATATCCTCGTATATGCTTGGTTATTACTACGCGCCAACTCCTTGGAGCATACGATCGGTTGTATCTGAAACCAGTCAATATGGACCAGTATGAGTATGAAATGCCCACTTTGAAGCGCAAAATGCCCGCCTTGAAGTGTAAAATGCCTCCTCTGAAGTGCAAAATGCCCACTTTGAAGTGCAGAATGCCCTGTTTGCACGGGGCATGCTGATTGGCTGATTATGAACCTTACTTACCAGAATCTGACGCGCCGAGTACGATGTTCCTTGAATGCGTATCTGCAAAAAAACACGGAAAAGTTGTAAAATTAAGATAAATTGGATAATTGAAAAACAGTTAATAATGAAATATTTTCCTGAATGAGATTTGTGTAAAGAAATTCATTTTAACGTAAAAAAGATTGAAAATATGAAAGTATGGCAAATAATGTCTCAGCTATGCGAACTGTTGACCAGATCATTTGCTACAAAAAACACTGAGGAATTTGGAGCATGGACTCAAATTTCCCATTCGCCGTCATTTTAATGTATTATTACTATATTGACTTTGTCTTAATGCGGAATTATCATCTCACCCCTGGTATTTTTCCCCATTTACTTAAGATTGGGAACTTGTACTCAACGTCCATAGATCTTTAGACAAATATCCTCAGCAGGAGATCATATTAGGTTAGCCTATCAGTCAATATCAGTGGTGAGATAAGTTCAGAAATATATTCAAATTTATGGTCTGAGCTTGATTCCATCGAGTTTGAATCGCTACGTAATTCACGCGGGTTCACCTTGTGAATTACTACGCTATTCAAACACGATGGTTTCCTCTATAAAATGGCAGATAGGTTTTTGTTTTATTTCTGCAGACAACACGTCTTGTAGTTGGAATTTAACTTTAACCCAGCTATTCCAGTGTACAACATGCCCAGAAAAGCTGGCTTTGTGAGGTAGATCTTACCTTGAACTTTATCTCACCCCTGGTATCTTTTCTCAATAGACTTAACATTGATAATTCATATCCAACGCCCATGAGATACTTAGGAAAATATATCCAATGGGGGATTAGGTCACAAATGTTAGTCCATTAGTCAATGTGAAGGGTGAGATAAATTCAGAAACCCATTCAAGTATAGGGTCAGATCTGGATCACATCTCGTTTGAAACGCTACGTAATTCACGGCTCCACCTTGTAAATTACTACGCTATTCAAATTCGATGGGATAAGAGCTCTAACCTCAAACCTTCATAGGTTTCCTCTATAAATTGACAGATTTTTATTCAATTTTTGCAAATAATGCATGTCTTGTAGTTAGAATCAAACATTAACCCAGCCACTTCAGTGTACAACATGTCCAGCTTTGGGAGGTAGATCTTACATTGGACTGTACCCGTTATAAGTAAGAAATCAGTGCGCGATTCTGGTTGACATTAACCCTAGAAAGCCCTCCTGCGAAAACAATAATCACTTACACACGTCATCGGGTTCACAGTGCGCAGGCGCAGGGGTGACCGGAAGGTCAAGGTCAGGGCGGGGTCAAGGTCAGCATCCTTTATGAGGAATGTGACATGAGTTGAGCATCAGTCTGTCCAGGGGGCGCTTTCAACACCGACAAAGTGTGGTCTCCGCAAATGGACTTTCCATCCAGTCGTCTTTGAGGGAACAGGACTGTAGAGGTCAAACCCAATTTGCCTCCCCCTGGCCTTGTGCGACCAGTGCTTTGACTAAAAGCCGGTCGCGACAATCGTGACAGAGCCCAACAGCCACCGCTCAAACCGTGTCGTTGTAACCCGCATGCAACAATGATTGTGCGTGCGTTCTTTTTTCCCATTTTCCCGTCGATCCTTTATCACGTGGTAGACACAGTGGCGCTCAGAAAACGAACCCGGAAGCACTCTCCCAGCAGATCTTACGCTGGCGCCAGCACTGAAAGCGTACAGCGCAAGGATCTCTGCTGGGAGAGTGAACCGGAAGTAGGGTGAGCCGCGTGCATGCGCACGATAGGTTATAATAAATGACGGCTTAAGAACAGGTGAGTTCTCCAAATAGATCGGGTTCGGGTGTATGGGACATAGGAACCCTCATTTCATGTCAAACACAATACCACCAACAAACTCCATTTGCAAGATCAATTGTTGTGCTCAAGCGAGAAGATAGAAGGCATGTGTATGGTTGGAGTATATTCCATTTTGTATTTAAGATGTTCATCAGTTCATAAATACAGCCAGTCGCCTTATTCGTGACACACTCATACAACCAGCTCTTGCGCAGAGATCACGAATGTTTGTTGGGATCTCAAATGAAAGAGCTTCACTCTATGGTAAAGTGGTAAATTGCATCTTGTTCTTTAGAAAGAACATCGTGAAAGATAAACGCCTTTCTGGGGTTTGAAAGTTTTTAGTCTGAGAGCATGTTTAACCATTCAGGACCAAATGGTAGTTAGAAGGAAATTTACGAGATGAAAATAATTTGATTGACAAAGCGAAGCTGAGTGAATTACGTAGCGGTCAAATATGGTATAGTGGGGACTAAGTTATTTCCATCGAGTGGGTTTCTTATATTCCTATATACCTCTTAATTGTTACATCCCGTTCCTTGGGGTGTAGTAACTTACGTTTTCTTACCTAGGCTGAAGTTTTCGTATATAGGTTGATACGTGGACAAGAGCTACGACCGGTGAATTTAAAAATAGCGGTCAGTAAAACTAGCAACATCTCTTTCGGCGGTAAAGGTTGGTAGGATTCTATAGAAGAAGCAACACTTAATCTCGTATTCCATCGGGCACCAAGAGTTCTAAATAAAAATGTTTTCGTTACTTGGTTTTCAAAATTTAGTGTTGAATAAAGGCTAAGCCCCTAGCCCTCAGCCCCCAGCCCCTGGCCCCCAGCCCCTGGCCCCCAGCCCCTGGCCCCCAGCCCCTGGCCCCCAGCCCCTGGCCCCCAGCCCCCACCCTCCAGTCTCCAGCCCCCAGAGCCCAGCCCCAGCCCCCACACTAGGCTCAAGCTTCAGCCCACAGCCTCAGCCCCAAACTTCAGCCTCTTTCTAGACCTTCAGCCTACTTGTAGGCCTCAGCCCAGGCTCTAGCTCCATTCTCAAGACCCCAGCCCCCACCCCAAAGCCCCAGCCTCAGCCCAAGATCCAGCCTTCAGTCCCAAGCCCTCATGCTCAGCCCCAGCCCTCAGCCCCCAGCCACCAGCCCCAGCCCCCAGTCCCCAGCCCCCAGTCCTCAGCCCCCAGACCAAAGCCCTCAGCCCTCAGCCCACAGCCCACAGCACCCAGCCCCAGCCCACAGCCCCCACCCTCCCCTTGTATGCCTCAGCCCAGGCTCTAGCTCCACTCTCTAGGCCCCAGCCTCCAGCCCACAGCCCCCAGCCCCAGCCCTCAGCCCCCACCATCCAGCCCCAAGCCCCCAGCCCTCAGCCCCCTGCCCCCACAATAAGCCTAGTCCCCAGCCCCCACCCTCCAGCCCTCAGCCCCCAGCCCCCAGACACCACCCTCCAGCCTGAGCCCCCAGCCCCAACCCCAGCCCTCAGCCCCAAACCCCCACCCTCCAGCCCCAAGCCCTCAGCCCTCAGCCCCCAGCCCTCTTCCCTAAGCCCTCAGTCCCCAGCCCCCAGCCCCCAGCCCCCACACCTCCACCCTGCCTCACTTGCCTGGCGCATTCCAAGCGATGCGTGTAAAGTGACAAATGAAACCCCGGGTGGACAGTAGCTCCGGCGTGGCGGCGGGGGACCAGTGGGCGTGGGAAGGCTGGGGGGCTATAACGTATCCCCTCAGAGCGTCCTCCAGCGAGCGGCGCTGACAACGATACCTCCAGGGGAACGAGCCACAGCCTCGTCTTCAATGCGTTGTGTCTCCCCACTCAACCTCCGTTGACCTCCGCTAGATGCGGTAGCGATATTCAGCACAGTTTTTGTTGGCTTTTATGCTCGATGGTGCCGGTGCTTCTGTATCTGCTGATCTATAGGAGAATGGGCAGAATGGAACTCTTACCCATGTCAAATATGTATACAACTATAGACGTGAGCCTCCCACTAACTGCAATGTGGTTCGTTGCTCCTGGAGATGTGGGAAAAGCGTTGGTGTTATTTTATTTAGTATTGCTATTCATTTCAAGCAAATGCTTATACGGTATTCCAAGGATCATTTGTATAGTTCAAGGTTGCTCCGAATGTCTCTGAACCTTTGGTTTGTTGCTCATAGAAATGTGTGAAACGCGTTGTTCCAGTAATATCGGATCGTGTCATGTCGTATTGTTATTTTCACATTGTATCGCTACTTTTTAACACACCACATTTTCAGTGACATAGATGGCATTAGATTTTTAATTGAATATAGATGGTAACATAGTTATGATGTGATACGCAAAGACTCTGGAGCAACGGTTCCTACCTCTGGTCGCTATTCTCTGATCTGCAAAACGCTCCCATTCTAACATTGAATCGCTACTTTTTAACACACCACATTTTCAGTGACATAGATGACATTAGATTTTTAATTGAATATAGATGGTGACATAGTTATGATGCGATCCGCAAAGAATCTGGAGCAACGGTTTTGACCTCAGGTCGCCACACTGATCTGCAAAACGCTCCCAATGCAGCAATTCCCCCCCGAAAGCTCTGTACGAGAAACTGCATTTTGCCGGACCAGAAGGGGCAGTAGAACAGGCTTAAACTGTGACAGAGTGAAATAATTCGCCTTTTTAAGCCCTTTTTCCTGCGTGAGTAAAATACTTCTTTCCTGTTTCCTCTCCTGGTAATTTTTGACTAATTACAAAATGGACCCGGAAGTTTGATTTGCTGCGCAGGCATTAAGGCTGGCGCACGTGTGATGTCATGCATTTATTTTTATTTTGTTTCTCTTGGAGGACCATTTTTGAATTACCAGTAAATCTAAATAGATTACTTTTGCCTACACTGACGATAATATAAATCACGGCTTTGATTCCACAACCAACCTCGTCAAACAAAGAAATCTCCTTTCTCTTTGAGTGTCGATTTTTTTTTACTGTGGCATTGTTTTGAATAACTACGCAAAAATAACCCTCTTAAAAAGTGGCGTTTTCAATCTTAATGTGGGGAAGATTGGAGGGAATTTCCTTTACACCAGCCATCAGGGATTGCTCTTTGAGTGTGCCCGATCGGGGGCAAAGGCATTCAGGTGGGAAACAGAGGTGGAACCTTTCTATGGGTTGTGGTGGTGGACTGTGTGGGTACACTGCGCGAAAACCACCAGTTTATTCATTTATACGCCATCGCGTAAGTGCATGTATCGGCTGTATATTGACATGTTTCCTCTTCTATACGTCAGAGTAATGGCTGTACTTGCCGCAAAGCATATATGAAGAGAAATATCGTGTGCGGGACATGTATGGTGTTCATTTTACAAGTCTATAGATGAGGCATATACACAACGGAAAGTAGGACTACCTTGTATACGCAAAATCATACCTATATACGCAAGGTGTATACATATATAAACTGGTGGTTTTTGCGCAGTGGTACAAGTAGTGGTAGTGAGAATAGGTGGTATGGGTGGGCAGGGGCTGTGGTACTTTATTGTGTGGGTTTTGTTTGGTTTGTTTTGTTTGGTTTAATGTCCAGTCAACCATTATAGGTCCTTACCAGACTTTCTCAAGGTGCTTTTACACCACTAGGGTGGTGATTGAATCTAATGTCATGAATTTAGGTAGAAATCTCACCCCTACACATTTACCGAGGTGAGAGTTCTTTTACTTCCCTCACCCCATAGACATGGTATCAGAAGGATTAGCCTTTGATATAGCAGTAAATCTACCACTGCTGAATGAGCGTGCAGTTTATAAAGGAATAACAATCAAAAGGGACAAATGCATTCAATCTATGGATCGTTTTCTGTAACCCATTCGCAATCAGTAAACTTGCTATTTCTGCAACTGCCTGAGTCTAGGATCTGAACATATCAAGCATCAGCGGGTATTGAAGTATTTTGGTCATGAGTAATTGGTCATGGTCAGCTGGGCATGCCTATAACACCCTGAGACAATGGCACCCTGCTCCTTTCCCAATAGCAGAGTGAATATCACACAGAAAGTGAAGGGAATATCAGTCAATCAAGTCCATTTCCATTGGCCATCGACTGACGGTAGATGGTCATCGCTGATTTACAGTCAGAAACCACCGACGGACCTTTATCACTGCTGACGCAAAATGGAAATGAGCTTTTAGGAGAACTCAAAAACTTTACACCGTTTTCGATGGCCAATGGAAACGGACCTTGATTATTCTGACCCAGTGAGACCCCATCTCACTTACATTCCGTCACTTCACCCTGCTTGGTTTTCATTTCTCTGCCTTGATTGCCTTGGAATCCCGCCATGTCACTCTCATATCACACAGAAGGCCACTCTCCCCCCAGATGTTTCGCGGCGCTAACGCTGGCTTAATCTCTGCCCTAGCCTGGCAGCCTGGCCTAGTTAGACTACAGGCCAGGGGCCCGTTTCAATAGTCTGTAGGACGTCCGTTATTGGGTTTAGTGACACAATAGCGGTACTTCGCGTTGCAGTAGTTAAGGGACAACCGTTTGTGAGACATTGGGTAGCAGACAGGCGCAAATAGTGGACTGTACCATTTCAGAAGTGGGTGTCCAGTCACTAAAAGGGTCACTGTAGTGTCTTAAATAGCGAGAGGGTATACCCTCTCGTTTTTGATGTCACAAACACATAACTTTACTTACCATGGGAACAAAGCTATGAAACTTTAACCCCAGTTAGGGACACATACAACTTATAAACATGCCAAATATGAAGGATATCGGTCCATGCAATCTAATGATATTCACATTTGAATTTTGTCATAGAAAATGCTGCTCTGGTGTCCAGTGTAGAACTACTCAAGCGTAGTCGCTAATTTATGCGGTGACCTTCACCTTGACACCCCTTGTCCCCAGTAGGACATGAGTATGAGAGGTGGGGTACCCAACATGTGTTGTCCCAAACTAGGGACACATCCACAATAGTGACAAGACACACCTCCCCTTTAGTGACATGCCTATTGCAACGCGACCAAACTTTTTCTGTTATTCAAGTCACTATTGGCGTCACTAAACATGTCACTAAGTGGTTTAGTGACCCATTCTATTGAAACGGGCCCCAGGTAACGGGTTCCAGTTTTGTGGTGCATTATTGGTAACGCCTCCATCTTTATGTTGCATTGTGGAATTGCGCCACCTTGGCAGACCACCAGATATGCTGGTTCTCGGGGTATCCACTAGGGGGCTCGGCTAGTGACAACGGGACGTACTACAGTCTTGTTGAAGGAACCCGTTACCTGCCCCTTATTTCATTAGGGCAGGGAACCAGTCTATCTCTGCCCCAACCCAAAGCTGGTTCCCTGGGTATCCACTAAAGACAGGGGAGACCAGCGATTATTACAGATTTGAAAAGAGGCGACTGTCAAAAGTTTTACAACTCACATATATCATGAGTATGGAAATATAGGAATTGTTAAAGGAAATTCACAAACAATCCAGCTGTTTCTTTTTCAGACTTAAACCAGTTTTTATAATGGGAATTCACAGTTGATTAGACTGCCCCTCCAGAGGAGCACATGGGCATTGTTGACAAAACAAAACCCTGCAACACATGAGGTTCTTTCCGATGTAGAAAGTGACCCAAGAGACTTTGACGGGTTTGAAATAAATAATAAGAGAAAAGAACATATTCATATGTTAAATGAAATACTCTCATATCTATTTACAAGAAGAACTCAAAATACCCTAAAAGCCCTCAGAATTTAGGATATTTCAAAAACTGGCATATGGGCCAGATCTGGGCAGGTTGGGGCAGAGATACAAACGATTACAGGAAGTAAGTGCAGGATCTCTGCTCGGAGAGTGACAACAGTGTAGATTTTCTCCTAATAGCCTATTTACATTTCGTGTCAGCAGTGCTAAAGGTCTGTCAGTGGTTCCTGACTGTATGTCGATGACCGCCAATGCAAATGGGCTATTAGGAGAACACACAAATTCTACACCGTTTTTGTTGGCCAATAGAAAAAGGGCCTATACCCCGAAGAAGTTCCCTCTCTACTACACCTAGGTAAAGTATTCACCCCTGATCTCCATTCAGGGGTGAACAGCTGTCCTATATCATTAACCCTTTCCCTGCAGCACCCAATTCCTCTGAACACCATTACACAGCAGGCATTGCCTGCATAAACGACCCTGCAACAGCAGGCAACATTTTTGGAAAATAGCAATGTCACATGATGTGTCATGTGATTTGAGTAATTTACCTTGGTAGCTGATGCTATTTTGTTATACCAAATCAAAGGTCAATATGCTGTTTTTAAAATGTCAAAATTTCTTTCAATTCAAACAATTATTGTTTTATTTGTTGAATTTTGTATATAAGTATCAATGATGCCTCTATGATGTCTGGAGGCATCATGCTGCGGTAGCCAGGGGAATGCCTGGAGGCATCATGCTGCTGTAGCCAGGGGAATGCCTGGAGGCATCATGCTGCTGTTAAAGGGTTAAGCGAGGCACAATGCAGCTAGGGAACCAGCGAGAAAAACTAAATGACTGGCTCCGAGAACCAGCAAAGCTCCACTGGGAAACTATGTCTAAATACACAATTGTAAACTAAGATACAGCTATTTTGAAGGTTGGCAAAGACAAATGGGTACATATTTGTCGATTCATTTTTTTTTCATACATGTCAGATGGCGGCCAGTGAGAAATGACGATCCGGTGGAGGGCTCTATGGCAAAGGAACCCGGCCCTGTTTGGGACAGGGCCGGGTACACTGGCTATACTACACCCTGCCTCTATTTTTTATGGTAGCAGCTTGTATTCAATCTTAAGTACAGGTTCAGTTGACATAACTAAAAGGCTGTAAGATCCTATAATGGTTAAAGGCGAGCGTCAATCAACCACGACAAGGCTACGACAAGAGCCGACAAGAAAGTTTCTATCGCAGCCTTGTCGCAGCCTTGTCGTGAGAAGAGCATTGTCGGGACAGCGGTGTTGGGGCGTGTCATAGACGTTGCTGGTTCCCGTAAAAAAGGCATCCATGGTACCGACACACTACGACAGTGATATCAAGGAAACCACGACAATCCACGACAATGGTCAAGTCGTGGCATGTTCGTTTTTGTCGTAACCTTGTCGGAAGGCCCCCGACAGGCCTCCGACAAGCTTCGAGTCGCAGCCTGTCGTGGCCTTGTCGTAGGCTCTTGTCGGGAACTAGGGTCCACCAACCACGACAAGGCTACAAGACAAGGCTTCCAATTGTAGGCCTGTCGTGGACCTTGTCGGGAAGCCATTGTCATAGCCTTGTCGTGGTCGGTGGACGCCCGCCTTAACTGAATGTTAAATCAAACCAACCAACCCTCCCACCTCCACCCACCCACCCGCCCACTTGTCTACGATCACCCTGCTATCTATACCCACCCACCCGCCCACTGATCTACCCTCACCCTGCCACACCCACCAACCCTCCACCCTCCCGCCCACTCCTCTACCCGTCCGCCCACCCATTTTTCCACCCCCAACCTTTAACCTCTACCCATCCTCACACCCACTCCTTTACCCTCATCCTGCCACCTCCATCCACCCACTCCCCTACCCATCCTCACACCCACCCACCCACCCCCCCCCCCACCCACCCACCCACCCACCCACCCACCCACCCACCCACCCACCCACTCCTCTACCCGCCCGTCCACCCATTTTTCCACCCCCAACCTTTTACCTCTACCCACCCTCACACCCACTCCTCTATCCTCACCCTGCCATCTACACCCACCCACCCACTCCTCTACCCACCCTCACACCCACTCCTCTACCCACCCACCCGCCCACTCCTCTACCCACCCTCACACCCACTCCTCTATCCTCACCCTGCCATCTACACCCACCCACCCACTCCTCTACCCACCCTCACACCCACTCCTCTACCCACCCACCCACCCACTCCTCTACCCACCCACCCACCCACTCCTCTACCCACCCGCCCACTCCTCTACCCACAGTCGTCGTGTGAAGACTCTCCGCTTTTAACAGACACGCGTTTGACACGTTTCCGTCCCCGGAGGGCGCTACAGACGGTCACAATCTGGCCGGGGGCGTTCGGTAAATCCTCGTCTTTGACCCCTGTGATCCAGCCTTCAGCCGGGTAACACCCCACTCCCTCCACCCCACTCACCCTCTGATAGCCTGCGCCCCCCTCACTGAACCACCCGCCAGTTTTAACCCCTTCACGGTTAACAGGTCCCCGGGGCAGTCCTAGACAAGGCTGTGTGTGACATACGCTGGCAACCCAAGGTGCACAAAGTTAGCTCTGGTCGGGTTAATACACAATATTACCATGATTTGGATCTGCGTGGCCGTATTCTCCGCGTAGTTGACGCGTAGTAATACTCAGAGCAATAGCTAGGAGTATTGCATAGTGTCAACTACAAGGAGAATACAGGAGAATACAGCGCAGCGCAGGTCGAGTATAGGGCGGATTCCACCAACAGGAAGGATTTGCTGTGGTATATCTTGGTATGTCTTGTAGTGTCTTGCTGTGTCGCAATATCAAGAGACGTCACGAGTTTATTTATGCCACGCATTTTGTTGGCTCCATAATTTCACGAGTCGAAGACGAGTGACATTACGGAGCCAACAAAATGAGTGGCATAAATAAGCTCAAACTCAAACGAGTGGCGTCTAGATTTTATCCTACTATCGCATTATTGGTGGTTCCGATATACACCGATGTAGAGTCAGGAACCACCGATGGATGCAAAATGTAAATAGGCTAATAGGAGAAAATCTACACCGTTTTTGTCGGCCAATGGAAAAGCACCTTAAGAGTGAGCCACTGGATGGTGTGTCAGAGCGCCCAGAGATTGATGTGTGTTTAAACAGATACCCAAGACCATGTGTCTCCAATTATCGTTCGTTCCGTGCTCGTTCGCTGATCGCTCGTTGGCCCCAGTATCTTCCCCCAGTCTCTGTCACCCTCCCCGACTTCACTCGGCTTCACGGACCCTCCTTGTATTCACGCGCACCTTTTTCTCACCTCGCCAATTTGCACCAAGATCTCAACTTTCTAAGCGGTGCCGATCGCAACATCGAGAACTCCTCTCATCTTCTGTTTTTTCCTGGGCTCTCATCACTTCTCACTTAAGATGTATCAGTGCTTAGCCCCTGGATTGATATCATCATAATTGACGCGCATGTTTTTTTAGGCCTTGAAAACTGCTCTGATTATCTTCATCTTTTTTTTTTTTTTTTTAATTTTAATTTTTTTTTTTTTTTTACAAAAATAGTATTGAACTGACGCATAGCAAACAATTATCTTATCTATCTTTGAGCATTTAGCTATGAAAAAGTCCCTTGCATGTAATATTCTTTATCCTACCCCTCATATAAATCTCCATATGCTTAACATGGTGTGAAAATGTCCCTTTCTTGTAATATTCTTTATCCTACCCCGCATACAAATCTCCATAGGCTTAACATGGTGTGACTGTATGCCACGGTTATGCCATAAATTATCTATATGCCACGGGTGACGTATGAGGTTAAAAACATATGACGGGGTAGGATAAAATCTAAATGTCACTCAATTTCATATGGTTATTATCCACGGTTATTATCCCATCCCTCATATAACTCTCCATAGACTCACCATGGTGTGACTGTATGCCACGGTTATGCCATAAAATATGTATATGCCACTCGTGATATATGAAGTTATAAACACTTGATGAGGTTATGGGATAAAATCTAAATGTCACTCAAATTCATATATTTGTTTACATGAAGTTCGTTGACTTCGGCCACAGATATCACTCAGCTCTGCTTCGTGATATCATTCCGCGTAGACAACTCATGCCATATAAACAATCATATGCAATTTCGTAACATTTCTTGATAATATCATCACACTTTAGAAAACACGCAGGTATGGATAGGTGAGACCAGTAGCTGCATCTAACAACTGTAGATTGTCTTAGGTTATACTAAAAGAAAGCATGGTTACTGAGTTCGGAGGGATGGCCGTTTGAGGCTTTTGCTCCATAAATACATCGCGAAGCCAGAGGCGGAGGTTCTTTAGGATATTTCAAAGAGTCAACTCCGAGGAGCTTACAATCTCTTTTATTATCCACCTAATACAAAGTGTCCATAGAAAACACATAGGGAGTTTGTATGGACATACCCGGTGCATACGGATATGTTGTATGCTCCGGGTGGCGCATACGGAAAAATAGTGCGTGCGGAAAAATAGTGCATAACTAAAACGAACTGATATCGACATGTCACTCGTCAAGAAAAGGTGGATAATAAATACAATATAGACTGGTTTCAGATAAAAGCGTGTGTATGCTCCTCGGAGTTGACTCTGCGCAATATCCTCGCATACGCTCGAATATTACTACGCATCAACTCCTCGGAGCATACGACCGCTTGTATCTGAAACCAGTCAATATTGTGTATTTATCTGAAACCAGTCTATATTGTATTTATTGTTCACCTTTTCTGGACAAGTGACGTGCTGATATTACTTCCTTTTAGGTACGCACTATTTTCCAAAACGCACTATTTTTCCGTATTGCACTTTATCGGAACTCGGTGCATACAACATATCTGTATGCTCCAGGAATGGTGATACATGTACTCTCTATGTGTTTTCTATGGAAACTCTGTATTAGGTGGATATATCTGTATGCTCCGGGTATGGTGATATACACTCCCTATCTATTTTCTATGGACACCTTGTATTAGGTGGATATCTCTGTATGCTCCAGGTATGGTGATACACACTCCCCATGTGTTTTCTATGGACACTTTGTATTAGTGGATATCTCTGTATGCTCAAGGTATGGTGATACACACTCCCTATGTGTTTTCTATGGACACTTTGTATTAGTGGATATCTCTGTATGCTCCAGGTATGGTGATATACACTCGCTATCTATTTTCTATGGACACTTTCTATTAGGTAGATATATTTGTATGCTCCAGGTATGGTGATATACACTCGCTATCTATTTTCTATGGACACTTTCTATTAGGTAGATATATTTGTATGCTCCGGGTATGGTGATGCACACTCCCTATGTGTTTTCTATGGACACTTTGTATTAGGTGGATAAAAAATATCCGTATCTCTGTTCGACAGCGTTTTGTATTCAATTCCATCATGAATAAAGTTTTGAATGTGAGAATGTCTGCAGACACTTTTCTCACATTACCAGCAGAAATAACAGTACCCGTGTTCTCCAGTTACCGTGTAATACAACCAGCTGAATGTGGCATTTTACAAAATGGTACCTTGGCGGATCCTTTTTTTAATCTCTTTTTTATCTATCATACAAAACGAGTACATAAATTGGTCTCAGCCAAAGAAGATTTTCAGTTTAGTACCATGGACATTTAACAGGTAAGATGTTGTAGTGGGGTGGGAATCCAGCAGTGTTCGTTTGTTTCACGGAAGGTGGCGCGACATGCCGATCCTTACTGTGTAGTGATTCGGGACAACGCCGCACACGAGAGTGGCGCGGCGGAGACCGGGATTACGTAACGCTTAGTATATATACTCAGCGTTCACAGTAGGTCGACAGGCTGTCCTCGCGGGTCTCTTCTATGGAATGGACCCCTGGGCCCTCACTTTGCAGGCGGGTTCTTGTAACCTTCCTGGTGGTTAGGCGAGTCTTCCGGATTAGCCTATCCAGCGCTACCTAGCACCCATGTGCTAGGGTACTGTACTTGTGGGGAAGATCTTCCAGATCTTTCCGGGAAGTAAGTGATTAATAAACATCCCTGTTTATTAAATGACGTTGTTGTGTTATGTGTGATTAGGTCTGTGCAAACTAACCGAAAACCGAACCAACCTATGTTGAGTGCGTAGGGTGGGATCCTGCCTGGAACTAGCATTCCGGATTGGGGTCATCCAACCTGCTAGACAGGCGGCGACCACCACAATGTTAAGAATGCTACTCCTTAATATTATTCATAATTAAGTTATTGATGGGAATGATTTAATGATGATATATGATTGTATTAAAGTTAAGAAATATTTTACCCTGGAACGTTAGGAATTTTTTCATTTTTTCATTTATTTTTTTTATTCAGGTATTATTCGTCAGTACATGTCCGCGATCTTCCATAACACCTTATGTGGTCTATATGTTGTTATCTATATCATTCTTACATATTCTACTTCAGCCACAATTTATATATATGTATATGTTTGAACAAGTATGAAGGGGAGGTACAATCCCTCAAGAGTATACAGTTTGAGTATGATACAATAGAAAATGTAGTATCCATCCAGGCTTAAAGCTATCTTATGACTAGTGATGAGGAAATGATAATGACAAATGGTAGTCATATCTTTTCTACAATGGCTCAGTATGTTTGGTCTAATAAATTAAAGTGATAATTTATATAACTTTGTTGAGAGTCTTACCTCATTCGCAGTTATGTTTACTGTTTGTTTGTTTTGTTTTTTTCCGGTTTATTTTCCTTTTTATTTTCCTACCAAGGCACATGGAAGTCTCTCTTGATTCCGCGTTGCCCGGTGAGTCCATACAGACACAATGTATCCCATATGAGACATAGGCTTTGTATTGTGTATATCTACTGCCTTATAATTTACTAGGCTTAAAACCATTCAGAAATAACTATTCCAGTAATCATTTTACATAGCAACCAACTATAGAGTGTGATGAAGCAATATAATAGTTTGAGACAGCAATGGAGGTATTGTTAAAAGAGGTCTGTTTAACATAGTATAGTTCCCTTCTTTTAACTTTCACAAGTTCAAAGTTAAAAGAAGGAAACTATACTATGTTAAACAAACCTCTTTCAACAATACCTCCATTGCTGTCTCAAACTATTATATTGCTTCATCACTCTTTATAGCGTTTCCTCCTGAGTACATAGCAGGGTTGCATTCAGTTTAACAAGTTTGTTTAGCTATATAGAGAGAACATTGACCTCCTTCGAGATATTGTTCCAGTGGTCTTACATCTATAATTATATAGAACTGCACAGAGAATCGTATGAATACACAATACTCCACGAGTTTGAAGGGCCGGAATCTTCATCGATTACGGCCCTTTCATGCGAGTGGAGCATTGTTTATTTTACGATTCGAGTGCAGTTCTGGATTTATCTCACCCCTTTCAAGGCTAGGGGAGTTGAAATTTCTTGTCTTGTCTAGTCATCTCTCTGAAATCCTGGCCGCTGATTGGTCAATCGCCTACGAAGTCATCTTGTATTCACTACGACACGGCCGTGGCATAGTACTGTCACTTTACCGGGGTGATCGTTGAGTATTTTTTTCTAATGTTATTCCTATGGCTACACTTGTACCAGGGGTGAGATAAACAGTAGAACCCCGCGTAAGCGGCCACCCTCCGTTCCGGCCAAAAGTGCCCGCTTACGCGAGGTGGCCGCTTAGAAGGGGTTGAAATACACATCTAACAGAAGGAACCGTTCCAAGCAAAGGTGTCTGTTAACGCGGGGTGTCCGTTGGGCGGGGTTCTACTGTATTGGACTACGCTTATACGACTATTCACCCAGTACCTATGCAAATGAATTACATCTTGAACACATTGAGCCCAAGTGTTTGCTTCTCAAAGCAATTACAATATAACGGGATATGATATGATGTTAGGTGTGCGTAATATACATCTATTATCCACTTAAGTGTCCATAGAAAAGACATAGGAAGCATGTGTCTACATAACCGGAGCATACGGATATTTAAATAGAACTGAACTAGAGTTAGCCTGATTAGTTTTTATGCCACAACGGACAGGTCGTGTATTACTACACGAGGCGATAGCCGAGTGTATTGAGTAGCAGACCTGACCGGAGTGACTTGAAAACTAGTCAGGCTAACTCGAGTTCGGTTCTGTATTTATCTTACCCCGTCCCTACACTTCAGGTGTGAGTTCTATTTTTCGATTATTCTGTATCATGCTAGCAACATCTGAATGGGCATTTTGAGTGCAACCGGAACTTTTTTCGTAGTAGCTGAAATCCTGGTCTCTGATTGGTCAATTTTTTTTATTACTCTAGTGGCATAAAAAACACTTTATGTCACAGCATGCCACATAAAATTTGCCTATGTTAACTCTATGGCGGCTTTTTATTAGGGATAGGATAAATCATGGTCAGCCTACCTCAAGTTTAAAGGAAATTGATGGAGGAATCAGAAGTGGTACCTTTACAGAAAGTATAGACAACTTGGCTCCTGTAGGGATCCGGAAAGCCTAAAACCGGTGGACCACTACATAGCTTAGACCACCTTGGCTTTTAACATGTAGCATTTATTTTTTAATAACCAGTGTATTTTTGCTAATATGATATGAACAGTGTATATAATAGATATCGTCAGAATTAGATTTATCAGGAAAGATTACAATGTAACTTGGATGTAGATGTTCGGATGAAACTTGATATCTGAGGGGATTATTTCGGTATACTGTGTATGAGATTTCTGCTATATGAGAATTTCTGGCGATTGTTATGATGTTTGCGTCTTGTACGAAATGTATTATTAGAAAATGAGAAAATGGGAAAAGGTAGTAAATGTCACCACTGCAAACTTCAATTTTGTCCTGGGTGAGTCATAACTATTTCTATTTTGGTTATCATTCACTTCAGAGTAGACCATGATGTATTGTGGAGGCTGGGAGTTTAAACTTTAGAGTTCAAACATGAAAATATATTAAGAGAGAAATTGATGAGTGTTTGGTTTGTGTCCCCATTCGCCATCGAGTATGGCGTGCCCAGTAATATGAACGAGGCAATAGCCGAGGGAATATTCCAAAGCTATCCAAAGGATATAGTGAACAGGGACACAGACTATGAATATGTTCCTGATTTTATCTTAGTCTGGAAATATGTATCTATTTACCGTATTTGCATGCCTGTTGAGTATGGTTTCCTAATGCTAAGCTTATTGGAATTCATACCAAGCTAAGATAAAATATCAACCCACCAGAATACACTGAAATATAGGTTGACACAGTTCATGTACAGATATGGGACCACTTCAAAGTGCAATGGACATATAATTATTTATCTCACCCCTGATATTTCCCCCCATAGAATTAATATGGGAAACTCGTACTCGATGCCCATGGAGTATTAAAAAAAACCTCAAAGTGGCATTTTTTCACACATGTTAGCCGAATTAGCCAATGTGAAGGGTGAGATAGATTCGGAAACCTATTCATGTTTTTAGTCAGAGCTAAATCCCATCTCATTTGAATCGCTACGTAATTCACGCGGCTTTACCCTGTGAATTACTATGCTACTCAAACTTGATGGGATAATAGCTACTTTCATAGGTTTAAGAAAAGGATACACTGAAATATAAGTTTAATGCCCACAGATACGTGACCACTTCTGCCGGCGACTGACCGAGAACGAGAACCATTTCGTCCATAGTAGGATGTTTGCTTATATTACATACCTCAAATCGATAAAAAAAAAGGCAATTTAAAGGATATATTAAGCCACAGTCACAGTGGGCATGAACATTATCATTACTGCACCCCTAGCAGCGGACAGTATTCAATAGACATTTGCACACAGGTATATAATAATATGATATTCAAACTCGAAGCGACTTTCATAGGTTACCTTAGTATAAGTTTATAGTATAAGAACAGAATATAATGAAATATAAGTTTAATGCTTTTCAAGCAGTCTGCATCATATATATACAGATACGTAACCACTTCTCAGTTCCGTTTATATCATATAAGTGCCTCAGAAGCAGGAACTTACTTATGGGTTTTAAGCCAAAGCATCTTGAAATGTTATTGCATTCCTTGGATGTTTGGTCCAGGTTTAAACGCCTTCCATGCTTAATATGCTACAAAAATGAGTGAAATTTGATTTACATCAGCAATGCAGGTGAAGATAATTTGATTTATTGGAGATTGATGTCATTTTTATCAAAAAGTACACAGAGACATAGTTAATGTGACTGAATTAAATCTGTTCAGAGATCTTTTGGTCGGAAATTCAAGGCATACACTGCACCCTCACCAATTTCTAAACACCAACATGGAGTCGGCAAGTGTGAAATGGCTATAGTCCTTTATGTATCCCTTGCTAGATTCCCCCTCCTCAGGTACATTTCTATATACCCATGCCGTATATACTGTAAATACGCACCGTTTACTATATACCCATGCCGTATATATTGTAAATACGTACCGTTTACTATATAACCATGCCGTATATACTGTAAATACGCACCGTTTCAGCTGGTACGTACAGGAAAATACGGACTACCTACCCATACATGTTTATTTAAATATTGGCCGTTATCAAATGAAATTAATGATTTTTAAAGATTTTCGGGTATATAATAAATATATAACGTCCAACCATGCTTGTACAACTCGATGATAATTTACTGCCTCGTTCTGTACAAACCGTAAATTACCATCTCGTTCTGTGACTTGTACAGCATGGTCAGGACGTTCTATATAATTACTTTTATATTGGCCAACCCCTCTCCGCCTGTGCGATATATACACAATAAACGATGATTTTGTGGACAAGCGGTCATAAGCCACGAGAGTTTGATGCGTCGTAGTGGTTTATAGTGGGGTCATCTATAAAGTACGTACGCACTGAGGGGGGTGGGGAGTAAAAAAAATTGGGAAATTGTTCGTATGCTCCATCTTTGTTCTATTGCATACAAAATCAGGATGCGGTGGGGTCAAAGATTTCAGAAATTCTGCGTACGTCCTTTATTGATGGGCCCTGAGGAAGGATACAATGGAGGCCAATCTTCCCACGCACTACTTCGCCTGCAGCGGACTACTTTCTGTATTCCCCTATGAGATCTGGAATCTTCTGACTAGCGGTCTCGAGACTCTATACGTTTAGATGACACATTTATATTACCCACCTATTACGGAGTCTCCATACGAAATATATAGGGCACCTGGAATTAGCTACCAGGAGATTCTGGCATGTTACAATCTCATGCAGGAGATTCCGGAATAATAGTCGTGTCCATAAGGAGGTTGAATCATCATGTACTTCGAAATAAGTTTCTTGAATGTCCATTCAATATCAATTATTTAGAATCAATCATAATAATCTCATTTACCAAAAGAAATCACTGTCATAACACACTTTGCATTCTAAGATCACAGATTAATGGCGAACTATATTGAATTTTAGAGGAACTCTACACCGAATTACTGCCACGCTTGACAGTACTGTGGTGTCTGGCACTAAATGTCTTGCAGAAACTTTTTAATTGCAATAGACTTGTTATTGATCTTGCAGGTGGGTAATAAGAGAAAACGTGGTTACTAAGCCCGAAGGGATGACCGCTCAAGGTCTATTTATGGCCGAATATGTCCCGATGCTGCAGGCAGAGGGACATATTTATGGCATCAAAAGGCCTAGAATGGCCTCTCTACAGACTCAGTCACTACTTTTTTTTATTATTATGTACCTAAATATAAAAAACTGCCATTTTATATACTTATTAAATGTACCAATTGACCCGGTTGTCACAGTGCGCCGGCTCAGTGCGCCCAAACATTATTTATATTGCACCCCTAGCAGCAGGTAGTATCCTACCCCTAATATAAAATCCCATAGGCTTAACATTGACTTTCCGTATGCGCCCGTATGTCGCATACGGATAAAAAATCGCTCCGCCTCGTGATATCACTACACCAAACTCCAGTCGTCGCATACGGGGGCCCAGATTAAAACTCATCCGGTTTTACGATAGTATTTCATAGACGTACGGCCCTAGGTATGTAATAATAAATACAATAACAATTGGTTTTATGTACGTGTGACCGTTATTTCCTTGTAGTTGACGACGTGATATCATTGCTAATCGCTCTGATATTACTACACTTCAACTATTTGGAGAATACAGCCACTCGTACACGAAACCAGTCATCATTGTGTATATATTAGACGGATTACAAAATGTTGAACGATATGATAAATGATGACCTAACACCTCCAAGTACAGATCACAATATGTACTTTATCATTATCGACCTTGCGCTCCACTCAGTGCCGTGATTTGCAAATAAACGCCAAGTTCTCCCAACAATCTGCTCGGAGATTGTACCGGAAGTATGTCCCGGTCTCTGCTCTGTCGCGTCACTCTCCAAACACAGGTGACTGGTGTATTGATGGTGTCAATGATACAGCAGTCACCCCCGCCTGGAGAGTAGTATGTACATGATAGACCTCTCCATGATTGACTCCATTATGGGGCTCAATCAGGTGGCCCCCAGGGCAAGAATACGGTTTTTGTAAAAACATTTTTTTTTATATTGTTTTATCCTCATTCTGTTACAGATTTTAAAAAAAAGTTTTCCATCGGGAATAAAGGCACACTCCACAAATATAAAGGAGGAAAGTGTAGATAATGGTAAATATTATTTACTGCGATATATCACAAAACGATGAAGGAAGGAAACTATGTAAAATAGGTAAAATTATAACATGTGAGGCAGGGGGATATATGACAGAAGTGAGGTCTAGGGCTCACTGAGACTGTAGTGAAGGAGCTATGAATCGATAGCTTAATAAGTGAACAGAATTCCCTTTCTCGGTGTTTCTAGGTATTTAACAAAAATAAGTGACTGAGCTTTTTGGATGCCATTTTCCGCATCAGGTTCTATTCTATGCAGTATTTATGTAGTCAGGCCAAGGCTTAAGATACTTGCATTTTTTGTAGTAGTACAATCGTTTTTGATCAGGACAATCGCTCTTGCATACTATCGGTTTTTCAGTAACCCTTTCCTCATGCTACATGCTTCTAAAGTGTCATTTTTTAGCAAAATAGACTCTTTGACCATGACGCTCCTTTTGGAGCCCTCAGACAGTATGAAGAGGACTTGTGTTATCCAGCAACCAAGTCCAATGTGCTATAATGGCAGATAAAGAGGAATACTTGCTACATGACAGTTCGTGCTATTTCAGTATTTTCCATCGTATACAAAGTCCACATTGAGAAAGTATGGGGACTCAGTAAACCACGACCCATTATTCAAATATACCATATGCATTGTACCACAACCATTGTACAAGATTTCAAATCAATTGTACATGACCTTAAAGCTATTGTATACAGGAAAATAGTTTCTTTGAGCTATAGAGCGAAAAAAATAGTCCCTATTGATATATTCTTTAAAATGGCAATTCTTCGATTTAGATTTACTCGAAAACAAACGATGGTTTTATGGACAGGCGGCTCTGTAAACCACTCGAGGTTGACGTCGTAATACACTTACTAAAGCTCGTGTACTACCACGCGTCAACCTCTCGTGGTTTACGGCCGCTTATCCACAAAACCATTTATTATTGTCTAAATATGTTAACAAGTGTTTATCAGAACCAACTTTAGTATACAGCAAATCGATAAGTAAAACGACCCAATTGCTTCCGTTTGCTTTCCGTTCTATCCCTCTACTACCTGAGTCTTAGCTACGTTCGCACTCTCCGATCGCATGCGCTGTACAAAATCACAGTGCACCAACCTCACTAAGTAATTTTGGTTTATTATCACACGAAATGTATGTCGCTATTATTATAATGATAAAAGTTGTGATTTGTTTATGTCCGATTGATGAAACAAGCAATGCCCACCCTTATCGAGCAACTCCAACTTGTACGTTTTCCTCACGCTTGTCACGATAGAAGCTCCGTTCTGATTGGTGCAAATTTCGTCACATGATATCCTTGATAACGAAACAAGGACCCTCGATACGAAACATTCTGTTACTACATCCCTAACAGCGGTATGTACCTAAAGAGTGTTTGACCCTGGGTGTATATGATGATAAGAGAAAACGTGGTTACTGAGCCCGAAGGGATGGCCGTTCGAGGTCTTTTTATGCCATGAATACGTCCCTCCGCCTGCAGCGTTGGGACGTTGTTATGACATCAATAGGCCGAGAATGGCATCCCTACGGACTCAGTCACTACGTTATCTTATTATTACATACCTAAATATTTTAAAAAAACACGCCATTTTATCTACTTATTGAATGTACCTATTGACCAAATGGTCACAGTGCGCCCGAATATTCACTACGGGCACAGTGCGCCCGAACATTATCTATACTGTACCCCTAGCAGCGGGTAGTATTTCATTGACGTTCGGCCATAGGTATGTAATTATAAAAAAAGACTCATATAAAAAAACAAGAAGATGATAATAATGATGATATTAGAAAATCAACAGCTTTGCTAGAAGACTTGGTGCAACTCTAATTTGATTATCCGCAACTGGGAACTGGCATATGTCTGTGGTCAGATGACATGTAGTCGACAAGTAGTCACTGGACAAGAGAGAATACTGCCTGTGTGTGTATCGCCACAACTCACTCTCCATCTCAATGACGGATAGCTTTATCACCGTGAGTTTGTTTGTTTGTTTGGTTTGATTTAACGTCCAGTCAACCATTATAGGTCCTTACCAGACTTTCTCAAGGTTCCTTTACACCGCAAGGGTGGTGCTTGAATCTATGTGATGAATTCATGTAGAAATCTCACCCCTATATTTACTGAGGTGAGAGTTCTTTTACTTCCCACACCACACAGACATGGTATGAGAAGGATTGGCCTTTGATATAACAGTAAATCTACCACTGCTGGGGATGAAGGGAAGGTGGCTGTACACCACACCATATAGACATGGTATGAGAAGGATTGGCCTTTGATATAGCAGTAAATCTACCACTGCTGGGATGAAGGGAAGGTGGCTGTTCACCACACCACATAGACCTGGTATGAGAAGGATTGGCCTTTGTTATAGCAGTAAATCTACCACTGCTAGAGGTGGGACTCGAACCCGCAAAGTCCTACAACCTTGGGGTTACAAGTCCGGTGCTCTAACCACTGAGTAACTCCCCACCACATCTCCGTGAGTTAGTATTGTCTTCTCTGGATTGTTTCCTAATGGCTCATTTTCCAGCTGGGTAGTGCTGGTGGTTTACAATCATTAATTTTGGTTTTATGCTGTTTAAGTAAATATATAATGAAAAAGGGCAAGTCTATTTAGTTGAAATGTTAGCCATCTTCCAAAATCCAAAATGGCCACCAAAAATGGTGTGGAAATTTCTCAACATCAATTTTAACTCTAAGCCTTGCGAAAATGTATAAGTTAAAAAATTCTTTCAAAACTCTAACAAACTTCATTTTTCAACATATTGAACCTGACTATATTCAAAATCATGCTCTTTTATCTGTTTCCGGCAAATGATTTTTTGTGTCACAGTCACTTGGAGATAGGATGCAAAGTGTACAGATTGTTTTAATATTATTTGTAGCATTACATTTCACATTTTCAGTGTTAAATCTGGTATCACATCATTAGCAACATTTTTATAGCCGTTGACCTCACCTACCAGAAGAAGTGCAATGAAATCTCCTCCATATTCTCGGCATAATAATTCTGTGATTTTTATTTTATTTATATTTTGACCAAAGGGTGAAGTAGGAACTTTCTTTGGCTATTGCCGTGATAATTTGATATATCCCGCAGTGTGTTAGGAAATCCAACACAAATCAATATCATCATTTATCCTACCCCTAATATAAAATCCCATAGGCTTAACATTGAGTTTCCGTATGCCATGTTGCCTGGCATACAGAGATTTATATGCCACTAGTGGCATACAAAATTTTTATAACATAACGTTCCAAAATCGAGGAGACGGGGTAAGATAAAATCAAAACCTGATTCGTTTTATTCATAGCCACCGCATGCCACTCCTGAAGTTTTGGCTCCGGACTTCAATCGGCTTTGCCTCATGAAATCACTATGCCAAACTCCAGTCGTGGCATACGGTGGCCAAGATTAAAACTCATCCAGTTTTACGATAATATGTTACAATATTACCATCTCACTATATTTTAGAGTTCTCTGACATTGTTGACACAGTTTGTTGGGGAACACACGAGACAAACACTTGTAGATGTAAACTTATCACGTCTACTTTATCCACTGTGGTGTTGACGCATTGCTTCAGATACCAATCAGATAAGGCACCGATTACGTACAGATTAGATAGACATTATGTTTGGAAATACAGATTCTCACTACATTTTCTTTTATTATGCTATTTACTCAAGCAAAAGGTAAGTTTTTTTGTTTTAATTCTAGAAAAAGTTGTTATTATCACGAATCAGAGTATGACACAAGTACTTTCACAGACCGTATCGCAGATTGGCCACCACCTCTGTCTCTTCTATGTTCCTGAGAGGTTGGTATGGTTTAGTAACAGGCACTATCTGCGGTGTGCACCTCAAACGAGGTAATTTTGTTCCGCGTTTGTTCTAAAAGCCCAACTGCTGACTGTGAAATATTCATAGCATTGCAAATTGATAATAAAGTGGACCGAAGGAAAACAGGGAAGCGAAGGAGGGAAGTGGGGGAGGGAAGTAGGGGAGGGAAGTGGGGGAGGGGAGTAGGAGGAGGGAAGTAGGAAGTGGGGAGAGGGAAGTAGGGGAGGGAAGTGGAGGAGGGAAGTAGGGAGGGATATGGGGAGGGAAATGGGTGAAAGTGGGAGGAGGGAAGTGGGGGAGGGAAGTGGGGGAGGGAAATGGGGGAGGGAAGTAGGGGGAGGGAAATGGGGGAGGGGAGTAGGAGGAGGGAAGTAGGAAGTGGGGAGAGGGAAGCGGGAGCAGGGAAGTGGGGGAGGGAAGTGGGGGAGGGAAGTGGGGGAGGGAAGTGGGGGAGGGAAGTGGGGGAGGGGAGTAGGAGGAGGGAAGTAGGAAGTGGGGAGAGGGAAGCGGGAGCAGGGAAGTGGGGGAGGGAAGTGGGGGAGGGAAGTGGGGGAGGGAAGTAGGGAGGGAAATGGGGAGGGAAATGGGGAGGGAAATGGGGGAAAGTGGGAGGAGGGAAGTGGGGGAGGGAAGTGGGGGAGGGAAGTGGGGGAGGAAAGTCAGGGAGGGAAGTGGGCAGAGAGAAGTGGGGAGGGAAGTGGGAGGAGGGAATTGGGGAGGAAAGTGGGAGGAGGGAAGTAGGAAGTGGGGGGAGGGAAGTGAGGGAGGGAAGTGGGGGAGGGAGGTGGGGAGAGGGAAGCGGAAAGAGGGAAGTCAGAGAGGGTGGCAGAGATGTGATGGGGGGCATAGCACATTACACGGAATATACAATGTAGGGTCAGTGTTGGTGTAAGGTGTCTGTTCGGAGACACTATTTGTATAAGGGAATGTGGGTAAACCTTTTTCTTCTTGCATATTATACTGTTTTACGCCCAATATAGCCATTACCCGCACGTGGATACATGCCAAACGTGTGGTCTATGCCTTCTACGCTGGCGTCCATTATGGGCGTATATCTAGGAAAACTTTAGTAGCTACAACCTATACTAGTATCTAGGCCATAAGGTTAATTTTGATAAACCCACATGTTCCTCCTGTGCTATGTGATGCTGAGGGAACCTTTTTTTTCCTTGAGGGAAATCCTCTCTTTTTAAAAATAATTTCATTGGGTACTTGACTTATTACAATAGTCCCCAAGCTCGGCCTTAGCCGTTATGCCGCTTGGTCTCATAGGTAGTTGGTACAATACCGTTTGGGTGGAGTATAGGGAGCCAAAGTGAACCCGCTGAAACCACATTACTTTTGAAGTGAAGTTTATAACTATCGTCTCTGAATAACTTTGTTTCAAAACTACGATGACAGTTGTTAAGTTTGTTAAAAATTTGAATCTAAAAGATCGGAGAATGACACATATAATATCGAACCTACATAGTCTAAGTGCTGAGCGCCTATACCCGGAAATAGTATTTTGTGACCGGCTATCTGTGGTTGCAGCGGGTTCACTTTGGCTCCCTATATTGATAGAACATTTGGACCAGACGGGGCATATGACAACCTTGATAGGTATTTGGTGTTGATCGGCTTAATGGGATGAGATGATGGGTGACATGTTTTACGAACACTTTAAGTCAACATCGTTCAACTTGTTATAGCCTCATTATATTTTACTTGAAGCATCTGATAGAAATAAAACACTTTTCAAGGGTGACTTCGTACCAGGTAAATAATGACTAATAATAACTCTCCCTATGATTTTCTCGGCCTGACACTTCTGTCCTTGTTTGATGAACTTGCCTTAAATAATCTCAAGTACAATCGAACTTGGTGATATGAAGCAGTATTCCATGAGTTTGAATATGGATTAAATCCTAAACAAAATCTAACCCTAACCCCAACCCTCACCCTAACCCCAACCTAACCTCCACCCTAACATTGACCTAACCCTAACCCTAACCTTTCCCTTACACTAACCCTAACCTAACTCTAAACCTAAGAACAATGTTCCTGACTTCATGATGCCATCCTTCCACAGATCCCCGACCTTATTAATGAGTATAGAGAAACTTTCGCTATAATCGTTGTTCGTATTAATGAGGTATACTGTGATTAAGAGATCAAGTTTGTGGGGGGGAGTTCTCCAACACTTTCTGCCAACACAGTTGTTATCTTTTTAGAGCAGACATTATGTTGCTGCACTGTATATGCCAGGCCAAATACACAGATTTTACATAATGTAGGGCAGATAGGTAAAGTTCCCTGGGGGCTGCCATTTTTCTCCTGAGTATCCCTTTATTGCTGGAGGTAAAAAGGTAGGTGTTCTTCTATACTAGAGGTGCAAAAGTCAGTGAGTTTGTTTTATGTTATCCTACTCTGGAATTGGTATAGAAGGACAAAGGAATCCTTGTAAAATTTTGTAAGCTAGTTAAATGAAGTAAGAATGAAAAGCCAGAATGCAGGTTCTGTCCTCCGAATGGGGTTGCCGTTTACCGTTGCAACTGTTGGCAAACTGGTGACTACTTTATGAACTAACAATGGCTCTGTTCCCTATACACAGGCAGATAATATGGGAATATATATATAAGGAAATATCATAAAACATGGTCTACATTGGTAGATATGCCTTAATGGATATTATGATAAAACTGGATGAGTTTTAATCTTGGCCACCGTATGCCACGACTGGAGTTAGGCATAGTGACTTCAAGAGGTGAAGCCGAGTGAAGTCCGGAGCCAAAACTCCAGGAGTGGCATGCAGTGGCCAAGATTAAAACAAATAAGGTTTTGATTTTATCCTACCCAATCTCCTCGATGTTGGAAAATTATGTGATAACAATTCTGCATGCCACTAGTGGCATATAAAACTCTGTATGCCAGTCAGCATGGCATACGGGAACTCAATGATAAGTCTATGGGATTTTATATTAGGGGCAGGATAAATGTATGAACTAATGGTTTTGTCATGAGTATCAGGTGGAGAATAACTGAAAAAATATGTCTGTTTTTCAGAGGTTTTCACAAGATGGAGTCACAGAGAAGTAACTTTGTATCTCTTCCCGAAGCCAGAATAAGAAGATGTCGGAAAAGTGTCAGTGAACTGGAGGAATCCTTCTTAGACGACCCTGAACCTGACACAGTTTTTACGACATCAGAAACACAGACGCCTGCAGTCGAATTACGGTACAAGGAATCTCTCGAGTTCTCGCGAGAATATCGTCCTAGGCGGGAGTCTCACGAGATCTCGGCGTACAGGTCAGACGTGAGGTCACCTGTGTTTGCAAAAAGCAGACGACACAGCACATCCGTACTTATGGAGATGACGTCAGTAACTGTACGCCATACGTCATCAATTTATGTGTACCCGAAAACCCAAAAGACCTACACAGCCACACTGACTCATGATCTGCCGACGTACACACGCTGTTGGTCCCTGTCTGACGCAGAGCGTAGCTCTACTGAGTAAACGATATGCATCATTTAAACAGGGGTGTTGGCCTTCTTATTTCATCTACACCTATAACCAATACATGCAGCATTTAAACAGGGGTGTTAGCCTTCTTATTTCATCTACACCTATAACCAATATGCAGCATTTAAACAGGGGTGTTAGCCTTCTTATTTCATCTACACCTATAACCAATATATATCATTTAAACAGGGGTGTTAGCCTTCTTATTTCATCTACACCTATAACCAATATGCAGCATTTAAACAGGGGTGTTAGCCTTCTTATTTCATCTACACCTATAACCAATATATATCATTTAAACAGGGGTGTTAGCCTTCTTATTTCATCTACACCTATAACCAATATGCAGCATTTAAACAGGGGTGTTAGCCTTCTTATTTCATCTACACCTATAACCAATACATGCAGCATTTAAACAGGGGTGTTAGCCTTCTTATTTCATCTACACCTATAACCAATATGCAGCATTTAAACAGGGGTGTGTCTTTCTTATTTCATCTACACCTATAACCAATATGCAGCATTTAAATAGGGGTGTTAGCCTTCTTATTTAATCTACACCTATAACCAATATGTATCATATCAACAAGGGTGTTAGCCTCCTCATTTCATCTACACCTATAACCAATATGCAGCATTTAAACAGGGGTGTTAGCCTTCTTATTTCATCTACACCTATAACCAATATGCAGCATTTAAACAGGGGTGTTAGCCTTCTTATTTCATCTACACCTATAACCAATATGCAGCATTTAAACAGGGGTGTTAGCCTTCTTATTTCATCTACACATATAACCAATATGCAGCATTCAAACAGGGGTGTTGTATTCCTCATTTCATTTACACCTGAGTAAACAATATGCATCATTTAAACAGGGGTCCGTCTTTCTAATTTCATCTACAGCTATAACCAATATGCATCATATAAACAGGGGGGTTGTCTTTCTTGTTTTATCTACACCTACTAACCAATACATGCAACATTTAAACAGGGGTGTTAGCCTTCTTATTTCATCTACACCTATAACCAATATGTATCATTGAAACAGGGGTGTTAGTCTTCTTATTTCATCTACACTTATAACCAATATGTATCATTTAAACAGGATTGGTGTATTTCTTATTTCATCTACACCTATAACCAATATGCAGCATTTAAACAGGGGTGTTAGCCTTCTTATTTCATCTACACCTATAACCAATATGCAGCATTTAAACAGGGGTGTTAGCCTTCTTATTTAATCTACACATATAACCAATATGTATCATTTAAACAGGGATGTTAGCCTTCTTATTTCATCTACACCTATAACCAATATGTATCATTTAAACAGGGGTGTTAGCCTTCTTATTTCATCTACACCTATAACCAAAATGCAGCATTTAAACAGGGGTGTTAGCCTTCTTATTTCATCTACACCTATAACCAATATGCAGCATTTAAACAGGGGTGTTAGCCTTCTTATTTCATCTACACCTATAACCAATATGCAGCATTTAAACAGGGGTGTTAGCCTTCTTATTTCATCTACACCTATAACCAATATGTATCATATCAACAGGGGTGTTAGCCTCCTCATTTCATCTACACCTATAACCAATATGCAGCATTTAAACAGGGGTGTTAGCCTTCTTATTTCATCTACACCTATAACCAATATGCAGCATTTAAACAGGGGTGTTAGCCTTCTTATTTCATCTACACCTATAACCAATATGCAGCATTTAAACAGGGGTGTTAGCCTTCTTATTTCATCTACACATATAACCAATATGCAGCATTCAAACAGGGGTGTTGTATTCCTCATTTCATTTACACCTGAGTAAACAATTTGCATCATTTAAACAGGGGTCCGTCTTTCTAATTTCATCTACAGCTATAACCAATATGCATCATATAAACAGGGGGGTTGTCTTTCTTGTTTTATCTACACCTTCTAACCAATACATGCAACATTTAAACAGGGGAGTTAGCCTTCTTATTTCATCTACACCTATAACCAATATGTATCATTGAAACAGGGGTGTTAGTCTTCTTATTTCATCTACACTTATAACCAATATGTATCATTTAAACAGGATTGGTGTATTTCTTATTTCATCTACACCTATAACCAATATGCAGCATTTAAACAGGGGTGTTAGCCTTCTTATTTCATCTACACCTATAACCAATATGCAGCATTTAAACAGGGGTGTTAGCCTTCTTATTTAATCTACACCTATAACCAATATGTATCATTTAAACAGGGATGTTAGCCTTCTTATTTCATCTACACCTATAACCAATATGTATCATTTAAACAGGGATGTTAGCCTTCTTATTTCATCTACACCTATAACCAATATGTATCATTTAAACAGGGGTGTTAGCCTTCTTATTTCATCTACACCTATAACCAAAATGCAGCATTTAAACAGGGGTGTTAGCCTTCTTATTTCATCTACACCTATAACCAATATGCAGCATTTAAACAGGGGTGTTAGCCTTCTTATTTCATCTACACCTATAACCAAAATGCAGCATTTAAACAGGGGTGTTAGCCTTCTTATTTCATCTACACCTATAACCAATATGCAGCATTTAAACAGGGGTGTTAGCCTTCTTATTTCATCTACACCTATAACCAATATGCAGCATTTAAACAGGGGTGTTAGCCTTCTTATTTCATCTACACCTATAACCAATATGCAGCATTTAAATAGGGGTGTTAGCCTTCTTATTTCATCTACACCTATAACCAATATGCAGCATTTAAACAGGGGTGTTAGCCTTCTTATTTCATCTACACCTATAACCAATATGCAGCATTTAAACAGGGGTGTTAGCCTTCTTATTTCATCTACACATATAACCAATATGCAGCATTCAAACAGGGGTGTTGTATTCCTCATTTCATTTACACCTGAGTAAACAATTTGCATCATTTAAACAGGGGTCCGTCTTTCTAATTTCATCTACAACTATAACCAATATGCATCATATAAACAGGGGGGTTGTCTTTCTTGTTTTATCTACACCTTCTAACCAATACATGCAACATTTAAACAGGGGAGTTAGCCTTCTTATTTCATCTACACCTATAACCAATATGTATCATTGAAACAGGGGTGTTAGTCTTCTTATTTCATCTACACTTATAACCAATATGTATCATTTAAACAGGATTGGTGTATTTCTTATTTCATCTACACCTATAACCAATATGCAGCATTTAAACAGGGGTGTTAGCCTTCTTATTTCATCTACACCTATAACCAATATGCAGCATTTAAACAGGGGTGTTAGCCTTCTTATTTAATCTACACATATAACCAATATGTATCATTTAAACAGGGATGTTAGCCTTCTTATTTCATCTACACCTATAACCAATATGTATCATTTAAACAGGGATGTTAGCCTTCTTATTTCATCTACACCTATAACCAATATGTATCATTTAAACAGGGGTGTTAGCCTTCTTATTTCATCTACACCTATAACCAAAATGCAGCATTTAAACAGGGGTGTTAGCCTTCTTATTTCATCTACACCTATAACCAATATGCAGCATTTAAACAGGGGTGTTAGCCTTCTTATTTCATCTACACCTATAACCAATATGCAGCATTTAAACAGGGGTGTTAGCCTTCTTATTTCATCTACACCTATAACCAATATGCAGCATTTAAATAGGGGTGTTAGCCTTCTTATTTCATCTACACCTATAACCAATATGCAGCATTTAAACAGGGGTGTTAGCCTTCTTATTTCATCTACACCTATAACCAATATGCAGCATTTAAACAGGGGTGTTAGCCTTCTTATTCCATCTACACATATAACCAATATGCAGCATTTAAACAGGTTTGTTGTATTCCTCATTTCATTTACACCTGAGTAAAAAATATGCATCATTTAAACAGGGGTCCGTCTTTCTAATTTCATCTACAGCTATAACCAAAATGCAGCATTTAAACAGGGGTGTTAGCCTTCTTATTTCATCTACACCTATAACCAATATGCAGCATTTAAACAGGGGTGTTAGCCTTCTTATTTCATCTACACCTGAGTAAACGATATGCAGCATTTAAACAGGGGTGTTAGCCTTCTTATTTCATCTACACCTGAGTAAACGATATGCAGCATTTAAACAGGGGTGTTAGCCTTCTTATTTCATCTACACCTATAACCAATATGCAGCATTTAAACAGGGGTGTTAGCCTCCTCATTTCATCTACACCTATAACCAATATGCAGCATTTAAACAGGGGTGTTAGCCTCCTCATTTCATCTACACCTATAACCAATATGCAGCATTTAAACAGGATTGGTGTATTTCTTATTTCATCTACAACAATAACCTATATGCAGCATTTAAACAGGATTGGTGTATTTCTTATTTCATCTACACCTATAACCAATATGTATCATTTAAACAGGGGTGTTAGCCTTGTTATTTCATCTACACCTATAACCAATATGTATCATTTAAACAGGGGTGTTAGCCTTCTTATTTCATCTACACCTATAACCAATATGCAGCATTTAAACAGGGGTGTTAGCCTTCTTATTTCATCTACACCTATAACCAATATGTATCATTAAAACAGGGATGTTAGCCTTCTTATTTCATCTACACCTATAACCAATATGTATCATTTAAACAGGGGTGTTAGCCTTCTTATTTCATCTACACCTATAACCAATATGCAGCATTTAAACAGGGGTGTTAGCCTTCTTATTTCATCTACACCTGAGTAAACGATATGCAGCATTTAAACAGGGGTGTTAGCCTTCTTAATTCATCTACACCTATAACCAATATGCAGCATTTAAACAGGGGTGTTAGCCTTCTTATTTCATCTACACCTATAACCAATATGCAGCATTTAAACAGGGGTGTTAGCCTTCTTATTTCATCTACACCTATAACCAATATGTATCATTTAAACAGGGGTGTTAGCCTTCTTATTTCATCTACACCTATAACCAATATGCAGCATTTAAACAGGGGTGTGTCTTTCTTATTTCATCTACACCTATAACCAATATGCAGCATTTAAACAGGGTTGGTTTCTTTCTTGTTTTATTTACACCTTCTAACCAATATGCATCATTCAAACAGGGGTGTCGTCTTTCTTGTTTTATTTACAACTACTAAACAATATGGAGCATTTAAACAGGGGTGGTGTCTTTTTTATTTCATTTACACCTAGGAAACAATATGTATCATTTAAACAGGGGTGTTGGCCTTCTTATTTCATCTACACTTATTAACCATAATGCAGCATTTAAACAGCAGTGTGCACCTTTGCTCGGAACGGTTCCCTCTATTAGATGTTTATTTAACCTCGCGTAAGCAGACACCCCACGTAAGCAGACACTTTGACCCGAAACATAGGGTGTCGGCTTACGTGGGGTTCTACTGTACATCTATTAACCAATATGCATTATTTAAACTGGGGTGTTGTCTTTCTTATTTTATCTACACCTACTAACCATAATGCAGCATTCAAACAGCGGTGAGTCTCTCTTATTTTGTTTACACCTAGTAAACAATATGCATCATTTAAAACAGGGGTATGTCTTTCTTATTACATTTACACCTACTAGCTAATATGCAGCATTTAAACAGGGGTGTCGACTTTCTTATTTCCTTTACTCCTACTAACCAATATGCATTATTTAAACAGGCGAGTCTTATTTCTTATTTCATTTACATCTATTAACCGATATGCATCATTTAAACAGGGGTGTGTATTTCTTATTTCATCTACACCTACTAACCAATATGCATCATTTTAACAGGGGTGTGTCTTTCTTATTTCATTTAAACAGAGTAAACATTACTATATATGCCCATACCGTATATATACTCTAAATATGCACCATTTCGCCATATAAAGTAAAAATACTGTACGGAACACTGTTCCACACGGGAAAATACGGAATACTTCCATAAACGTTAATTAAATATCTTTTCTTAAGCCAAATGAAATTTATCATTTTTTTCAATTACGGGTATATAGTATATATAGAACAACCTACCACGCTTGTACAAGCAACAGATCTCAATGGTAGTTTATGGTTTGTACGGAACTCGGCGTAAACGCCTCGGTCAGTACGAACCGTTAATTATCATCTCGTTGTGTAGCTTGTACAGCATGGTCAGGACGTTCTATATAAATATACATCATCTAAACAGGGATGGTGTCTTTATTATTTCTTTTACGAGCCACTTCAGTGCCAGGACTTCACATATATATCATGGGCAAATAGTTCACTGAAACTACCCAATTATACTCACTGAGTCCAAATAACGAGAGGAGTATTTTGGACCAAAATATCGAGGAACAGATGGAATTCAGACAATAAATGCTAGATATGGGTCTGTGTGTGAATGAAGGGAATGGGGTTGGTTGGTTTGATTTAAGTCCATTCAACCATTACAGGTTCTCACCAGACTTTCTCAAGGTTCTTTTACACCACTAGGGCGGTGATCGAATCTATGTAATTTCAAACTTAGGTAGAAATCTCACCCCTACTCATTTACCGAGATAAGAGTTCTTTTAGTTCCCACACCACATAGACATGGTATGAGAAGAATTGGCCTCTGATATGGCAGTAAATCTACCACTGCTGGGGATGATGGAGAAGAGTGCCTTGCATTATCGTCTCAATGTAAATGTGTAGGTGGGACCTTTGTCTTGCTATTCACTGAAGAACCCGCCTTTGCATGGCCTTGGAGGATAACAAGAACCAGTGCCCGTTTGTTGTATTGGGATGGGGTTGTCTACTAGAGATAGAGAAAAACATGCAACAGTGTGTGTTCTTAGTGACCTTTCCTGGAGTTTGTTGAACCCACGCACTGGTATTCTAAAAAGGAAATCACGTGACCTGTGCTCCAATACACTATGAAGACATGACAACCCAGCCTATCTAACCATGCTACTTGTGTATGTATATTGAAAGCCCAGCCTCTCTAACCATTATGTATGTGTATGTATATTGAAAGCCCAGCCTCTCTAACCGTTATGTATGTGTATGTATATTGAAAGCCCAGCCTATCTAACCACACTACTTGTGTATGTATATTGAAAGCCCAGCCTATCTAACCATGCTACTTGTGTATGTATATTGAAAACCCAGCCTATCTAACCAATCTGTATGTGTATGTATATTGAAAGCCCAGCCTATCTAACCATTCTGTATGTGTATGTATATTGAAAACCCAGCCTATCTAACCATGCTACTTGTGTATGTACACTGAAAATACAACCTCTCTATCTATGTTACATGTGTATGTACATTGAAATCACAACCTATCTAACTATTCTGTATGTGTATGTATATTGAAAACCCAGCTTCTCTATCTATGAAGTATTTGTATGTGCACTGAAAGCCCAGCCTATTTAACCATGCTACAGGTTTATGTACACTGAAAGCCCAACCTCTCTATCCATGTTACATATGTATGTACCTTGAAAGCCCAGCCTATCTAACCATTCTGTATGTGTATGTATATTGAAAGCCCAGCCTATTTAACCATGCTACAGGTGTATGGACACTGAAAGCCCAGCCTATTCAACCATGTTACATGTGTATGTACATTGAAAGCCAAGCCTCTCTGTCCATGTCACATGTGTATGTACACTGAAATCACAATCTCTCTATCTATGCTACATGTTCATTGTTATAATCATGTTTGTAGATAGTAATCTAAATGAGTGACTCCAAGACTTCATCCAGTTACAAGCTTTATTGCTGGAGTTACTGCAATGACCGCTAGCTGTGGACTGGTCTATGTATTGGACTGAACTGAACTGCCTAGGCTACTTCAAGATCAAGGTTATATGCCGGCTCTGTGTTTAGCATGGGGCCCCACCATGTTGACCGTAACCAAGGGTCACCTCCAATAGCCTGTTACATAGAGCCAGCATGATCAGTTAGGCCAAGGGATAGGGCCTGTATGTTTCACATACAGATAAATTGGAACGTAACAGTATGTACAGTGAAAGCCCACCCTCTCTATCCATGTTACAAATGAATGTACACTGGGTTAGAATTGCATCATGCCTAACTATAGATCAGTTTATGAACCTGTGAAAATTATACTTGTTTCAATTCCAGAATACATGATACACTGCTACAGAAAAAAAAGATATGCCTGTGTGTGCTTTCACCAAGCTTGGTGGCTGAGTGGTACGGGTGTTTGCCTCCAGCAGGAAATGTTGGGGGTTTGAATTCCGATCGGGTCGTACCAAAGACTTCTAAAAATGGTACCCACTGCTCATTCGGCTTAACACCCGCCATTGGAATGAGGAGTAGGGGGGGGGGAGGTTTCACTGAAGAACATCCAGTGACATGTATAAGGCCCGAGTGGAAGAACGGCTGTATCACCAAACTCGGTGGTTGTCCATACGATATTCCCTCAATAAAATTTAACCAAAAAATAGATGCCTTTCGAGGACATATATTTGTTCTGGAAAAGAGGAATTAAGACAAAAAACTGTTTAGGTAAACAGAGGTATTAGAATTTAAGGCTGCAAGGAAACATACATACATATACGAAAAAAAGCAAAGTTTCATATTAACATAGTTTGATCAACAAGGATAAAACATTTCATCAATACACTGTATGATCACTGCTGCAGAACACAAAATATGCCTTGGCTTCATACAAACTGATGGGTTGAAAATTGCCAATCACTCCAAACGATACTTGTACGTGTGACTCCTTGTTTTAATCAACGTGATCCCAGTTTCATTCCAGTTATCAGAAAGGTTTGATCGGCCTCCCCCGACCTCTCACCGCCCAGATAGGCGCCCCTCGCGGGTAATGTCTGTCCCGGCCCACCTCTCAACCCCGCAGGAGATAAGGGCGGCGTGATGAGGGGTGTGGTCAGTCACCGGGACGGTATGTTAACCACCTTCAGCCGGCCCACCGCCTGCCGCACTCCGCCGCCCGCCCTCCGCCCGTCGCCCTCCACCGCCCGCCCGTTGCCCACCCTCTCCCCGCCGCCCTCCGCCACCCGCCGCCCGCCCTCCGCCCGTCGCCGCCCACCGCCCGCCGCCCGCCGCCCTCCGCCCGCCGCCCTCCGCCCTACCGCCGCCCGCCGCCCGCCGCCCTCCGCCACCCTCTCCCCGCCGCCCTCCGCCCGCCGCCCTCCGCCCGCCCGCCGCCCTCCGCCCTCCCGCCGCCCTCCGCCCTCCCGCCGCCCTCCGCCCTCCCGCCGCCCTCCGCCCTCCCTCCGCCCTCCCTCCGCCCTACCGCCGCCCTCCACTCGCCGCCCGCCGCCCTCCCGCCGCCCGCCCTCCGCCCGCCACCCTCTCCCCGCCGCCCTCCGCCCGCCGCCCGCCGCCCGCCCTGCCCCGACCTAATGGTGGAGTTATCAAATTGACATCACCTGGAGGGCCCGTTCTAAGCATACTGAGGGCAGCGTGTCATGTTAAGCATGAGTGCGCCGCGTACTTACCCAAATACACTTCATCTGTCTCACGTTTAGATACTTTATATCTATTTTTATATCTATTTAACCCTTTAACCCCACACATATTTGTTCCGTTGTCTTTGATCTGTATAACTGTCTTACACGCGTTGTTCAACGTCTTGTCCTTGTCTTGTATTGCTCTTTGAGTCTGTTATAATATGATTTGATCAGCATTTGTACTTGAATGTAGATACAAAAATGGGCTACATAGGAAAACGCCCTGATTTGGGTGAATTGTACGTCATCTTCCTTGAATGTAAAACAAGGGCAAAAAAACTTTAAAGGCATATCGGACAATTTGGCTTGAAAATTAAAACCCATGCAATTTTCCAAAAAAAATGGAATGTGATGATCTTTACAAGTGGTGTAAAATACATACTCACTCAAAAATGTTTTTATTCAGAGATCAATATCATGAAAAGTCTATAAAAGAATACATAGAAATTCCTAAAAGTTATTTTTAACACACTAAAACCCATGCCATTTTCCTCAATCTTTCACAGAATATTGTAGATGTATGGTACTACACATTTAGGTTTTAAGATCCATAGGTCACCGTCCTTGTTTTTGAAAGAATTTAAGAAAACAACATATATTTCTTACGTAAATCAAGCAAATGTCAATTGTTATATTGTAACATTGGATAAACCGTGCAAAACATGAAGTTAACTCATTGATAATTAGAATGAATCACAAAGAACTATACAATTGGCTAACGACTAACAATATTTAAAATAACCGGTTGGCGCCACTGTGTATTGTAGGATATGCCTTTAAGGGACAGCGTAAATCATTCCTCTATAGTGCGACAAAGATACGGCAGGCAGCCTCATGATATTTGACATGTGTAGGACACTGTAGATCCAAATATCCACATATAATGTTGAAAATTCATGTGATTATATTGTGAAATATCATATTTCTCAACGTGATATAACCCTACATAGGCCATACTAAATCCATCAAAAGTCCATCAAATATTTATTTAATATTCATATAAGAATTTTTTTTTTATCAAAAACAACCATATGGTATTGTCATGCCTCGGACATGGGAATACCATATGTGGCATTCGCCTGCCCTTAAGGGTTAATGGAGGGGACAAAGTGTGCTTTTCAGTCATTTATTTCTTTATAAACCACATGTTTGTTCGCTAAATAGAATCATATGTGTAACGGGGGTTGTGTATGTCTATGAAATGTATTCTCGTAACCATTGCCTTAACCATTGACTATTTGGGAAAAGTACTCAATGGGGGATTATGTCACAAAGGTTAGCCTATTAGTCAATGTGAAGGGTGGGATATATTCAGAAACCTATTCAGTTTTACGGTCAATTACTATAGCATTCAAACTCGATGGGATTCAAGCTCCGATTTTAAACTGTCATAGGTTTCCTCTATAGAATTCAGCTTGCAAATAGCGAACATAATATAATATTTTGTAATCAAATTATATACCGAATCTATGTGGTGAATTCAGACAAAATCTCACCCCTACACATTTACAGAGGTAAGTATTCTTTTAATTCCCACACCACATACACATGGTACGAGAGGGATTGGTCTTTGGTATAGCAGTAAATCTACCACTGCTGGGGATGAAGGAGAAAGGTGTCTGTACACCACACCACATAGACATGGTATGGGAAGGACTGGCCTTTGATATAGCAGTAAATATACCACCGCTGGGTATGAAGGAGAAAGGTGGCTGTACACCACACCACATAGACACGGTATGAGAAGGACTGGCCTTTGGTATAGCAGGAAACCCACCACTGCTGAGGGTGAAGGAGAAAAGTGGCTGCAGTGGAACACGAACCCACAAAATCTGAAAACTTTGGGGTTACAAGTCCAGTGCCCTAACCGAAGAGCTAACTCCCCACCCCCTCCCAATCTTGTTAACTTGTTTTTTTCACAATTACACTCTCATTCATCAATGATGAACATACCATTTCTTTTATAGTATCATGGGCTGCTGCCAGCCGTTGATGAAGTGGAATGGCGGTAAATTGCTGTATGATATTGCTGGGGAAGGATTACTGGGCTCTAGAGGTAAATCAATTACCAGCCATAGAGGCCTACAGCCCCTCATATCACTGGTGAATGTCCATTAATTAAGCCATCAGATTAAAAGTGATTAATGATTTAATTACATGCCTGGGTTATAAATAGTTTGCATTTCGGAGGTGCTCAAATGAGTGAATGAGATTGAAGATAAGTGGGATTGTGTGTACGGTGAGGCTTGTGAATATAATGGTGTGAACGATTTTTAAAAAAGAGGGGGGGTATTTATCAAAAATTATCAAATAACCCCTATAATGCCTACTTGTTTATCTCACCCCTGGTATTTATATCCCATAGGCTTAACATGAGGAACTCGTTCTCCATGCACCTACAAGAATTGCAGTCCGTTCTCCATGGTCTATATCCTGAGCAACTGCCATCTTTTAGTGTGTACAGGGGTAAGATAAATAAATAAAACCAACACGTTTTGATCAAAGTCAAAGTTTTGGTCAAAGTTGTTGTTCTCCACGAGTTTGATGCGGAGTGAAATGAATGAGGCGTCAGACAAGTGAATATCACGTAGCGTTCAAACGAGTTGGAGAACAACAACGTTGACCAAAACTTGTTGGGTTGTCTTTTAGTATTTGCATTATCAAAAAATTAGATTATTTTACTTATACTAGGATTAAGATTATAATTAAACGGTTAATTGACGTCAATTATTATTGGTAAGAACCTGGTGTGTTGGCTAAATCGACAAAATGAAAGACCCCCTTGTGGATTTTCTCGTTGTATGGCATTGCTATAAAAACCATTTCGATGTGTAAATTGAAGTAATTGCCCCATTATATGGGTCAAATGATGTAGTGCCTCAACATACGGCTGATTGTTTGTTTGGTTTGATTTTACGTCCAGTCAACCATTATAGGTCCTTTCCAGGCTTTCTCAAGGTTTTTTTACACCACTAGGGTGGTGATCGAATCTAAGTGATGAATTCAGGTAGAAATCTCACCTACACATTTACCGAGGTGAGAGTTCTTTTACTTCCCACATCACATAGACATGGTATGAGAAGGATGGCCTTTGATATAGCATTAAATCTACCACTGCTGGGGGTGGGACTCGAACCCACAAAGTCCTACAACCTTGGGATTACAAGTCTGGTGCTCTAACCACTGAGCTAACTCCCCAGCCCCAACATACGGCTGATTGTACAAGGATAAATGAGTCAATAAAGAAATTTTAACAAAAGAAAGAGACCTCTCATTGATATTCACATAAAATCCAGCAGATATAATTATAAACAATATCGTAATCTTGCTATTAACCAGCTGATAGAATTCCCTCTCCTGAGCTCGACACTGAGGTCTAAACGATTTATCCTCAAACATGGATATGACGACAGAACTAAATCATCCTTCCTCAGAATGGATAAAGATTTATTTATTACAGCGTGCTTCCACGTGCAATACATCGCCTGGAGGTTAGAGTGGTCACATTGAACTTCTAGCATGCTTCCAGAAAACTATCCCTTCACTATCTGCATGCTATTCATTGTGACAGTGAGAACAGAGCAGGGGGCCAGTGTCTTAGGGCTTTAGAGGCATGCCCAGCTGACCATGGCCAATCACTCAAGACCAAACTACCTCAAAACCCACTGCTGCTTGATATGTTTGGATCCAAGACAGGCAGTTGTAGAAATGAAAGAGTTGAAAGAGAACTATCCATTGATTGAATGTAACCCAAACCGTGTAATTGTTATTCATTTATAATTGCACGCTTATTCATCAATGATGAAGAGACTATTTGGTCCTTCTCAGTGTTATGTATTACACTAATGTCTATAGCAGCACTCTGAAAGCTACTCATTATTCAAAGTCCTCAGAAGGGAATAACCAGATATATCTGGACCTATTTAATGTCAGCAAAAACCCAGACCACTTCAGTGCAGCTGTCTTTGTAAGAATCTACACTATCTGGAAGGTGCCCAACAATATAATGGTAGACGGCTGCTGTTGTTGTGACTCAAGTGGGGAGCTGAGGCAATCTACCTCAGAACGCCATGGATGTTGTTGTTTTTCTGAGTGTGTGCATGCCAATGCTACTTAAAGAAGGCACTTAACCTGAACAGGACACGTAAACATTTATACAAACTACAAGAGAAGAAAGCCTTGAGCAGATAAGTTTCCCACAATGTCCCTAAAAAGTAGCCTGAATAAAAGAGGGAGTCAGTCATTGAGAGAGCCCCTTCTTTGAGTAGTGGAGAGGCTTTGGTGGTTGCGCCGGGGACCCTAATGCTCATGAGCATGTGAGTTGTTCACTGTACACTTACAGGGTAGGATGCTTGCCCAGGAAATGACTCCAAACATGGGAGGCAGCAATTCCCTGAGCAGCTCAAATACAGAGAAGCAGCTCCTTGTGGGCAGAGTCCTGCAATCTGGTCGCTGTTTTATGTAGCGTGGTGTTTTTTGTGTATGTGTTTCAACCGAGTTTATCATTGTCTTAGATTAGAAGCTTACCAAGCTCTGGTTTCCTCTTTGTGATTGGGAATTCCAGATGGAAAGTCCCACTGACGTTCAGCTAGGTAAATATAGATGTGTGGACAAGTTGTATGATGGATATGTCTTTCCAACATAACCACAATGCAATTTCTTACAAAACATGAGTAGATTGTTTCACCAAAACTTGATTGTGTAGGTTATATCCACCGAAGCTTTGTCTACAGGCAAAATAGCGATGCTAGGGCTTTAGCGTCTATCAACATATATTTCCCATGGTATAGCTCTGATTTTTTGTTTTATTAGGATCCTTTATTCGTTTCAATGAATGAACATTGTTCTTCCAAGCGAATGTTGGACAAAGCAACTGACAAAGATGATATATGTACAATAAATGAGACAAAATTAGGAATAGTGGTACTAGACGATGCAGTTCAGTAAACCTCTCTATGTCAGACGGTGATTTCACAGTTCACAACACAAATGGCTCATAGATACATTTAAGTTGATAAAATAGTTCGTAATTTTATCCTAATATTGCGCTCAAAAGTTTTATCAATCATCAATAGACTGGTCCTGATATAACTTGCAAGATATCCTACAAATATCACATATTGAACTCCAATGCTGTAGTGCTATTGAGAATGCTATAGCAGATAAGTTTGTTTCGATGCAAATCATATTCATAAAACAATCTCAAATGCTAGCATATCTTTTTGTACTAAGGTTTCTTCTATCGATCATTGTCCTGAGAATGTGGCGGCTAGTGATTCTATTGCTTTTCCAGAGCATTAACAAATTATATTATAATATGTCATATAAATATGTCATATGTTTATGATTTGCATGGAAGAACGACTGTACACTGTCGATTGCAAAGATGATCAAAATTTAAAAAATATATAAAAAAAAATAAGAAATAAAACTAATCAATAATATAGTTGTATCTAACGATGTGGATTCTAGAAAACACGTCGATAAATTCATGCAGAAAACCCTAATGACTCATACGGAGAATGAGTGCAAATGTTCGTTAAATCAACCGAGCTGTACTGCCTATCTGTTTTAATTTCTTCCCAGTATTTATGGGGATTCTAAAGCATGTGATGGTCCCAGAGTGTGGCACGGGTACACTTAAAGCCACTACTCCCTCCAATTATCCTAGAAATGTGCAGGTTATTCTCTTTTCATGATCCATTTGACGTGATTGGCCGTAGAGGTATTTTCCTTTAATGGTTCTCCGCCAACATGATTCTGAACATGAACAACGTTATCGTGCAGTCTTTGATGCACTTCTAAAAAAAACGCCGAGTCGACGCACGCACGACACAAACCTAGCAGAGAGGTACCATGAGAAAACGTGGTTACTGAGCCCGTACGGGTGGCCGTTATCGGTCATTTTATGCAAAAATACGGCCCGACGCCGTAGGTTGGAGAGCCATATTTTTTCATCAAATGACCGATAAAGGACACCGTGCGGACTCAGTCACTACGTTTTCTTAAAGTTCTATGCCTCCTACTCATTTAAACGCCGTTTTATTAACTGTAAAAAGCCTATGCCATTCACTACGGCCCGCTGTCACGGCGGGCGCGAACATTATTTATACTACACCCCTAGCAGCGGGTAGTATTTCAGAGACATTCAGTCTCAGGTATATAGTGATATACAGAAACTGGCTTACTGTGTCTGTACATCAAAATTACGAGGCATAAACATTCTTTAGATATATATGCAGAAGTTTGAGGGATAAATCTGCTAAATAATTATTTTGACGATTGCAGACATATGCCCGTTTTTGTATTATCATGAAATACCTTAAAATTGAGAAATCTACCTAGTCACGTGCTGACAAACCCGTACCTCACCAGCTTATTATTACATAAAAGTAACAGTGTGACTGCCACGGCTGATGCTTAACAGGCGCAGTTGCACAGTCCTATGTCATAATTCAACACTCTTACGGGGGATTGCTCCTGTTATAATTCCTAAAAGAGATTCACCACCAGATGGAGACTCCTGCTGCCTACGTAGAGCTCAGAGCTGCTCGCCTTAAGGCCGATTCGCACTAGGAGATTCTTGCCCCAGAGACTGGTGCCCGGCATAGTCTCCGGAAACGCCAGTCGCACAGTGGGTGGGAGGACGTAGTCAGCGACTAGCAGCCGGAAAATTCCAAACATGTTTGAAATCAAATCGCAAGAAACCAGTGCCTTTTGGGGATGGACTTGAGTCGGCAACTCATGGATGCACCACAGGGGGCGGGCCAAGAGACGCAGACAATTTTGCATTTTTGCATTCCTACTTAGCAACATGTGAGATTCCTAAATCTTTGTGCTCATAGTCAGCGACCGAAGCCCAGCACATGCCCAAAAATCGCCTAGTGGGAATCGGGCATTACCTTTTTATCTATTCATTGTAAATGTTTATGTCTTCGTTGGGGTCTTAGCGCTCTGTCACGGAACTCCGCTGATGAGAAAAGCAGCACTCACAAAGCATTTCTCACTGCGTCTCAAATGAACAACAGTATCGGATCAACGCCCTCCTAAAAACCGAGCTAAACCGAGCTAAACCGAGCTAAACCGAGCAGCTCAGAGCATGGCGAGGTGATAGGCCGAGTGGCGAGCAGGCAAGTGTCTCCGATGGGAGTGAGCACTTTAGAGTTTAATTTTAGTCGCCTGAGGTGAAACTTGGAATGAAAAGGACTTTCAGTGTCCAAGTATTTTGTTGTTGTTGTGTTTTGGATGAAAGGTAGGGCACTCCACCACACCTTGTGTCTTGTATTGAATGAAGTATTATGTGTGAGAAAGCAGGAGGGAGTAGGTTTTTATTATCCAACTCATTCAAGGTGATCATGGTGAACACATGGGGAGTGTGTGTTGCTATTGGCAGGGGATACAACAATCTCCTGTGCATCGCTATCAACATCAATATCCTGAAAGATCACTCAGCATGAAAAGAAATGGGTTAATTTTGGCGGTCATTTTGGCTTTCCTTAATTTGAATTTGAGATGCTGAAAGATAAATACATACACAATATTATGGTATACGACGAGGATATTACTTTATCTGAACTGTATTGTGATACACACTTTCTATGTGTTTTCTATGGACACTTTGTATTAGGTGGATATATCTGTATGCTCCAGGTATGGTGATACACACTCCCTATGTATGTTCTACATATCTGTATGCTTCAGGTATGCAGATACGCATTCCCTATGTGTTTACTATGGACACTTTGTATTAGGTGATATATCTGTATGCTCCAGGTATGGTGATACACACTCCCTATGTGTTTTCTATGGACACTTTGTATCAGGTGGATATATCTGTATGCTCCAGGTATGGTGATACACACTCCCTATGTGTTTTCTATGGACACTTTGTATCAGGTGGATATATCTGTATGCTCCAGGTATGGTGATACACACTCCCTATGTGTTTTCTATGGACACTTTGTATCAGGTGGATATATATGTATGCTCCAGGTATGGTGATACACACTCCCTATGTGTTTTCTATGGACACTTTGTATTAGGTGGATATATCTGTATGCTCCGGGCACGTCCATACACACTCTCTATGTGTTTTCTATGGACTCTTTGTTTTTGGTTGTCTATATCTGTATGCTCCGGGCACGTCCATACACACTCCCTATGTGTCTTCTATATACGGACACTTTATATTGGATGGATAATAAAACAAGGCTCAGGGCCACTCCTCCACTACCACTCCCACCACTAGGAACACACAGCGTCATGCAACCTTTAAAAGCTCACATGTCGCGCTCACAAAACGCCGCCGGGAGACCAGGGGGCGGGTCGCGGCACGTGTGAAACAACGCGCCCTCTCAAATCCCATTGTGGCGTTAGGAACGGCCTTAGCACCGGCCCACACGCAACGTTACCATTTAGACTATTGACATAGGCCCCCCGAGGGTGGTGCGGAGGCCCCGGGAGGCCCGCCCCCCGCCCCGCCCCCCGCACGGCCCCCCGCACGGCCGACATGCTACCACACCCCGCCGAGGACAAATAAAGGCACGGTCCCCCCTCTTGATGGCATTGCAGTGAGGCTTGTACTGACTTCTGGTTGTGGTGTGACTATTTAGTCCAGGGCCAGTACAGCTTTTGCTGTATGATGTTTTCGGTTACACACTCCATCATCTTTTGGGCGCCGTTGAATAAATTACGTACGATAAAGACTTATCTTAGAATAGTCTTTGGTATATAGGTTACACACACAATCATCTATAGGGCTCCGTTGAATAAATTACGTACGATAAAGACTTATCTTAGAATCGTCTTTGGTATATAGGTTACACACATAATCATCTTTAGGGCTCTGTTGAATAAATTACGTACGATAAAGACTTATCTTAGAATCGTCTTTGGTATATAGGTTACACACTCCGTCATCTTTGGGACGCCGTTAAATAAACTACTAACGATAAAGACTTATCTTAGAATCGTCTTTGGGGCCATAGTGTTGTATGAAATAATGTGTTGTAAGCATAAGTTGGTTTGATGATAAAAGTAATCTAAAGAATTTACAAGGTGTTGCATACAAGTATGTTTATTAAAATAATGTCTTTTGTCTTGTTATATAGCACTGAATGGAAATAAATCGTCCAAGATGCCGTTTATTGTTATCGTATCGTTCAGACCAGCACCAGAAACAAACGAACTTTATTCAACAGCCCCCTGGTTGAACTGTGACTCCTTAGTCCAGGGCCAGTGCAGCTTTTGCTGTATGATGTTTTCGGTTACACACTCCGTCATCTATTGGGTGCCGTTGAATAAATTATGTACGACAAATACTTATCTTAGAATCATCTTTGGTATATAGGTTACACACACAATCATCTTTAGGGCTCCGTTGAATAAATTACGTATGATAAAGACTTATCTTAGAATCGTCTTTGGTATATAGGTTACACACATAATCATCTTTAGGGCTCCGTTGAATAAATTACGTATGATAAAGACTTATCTTAGAATTGTCTTTGGTATATAGGTTACACATTCCGTCATCTTTAGGGCTCCGTTGAATAAATTACGTACGATAAAGACTTATCTTAGAATCGTCTTTGGGGCCATAGTGTTGTATGAAATAATGTGTTGTAAGCATAAGTTGTTTTGATGATAAAAGTAATCTAAAAAATTAACAAAGTGTTGTATACAAGTATGTTCATTTAGATAATATCTTCTGTCTTGTTCTATAACACTGAATGGAAATAAATCGTCCAAGATGCTGTTTATTGTTGGAGTTATCGTATCATTCAGACCAGCACCAGAAACAAACGAACTTTATTCAACAATCTAGATCCTTTACAAGGGGTTGTGTATGTTCATTTAGATAATACCTTGTTATACCAAAGGAACCACACACCATGAAACCACTGCTGTGTATTTGTTTCTGGCATTGGGCATGTTCTACAGAAACTTTGACCAGATTAATACAGATGGTATACCTTTTCATTTCATCCCAATACACAACTCACATCATCCAATCAGCAAACAAACTCATCAAGATAGTATTTTTGAATCTTCAATATGCTTAAGGGATGCTTTACAATGTTGAGATACTTTCTGCACAGTAAATACAAGACAGCCTCAACAACTTTATCTTGCATGGAAAAAATCCCTCCGCAAGCTATGCTTCTTTAGACATGGAGACAGGCCTTGTATACCTACATCACAAAATACATGCCATTCTAATGCTAGGTTTACACTGGGGCCACAGAGTCCATGGTGCCACAGTGTGGGCCACAGTAGAAGGACCGTGGCATGCCGAGAGGAACATCCTACAGCATAAGGGACCGCTATTGGCAAATGTAACTTGACTTTGGGAACAAGGGTGCTGTGGAAGAAATTTTAAATGATAAAAGTTTTGTCCCAGTGGCCACGGCCTTCATGAGATGTGATGAAATTCATATAACATGACTGAATGTGACCAAACGTAGGTGGCAACACAGGGAAACGTGGACAAAACTTGAGGGACGTAACTGACCGCAGCCAGCCGTACAGGGAACCGTGGACAAAACGTGAGGGACGTGACTGACCACCGCCGGCCGTACAGGGAAGCATGGACAGAACGTGAGGGACGTGACCGACCACCGCCGGCCATACAGGGAACCATGGACAGAACGTGAGGGACGTGACCGACCACCGCCGGCCATACAGGGCACCATGGACAAAACATGAGGGACATGAACAACTGCAGCTGCCAGTAAGGGAACAATGGACAAAGCTGAACCGTAAACGTTGGCCACTGGGGCTTCAGTGACCATCTGCAACATTACCCAACGTTTTGGCAAAACGTTTTTGCCATGGGTGCCACGGCTACTTTGGCTGCCATGGCTGCCCTGGCCTAGTGTAAACCTAGCATTATGATGAAAGTCAGGCAAAAACAGCTCAAAAGATTCAATAGCAGAAAAGGAAAGCTGCCAAACGCTTGAGGAAAATTCCTAGTTTTCCTCTGGGAGTTGCTCCATGAATTGTTGAGTCATTCATTGCGCCAGTCACCTCCCCCATGCCCCTCGTCTTCTCCAGCCCTCCTTGATGTATTCATAGGTTTACTCCAAAGGGTACAGAGCAGGAAGTATACAACATGCGTGCTTTTATCATTCTCCTCCCATTCATGAATATTTCACAATACACGGAATTCCCTCGCGATGCAGAGTGTTACAGTAAACGGATGAGGAAGGATATGTCTTTCTGTCAAAGATGTAATGGTTTTTACTCAATATGAGAGCAATGGCCTATATCCATCCCATGTTCTGGTACTTTAAACCATGTCTGCTGTCACTAAGCAAACGTATTGTGATTTTTATATGAAGAATAATCAATAATTCATATAGCATTTACTGCAGTTCAGTCTTCCTTACTAGACAGAATTTAATACAAATTGAAATGCGTATCACCTATGGTACAACAATTAGGATTTCCGGATGATCACCTTATATGTATATTCCTTTTATTTGTTGCTTGACAGGGCTGTACGCGACTAGCGAGTAAGTGACCGATTCGAACGCGGATTTCAGCCGTGTTCCCGCGAAATATCGTCGGACTTCTTCAGATCTTGACCGTGGTTGGTTGGTGGTGGTCAGATGACCTGGTTCTAGCGTTTTCTTTGGCTGTTTACACAGACAAAGGCACTTGAACCTGTATGTTAACCAATCCTTGCAGTTGTTATTCCAGGCTTTTGTTGACACTTGCGGTGGCGCCACCACTCTGTGATAGAGCGGTGCGGCCATCTAGTGTGTAAAAATTTTTTCACTGATTTGACGTCTCCCCAATAGACCCGCAGAGGGTTGACGGGAGAAAACCCAACTCAGAAGAGGAAATATTACACGATATTCCTTTTATTTGTTTGCCTGAGCTCTTTTCTTCAACATATAGATTTTCATGCTTTTACATGTGAACAATCCCTCGTAGACCTGTGTTCAATTCATGGTTCTTGTATATACTTAAACAATTTTTCTTTTAGATTTCATCAGTGTTGAAAATGAAGTCATATTGTTACATATAACCACAACTTATAAATTCTTCATGATTAACTATAATGATGGGACCATCAGACTTCTTTCGTCTCAATATGAAATTCTTCTTTTGAAGTAACAAAGTTTAGAATGAGCTTGCCCTCTTTTTAATTTATGGTTGTCCCCCGACTACAGCCGCGCCATCTTACAATTTCCTGGCGGATGATGGCTGAATTAGCTATCCCCTCAGTGCCCTATATATAAAGACTATTCCAAGGTATATGAATTTAAAGCTTGATTTCTTTATCAATACGTTAGCTAGGATTATTTCCTAGTAGGTATGTTTGCTTTTAGAGCCTTACATAGAGCAAAACTTATTGGTTTCAGGTGCACCCCAAGTGATCACGTGTGTGATTTATCCCGCCCAACCCAGTCCAGTCAACCATTACAGGTTCTTACCAGACTTTCTCAAGGTTATTTTTACACCACGAGGGTGGTCATCGAATCTTTGTGATGAATTCAGGTAGAAATCTCACCCCTACACATTTACTGAGGTGAGAGTTCTTTTACTCCCCACACAACATAGACATGGTATAAGAAGTATTGGCCTTTGATATATCAGTGAATATATCACTATTTGGGATGAAGGAGAACAGTGGCTGCACACCATACCACATAGACATGGTATGAGAAGGACCGGTCTTTGATATAGCAGTAAATCTACCACTGCTGTGGAGGAAAGAGAAGAGTGGCTGCAGTGGGACTAGAACCAACAACCTTGTGGTTAAAAGTCCCTTGGGGTTACAAGTCCAGTCCACACCACATAGACATGGTATGAGAAGGACTGGCCCTTGATATAGCACTAAATCTACGACTGCTGGGGCTGGGACTCAAACCCACAAAGTCCCACAACCTTGGGGTTACAAGTCCAGTGCCCTAACGACTGAGCTAACCCCCCCCCCCCCCCACTCCTCTGCTCGCCCGTTGTGTGGTAATGGTGGCTCGCGGGTGATACAACAAATAGCACAGCACCTTAAGTAGGCCTCGGCAGGCTCCATAGAGGAAGCCAGTTCGGAAGCCACTTTGGCAGCCACCTGAAAGGCTGGAGCTCGTTGTAGCGCTGGCCGCACAGGGCCGTTAGGTCACTACGTCAACGCTGGAAACTCCGCCGTGGTTAGGTAGTACTATGAGAAAACGTGGTTACTGAGCCCGTACAGGTGGCCGTTCGAGGTCATTTGATAATGAAAATACGGCCCGACACCGCAGGTGGGAGGGCCGTATTTTTTTATCAAATGACCGAGAACGGACACCGTACAGGCTTAGTCAATACATTTTCTTATTACTATACACCTCCCAATCATTTAAAACGCCTTTTTATTAACTTTACAAAGACCACAAAGATTACTGCAATTCACTACGGCCCGCTTTCACAGCGGGCGCAAACATTATTTATACTACACCCCTAGCAGCGGGCAGTATCTCATACATGTTCGGCCATAGTATATATGTATAGTAATATATAGAAACAGGGTAGAGGTGGATGGGTAAAATCTGTTGTTTAGGTGTGTTAAAACGTATCGAGTTTGTAGAGCAAGGTAATGTTAAACACATCAAAAACAATGCAGATTATATTTCATGTAAGCACCCTCACTCTCTTTCATTATGACAAACCTTAAAATCATAAATAATGCCATAGTTACAGTCTTGGAATTACAGCAAGTCATGTGGTACAGAAGGACAAACTTTATTCATTCGTCACTCAGTGACGAATTAAATCCATACTGCTGACCAGTCAGTGTGTGACATTTTCGTATCCAATATGAGAGCTGCATATTCTAGTTAACATACAAAAGCCTTCCCATACCTCACCTTTGAACTAAGTTAATTGAAAAATTGAAGACATGAGAACTCATGAGTTGCCGACAGATTCAGTTATCATAATATACATTAAATGGACATCAATATGTGTTCATAAAATATGTGATTTAGTAGAAAAGAGATTTGATAAAGTATTATCAATTGTATAAGTTGAACACACGATACAGTAGTAACGTATTGAAGATTGATATTTAAGGAAGGTGTACCACTCAGCTATTAATATTAGTATCATAAATTCCTAAATGTCACTGAAGTCCAGCAAAGTTAATGGACAGAGAGCCAAGGGAGCTTACTTTTCCTTGTAAAGGGTAAAGCATATCTAGAAGGAGAACCACGAGATAAAAATAACTTGGTCCATACTCCACCTAGTTTGACTGCAGAGTAATTAAAAAATTGAAGCTCAGTGAATTATGTAACGGTAAAATGAGGTAGAGTGCGGACCAAGTTATTTTCATCATTGGGTTTCTGATTTTATGTCACCCTTTATCTCACCCCTGGAATAAATGTCCATAGGCTTAACATTGGGAACTCGTTCTCCATGCCCCATCAAGTATTGCAGTCCGTTTTCCATGGTCTATATCCTCTTTGTTACCCATTATTTTAGTGTGTAACGGGGTGAGATAAATACAGAAAGCAACTCGTTTTGGTCAAAGAAGTCATTCTCCAACTCGTTTGAATGCTATGTGATATGTACACTCGGCTTTCGCCTCGTTCATATCACACCGCATCAAACTCGTGGAGAACGACGACTTTGACCAAAACTTGTTGGTTTCTTCTTTAGTATACGTGATCAGGAACATTGTTAATCAATCAGATAAGTCACCAAATTAGCCATTGAGTATTGGGTATAATACTTTCATGCCCGTGGAGTATGAATTCTTATCTCACCCCTAGTATTTTCCCCCATAGAATTAAAATTGGGGACTTATATCCAACGCCACAATAGGCTAAACAATTTGGACTCGTTCTTCATGGTCCTACGCGTATTGCAGTCCATTCCCCATGGTCATCCATTATATTAGTAAGTACAGGGGTAAGTTAAATACATAAAGCAACTCGTTTGGATCAAAGTTGTTGTTCTCGATTGAATGCTACATGATATTATGGTTAGTTGGTTGGTGTAATTGAATGTCCAGTCAACCATTGCAGGTTCTCACCAGACTTTATCAAGGTTCTTTTACACCACAAGGGTGGTGATCAAATCTATGTGATGAATTTTTACTTCTCACACCACATAGACATGGTATGAGAAGGACTGACCTTTGATTCAGCAGTAATTCTAACACTGCTGTGGATGAAGAAGAAATGTGGCTGTACACCATACCACATAGACATGATATGAGAAGGACTGGCCTTTGATATAGCAGTAAATCTACCATTGCTGGGGATGAAGGAGAAGAGTGGCTGCAGTGGGACTCAAACCCACAACCTTTGGATTTAAAGTCCAGTGCCTTAACCACTGAGCTAGCTCCCCGCCCCCGTTGTGGTACGGATACGTTATTGACGGAGATTCCCCCATGGCTGAGTTCCAGTTGTAAATAAATACCTGAAGAACACTGATCCATATTTGGGGGAATACCCTACGGTCTATTTATAGCAGAGGTTTCCGCTGGTACCCCTCATTACCCCTGATCTGCCTGACCCCTCCGCTGGTTACCAGCACGAAGCCGAGGTTTAAACGGTGCAGTACGATGACTACCCGGAACCAGCTACGCCTTCTCCTCCATTATGCAGAAGCCGCGAGGATCAGGAACCTAAATATCACCTCAGCCCGGGTGTGTCAGGGGGAGCTTCCCAATTAGGAACCATCTGGGTATTTTTGAATAATCTAAGCTTGTACATAATATAACTTTGTAAATATTGCCTCAAATAAGAACAATTTGGTAATATCGTAAAACTGGATGAGTTTTAATCTTGGCCATGAGGGTGGTTGTGGCCCCTAAGATTCGAGGTCAACTCTCGACTGATGTCTACGTCCCAAGGCGCTAGAAAATATCATGTAAGGAGGTCAGGGTCAAGGTCGGGGTTTGCTGCGAATGCAGTCATTGGCTACTCGGTCTACTCTATTCCTTATATGGACTTAGTGTAATGGGACAATTCCATGCTGCCACTGTATGCCATGACTGATGTTTGGCATATGGTATGAGAAGGATTGGCCTTTGATATAGCAGTAAATCTACCACTGCTGAGGGTGAAGGAGAAAGATGGCTGTACACACACCATATATACATGGTATGAGAATGACTGGCCTTTGATATAGCAGTAAATCTACCACTGCTGAGGATGAAGGAGAAAGGTGGCTGTACACCACACCACACAGACATGGTATGAGAATGACTGGCCTTTGATATAGCAGTATTGGGTGGACAATATAATAACATATATAACCCTCAACTTCTAGTTAAGTCCAGATATTAACCATTATCTCACCCCATATATTTTTTCTCCATAGACTTAACACTGGGAACTCGTATCTAACACCCATTAGATATTTAGGAAAAATACCCAATGGGGGATAATGTCACAAATGTTAGCCCATTAGTCAATATTAAGGGTGAGATAAATTCAGAAACCCATTCAAGTTTAGGGTCAGAGCTCGATCCCATCTCATTTGAGTCACATAGCAATTCACGCGGCTTCGCCTTGTGAATTACTATGTGATTCAAACTCGATGGGATACGGGCTCAGACCCTAAACTGTCATGGGTTTCCTCTATAAGCCATGTCCAAATACTCCCTCAGTCATATAGAATAGGAGAGAAGACAACAGTTTGTTGCCTTTAGTCCCTATCTTAACGACCACAATCGTTAGTCAGTACAACAAAGTGCTGACGAAAGGGGAACTTTTACCATCCAGCAAAGATCTTGAATACGAATCATTTCCACCACTGGAGACCTTCCCCCAGACCGTGGGTCATTAAATGGGTCGTTTCTTGACAATAGCATGGAGCAATGCCACATTACTTATTGATGACATGTATTTCACTCTCCACCCCAGCCAGCAATAGACAACTGCTCCCAGCACAGTCTTAGCATAAAGACTGTGACTGGGAGTGGGTCTTTAGTGGATCATTACCAATGAGGTAATACCCCAGGCACCACCCTCTAGTGATAACTGTTGGTGTGTGCCAACGCTCTGTTTGTTTTATCAGTGATGAATTCTTCCTATAAAGGGGAGCGTCCACCAACCACGACAAGGCTACGACAATGGGTTCTGACAAGGTCCACGATTGGCCTACGATTGGAGGCCTTGTTGTGGTTGGTGGACCCCAGTTTCCGACAAGGGTCTATCACAAGGCCATGACAAGGCCACAATTGGGCTGTGTTTGAAAGCTTGGCGGGAGCCTTCCGACAAGGCTACAACAACATCGAACATGTTTGATTTTTCTCACCACTGGAACCTTGTCATGGAGTGTCGTGGTTTCCTTGATATCACTATCGTAGTGTTTTGGTACCATGGACGTCTTTTTTATGGGAACCAGCTACGTCTTTGACACGCCCCGACAACGCTATCACAGAGCCCCCCTTCTGACGATAAGGCTGCGACAAGGCGCCGATTGGAACTTTCTTGTCGTCGCTTGTCGTGGCCTTGTCGTAGTGGGTGGATGCCTGCCTTAAGGCAGTTTCCATTGACTGATTTTCCGTCACCGATCTACAGTCAGTAACCACCTTACACTGGCAACCAGAGCTACACAAAGTTAGCTCTCGTCGGGTTAAATAAGCGGCCACCTTGACGCAGTAGCAGGACCTATTTGTTATTCTCCTACCAGATCTTTCATACTGCTTGGAGAGTGTCTTGTATGATGATCTCGAAGCCAGTATTCAATTTTCTTATTTACTTCTGTGTATATTTATTACTACAATGAACATAAAGCAAGGTTTTATTATCAATTTGTTTAGCTATATTAAATTTTCTCACCAAATATTTTTGCCTTTATAGCCTACATAGAACAACACTATCTTGATCGAGGCACACCCCGACTGATCCCGTGTGTGATTTAACCCGACCACCCCCTATATCGTATCAGGGGTTGGTTGCCTAACTCGAACCAACGACGGACTTTTGGCACTGCTGACCTAAAATCGGTCAATGGGAACGACCCAGCTCGTGAAATGACCCACGACTTTTTCTGCTTATGTTACGCAATGTGGCACCACTCACCACTGAGTGAAAGCTTGGTCACTGAGTGAAATGTTCTACCCTCATACCGACGCACAGTCAGTGGCACAACAGACAGACTTTCTGGGTAACTTAAAGAATCTACACCGTTTTGGTGGGCCAATGGCAAACGGGCCTTATAAACCCGTTTCCATAAGGCCTGTTTCCATATGCCTACAAAAACGGTGTAGATTTTATGAGTTAAACAGAAAGTCTGTCACTGTGCGTCGGTATGGACAAATCGGTGAACGTAGTAGATTTTTTCATTGACCAAGCTTTCGCTCAGTGGTGAGTAGTGCTATATTGCATTATCTAAGCAGATAAAGTCATGGGTCATTTCACGAGCTGGGTCGTTTCCATTGACCGATTTTGAGTCATCATTACCAAAAGTCCGTCAGTGGTTCCTGACTGTAGATCAGTGACGGGAAATCTGCCAATGGAAACAGGCCTAGAGGCTGACTATCTGGCACCAATCTGCAGTCGGGAACCACCGATAGATCTTTTGGGTACACTGACGCCAGATCGGTAAATGGAGTTTTGCATATGTAACAATGACAATTAACAATTGCATGTACCCAGAAAATACATTATACAAAATACAGTAGAAACAGTGCATACAATGCACCCTCAATGATAAATCGATACCGATATACAGTCAAGATATTTCTCTCCATTAATCAAAGGAAAACAAAAACAAAAATATTTGGATTATGGGTTCAGATCATTGAATGTATTCCCCGAATAGATTGAAACAAATGTGCATTGGTGAAACAAAAAATGCAATGTCATAAAGTTATGAAAGTAACAACTGCCCTTTGCAGGTTATATCTAGTTCAGTCTTCGTTTTCTAACAAATGAAAAAATAGGGTTAAGGGTGTGATTTACGAATGTTGCGGCCATTCACCCGAAGCATAGCATGTCACTGTATAATTTACATATTCATAGTCGATTCTAGTGTGTTTTTCCCTGTCCTGTGGAGGGAATTCATACAGTGAAACCCATAAACCAAGTTTCACAATACAAGCATACACATTTATGTGGGGTGTTCTGACAAAGGATTCATGATTTATGTCCATTTTCTGTGAATTCAATAGTTTAGACTTTCGGGCTGGACTGCTGGGAATAGGTACTACTTAATCGGTGTGATTACTCCTATTGTTTGCACTGATGTCGCCACAACAAACAACCTGATCAGTCAAGTGTCCCTTTAGGCCAGGAGCCAGACGACTTTTGACATTCAAATGGAGGTAAACATTTTCATTATGATTTGCAGTTAGCTATGTATCCAGAGTTTATGAAAAAGTAAGGGGGCCATTTCTGAGGTCCAGCTTAGCGACACAGGGGGCCTATTTCCATGGCAACCTGCCAAAATAAAATAGTATATTTAGAAAATACATACTTTGTATTCTATATTGGTTAAAATTAATTTTTTCTCAAAAATTTAATAAATCAATATGTAGCACCATTTAAGTTATAGAGTCAATGACCTTGCTCAAGGTCATGACCTCTCATTTCGAATATGATTTTCTTATCAAAATGAAAATTTCTATCTCCATTTGAAAGTCAAACCCATATTTTAAGCCTCTGGCTCATGGACTGCTTCCTGTGTATCGACGACCAGCTAAATTCAGCAGTAGAAAAACACCGGTACCAGCGCCTGTTAAAAACGGACCAATGAAAACGCCTGACACATATCTAGATGGAGGTTTTTTCCAGTGAGGATTATGCATGCCCGGTCATGTGCCGCTTGTAAACACGTGGTCAATATCACGTGACCCGGGGCACATGCACGTGGGGTGGGGTTTAAATTGTACTTGTTATGTTTTCTGATGATATCAATATGATTGGAGAACGCCTGGCAGGTTGGACCCAACTCTGACCTAAGTTTCGGCCTCACCAAAGTCTTCTAGATCTTTTTTTATCCAACCACCATACGCCCACCAGAGGTTATTAAACTCCCTATTATCGCCCAGGGAAAATACAAGTTCCGCTCGCGACTGGCTGGGCACACCACGACCACATGGACTACAGTCTTCCCATTTATATTTGGAGAACCTGAATATAATTTCAGATTTATATGTTGAAATAGTTGAAATGTGTTGTTGTTGTTGTTTGGGTAGTTTAATGTACAATATGTTCTATTAGACTTACTTTGGGTTTGAAGGTGATCGAATCTATGAGATGAATTCAGGTAGAAATCTCAACCCTACACATTTACTTACTTGTGAAGTACACCCATCTCAGATACATTAGTCTCTATGTGAGAATCCTACTTGAAAGTGTGAAGTAGACTAGAGGAAAGGTGTGAAGTACACCTCTCTAAGGTACATCTGTCTCTACATGTGAATCCCACTCTAGACTATAGGAAAGGTGTGAGGTACACCCGTCTCAGGTACATTATTCTCTATGTGTGAATCCCACTTTAGACTAGATGAAAGGTGTGAAGTATAGCCATCTAAGGTACATTAATCTCTATGTGTGAATCCCACTTAAATTTGTGGAGTACAACAGTCTCAGGTACATTAGTCTCTATGTATAAATCCCAGTTAAAGTTGTGAAGTACACTCATCTCAGGTACATTGGTCTCTACGTGTGAATCCCACTTAAAGGTGTGAAGTACACCTGTCTCAGGTACATTATTCTCTATGTGTGAATACCACTTTAAGGTGTGAAGTACACCTGTCTCAGGTACATTGGTCTCTACGTGTGAATCCCACTTAAAGGTGTGAAGTACACCTGTCTCAGGTACATTAGTCTCTACTTGTGAATCCCACTTAAAGGTGTGAAGTATACCTGTCTCAGGTACATTATTCTCTATGTGTGAATACCACTTTAAGGTATGAAGTACACCTGTCTCAGGTACATTGGTCTCTACGTGTGAATGCCACTTAAAGGTGTGAAGTACACCTGTCTCAGGTACATTAGTCTCTACTTGTGAATCCCACTTAAAGGTGTGAAGTATACCCGTCTCAGGTACATTAGTCTCTACGTGTGAATACCACTTTAAGGTGTGAGGTACACCCATCTCAGGTACATTAGTCTCTACGTGTGAATGCCACTTAAAGGTGTGAGGTACACCCATCTCAGGTACATTAGTCTCTACGTGTGAATACCACTTTAAGGTGTGAGGTACACCCATCTCAGGTACATTAGTCTCTACGTGTGAATGCCACTTAAGTCCTTCCTGTACGGCGCTATAGGAGACGTTCCCACACCCTGCACTCCTCCCGACACCTCCCCGGCCGCTATACATGTGTTTTTACCCGATTTCCACATGAAATATTCGTGCGGCGAGTGTCGATGGCAGCTGCTCCCGCCCGATTATTTACCGCCCCAGCATCCGCTCCCCTTTATACCGCAGCGCCACCACCGGCTCTACTTTGGCGTAATTGCCTATAAATGTCGGAAGGGAAAGGCAAGTTTTGCATATCCGTTCAAGTGGCGGCGGCCGTTTTCAATGACATGCTTTTCTCATTGTGAGTTTTCTGAGAAGAAAGCTATCTAGCCGGAGGTGGATGATGAAGGTCTAGCAGTAAGGAGGCCACCGGTCTACTAGGACCACTTAATCAAGACACAGATGTCAGTTAAATGTCTTTCTCGTTCTGTAAAGTCTACCGAATAGAACGAGCAGTTTCCTAATCTTTGGGTCTTCTTTTCAAGATGCAATGCTAGCCCTGAATCTTATTCTCCGAATACTAAATGGGACTTCACGGGATAGCTTCTGAAAATTCTCTATTGAAATTTCGATCTCATATAATCTATATCGGCAGAGATATATTACTCTTTCCATTATTAAAAGATTGCTGTTGATATTCAACTGCTTCGTATGTATCATCAACTGTATCGGAGTCCACGCAATATCGGTTTCTGTACGACTTCAGGTTGGATGATAAAGGTCAGACCAGTCGGTAGTTTAATCATCCAGGATAAATCATAGAAATTGTCCTCTGATCGTCCTAGGGCCAATGTCGTTGAATAAGCCATTTGGTCTAAAAGCCAATGGCCATCTACCGATTTTGGAACATTTATGTACGTTTGTCGGCGACAAACGGGCGGTAATTTGTCTCAGGCAACCCATCCTAACGGAGTCGGTAGATTTAGCATAGCTAGGCAAGGCTTCCCACCGATTAGTGAACCACCGCATTCAGACGTCCTTTTGTCACCGACAAGTTGTGGTTTCAAAGTTCCAAAATAGGTGGGGATCAGTTTATCAACGGAACGTTGGGAAAGGAGGCACTGTTCCCAAATCCTAACTCAGTCGGCGGGGTGCATAATCTTATCTCTGTCGGTAGGTGTAGACTGATTTGCTTAGGACTAATACCCTCTACCCCCTCTCCTCGAGGGTCGCGGGTCGAGCGAGGTATTACGTGATATGCCTGCGACAAGGTGACCGACTCGTATACGATTTGGGAACTAATCGTTCATACCGAAATCGGTAGATGGACATCCGGCATTAGAGCTAGGAGAGTTCAAGGATATGCCCCCTCTTGAGATTTTCTTTCGTCAGAAACGAGTTGTTGGTCGATGTTCCTAAATCGCTCGCCAATATATTGATAAATCCAGTCGGCGACGGGATACCTAATTTGCCTGCGACAAGTTCACCGACTATTATAAAATTTAGGAACTAATCATGTAACCAAATCGGTTGGTTTGCAATAGACTTTAGCTAGCTTCGATTGAGAACAATTTCAACTAAACTAGGGGTCGTTGAAATACTTTTGTTGGTACAAGGATACCTCATACGAGGATTTGGTTGAATAATATTCAAACAGATTCAGATAATACTGTTCTAACTGACCAAGTGTCATCCATAAGAGGTGAATAAAGTTGACCCATATCGTCCTTGGGTTTCGTTTGCATACAGAAAAGGGTCTTTATGAGCTAGACTATATTATTATTATTATATACTTATGTCCGAATGTCTATCGAATACTGCCCGCTGCTAGGGGTGCAGTAATAATAATGTTCATGCCCACTGTGACTGCGATTGTGTATGTCATTAAAATGGTGGTTTTTCTCCACCAATTAAAGGTATATAATAATAAGCAAACATCCTGACTGTAGACCAAATGGTTCTCGTTCTCGGTCAGTCTTCGTCTTCTATGGCGTCAGGCAGTATGAAATCGACGACTGACCTCGAACATGAACCGTTTCGTCCACAGTAAGGACGTTTCCTAATATTAAACGAGGCCCTGTATCTGCAGATTTTTCTAGATACAAATACACTGAAGTCACACAAGGACAGATGGTCTGTCTTGTCTATGTATCATGGGTTTTAGATCCATACAGTTAGGACTGAATGGATCTGTCCAATGTTTTATCCTACCCCTAATAAAAAACGCCATAGGCTTAACATGGGATTTGTTTATTTTACGGGTGTGACATAAAGTGTTGTTTATATCACTACTTTCTGATACTGAAAAAATATGGAAACGGGGTAGGATAAAATCTAGACGCCACTCGTTTGAGTTTGAGCTTATTTATGCCACTAATTTTGTTGGCTCCGTAATGTCACTCGTCTTCGACTCAGGAAATTATGGAGCCAACAAAATGCGTGGCATAATTAAACTCAGACTCAAACTCGTGACGTGTCTTGATATTGTTTGGCTTGATAGGTTTTGATTTAACGTCCAGTCAACCATTATTGGTCCTTACCAGACTTTCTCATGGTTCTTTTAAACCACAAGGGTGGTGATCGAATCTATGTGATGAATTCAGGTAGCGATCTCACCTCGACACATTTACCGAGGGGAGAGTTATTTTACTTCACACACACCACATAGACATGGTATGAGAAGGATTGACCTTTGATATAGCAGTGGGTGGGACTCGAACCCCAAAAGTATTACAACCTTGGGGTTACAAGTCCAGTGCCCCAACGACTGAGCCAACTTCCCACTCCCATTTTCCAATGATGTGCTAAATAAGCTTTGGACAGCAAAATAATTCCCCGAAAAATCACAAAATCAGCCGATGATATTTCTCGGAATATTCATTATCAGTGACAATTGAGTGGATTAAAAATTCTCACCAAGGTGATTTGCCACCTGAATAAGATATGGTTAAATGACAAAACAGGACACTGTATAGAAATGTACAAGAGTGCTGTATTAAAACATTCCTTGTAGGTAAGGCCACTAAAAAAAACAACTTGTTTCTCATCACCAAGCCATGAAAAATTTGATGAGGGCACTTTTTTTTTTTTTTGCTATATTAAAGATGGCTTTTGAAGTTCCATAAAATGGGCTTCAGACATACAGTAAAACCTGGCATAAGCGGACACCCTCCGATCCGGGCCAAAGTGGCCACTTACAAAGGGTGTCTGCTTACAAAGGGTTTCCAGATCTTTATTGGCTATACATTTATTGCATCCTTGACATCAGGAGCTTTAATCTGATACTAAATACACATACATTTCATAATTTCTATCAAGGTTCACCTATTTAAAAAAAAAACAAAAAAAACCCAATTTTTTTCTGGTGTGCGCGGTGATGAGAAACGAGTTTGTTTTTTTTGAGTGGCCTAAACTCGGAAAACAATTATTGCAAGTAATTCTTGAGTTCCATCATGAAATCATCTTATGTGGTGTTTTAACCTGCTGATTATGGCCATATATCATGGCATTTTGTACCCCGGCCCGATTATGCAACACATTCTGTAACATTTCACTTCCATCATGGAGTAATGCCCGATAACACCTTCAAATTATGACCACCGATTATGGCATTTAGCACCGCTGACTGATCATGTGACATTTTTGGTGCAATAATCGTTAGATTGAAATAAAAGCAGTTACGATTTCTGCCTTAACCTGACACTCCTTATGTGTTTTCTAGGGACACTTCCTATTAGGTGGATATATATGTATGCTCCGGGTATGGTGATACACACTCCCTATTTGTTTTCTATGGACACTTTCTATTAGATGGATATATCTGTACATGCTCCGGGTATGGTGATACACACTCCCCATGTGTTTTTATGAACACTTTCTATTAGATGGATATATCTGTATGCTCCGGGTATGGTGATACACTCTCCCTACGTGTTTTCTATGGACACTTTGTATTAGGTGGATATATCTGTATGCTCCGGGTATGGGGATACACTCTCTATGTGTTTTCTATGGACACTTTTTATGAGGTGGATATATCTGTATGCTACGGGTATGGTGATACACACTCTCTATGTGTTAACTATGGACACTTTGTATTAGGTGGATATATCTACATGGTCTTGGTATGTCCATACAAACTCCCTATGTATTTTCTATGGACACTTTGTATTAGGTGGATATATCTGTATGCTCCGGGTATGTAGATACACACTGCCTATGTGTTTTCTGCGGAGACTTTGTATTAGGTGGATATATGTGTTTGCTCCGGGTATGGTGATACACTCTCCCTATGTGTTTTCTATGGACACTTTCTATTGGGCGGATAATAAAAAGGGTGGCCTTTTCGTCGGCAGGTTAAAACTCCACATAATAGATCTAGTAATACGATATGCACAACTTCACATCTTTGACCTGTTTTTGATCTCTCACGAAAAATGGTAGAAAACAAGAAATCTCCCTTTTAAAAGCATTACATAGAAGCCCCACACAGAAGTATGTGAATTATCCTCTAATTGACTTCTTCCTCCTATCAAAGACCATCCCTTCCTCACTGGGACTTCTCTGGGTTTCTACTCAAGACAAACCACGTACCTCAAGCGTAGGCAGACTTTGATTATAGTCTGATGGGACATCTGACAATAGCCGAGACAAAGCCATCTGTTTGAGGCCTACATATACACCACCCCAGTCATGGCCTACCCACCCCCACACCCCACCCCCTCCATCTACCTGCTGCCAACTGATTAACCCTAGGTGCCCGACTTATAAGTGATTACCCCTTTCATCTCACCCCTTTTTCCCAATGCCCTAATACCATTAAGCAGGCTGCTTGCCTCTGGGACAGCCTTCACCCTTGACCCGCTTCTAGAATCTTAGACCACGTGACCCAGGCTAAGAGCCTGATTGGACGACGCTTTTGTGAGTTTGCTTTTAGCAGCTTTGGGCTCACAGCTGAGCAGCACAGTGGTTTTTTTTTATATGATTTTTTTTTTTTTTTTTTAAATTTATGCTGGCCAATGCTCAGTTTAATGACAGCAGGGCCCTAAAGGTGGGTGAACATTTATAGTTCTAAGGGTCTATTCTTACTAGGAGATTCTTGCCCCGGAGGTTGGTGTATAGAGTATGTTGGAAGCACAAAACACAGTCCACGTAATCTCAGTTGTTTCATGTCAATATTTGCGTAGTGTCTGGGACTACTTTTGTGTGTAGAATAAACCTAAAGGCCCATTCCCACTAGGAGATTCTTGCCCCAGAGACTGGTGTCCGGCCTAGTCACCGGGAGGGCATAGTCCGCGAATAGTGGTCTTAAAAATTCAAACATGTTTGACATTAAATCACAAGAAATTAGTGCCTTTTTGGGATGAACGCGAGTCTACGACTGATTACAGAAAAATATCACACCAAATGTAATACTTTTGGTGTGATATCTTCCTGTAATCAGTGAAAGCCATATAGAACACCCATCAAGAAAGCCCCCGAGAATGCCCCATGCGATTTTGGGGCATGTGCAGGGCTTCAGTTGGTGACTATGAGCACAAATTTCCAGGAATCTCCCATAGACCGCATTAGTCCTGACGTAATTTTGGTGTTAAACAAATCCAAACTCCGAGAAGCACTGCATAAACGTAACATCATGTCATAGTAGAGTTAAATATACTGTAGAATTAAAAAATTCGAGATGTCTAGATGCCGACTGCTGCACTTATGAAGGGATATCCCCTGGGATATCCCAATGTTTGGCACCAGAACGTAGGGAAACCCAAGTCAAATGACGTCACACTAATGCGGTCTATGTCGCTAAGTTGGAACACAAAAATGCTAAATCGTCACGGACTCTTTCCCCGCCCTGCATGAGTCGCAAACTCACGTTCACTCCCAAAAGGCATACTCGTAGGGTCATGGTGAACAAGTTCCCAATGTTAAGCCTATGGGACAAATATAAAGCAAAGCCAAATCGTTGGGATCTAATCATGCAGGAGAGATAACTTATAGTAAAATGAGTTCCCATAGTGAGAAATGCCCAGAAGTATATGGAGATGACTTCAGAGCTTTACACAGTGGATAGATTCTGTGCCCAGCCTTGCTCTGATGATCACATCTGCAGTGACAAAGTTGTTTCTGGCTGTTAGCACGGGTGTAAACTTCACCTTAGACTGGCTCCAGTCCCTGCATCCTATGTCTACTCTCCTCACTGGGATACAGGGACTGGTACAATCGGTAATGGTGTTAAGCCTATGAGACACCGACCCGCCTGCTGTGCCCGATTCTACCTTTGCCCGACGGATCCGTCGGGTCTGTGACAATCTGCATTAATCGGGTCGATGTACGCACTTGACCGACCCAATTTTATTGCTTTTCCCGACAGGTCAGGCATTTCTACCATGTCAGATATGACTGACTCTCCCCAACCCTAAGATTTCGTTGTACGCACTTTCAACGACTGTTACCGATTCTGAGTTGGCCGTTTGAATAGCGATGTTACCTATCCCCTGGTCAGATTTAGAAGTTCCTTGTATCGATTTGTAGGTGAAACGGCAGACGATTTTAGTTATGAAAACCGTTTCCCGATATCTTAATTGGATTCGAAGTTATTAAACTTTGAATCAATTTATATGATTCCACACCAGCGGCCCTTGCCTCACCGCGGCTTGGCTCCTGGCGGCTCTCTTTGATCTTATCCTGGGTAATTTACTAGGTTATAAAAGGAGGAGGTGTCATCGGGAAGAGTCTACATGTCAGTGTCTTATAGGTATAAAACACCGAAATTTTATTCCTGACTCTCACCGAGCCAATGGTCGGGATGAATAGGGCACAAATTTCGGTGTCTTATAGGCTTTAGATTTCTGCCTGTATTGCGCCAGTATTTCCGACACTCTCCATACAGATATCATGGCTACTGGTCAGATATCTGATTGGAGATTGATACCCTCTTACTTTGATCTTAATCGGGTCACAGTCAGGAGTAGGCTAAATTTATTGCTATGACAACACAGGCGGCCAGGGAACTGGAGGAGGGGAGGGGAGGGGTATGAGGAAGTATAGGGTTACAGGGAGATTCTGTTCATAGTGGACAAGTCTTTGATTCATGGGCTTTATTATGACCCTTATGATGACCATTATTCTGATTGTGTTAAATCATTTAATGAATGTTCATAATCAAAGACTTGAGCAAGTCTAACTTCACCTAAACTCACAGAGATACCCCTCCTCCCTCCTCCCCTCCCTCCCCCCCCCCCCCTCTTTCCACCTCCTCCCCCTCCTCCCCACTCCCGTAAACACTTCCCCATCAGATGGATTCCTACAGCAATCTCCTAGCAAATCCTTCGTGTGGGCATTGCCTTCTGTCTCTGCACCAGGCATATTCCGGAACAGGAATTGGAAATGGAATAGGTGGCAAAAAGTAAGCAAGTTTAACAGCTTTAAAGCTAGACCATTCTTGTTCTTTAAGCTGGAGGAAATATCAGTATTTAATTGGGCTAGGATAGTTCAACTGTCTTTCTTTTTCAACCAGTTTTTCATCAGCCTACAGATAATGTCACTGCCACTTGAAATGAGCTAAAGGCCCATTCCCACTTGGCGATTCTTGCCCTGGGAATACTACCGAGCAAAATCGCTGGGAAACGCTAGTCGCACAGCGGGTGGTAGGGCATGGTTGGTGACTATGCCCTGATATATTTCAAACATGTTTGAAAACGGATCGCAAGGGACTGGTGCCCTTTTCAGAGCGAATCCAGTCGCTGACTCAAGCCTGAACAATGGGGGTAGGGCAATAGTCGCCGAAAATTTTGCCATTTTGTGTTCCCACTTGGTGACTTTATAAATTCCTAGAAATTTTGGCTGATAGTCGCCCGTTGGTACTCTCTGGATGCCCCAAAATGGCTTAGTGGGAGCCAGGCTTTATGCTGGAGACACACCAAGCGAGTAACGCAGCGATTTCCAGAATCGCCAACACAAAATGACATAAATGAGCTGTTATTTCATATTTCACCTGATTATTGCATCAGAGATGCTTAATCATTGGTGGGAGATATTACTATGAAACAATATCGCACATACATGCAAATTTTTGTTGGCGATTTTTGAGATCGCTGCCTTGACTCGCTTTATGTGTCCCCGGCATGAGATACGACCGGCGGTACAGGGTCTCTGCTCGGAGAGTGACAGCGGGCAGATGCAGTGCCCCTGGTGGCGGCTGCTCTGGGCGTATCACGTGACTTATGGGGGCGTGGCCGGGTCAGTTTAGCCTGCTGTCTTCTCTATGGTAATGTGGACACACCAATAAGCCAACGCCATCTGTCAACCGGCCGCAAAACGCACCGAGTTCTGTGTCTATACCTCAGACCAGTATGTACGTATAGGACCGTATATAGCATAGCACAAGGCTTGAAGTATATTGGGGTAGGGATATATCGAGAACTAGGGAGTGCTATGGGTATTTAGGAATTATGTGAGATTGGATTCTGAACCTTTCTGGACACACAAAACAAATTCTGAAGTCCATCATTGTGGCAGGTATAAATCGCAAACTAGGGAGTGCTAATTAGGTATTTAGGATTTATGTGAGATTGGATTCTGAACCTTTCTGGTTACACGAAACAAATACTGAAGTCAATGAACAATGGGTTATAAAGACTAGTAAGACTAGCAAAAAATAAGGAAATAAATATCGAAAATCATCTTGCGTTCCTACAAAGAGCATATGAACGAGGCGATAGCTGAGTGAATATTCCGAAGTGCTCCAAAGAGCAAGGACTCAGACCAGACTCGAATACGTTTCTGATTTTACCTTAGCCTGGACATTTTTATCTGTTTATCGCACATTGAGTATGGGTTACCGTAGTCGCAAGCCTGTTGAGTATGAGTTCCTAATGTTATGACTAAGGATGTTTATCCTAATGTTAAGACTATAGACATTTATCCTAATGTTAAAACTATGGACTTCCTAATGTTAAGACGATGGACGTTTATCCTAATGTTAAGACTATGGACGTTTATCCTAATGTTAAAACTATGAAAGTTTATCCTAATGTTAAGCCTATGGACGTTTATCCTAATGTTAAAACTATGGACTTTTATCCTAATGTTAAGACTATGGACGTTTATCCTAATATTAATACTATGGACGTTTATCCTTATGTTAAGAATATGGACGTTTATCCTAATGTTAAACATATGGACATTTATCCTAATGTTAAGACTACGGACTTTTATCCTAATGTTAAAACTATGGACGTTTATCCTAATGTTAAAACTATGGACGTTTATCCTAATGTTAAAACTATGGACATTTATCCTAATGATAAGACTATGGAAGTCTATTACAGGCCAAGAGAAAGTAACACATCGAGAACTTATCATTTAGCAACCATCCTAATCACCCGTTTTCTAAACTTGTAGAGGAGGCCGCATATTCGTGTGAGGAGTTGCAATCTGCCACAATCATTCGCTCAGCCTCATGTGTTCTAAACGTCCAAATCTCCCTGTATCAAGACACCAGACATAAACGAATTCACACATAGAAAGGCAGTGAAATCCCAAAACAGATGAGATTCCTATGATGAGAAACCAGTTAGAGGCACACAATACAACACCTTGTATCACCTCAGCATATCACCACCACACCCTGCACCACAATGTTAACTCCATGATTGATATTGCATTCTTTTACCGCGTGCATCACTGTGAAACCATAACCCTGGAGAAGGGAGTAGATTGTGAGACAATATACTCGTTGTTGATGTTAGGTCTCGCCGAAGAAACCACCTGCTGGTGTGAACTAATAACAGTTGGCAAACTTTTCTTCAGGCTCGCTTGCTTTACTGAGATATATGCAAACACCTGCGAGGGGAATTTAGAGGGAATAATATCCTCCGCTTTAGAAAAAAAACTAAACACCTCCATCTAGACTCCGGCTTTCATAGTTGAATGTTTGGAGGTCTGCAATTGCAAATAGGAATTCGAGATGGCAATTACATATCCAGATACAGCGGTTATGGCTCCCGGGTCGGTTGCCAACTCCCAGTAAAATGATTCTACTTTTGACTGTGGCCATTCAGCTGGAGGTATTTCCCTTCCAAGAGGTGTTGACCTCATCGCTGTCGGCCAGCATGGAATCGCGACAAGTCGGTCAGTATTTCTGGATCTATAATAGAAGACTGGATACATGCACCGCTGGCAGTTTAGGGGACGTTTTGCCCTGACAGGTGAATACGGCCCATATATGGGCGATTTTAACCGTGGCGTATATCGGAACCCAAGGGCTTGTAGACATCTCTTTACGGACCACTTCCCAGCCAGCTGGACATGTCAAAAAACATTATTGATATCGTCCGTTACAAAAGCATCCCATGCATATTGGATCAGTGCTGTGTAGTTGGTGATAACGGCACTTGATGGGTCTGCGGGGGAGCGGGGGAGCGGGTGTATGGGGCATACTCTGACGGGGTGGGGGCGGGACATGCCCCGGCAATGATTCCTGCCCCGGTCATTACGACCCCCTTCCCGGCGGCTAAACGTGATTTGCTCAGCCCGGTGGTGACACCCATCCCTCATGCGGGCCCGTGTTTTGTGGCCCGGCACTTGACAAACACCTGCCATTTGGAGACTGGATGATCCACCCCGGCTACCCGCCCCTGATCGCTCCGATCCCGATCATTGGATCCCGGGCCACTTGAGGCCGTCAGATGTGACTAATTCCCGGCGTGAGGGGCCCCGACGCCCCGGCGCCGCCGCCGCCTCACGCCGCCCGTAAATACAATCAGGAGCAGATCGTGAGCATATGTGAGGGACTCCGTGAGCGAGCGCGATCAATCCTCACACACCCCCAACACGCCCCGCCGGGGCATAAACGTCGGCGGGGTGAGAGTCATTAGGACTTTGTTATCCAATAGAGGCGCCTTGGTCCTGTCCGAAGAGGAATTGCTCCTTGGGATTGAGTAGCTCAGAGAGTAGCACAAACAGGCAGCACACAGGGCAGCACACAGAGCAGCTCACAGAACAGCTCACAGAGCAGTTCATAGTACAGCTCACAGAGCAGCCCACAGAGCAGCTCACAGGGCAGCACACAGAGCAGCTCACAGAGCAGCTCACATAGCAGCCTACAGAGCAGCTCACAGAGCACCTCACAGAGCACCTCAGAGAGCAGTTCATAGTACAGCTCACAGAGCAGCTCACAGAGCAGCTCACAGAGCACCTCACAGAGCAGCTCACAGAGCACCTCACAGAGCACCTCACAGATCAGTTCATAGTACAGCTCACAGAGCAGCTCACAGAGCAGCTCACAGAGCAGCTCACAGAGCAGCTCACAGAGCAGCTCACAGAGCAGTTCATAGTAAAGCTCACAGAGCAGCTCACAGAGCAGCTCACAGAGCAGCTCACAGAGCAGCTCACAGAGCACCTCACAGAGCACCTCACAGAGCAGCTCACAGAGCACCTCACAGAACAGTTCATAGTACAGCTCACAGAGCAGCTCACAGAGCAGCTCACAGAGCAGCTCACAGAGCAGCTCACAGAGCAGCTCACAGAGCAGTTCATAGTACAGCTCACAGAGCAACTCACAGAGCAGCTCACAGAGCAGCTCACAGAGCAGCTCACAGAGCAGTTCATAGTACAGCTCACAGAGCAACTCACAGAGCAGCTCACAGAGCAGCTCACAGAGCAGCTCACAGAGCAGCTCACAGAGCAGCTCACAGGGCAGCACACAGAGCAGCTCACAGAGCAGCTCATATAGCAGCCTACAGAGCAGCTCACAGAGCAGCTCACAGAGCAGCTCACAGAGCAGCTCACAGAGCAGCTCACAGAGCAGCGCACCGCTTGTATCTGAATCCAATAAATATTGTCAGATAGACATACCTAAGCTACTTTCTTCTGAACACTCAAAGAGATACAAGATTGAGTCTCTCCTTTTTTGGTGTGTGTCATTTTTATAAACGAGCTTCCTTTTTTTTCTTTTTTTCATTCACCATTACTCCTGATGTGCGTACAAGTGAACATTCCATCGGCGAAGAATTGACCATCCTTTATGGCCGCATGCAACCTTTCCATCGACGCACCACAACCAGTTTTATTGAAGATATAAGTGAACTACCCAGATCTGAGGAGATTTAGATTTAATGCCAAAAGCAGATCACAAAAATTTGATATGACTTTCTTCTTAAAATCAAAATCCATCCATGTCTATGCGTATCAAAGACAAGAATAAAAATTAAGTCCTAGCCTCATCCTTTATAAGATTCCCATAGTTGCTCTTAGGATTTTCAAACGAATCTCATCTTATTTCCGAATCTACATTTTATATTCAAATCAGAGGAAACCCTTTTTTTCTCTCCCTTTTCTTTATTTTCTCCTTTTATTTGTTACCCCCAATATATTTGGTCCTATTGAGGTTTTATTTTGATATATCTTGAACTGCTCACTGCACGCCTAGAGCTGCTCCGTGTCTATAGTGTTCCACCATGGAGTTGTCCCATTACCTTAAGTCCATATAAGGAATACAGTAGACCGAGTAGCTAATGACTGCATTCGCAGCAAACCCCGACCTTCACCCTGACCTCCTTACATAATATTTTCTCACGCCTTGGGACGGCTCTGCAGTCGAGAGTTGACCTACAATCTAATGGGCCACAACCACCCTTGTATGGTGGACAGAGAAACTTGTGACTTCAGATCAGCGCCAGCAATCGAGTAGTTTATTGAAATAAGGGTTTGAAACGGGGAGTTCATTCGGCTCCTGTCACACTACTTTATCGCAAAGGATAGAGTGACAGTAAGAGAGAGAGTGACAGTGGATTGGTCTTTGATATAGCAGTAAATCTACCGCTGCTGGGGATGAAGGAGAACGGTGGCTGTACACCACACCACATAGACATGGTATGAGAAGGACTGGTCTTTGATGTAGCAGTAAGTCTACCACTGCTGGGGATGAAGGTTAACGGTGGCTGTACACCACACCACATAGACATGGTATGAGGAGGACTGGTCTTTGATATAGCAGTAAATCTACCACTGCTGGGGATGAAGGAGAAAGGTGGCTGTACACCACACCACATAGACATGGTATGAGAAGGATTGGCCTTTGATATAACAGTAAATCTACCACTGCTGGGGATGAAGCAGAAAGGTGGCTGTACACCACACCACATAGACATGGTACGAGAAGGATTGGCCTTTGATATAGCAGTAAATCTACCACTGGTGGGGATGAAGGAGAAAGGTGGCTGTACACCACACCACAGAGACATGGTATGAGAAGGACTGGCCTTTGATAAAGCATTAAATCTACCACTGATGGGGGTGAAGGAGAAAGGTGGCTGTACACCACACCACACAGACATGGTATGAGAAGGACTGGCCTTTGATATAACTGTAAATCTACCACTGCTGACTGTAGATTATACCTCCGATAGACCCGTGTGGTTCCCGGATAACGGTTTTTTTTTTTCCCTTTTACAGAAAATTTACGCCTAATTGACGTCTTGAAGTATCACGTCATCCTATGGATAATGGCGCGTCAGGGCCCCATGTCCTTGTTAAAAGCGTTATGACATGCAGTGAAAGTTTACCCCTCGTCATAGATACACAAATATCGTCTGCTCTGTAGACAGTTCAAGAGGCCGCGTTCTACAAACTGACGGCAGCCATTTTCTACCAGCCTCGCTTTCATTTTCCTGATATTGGTCACGTGGGCTGTTCTGACGTCGACGGGCGTGACGTAGGATCCCCACGTGACCCGCTTCCCGCCCCCGAAGCGCCCCCTAGGAGGAACGCGCGGCGTGACACGTGACAGACGCTGGGCGCGCCTAATGAAGGCCAGAATGAGCAGATCCCAAGGTCACCGCCAGGGGTCCGTCAAGGTCACCGCTAGGGGTTAATTCCCGGATGTGCTCCTGTGCTTTAGCAATATGGCGGCTGTTTTTAGCGGGAGGGCAGGGAGATTGGGCCTCAGTGTCAGAAATGCATTTGTTCTGCTGGGAATAAATGCGACTGTCAGGGACATATCCATGTGGGGGTTAGCCCGCACTTCAGGTCTCGGGCAACCGGCAAATATCTCCTACATCCACCTTGCCTATATGTAATAGGCTGCTAAACAGAATGCGATTCCCAACTGTAATACACAAAGATCCCCTTTATTGATAATCCATCACGTAGATGTCTTTCTAGATTTTTGGAGAAGGTTGTATTTCTCCTTTTGCAGCTATGTGACTCCTATCTTACATTATAACAGCTCTGTTAGCTTTGATAAAAAAATAAACTCTCATTGTCTGGGACGTGTAGTTTGGGCATTTATTGAATTTCACACAAAAGGGTTTTTAATTTCTATACTGTCTATTGTCTGGGATGTACTTTAAAGTCACGTGTTGTGCTTGATACAAAGACAGGTTTTGATATGAATAGACAATGGAACTGCGGAGTATATGTGGAGGTTTTGAGTACCATGATAAGAATAAGTATATCCCGGAGCATATATATCACCAGCTATAGGCCGCGCAACCATGTAGGGGACTGAAAACTACTTATTTTTGACTTGGCATACAATGATCCGCATAACTCAAGCTGTAAACGAGATACAGATTTGCACAAAGTACCGTATCATTTCTAAAATTATGAGCTTTATTGTGTGATATATAAACTGAATTTTTAGTTGCAGTACATACCTTCACTTTTGACTAAGATTCAGAAATCATACAGTATATTAAGATTAGAAACAATGGTGACTGGTGCCCTATTTAGAGGGAATCCTGTTGCTAACTCAAGCCCGAACAACGTGGGGTAGGGCAATAGTTGCCGATGATTCTGCCATTTTGCATTCCCACTTGACGACTCGGAAAATTCCTAGACATTTTGGCTGATAGTCAGCGACAGGTGCCCTCTGAATGCCCGAAAATCGCTAAGTGGGAACCTGGCTTTAGGCAGGAGGGTTATACTTACAGGTGTAGGTAAATATTAACAGATACAAATATCTGGACGGTTTTCTTTTTATTATGCACCTTTAAATGTTAAAGATTCCTGATAGAAACCATGTCAAAGCATAATGACTTCAGTTTATTACACACCTGTGCACGTCAGTCCTATGCTCAGTATATATGTAGTAAACAATTCATATTTCACAGTGGTAAGAAAAATATGATGTACGGCCCAGTGTGGCCTGCACAGCCCGCTTTGCCACGATATATCTGGACCAATCAAAAGAAAATATAATAAATATATAAGAATTTGAATAAATATACAGGAACAAAATATACAGGTAATGATACAAGTAATGATATTTTTATGAATATATGTATGGTATCAAATATTTTTAAATCGCGGGGGGAAAATATGAGACTATAGGAAATACTACTTGTCTGCATCGAAGTAGCAGGGCTGTATCAACATTAATGGACCAGCTTTGCATGCCCAAATCTGACTTTAATAGCAATAAAAGGTAAGTTATTATCAATTTGAAATATTTCAAGGTATATAACAAAGGGAAAATAGACCAGGCATTTAGTCTGTGAATGAATTCATATTCACTGGCAGTCTAGAAAATAGGTCCCTCCGCCTAGCGGCGTGGGGGGCAAGTCCGTGAGTTTGTATTCAGTCGCCTGTGCCAGATCAGTTTTCCCACTTTATGCCGCAATGTGCATACACAAATAAATACGGCCTAGGGAGCAGTGGTGCGTACCTCTCAAACGTACATTCACTGCTGTATGATAATGAGAAGAGCATATGGAGGGTCGTTGCCTGGTGCAGTGTCCAAAAACTTGGGCACATGTTGATGCTAAACAACGAAACGGCGATTCTGTATGCACACTAGTACTGGGACCTGTTTCATAAACTCTATAATCATTCATTATTTCCCATAGTGGAGTTAATGGCAGTTTTCCTTTCATAAGATTTGATCATTATCTACAATGGATCATTATTAAGGTACGAACTCAATAACGGAATTTCCGTTGCAAAAGAAAAGTCGGCGTTCGTTGGACTACCCCTGAACTACCCCTAACTGCGTGTGGGGTAGTTCAACAACCTACAAAAAAAGTACGCCTAGCATATCCCTCTTCTAATACAGCCATTTCCAAGGGCATATACTGTTATTGAATACCCATGCAGTATATTTGATAACGTACTGCTGCTCCCCATGCAGTATAAATTGTATACTGAACTCTGTGCAGTACACTGTTATACTGCACACATTGAAATATTAGCAGTATGTGGGCATTCACGCTGACTTATCTTCTATGCCAATGTATGGTAAGATTTGATTGATTTTGGGTATATAATAAATATAGAACGACCCACCATGCTTGTACATGCTACAAAACTCGATGGGAATAGATGTTTTTACAGAACCCGGCCTGGGGCCTCCGTTCAGTAAAAAGCAACAATTCCCCATATCGTTTTGTATCATGTACGGCATGGTCAGGTCGTTCTATATAATCACTATCGGTTGTGAATAATAAGCTGAGACCGCCTTTGGGCGATAATACAAGAATGACCAAAAATAACGAACGAAATCAAACCTGAATAACGATATTATTTATGAAACGTTTTAACGAAATTTTCGTTGATGCTTTCGTTATAGGTGCCGCTAATTTAAGGTGAATTTTTTGTTGTTGATAAATCTTTATTTCGATTCGACAATTACAAGTCGTTCTTCCATACAACAGAACTTTCGTTATACTCTTGTTGTTTATGAAACAGGCCCCAGATCATCGGGCCTTCCACTAAGCTGCTCCTTGCCTATAAAGCGACCTCCCCTCCACCTACAACACACTCATCAAATATTAAGCCCTGTAGGGGCTGCTCAGGGCGCCCCCTATACGGCGATTCTGCCAAACAGCGAGATTCAGCCCAGCGGTGAAAATAGACAGCGGAAAAAGAAAAAATGCTGCTGCTGTGTCGTTGGTGGTAAATCGGTATCACCCTGGGGAAGGTTAACAAAACAGGATGAGAGTGCCGGCATTGTAAATCATCAAATTCTCTGATTTCATGAATAAGTCCGAGTGGCCCGCGGGGAAGGACGAGTGACGCGTATTCACGTATTCAGCCATTCATCTGCACCCTATTGACAGAATGTGTATACGTATACGACCTAGACTGGCTCCAGTCCCTGCATCCAATGGCTACACTCCTTACTGGGATACAGGGACTGGCTCCAGTCCCTGCAACCTATGGCTACCCTGCTTACTGGGATACGGGGACTGGCTCCAGTCCCTGCATCCTATTGCTACCCTGCTTACTGGGATACAGGGACTGGCTCCAGTCCCTGCATCCTATTGCTACCCTGCTTACTGGGATACGGGGACTGGCTCCAGTCCCTGCATCCTATGGCTACCCTGCTTACTGGGATACAGGGACTGGCTCCAGTCCCTGCATCCCATTGCTACCCTGCTTACTGGGATACAGGGACTGCCTCCAGTCCCTGCATCCTATGGCTACGCTCCTCACTGGGATACAGGGACTGCCTCCAGTCCCTGCATTCTATGGCTACCCTCCTTACTGGGATACAGGGACTGGCTCCAGTCCCTGCATCCTATGGCTACCCTCCTCGCTGGGACACAGGGACTGGTACAATCGGTGATGGTGTTGGATTTCTGGCGCTGTTTAGCTCCAGTATTTCCAACACTCTCCTTACAGATATCCTGGCTACTGGTCAGGATATATGCTGGGAGATTGATACCCTCTCACTTTGATCTCAATCAGGTCACAGTCAGGAGCAGGCGAGATTTATTGCAATGACAACAGAGGCGGCCAGATAACTGGAGGAGGAGAGGGGGAGGGGTAGGAGGAGGTATAGGTTTACTAGGAGTGACTTGGGGACTTCATAGTGGACAGTTCTTTGATTCATCGGAAGAATACATACTATGATGAAATTTATTCTGACTGTGATTAATCCTTTATCCTACCCCTAATAAAAAAACTCCATAGGCTTAACATTAGGTCACTGTATTCGGTCTGGAGTTCAGAAAAATGAAAAATATCACTCTAGTGGGATACACTTAAAAAATGACGTAATTTGTTAATGTAGAAGTAATTTAGACAGGCGGGGTAGGATAAATTCTAAACCAAACTCGAGTTAGTCGTGTTATTGTTCATCACACTCCAGCAAGATCGCGTAATACTGCTCTCGGCTTCGCCTCACCCAGTAATATGCGATCTTGCCGTTGTGCGATAAACAACAACACCACTAACTCTTGTTTGGTTTCTCAATATTAATGAATGTTAATAATCAAAGACTTGAGCAAGTCTATATACGGCCCTATACGGCCCCACAGACAGAGGGCTGGGGCTTTGAAACAATCCACTAAAAAGGTAATTTTGCGTCTGACGTGGGTTATGATGCATCGTCCGTCCCCCAAGTAGTTTTACTTCACTATGATCCATTATAGCCGCGATGTGGTTTATGCGTTTGTCTGTGAGACTGTCATTAATAATTGATTTTCAGCAACGTGTTGGGGAAATGGAAGAAGAATCCTGGGTTATGGGAGATAATGGTGAGGCTTGAATAGCTTTGATTCCAGACTTCTAATTTTTTCTCCAGTCTCCTTAATATGCTATTTCACTTGTTTATCTCGCTGGACATTTTTAATAAATTGGGATTGTTTACATAATACTCAACTAAACAGAATATATATAACATCGGAAGAGTTTACATATGTGATATATCTTAATTTTTTTCCTGGTTTGGTTCTGCTTCCTCTCTTTATTCTTTCCCACCTTTTCCATCTTCGTTTTTTCTGTTATCTACCTTCTTCTGTCATTCTTCTTATAAAGGAAAAGTGGTTCTGGGTTAAAAAAAAAAGAAAGAAGAAGGTAATACAGTAGAACCCCCCGTAAGCGGACACCCTCCGTTCCTGATCAGTGTCCGTTTACGCGGGATGCTCGATTACACGGGGTTAAATAAACATCCCCTGTCTCACCTCCCACACCTACACCACTCCCCTACCACTATTCCCGCTGCGGCCACTCCCTTACCACCCTTATACCCACACCCCTCCCCTATCTCACCCACACACCTACACCACCCCCCTACCACCCTTATACCCACACCCCTCCCCTATCTCACCCACACACCTACACCACTCCCCTACCACCCTTATACCCACACCCCTCCCCTATCTCACCCCTCACACCTACACCACTCCCTTACCACCCTTATACCCACACCCCTCCCCTATCTCACCCCACACACCTACACCACTCCCCTACCACCCTTATACCCACACCCCTCCCCTATCTCACCCCTCACACCTACACCACTCCCCTACCACCCTTATACCCACACCCCTCCCCTATCTCACCCCACACACCTACACCACTCCCTTACCATCCTTATACCCACACCACTCCCCTATCACCCCCCCCCCCCCCACCTACACCACTCCCCTACCACCCTTATACCCACACCACTGCCCTATCTCACCCAACAAACCTCCACCACTCCCCCACCACACCTATACCCACACCCCTCCCCTATCTCACCCCACACACCCAGCCCACTCCCCTACCACCCTTATACCTACACCCCTCCCCTGTCTCACCCCCACACACCCACCCCACTCCCCTACCACCCTTATACCCACACCCCTCCCCTATCTCACCCCCCACAGCTACACCACTCCCTTACCACCCTTATACCTACACCCCTCCCCTATCTCACCCCACACACCTACACCCCTCCCCTACCACCCTTATACCTACACCCCTCCCCTATCTCACCCCACACACCTACACCCCTCCCCTACCACCCTTATACCCACACCCCTACCCTATCTCACCCCCCACACCTACACCACCCCCCTACCACCCTTATACCCACACCCCTCCCCTATCTCACCCCCCATACCTACACCACTCCCCTACCACCCTTATACCCACACCCCTCCCCTATCTCACCCCACACACCTACACCACTCCCCTACCACCCTTATACCTACACCCCTCCCCTATCTCACCCCACACACCTACACCCCTCCCCTACCACCCTTATACCCACACCCCTCCCCTATCTCACCCCACACACCTACACCCCTCCCCTACCACCCTTATACCTACACCCCTCCCCTATCTCACCCCACACACCTACACCCCTCCCCTACCACCCTTATACCCACACCCCTACCCTATCTCACCCCCCACACCTACACCACTCCCTTACCACCCTTATACCTACACCCCTCCCCTATCTCACCCCACACACCTACACCCCTCCCCTACCACCCTTATACCTACACCCCTCCCCTATCTCACCCCACACACCTACACCCCTCCCCTACCACCCTTATACCCACACCACTCCCCTATCTCACCCCACACACCTACACCACTCCCCTACCACCCTTATACCCACACCACTCCCCTATCTCACCCCACACACCTACACCACTCCCCTACCACCCTGATACCCACACCACTCCCCCGTCTCACCCCACACACCTACACCACTCCCCTACCACACCTATACCTCCGCCCCGCCCCCTATCTCCCCACCCCACTCTCACCTCCTCCAGTCCCTGTCCCCCTCCCTCCCTCATTCCACCTGTATTCCCGCTGCGGCCACTCGCTGCCACATTTCCCAGGGCGTCCATTGTTTCCCGAGCAATCAGCGGAGGTGGTGTGTGGTAAGTGGACGGACGTCAGGTAACGAGGCCCGGCGGTCTTCAACGTGAGATGGGGCGGCCACTGTCTGCCCCCGAGCTGCCCAGCCCGCTGCGCTGCCCAGTGAGCTGCCAACTGAGCTGCCCACTGAGCTGCCCACTGAGCTGCCCACTGTGCTGCCCACACCACAGCCAGAGAGGAGAATGTGGCTGTGACACTGTGTGTTCGATACCTGTACTATTAGGAAACGTCCTTTCTGTGGACGAAACGGTTCCTGTTCGAGGTCAGTCGTCGATTTCATACTGCCTGACGCCATAGGCGGAAGGCAGTATGAAAACGAAGACTGACCGAGAACGAGAACCATTTCGTCTACAGTGAGGACGTTTGCTTATTATTATATACCTTTAATTGATTAAAAAAAACGCCATTTTGATGACATGCAAAATCGCAGTCACAGCGGCACGAACATTATTATTACTGCACCCCTAGCAGCGGGCAGTATTTAATAGACATTCGGACATAGGTATATTATAATATCCTTTATTATCCACTTAATAGAGAGTGTCCGTGGAAAACACATAGTGAGTGTGTATGGACATACCCAGGCATACATATATTGCTCCAGGTTGCAAAAGGTTCAGACGGAAAATAGTGCATATGGAAAAAAATAGTGAGCACCTAAATTGAATTATAGCAATACGCCACTTGTCAGGAAAAGGTGGATAATAAATATAATATAGAATGGTTTCAGATAAAAGCGGTTGTATGCTCCTCGCAGTTGCCTCTAGCCAATATCCTCGCATATGCTCGGATATTACTGCGGGTCAACTCCTCTGACCATATGGCCGCTTGTATCTGAAACCAGTAAATATTGTGTATATCCACCTAATACAAAGTGTCCATAGAAAACACATGGGGAGTGTGTATCACCATACCCGGAGCATACAGATATATCCACCTAATAGAAAGTGTCCATAGAAAAGACACAGGGAGTGTGTATGGACATACCCAGAGCATACAGATATATCCACGTAATACAAAGTGTCCATAGAAAACACGTAGGGAGTGTGTATCACCATACCCGGAGCATACAGATATATCCACCTAATACAAAGTGTCCATAGAAAAAACCTAGGGAGTGTGTATCACCATACCCAGAGCATACAGATATACCCACCTAATACAAAGTGTCCATAGAAAACACATAGGGAGTGTGTATCACCATACCTGGAGCATACAGATATATCCACCTGATACAAAGTGTCCATAGAAAACACATAGGGAGTGTGTATCACCATACACGGAGCATACAGATATATCCACCTAATACAAAGTGTCCATAGAAAACACACAGGGAGTGTGTATCACCATACCCTGAGCATACAGATATATCCACCTAATACAAAGTGTCCATAGAAAACACATAGGGAGTGTGTATCTCCATACCCGGAGCGTACAGATATATCCACCTGATACAAAGCCCACACCACAGCCAGAGAAGGAGACTGTGGCTGTGACACTGTGTATTTGCTACCTGTGCTATTATTTAGTATCCACCTAATACTATCATGAAACATCACGAAATCTCATATGATTGTTTATATGGCATGAGTTGTCTTCGCGGAACGATTTCACGAAGCGGAGCTGAGTGATATCTGTAACAGAAGACAACGAATTTAAGGTACATCATGAGATGCTTCTTCCTGAAGGCAATAGGGTTTTCATATCCCACGCCTTTTGAGGTGCCAAGCATGTCTTACACACCCTGACACATTGAGGCTGGATGAACCCAGAACTGTAATTATCATGGTCGTAATTAGTCGCGCATGCGCAGTTACCACAGGGATTACCCGGAATGCCTTATTAGGAGAGATTTCACGGTGGTTGGACACCAGCCCCGTTCTGTCGGGCTGCTGTTAGAACACGTTACTGGGCGCACACGGAACAGGTTGTCCCAGACACCTGTCAGGTTTAGGGGTTTTAATCCGCGCTAATCTCATCCTCAGATCAGCCCGGGGGTCAGTTCTAAACAAATGTAGGTCAACGTATCGCTCCCATAAATGTAGGTCAATATATCGCTCCCACAAATGTAGGTCAATGTATCGCTCCCAGAAATATCGGTTAACATATCGCTCCGACAAATATAGGTCAACATACTGCTCCCACAGATGTAGGTCAATATATTGCTCCCATAAATGTAGGTCATCATATTGCTTCCACAAATGTGGGTCAATGTATCGCTCCCACAAATGTGGGTCAATGTATTGCTCCCACAAATGTAAGTCAAGGTATCGCTCCTAGAAATGTAGGTAAACATATCGCTCCCACAAATACATGACAGCTGTAGATCGTCTAGCTTTTAGTCGTCAGGTGGTGCTCGATATGGTGATATCGGCCGCAATAGCCATCAACCCAAGAATTTTCTCAAGCGTTCACACCTTTCATATATACCGATGTCTATACATTGACAAATGAAAGTCGTCAGGTGGTGAAAAATTAAAAAATCGCCGCCTATTTCGTCCAGTGTAAACGCTGGGTCAGGTCTTGTTATGTTCATACTACCGTGTGTCTACAACAGTACAAAATACTCAAATAAACATGTTGGCATAAACAAATCAACATCCCCGATCTGACAGTCTTTGATGGATGTGGCCCATCAACCGGCGGTATTTATGTACCACAAATAATGCACACCACACAGGCGCTCGTACAACGCACTAAATGTTGGATGTGGCGGGTTTGTACCATGAATGTGTATGTACGCTACGGTAAGCATGCTTCTCTATATTACATGCCGCCTCCACCTACAATAAATCACCGTGAATTAAATATGTTAATGATGTTAAATGCAACGAGTCCAAAAGGCGTGAGTCGCTTCAGTCGCCTCGGGGCATGCACAGATTACGGTCGCAGGAGGATAGCGTAGAAATGACTACTTTGTGACAGTGTCACTAAGTTCAGACATGACTATTCTGTGACAGTGTCATTAACTTAAGATATGACTATTATGTGACTGTATCACTAATTTAAGACATGACTATTCTGTGACAGTGTCACTAATTTAAGACATGGTTATACTACCACTGTGTCACTATTTTGAGACAGGACTATTCTGTGACTGTGTCACTAAGTTAAGACATGATTATACCGCCACTGTGTCACTATTTTAAGACATGACTATTCTGTGACTGTGTCACTAATTTAAGATATGACTATACTGCCACTGTGTCACTAATCTAAGACATGACTATTCTGTCAGTGTCACTAATTTTAGATATCACTATACTCCCGATGTGTCACTAATTTAAGACATTGCAGTTCTGCAACTGTGTCACTAATTCAAAATAACTTTTGTGACATAATGCCTCATTGAGTTTTTTTTCTTCTAAATTCTCAAAGGGTGTTGGATATAACTTTTAAAGTTAAGTCTATGGAGAGGAGTCAAAGTTAAATCTATGGGGATGGGTCAAAGTTAAGTCTATGGGGGAGGGGTCAAAGATAAGTCTATGGGGAGGAGTCAAAGATAAGTCTATGGGGAGGAGTCAAAGTTAAATCTATGGGGAGGAGTCAAAGTTAAGTCTATGGGCAGGAGTCAAAGTTAAGTCTATGGGGAGGGTCAAAGTTAAGTATATGGGGAGGGGTCAAAGTTAAGTATATGGGGAGGGTCAAAGTTAAGTATATGGGGATGGGTCAAAGTTAAGTCTATGGGGATGGGTCAAAGTTAAGTATATGGGGAGGAGTGAGATAAATATAGTTCCTTGATGTCCTTGTCTATAATAAACACTCTCTGAAAATATTACTCAATCTGTTTACACCGAGAAGTCCCAGGTCAACCTGTTAGCATGCGTGGATCAATAACTGTTTCTAAAAAAAAACTAGAATTAAAAGCTGTTATATCGGCGTATTCCCAATCTACAGCTATCAGAGCTACTGCTTACATTAATACATGTCACAACTGCCACTTTCTACAATAACAACATCATTTCTTTTATTCTTTTTTTATTTGCCATACAGGTGTTATAGCCACGTCTCACTAATTCACAATAACAATATCGACCACACTACCCCTACCCTACACACGAAGCTTAATATTCAGGTTCACTTGTTGGCAGCCTATGCTTAAAACCGTCTACAAAAACTCCCCATCCATTTCCCTCAACTCTATAATGATCTGCAACCTACTACCTTCACACTTCCAGACAACCTAGTCTCTTCATTGACCCTACCCCGAAACACCCACACGCCCCCTAGGAGACCTTGGCAGAACCACCCATAACAACCCCGCAATCATACTCACTTCCGGTCACTCGGACCACACTAACACTCTCTGAGCAGATCTTTTGCGGCACTAGCACTAATCTCTGCCCCAACCCGATAACGTCATACGCTGGTACCCAGGGTATCCGTTAAAGATAGGGGGAACCAGCCAACATTTCAGATTCAAAACGAGGCATCTGTCAAAAGTTATGAAACTCAAACAACTCACATATCATGAGTTGGGAAGTATGGGAGCTTCATAGACAATCCAAGTATTTCTATTTCAGCTTTAAACCACTTTATGATATGAATCCACATTTGATTAGACTGCCCCTTCGAGTGAGCACATGTGACATCTTGACAAAAATAAATCTTGCAACACATGAGGTGCTTTACACCAAAAGAATTAATCCCTATGACGTTTGACATGATAGATAACAGAAGCGAGTGTATATTATTTACCATATAAATATGTGCATCTCTATATACAAGGAAACCACAAAATACTCCCCAAATCACTGAGAATTTAGGATACAGTAGAACCCTGCCTAACGGACACTCTGCGTAAACGGACACCCCGCATTAACGGACACCTCAGCCCGGAACGGTTCCCTCTATTAGATGTTTATTTCAACCTCACGTAAGCGAACACACCGCATAAGTGGACACTTTGGCCAAGAACGGAGGGTGTCCGCTTACGCGGGGTTCTACTGGTTTTTTTTAAATTGGCGAACTGGCTAGATTTTGGCCCAAACAGGCAGGTTGGGGCAGAGATATAAGCGGCCGCAGGAAGTAGAGCTCAGGATCTCGACCAGGAGAGAGAGTGTGTGTGTGGGGGACAGGGTGGGACGGGGAAAGGGTGGGGTGCCCAACCCCTACATTTACCCCTTACTGGCAGTTAGTATTGTAAGCCCTGAGGCTAGACATCACACACACACACACTCACACACACACACACACACACACACACACACACACACACTGCATCCATCACGCACAGCATGCCGGGACCGTGACATGCGCACTGCATCAATTATCCATGGCCCCAGCGAACTTTTCTTGTCAATCATGTTGAATCGAGAGCCGCGGCGATAAAATCAACTATGAATAATCCAGGTCGGTCCGCGGCCCGATCAATGGTGTGGCTCGGCCAGCCCCCTCTCGGCTTTTTGCGTGCGGGTATTGGGAACCTGTCGAAGTGTCATCATTTGTTAAAACCCGGGTGAAGTTATATATACACACGGGCTGCCGCCACACCGCCGCCATACCGCCGCCGCCCAATGGACGACGATCTGAGGCACGGAGGAGGGAGGAGGGGAGGGGGTAGAAAGTTTTATGATGTAGTTTATTGATGTAGTTTATTGATGGAAGAAAATGATTGTGGTCTGATGATGGAGCTTGATAATTGAAGTACAGTAAAACCCTGTGTAAGCAGACACCCTCCGTTTCAGGCCGAAGTGTCGGCTTACGCAGGGTGGCCTCTCACACTGGGTTAAAATGAACATCTAATATAGGGAACCGTTCTGAGCAAAACTGTCGGTAAAGATATGTTTACACCATCACCCCGGCAGCCATGGCTGCAGTATTGCTGCCACACCGCCGCCATACCGCCGCCGCCCAATGGACGACGATCTGGGGCACGGAGGAGGGAGGAGGGGAGGGGGTAGAAAGTTTTATGATGTAGTTTATTGATGTAGTTTATTGATGGAAGAAAATGATTGTGGTTTGATGATGGAGCTGGATAATAGAAGTACAGTAAAACCCTGTGTAAGCAGACACCCTCCGTTTTAGGCCGAAGTGTTGGCTTACGCAGGGTGGCTGCTTACATGAGGTTAAGATGAACATCTTATATAGGGATCCGTTCTGAGCAAAACTGTTGGTAAAGATACGTTTACACCATCACCCCGGCAGCCACGGCTGCAGGATTCCCGCCACACCGCCGCCACACCGCCGCCACACCGCCGCCGCCCAATGGACGACGATCTGTGGCACAGAGGAGGGAGGTGAGGGAGTGTGTAGAAAGTTTCATGATGTAGTTTATTAATGTAGTTTATTGATGGAAGAATATGATTGTGGCCTGATGATTGAGCTTGATAATAGAAGTACAGTCTAACCCCGCATAAGTGGACACCCTCTGTTTCGGGCCAAAGTGTTGGCTTATGCAGGGTGGCTGCTTACATGAGGTTAAGATGAACATCTTATATAGGGATCCGTTCTCAGCAAAAATGTCCCTAATATTACATTTACACCATCACCCGGCAGTCACGGCTGCAGGATTACCGCCACACCACCGCCATACCACCGCCGCCCAATGGACGACGATCTGGGGCACGGAGGAGGGAGGTGAGGGGAGGGGGTAGAAAGTTTTATGATGTAGTTTATTGATGTAGTTTATTGATGGAAGAAATTGATTGTGGTCTGATGATGGAGCTTGATAATAGAAGTACAGTAGAACCCCATGTAAGTGGACACCTTCTGTTTCAGGCCAAAGTGTTGTCTGACGTGGGGTGCCTGCTTACACAGGGTTAAAATGAACATCTAATATAGGGATCCATTCTGAGCAAAACTGTCGGTAATACTACATTTACACCATCACCCCGGCAGCCATGGCAGCCACTTTTGCTCAGAAAGTACACTAGCATGGAACCTTTATGACATTTTATGACAAGTCGCGAGGTGTGTACCCTTCAGCTGCTGAACTCAAATAAAAACCTGCAACTCAATGCCAAAAACCGCAGTCTGTCTTAACCTTAAGTAACCTTAACACATCGTACTGGGACTCAAATCGACGTGAACATCAACCACAACTCGCCTTAACCTGCCGTGCGGCACTGACCCTGTGGTGCGGTCACTATGACATCCCCAGCAGAAAACCCGGTGACATACGGTCACAGAGCACGGCGACTTAAGGCGGGTTGAGGTGAGTTAAGGTCTTCGGCAGAAGCCACGGTAACTTGAGGTGAACCATGGTTCTCATTAGCCCAAGGGTGTTAGCATGGCTGCCGTGCTGGATTTTATGACACAGTTAAACTTTCCCCCACAGTTCCCCGGCAGCCAAGTTGACTTACGTTTTGCAAGTATGGTGACCTAGGACAGACCCGGTAAGGTACGGTGGTGACCTACCGGGGCTGCCGTGGCTGACAGGATGATGGTGTAAACGTATCATTACCGCAAAGTGTTCGCTTACGCAAGGGTGTCTGTTGGGCGGGGTTCTACTGTACATGTATTTACTGAAAACATAGCTGGTGTCAGAATGGCAAGTGTGACAACATGGGCTCCAATGGCAACGAATGCTGGGTGTCATGTTTTTTTAAAAACAGAAACAACATTCATAGTGACATGGTCGAATCTAGGAGATTATGAAAACATTCAAGCAGGGCACTATAGGAGGAGGACCGGGATTCAAAATTGGGAAAGTTTGTTTGTTTGGTTTGATTTAACGTCCAGTTAACCAATATAGGTCCTAACCAGACTTTCCCAAGGTTCTTTTACACCACAAGGATGGTGATCGAATCTATGTGATGAATTCAGGTAGAAATCACACCCTACATATTTACCGAGGTGAGAGTTTTTTTTACTTCCCACACCACATAGACGTGGTATGAGAAGGATTGGCCTTTGGTATAGCAGTAAATCTACCACTGCTCAAACCAACAAAGTCCTACAACCTTGGGGTTACAATTCCAGTGCCCTAATGACTGAGCTAATTCCCCATCCCCTCAAAATTGGGAATACACAATTTAAGTCCTACAACCATGGGGTTACAAGTCCAGTGCCCTAACGACTGAGCTAACTCCCCATCCCCTCGGAATTGGGAATTCACAATCTGCGTCATTTGCTACCCAATATTTTCAGTTATCATCCTGTTTCAGATATTTTGAGTCTGGTGAAGAGATTAAAATTAATTATGATGATGGGGCCTCCAGAAACAAAGTGACCACACTGATCTGGCAGATATCCGTGCAACATTTCTGGATGCAATATGTAACTTACACTCATACTTATACTGAATTTTCCGATTTCCAATAAGAAGAACTGCTACTTCAGCAGATGTTGGGATTTGTTGAATACAAAACAGAAAAATGAGGAAGGAGGCTGAGTGCTAAGCGGGTTTGAAGCTACAATTTCGTTTCCTTTGCTACTGTGTACTCCACAAAAACCATATCTGACTGCAAGGAATTGTCCCAATGCGTTCACTGCCATATAAGGAATATAGAATGCATGTGTATGTTGTTTTGTTTGATCATTGTTGTTATATGATAGTTCATTGAGTATTATAGAGGAAACCTATAAAAGTTTTAGGGTCAGAGCTCATATCCCATCGAGTTTGAATCACATAGTAATTCATAAGACATAATTCCCCATTGGAATTTTTTCCTGCATATCTACTGACCTTACATAGGAGTTCCCAATGTTCAGTCTATGGGAATAAATACCAGGGCTGAGATAAAGCTCATAAACCGAGTACTGATTTACAAGTGAGTACTGCTGTTATATAGTGACTTATCAAAAAGTTATATAGTTTGCTTATTATTACATACCTATGGCCGAACGTCTATGAAATACTACCGTTTATCCTACCCCTAATATAAAATCCCATAGGCTTAACATTGGGTTTCCGTATGCCACGCTGACTGGCATACAGAGGTTTATATGCCACTAGTGGCATACAGAATTGTTATCACATAATATTCCAAAATCGAGGAGATAGGGTAGGATAAAATCAAAACCTGATTCGTTTTAATCGTGGCCCCCGCATTCCACTCCTGAAGTTTTGGCTCCGGACTTCACTCGGCTTCACCTCATGAAGTCACTTTGCCAAACTCCAGTCGTGGAATACGGTGGCCAAGATTAAAACTCATCCAGTTTTACGATAAAAACTGGATGAGGTTTAATCTTGTCCACCGTATTCCACGACTGGAGTTTGGCATAGTGACTTCATGAGGCGAAGCCGAGTGAAGTCCGGAGCCAAAACTTCAGGAGTGGCATGCGGTGGCCAAGATTAAAACGAATCAGGTTTTGATTTTATCCTACCCTATCTCCTCGATTTTGGAATATTACGTGATAACAATGCTGTACGAAACTAGTGGCATATAAAACTCTGTATGCCAGTCAGCGTGGCATACGGAAACCCAATGTTAAGCCTATGGGATTTTATATTAGGGGTAGGATAATACCCGCTGCTACGGTGCAGTATAAATAATGTCCGGGCGCACTGAGCCTGTAGTGAATATTCAGGCGCACTGTGACCATCGGGACAATTGGTACATAAAATAAGAATATAAAATGGCGTTTTTTAAAATATTTAGTTATGTAATAATAAGAAAACGTAGTAATTGAGCCCGTGGAGATGCCATTCTCGGCTTTTTTATGCCATGAATACGTCCCGACGCCGCAGGCGGAGGGACGTATTTATGGCATAAAAAGACCTTGAACGGCCACCCCTTCAGGCTCAGTAACCACGTTTTCTCTTAATATTATATTTATGTCAGTATCTTTTGTTAGTATACTTATTGCATACCGAGTTTACTCTACGTGAATCTACAGTTTGGGGAGCTTTAGAATATTCCCTCAGCTATCGCCTCGTTCATATTACTACATGCACCAAACTCGATGAGGAACTGGAACACAGACCAAACACTCATCAGTTCCTTTCTTATTATTGGTCCAATCTGTGAAGTGGAAAGTATAAAATCCGCATGTCTCTAATGGAGGCTAATGATTCAACCTTTGCAGATCCACGTAATTGAAAGGAAACTCTCCGCAAGCCGTTCCTATGAGTTCAAAGCAGAGCTAGTGGCTAGTAGAATAATCAGAATAAACAGTAACAAAGGTTCTAAATATAGCTTCGAGGGAAATTCCCTGCGTGCATTAAATGCAGCTATTTCAAACGAGTTGAATCTAATATGTGTGATTTCTACTAATTTTCCTTCGCATTGATTATTTGTCATTAACTCAAATTAATTGAAATATTGCTTAGAATAAGGGTAGGCTCAAAGCGTCTACAGGGGTGGGCTCAAGGTATCCAGAGAAAGGCTCAAGGCATCCACGGTTCAAATCATGCTGGGCTCAAAGCGACTCATGTAGTGTGGGTAAAATATGTCTCCAATATCTATGCATTATATTGCAATGGTATCTGTATCCCATGTAAGAGTATCCGTAGGATTGTCTTGACAGCAGCAAAAGAAGCAAATCTGGTGGCCTTAGCATTAGAATTGTCTAATCTAAAATTATGTAATATATTCTTTTGTTATTTGATAAGTATTTCTCGACAAGAGTATTCGCCTATTAGGTGTTCTTCCATACAAGAGTCACAAAAAGATAAAGTAAAGTGGAAGTCACATGGTGGGATTCATGTACCTCACAGGGTGTTTGTCTGAGACAAATCCTGCTGAGATTCTATACTCGAATACAATCTCTTCATCTAAATTGAAGGGTTCCATTTCCCTTAGAAATGTTTTTCCCCTGCAATTGTTGGCGACATTTTCCCCATAAGAAAGAGAATCTCATAAGATTCTGAAAGATTTGAGGAGCATGAATCCCACCGTGTGAATTCCACTTCAAAATAAGTTACGACATCAGAGACTCAGGGGGACAATTGTCAGGCACATAGGAAGCCACTCATGTATTGTTATCTCCAACTTTGGAAAAAGTTGAATCCTGAGATCTAAAAAGCTTTAGAGTGTCCAAGAACACTATTCATTTCACCGCTCTTTCTTTTTTCCACTAACCTTCCTCCCACCATCATTTTATACCTCACATCCGTGTTTGTAAATTCCATGGAGTGCTGACTTTGCTTGGCATGGAGAGTCCGTAACTTTTTTTTTAATATAATGGCCACAGAGTCACCAGATTAAATCAAAAAGAATCTTTCCTTGGATTTCTATCAGGAAACAAGACATCAAATTATCCCGTCTCTTTCGCCCACGTAAATCCTGAAAGTTCTTGTCAGTAGATTATGGCATCGCCGTCATTTAGTCTATATTGAGAGAGGTCACTCAAAATTTCAAGTACAGATATGGGCACATACATTGTATTTTATTTGGGAATGACTCGTAAATTATGTCTTATCAAAGCTATTGATTTAATATAGCCTGAATTAAAATAACTACCCTGACCCGAAATAGCACGAAATTGTTTACCCTTGGCAGTATGGTCAGGGGTGGATATTTCTTTTTAGGGGTAAATATCAACAATGAATACAGGGGAAAAACATGTCTCAGGGAAATAGTATCCTACAATTTAGATTAAGTGATTGTGTTTTAGTACAGAATCTCAGCCGGATTTGTCTCAGACAAACACCCTGTGAGGTACATGAATCCCATCATGTGAATCCCGATTTACAAAGTACAGAATCTCAGCAGGATTTGTCTTAGACAAACACCCTGTGAGGTACATGAATCTCACCGTGTGAACCCCACTTTGCAGGGTACAGAATCTCAGCAGGATTTGTCTCGCACAAACACCCTTTGAGGTGCATGAATCCCATCGTGTGAATCCCACTTTGCAGGGTACAAAATCTCAGCAGGATTTGCCTCAGACAAACACCCTGTGAGGTACATGAATCCCATCATGTGAATCCCACTTTACAAGGTACAGAATCTCAGCATGATTTGTCTCAGACAAACGCCCTGTGAGGTTCATGAATCCCATCATGTGAATCCCACTTTACAAGGTACAGAATCTCAGCATGATTTGTCTCAGACAAACGCCCTGTGAGGTTCATGAATCCCATCATGTGAATCCCACTTTACAAGGTACAGAATCTCAGCATGATTTGTCTCAGACAAACACCCTGTGAGGTTCATGAATCCCATCATGAGAATCCCACTTTACAGGGTACAGAATCTCAGCATGATTTGTCTCAGACAAACACCCTGTGAGGTTCATGAATCCCATCATGAGAATCCCACTTTACAGGGTACAGAATCTCAGCATGATTTGTCTCAGACAAACACCCTGTGAGGTTCATGAATCCCATCATGAGAATCCCACTTTACAGGGTACAGAATCTCAGCATGATTTGTCTCAGACAAACACCCTGTGAGGTTCATGAATCCCATCATGAGAATCCCACTTTACAGGGTACAGAATCTCAGCATGATTTGTCTCAGACAAACACCCTGTGAGGTTCATGAATCCCATCATGAGAATCCCACTTTACAGGGTACAGAATCTCAGCATGATTTGTCTCAGACAAACACCCTGTGAGGTTCATGAATCCCATCATGAGAATCCCACTTTACAGGGTACAGAATCTCAGCATGATTTGTCTCAGACAAACACCCTGTGAGGTTCATGAATCCCATCATGAGAATCCCACTTTACAGGGTACAGAATTTCAGCATGATTTGTCTCAGACAAACACCCTGTGAGGTTCATGAATCCCATCATGAGAATCCCACTTTACAGGGTACAGAATCTCAGCATGATTTGTCTCAGACAAACACCCTGTGAGGTTCATGAATCCCATCGTGATAATCCCACTTTACAGGGTACAGTATCTCAGCAGAAACTGTCTCAGACAAACACCTTGTGACGTACACGAATCCCATTGTGTGAATCCCACTTAACACGTCCACTTACGTTTTACACTAGGTTCCCAGGTGACCACAGCTGTTACATTTTCCTGACAAGTGTCCTGCTGTGGAAATTTACTATTTTAGTCTTAATCAATTTACACTATGTTCCTAACATCAACAGTTTGATTGACTTTCAAGCACCATGGTGTCCGTCCCCTCCCACTGAGTTGTCTCAGGTCCCTCACATTTTGTCCAGGGAGCTGTTTCAAAACCATAGACTTAACCCACGTTTTGAAACTGCCTTGGATGGCCGACTGCATCCAGTGACATTCAGTCACGTCACAATCCTCATTAAGAACGTGTAACATCGTGGAGAATGTGGCCAAATGTTTGACAGTTTAAAAATCTCACATTGCGGTCACGGTGATCAGGGTCTGTTACGTTCATACCGTCCCCCTGAGTTGTCCCACGTACATCCCCGGTTTTTCATGGTGGCCCAAAACGTGGCCACCATGGTCACTGGGAAAATGAGTGTAGACCAAGCATGAACTACAACCAACCACACCTCCACTTCTTGCCTCTTCTCACCTTCTGAACCCTCACATTTCTTTTTATTTTAATTATTTTTCAATTTATTTTCCAGGTAATATATCTATATAAAATTGGATTGATATACAAGATGTGCTAAGACAGAATTTTGTATCTATAGAAATACAAATTTGGTGTAATGATATCACACCATTTGTTGTATCAGAAAAACTCGTTGTAACGAGAGATAATAAAAAAAAATATATATATTGACAGGTCTGGATTATAGACAGAAATGGATTTGTTTAATAAAAACAATTAAAAAAAATAGTTTTATTTCCAAGCATCCGCTTCACTTCTCATTTTCTTTTTCTTTTTAATTCAACGTATTTCTACTTACCATTTAATATCATATATTGAAAGGATTATAGTTTCCCTGGCATATTCAGTCAAGGTTTCCTGTCTCGTACCGATGTAGGAACACCAACAATAACGTTAGAACCTAACATCCTGCCCCCGTGCCTCTCCATCATGGCTCAAGGTATCAATTGTATTATTTAATACGCTATTTCCACATCAGGCTTTGTTTCGCCTATGTTTGGTCTGCGCTACAGGCCTGCAGCGTATGACGGATTCTCCTCCATCTCCACCCACAGGACATCATCACAGATGAAAGCTCTCAGGGGAGAAATGTTACTGCCACTCTCCTACAAATAACTGCCGTTTCTGGCCATGCCTCAGCCGGGTGAAGGGGTCTCAGATCTAGTCTAGAGTCAAGGAGCAGGGGTTGGTGCTCTGTTATCGGAGGGGATTGCCCGCGGCCGCTTATCATGGCAGCCCTGAGGTGGACATCAAAATACAGGGTTGTCAGGAGGATGAGGAAGGAGCAGGTCGCCGTCTGGTCTACACCGGAGCTGCTCAGAACCGGGTAGCTCTACACCGGAGCTGCTCCGTGAACTGCTCAGAACCGGGTACCTCTACAACGGAGCTGCTCGGTGAATTAATCAGAACCGGGTTCCTCCACAATGGAGTTGCTAAGTGAATTAATCAGAACGGGGTACCTTCACAACGAAGCTGCTCCGTGAACTGCTCAGAACCGGGTACCTCCACAATGGAGCAGCTCAGTGAGAAATGGGTACCTCCACAACCGAGCTCCTCAGTGAATTGCTCAGAACCTGGTACCTCCACAATGGAGCTGCTCCGTGAACTGGTCAGAACCGGGTACCTACACAACGGAGCTGCTCCGTGAACTGGTCAGAACCGGGTACCTCCACAATGGAGCTGCTCCGTGAACTGGTCAGAACCGGGTACCTCCACAATGGAGCTGCTCCGTGAACTGCTCAGAACCGGGTACCTCCAAATGGAGCTGCTCAGTAAACTGCTGAGAGGCGGGTACCTCCACAACGGGGCTGCTCCATGAACTGCTCAGAACTGGGTACCTCAACAATGAAGCTGCTCAGTGAACTGATCAGAACCGGGTACCTCCACAACGGAGTCCACAACTGAGCTGCTCAGTGAACTGCTCAGAGGTGGAGTACCTTTTTACAGGGCACATAGCTATTGTAATATGAACACAGCCATATTGCCCCTGACCAAACTAAACAGCAGGGTCGAATCGTCTTTTGTTTTGTTTAGGTAGTTTCAAAACCAATGTTAAAGAGATAATTCCCTGGCCACACACCACAGCTGCTCAGCTGAACTTTTACAGGGCACATTGCTTGTTTATTTGGGTAGCTTCATGTCCAATGATACTGCAATAATTCCCCACCCACATGCACAACAGAGCTGCTCAGCTGAACTGCTCAGAGTTAGGGTACCTTTTTACAGGTCATATAGCTATTGTGTTATGGAAGCAGCCACCTTGCCCATGATGAGACAAAACAGCAAGGGCGGATGTGTTTTGTTTGTTTATTTGGTTATATTAACACCAAATGTTGAAGAAATAATCCCCAACCTGCATAACACAGCTTCTCAGCTGAACTGCCCAGTGATAGGGTACCATTTTACTTGGCGCATAGTTATGGTGTCATGGAAGCAGTCATCTTGCCCCTGACCAAACGAAACAGCATGGATAGGTGTGTTTGTTGTTTTGTTTGTTTCTTTGGGTAGTTTCACATCAAATCTTAAAGCAATAATTTTCCCCGCTCACACAACAGAGCTCCTAGGTTGAACTGCTCAGAGTGATATATAATCCTCGCAGTACAGATAATATACACAGAGATGCTCAACTTATATTGGCTGCATGTATAGGACACACAGTATGGAGTTACTCCTACTATAGAGCAGCTCACAGAAAACCAACTCACAGCATAGACAGTTAATAGATAATTCCACACGCTCAAACAATACAGAAGCTCGGAATACAAGTTAACCTTCCAGCAGTCATACGGATATTACACGTGGAAGTATTTCTAATTGCACAACAGATTTCCCTATTGTTCTGAGGACAATGACCCCGACATCTAAATACACGTGAGGAAGGATGATTACCGAGACAACGGACATTCATATCTAAAACTCGCATTGTGATATTCCCAGAGTGTCTTTGATTAAAAGGTAGCTCCTGTCAGGTTTCTACATGGAAAATGTCTATGAAGTGCATATGGGAAAACAACATACTCACAGAAGTTTTCATATAAAGCACACAGTTTACGATAAAATTGTTGAATTTGGTTTGAGTAGTTTTTGCTACACACCGATCCTGCAACACCCACCAACCACACACCAACATCTATCTCCCACAAAAGATTTGTATTTAACAAAAGCAATCAAAAACTGAAAAGTATAAAAAATCACCTATATATATATAGGAACAAAATTGTGGGGAAAATTACCGATAGAATTGCAAAGAAAAAGAAATGGAGATAGTTTTAAAATGCATATCAAGGAGTATGTATTGACTATGTAATGATTTCATTGTAATTAAACAAAAAAAACCAATACAACACCCACCACCCACACACCATCACCCAACCTCCCACCCTGCAACGCCCACCAACCACACACCATCACCCATGTCCTACTTTGCAACACCCACCAACCACACACCATCACCCATGTCCTACTTTGCAACACCCACCAACCACACACCATCACCCATGTCCTACTTTGCAACACCCACCAACCACACACCATCACCCATGTCCCACCCTGCAACGCCCACCAACCACACACCATCACCCATGTCCCACTTTGCAACACCCACCAACCACACACCATCACCCATGTCCTACTTTGCAACGCCCACCAACCACACACCATCACCCATGTCCCACCCTGCAACGCCCACCAACCACACACCATCACCCATGTCCCACTTTGCAACACCCACCAACCACACACCATCACCCATGTCCTACTTTGCAACACCCACCAACCACACACCATCACCCATGTCCTACCTTGCAACACCCACCAACCACACACCATCACCCATGTCCTACTTTGCAACACCCACCAACCACACACCATCACCCATGTCCCACCCTGCAACACCCACCAACCACACACCATCACCCATGTCCTACTTTGCAACACCCACCAACCACACACCATCACCCATGTCCCACCCTGCAACACCCACCAACCACGCACCAACACCCATCCATAGTACACTTAAATATTCTTTGTAGACGTTGTGTATAGCTTGTATCGACCACGACTTGGATAAAATCGGGGCGTGATTTACGAAAATTGGGTTGCCAATTTTGTCCAAGAGAGTTCCCACACATACACTTAAATTTTCGGCAGAACTAAAAAATGTTAGTTGTTTGTGTTCGCCGACCCTTGTACTTATGAAGGGATATCCCAATATTTAGCACCAGTGACCAGGGGAACACTCCTCTCGGCAGGTAGAATGACGTCACACTAATGCAATCTCAGAATTTCTCGCTATAAATAGAACAACAAACCATGATATTCCTCTTACCAAAAGGGGGGCTGGCCAATAGAAGCCATGCTCTCTTAGACCTTCACGTACCGTAACACCGAAGGCGGCGCGGTGCATGAACGGACTACCCGTCTCTATCCACCCCCATCCCTCCCCCCACCCCTCAAATATATAGGGGGCGCTGATGTATAGGCCCCTAATTACTGGCGCCGCTTGTTATATTGATCTCCTATTGTGGATGGTGGTGGTGATATATTTCAGGCCAGTCACACTAGCCTGGGGGTGTGTGTGTGTGGCCTGTGTGATCTAATCCCCCCACTCCTTACCCCTCCTCCCCACCCCACCCGCAGCCGGCCAGCCAGGCCCTGCCTTCAAATGACTGTCATTATTTGTTGAGAAGTTTGAGGCATGTCAGTGGGGCCGACCCGGTGGGCCCTGGCCCCGTCTGCCCCGTCTGCCCGGCCCCCCAGCCCCGGTCCTCACCCCTCTCCCGGTACAGATACTTTATCTTTCCTCCAGACCATACATAACCTACCATGTTATTACTCTACCTCCACTCCCTCGTCCCACCCTCCAACCTACCACCCAGGAGAAGTCATTTACCCTCCTCCAGTATATGATTCCGTGGCCAGACCCTCCGTACTTCTTACAGCTCTCGACATAAACCTCCATAGCTCAGGCCAAACTTGGTCCCACTTCCCTGTTTTCATTTTCAGTCAGTTCCTGAAACACTCCCAGGTGACTACTCTATAGGAAGAACTTGGACCCTAACTTTTCATTTTAAGTATGTTCTTTGTCTTCGGAAGACTCCAGAGATATATGGTTTTATCCTACCCCTAATAAAAAACTCCATAGGCTTAACATTGGGTCACTGTATTCGGTCTGGAGTTTAGAAAAATGAAAAATATCGCTCTAGTGGAATACACTTGACAAATGACGTCATTTGTTAATGTAGAAGTAATTTAGATGGGTGGGGTAGGATAAATTCTAAACCAAACTCGAGTTAGTCATGTTATTGTTCATCGCACTCCGGCAAGATCGCGTATTACTGCTCTCGGCTTCGCCTCACGTAGTAACATCGCGATCTTGCCGTTGTGCGATAAACAACAACATGACTAACTCTTGTTTGGTTTCTCCATATTATCTCACCCCTGGTATTTTTTCAACATAGACTTAACATTGGGAACTCGTATTCAACGCCCATGGAGTATTGCAACAGAAACACTCAATGGGTGACAATGTCACAAACGTTAGACAATTAGCCAGTGATAGAGAGGAGATAAATTGAGACACCAATTCAAGATAACAGTCAGAGCTTGATCAGATCTAGTTTTAGTGGCTACGTAGTTCACATGGCTTCACCTTGTGAATTACTACGCTACTCAAACTCGATGCGAATTACAGGCACCTTGTGTTTATAGGAGTCAGATGTGCATAGAATAGAGGAATTGGGGTCGCACAAGATTACTGTGAAACATCGTTGATATTTTTTTTACCTCACCCGTGGTATTTCATAGGCATTGAATCAACATCATAAACTATCTGTGTGAGTAGTGTGTAAAACTACTCAACAGGTGTTGGGTAATTCTCATTTATGAGAATTACTGGCCCAGGAATTGAAAATAGTTCCGGCGCCATTGTGAGACTTCCAGTGTCACCAAATATGACCAACTAGATTTTCATATCATAAAACAACTTATCATGAACATCGGTTGTCCTATTATCTACATGTGTAATGGGGTGAGGTAAAATCTGAACTACAATCAAGGAGTCAGAATGTTTGGGGACATCACTTGTTTTGGTTGTTTTGTGATGTCACTCAGCTACTGCCTCATGGGATTGCTACGCACCAAATCTCATTGCGTACACAAACCAGCTGACACCCCATGATGCAGTTCTATAGAGGAAACCTATGAAAGTTTACAGTTTGCAGCTCGTATCCCATCAAGTTTGAATAGCGTAGTAATTCACAAGGTGACGCCGCGTGAATTACATAGCGATTCATACGAAATGGGATCAAGCTCTGACTGTAAACTTCCATAAGGTTCTGAATTTATGTCACTCCTCACATTGACTAATTGGCTAACGTTTGTGATATAATCCCCAATTGGGTACTTTTCTTACAATACTCCATGGGCATTGAGTACAGGTTCCCAATGTTAAGTCTATGGGGAAAATACCAGGAGTGAGATGATTATTATAACCCAGTTCTGATTGTTTTTGTTTGTTTGGTTTGATTTAACGTCCAGTCAACCATTACAGGTCCTTACCAGACATTCTCAAGGTTATTTTACACCACAAGGGTGGTGATCGAATCTATGTGTTGAATTTCGGTAGAAATCTCACCCCTACACATTTACCGAAGTGAGAGTTCTTTTACTTCCCGCAACACATAGACATGGTATGAGAAGGATTGGCCTTTGATATAGCAGTAAATCTACCACTGCTGGGGGTGGGACTCGAACCCACAAAGTCCTACCACCTTGGGGTTACAAGTCCAGTGCCCTAACCGCTGAGATCCCATCCCATCCCATAGATCTGAGTAAGATCAATGAGATTCTGTTACTGAGATAACTCCCCACCCTTCCTTCAGCTGCAGTGCAGGGAAGGTTAGTTTTAGGGCCCATATTACAGTGTGAATATTTTCAATACAAAGCTTGTCTATGTCCTATGTGAATGTCTTTGTATTATGTGCATGTGTTATGTATAAATTGTTCGAAATCGCCGTTGACGTAAAGCTTCATAGAAAAGAATCGACTACTTAGTAAAAGTTATACTTAAAATGCTAACCGCACCAAACCAAGCAGCCCTTTGAGTCACATGACCACCGGAAATCATATATTTATGTTTGATATTAATATTGTCTCACCTGTGTGTCGATGTTTTTGTCTATGTTTTTGTCGCTGATGCAAGGAAGAACGCCAATTGCTGGTGATGGTATTACTACTCTTTTTTCACTGAATAAAAAAAAAAAAAAAAGGTAGGAAAATCATACAATCGTGAGCTAACTCTCCACTCCCAATTCAGTTCTGAAAGAGAAGCTCGGTGCATACAGTATATCGTATTGCCCTCTCGTCTTATACGGGTATCATGTATTAAAATGCGTCCAATTTGTGCATAGGTCTCTCGGTACAAGGTACATAATAGAAACTTTCAATTTCGACCAGAATATTACTTGTTGACTGTGAAGCATTTCTTAGTCATCACATCACAATCACAAAATACTAAAAAGAAATTAATCTAAAGAGCAATTCCATGGACTGTGCGCGACTGAATATGAATAATGTAACAATAACTGTCTGAGCCATGGATATTATTCCCCCGTCCCTCCTGCGCTACTCTAAGGATGTGAATATGTCAAACATTTGCATATATAGGGGACAGAGCCATTGTTAGTTCATGAAGCAGCCACTAGGTGGCCAGCAATATGGCTGACCCCATGGGGGGACAGAACCTGTATCATGGCTCTTTGTTCTTACGAAATTCAACTGCCTTTCAATATTTTACCATGGTTCCCTTCATTCTCTAAACCGATCCCGGAGCAGGAGAGCATAATCATTGGACCCAGAACATGATATTTTCCACATGGAACAGTTTATAAACATATGTCAGCAAGGCTAAAGTTGTGACACTTTCCAATTATCAATTACTTCTTTTGCACCTCCTATAGTGAAGAACACTTACTTTTTCACCTCCATTAGTGAAGAACACCTACTCGGGGGCGTCATGGCAGCCCCCATGGATCATAGGCTATATGCCGTATAAAGGCATCACGAGGATTCCTCAGTATTCTGAGCTCTTGTGAATTATGGAGATTCGTCTGGTGAAATACACTGTGCATTGCTATGTGAATTCAAAGGGCTTGTTGAAAAAGTTAGACTCATAGATGAAGACCCTTTTCTGTACACCAACGAGACCTAGGGATGAGGTTAAACTTAAAGTGTGATTCACACGATGAGATACTGTACCTCACAGGGTGTTTGTTTGGGACAAATCCTGCTGAGATTCTGTATCCTGTAAAGTGGGATTCACACGATGGGATTCATGTACCTCACAGGGTTTTTGTCTAAGACAAATCCTGTTGAGATTCTGTACCCTATAAAGTGGGATTCACATGATGGGATTCATGTAACTCACAGGGTGTTTGTCGGAGACAAATCCTGCTGCGATTCTGTACCCTATAAAGTGGGATTCACACAATGGGATTCATGTAACTCACAGGGTGTTTGTCGGAGACAAATCCTGCTGCGATTCTGTACCCTATAAAGTGGGATTCACATGATGGGATTCATGTAACTCACAGGGTGTTTGTCTGAGACAAATCCTGTTATTTGACTTACATTTGTGACATAATCCCCCGTGGAGCCCATAGAGTATTTTTTCTATATACTCCACGGGCGTTGAGTATGAGTTCCCAATGTTAAGTCTATGGGGATAAAATACCAGGGGTGAGATAAACTTATATATTAAATAACATAGAAGTTTATCTCACCCCTGGTATTTGTCGCCTCGTTCATATCATTCCGCATCAAACTCGTGGGGAATGACGACTTTGACCAAAACTTGTTGGTTTATTCTTTATACCTTGATGTTAAGTTAGAAAAGTCAAAGGTGTAAGATGTATTCAGTACAGGCTGGTAAAAATAACATGGCGGCCAATGAAAACCAACCCTCTCTGATGGCCATGCCATTTTATTGGCAATCATTTATGTTACTTTTATAATCTGCGAATGTATACAACCTTGGGCCAATAAAGAATGATAAAAATAAAAAGTCTAACTCCCTGCATTACCTGCGGTGTGATGCTGTCTCGAGGCAATTGGGTGCTGCAGGAAAACGGTTAAAGACTTTAGACAGGAGTCTCAACCTCCTGAGGAAACTGCCAAGGCCCCCGCCGTCTCCAGTCATGCTAGGTTTAGGAGGAGACCCAGTCACACTGTCGCCACCCTCCACGCAACTGGCGCCCGTCTGGAGCTACACTGGCCACCAGAGCAGACATGTTCTTAGACTTGCTCAAGTCTTTGATTATGAACATTCATTAAATGATTAAAGAAAATCGGAATACAATTCATTATAGCATGTGTCCTTCTCTGACTGACCCGTGAATCAAAGACTTGTCCACTTTGACTAGAATCTCCTTTTTATGAATCCAAACCGCTACCGTAACCCTATACTTCCCTCTACCCCTGCCCCCTCCCCTCCTCCAGTTCCCTGGCCACATGTGTTGTCATAGCAATATATTTCGTCTACTCCTGACTATGTCTCCATTGAGATCAAAGTGAGAGGGTATCAATCTCCCAGCAGATATCCTGACCAGTAGCCAGACCTCTGCTTGGGGAGTGTGGCGTGAAATCGCGCCAGTCTACACGGCCGATTACGGATGAGACCAGTCCCTGTGTCACTCAGTAGTGGTAGGACACAGGGACTGAGGCCAGTCTAACATGTGCTACGCACGTTAGCTCTGGTAGGATCCCATATCTAAAGGCGGTGTGATGCGAGAATTGGTTACCCTGCGAAATTCATGTTTTATCGCCCGCTAGTATCTGGTGCGCATGCGTGAACATGCGCAGTGTTGAAGTCCACGATTGGAGAGTGAGAAATTCATCGGCGCTCGATTCCCTAGATTGTCAGGATTTAGCGTAATCTTTGTTAGGAGTTGTAGAGCAATTTGCTGAAATTAATAAAGTCATAGTGAACGTAATAACATAATTTTATGACATTTAAGAGCCTATTATAGGAGAAATAAAACGAATTTCCAACAAGCTTCTATAGTGTAAAACTAGTAAGTCCAATGGTCCGTGAAATCTGCCCAGAAGAGCGTGTCCAGACACATGCGTGTATTGAGTGGGCGATAAAACGTGGCATCGTAGCAATTTATGTTTAGAACGTAGCAATTTATGTGTAGAACGTCATTTGCGCCATTTGATGTTCCAGTGAACACAAACGGTCTCAAACCCACTTTTTAATTTTTCCAGATTGACAGTATTATACAAACCATTCATACATTGTGTACAATCCTTGCCTTCTTTTTAGGCACTATAAACATTATAGTCATAACAAGCTCTTTACATTATTTTCTAATTTTATCATATGATGAACTAAAAAGTACTTAACTCGCTAAATTCATCATTCGATTTTTTTTACAAACCCACATGTTCTTACTAGTAATAATACTCTACTATTACCAGATGGGAAAAAATCGATATGAAAAAAGAAAAAATAATAGATTTGTTACCTATTTGATATTATATAGTAAGGTGTTGTGCTTCATGCATCCAGAATCTGAACTACACTCTCTGCTTCGAGAGAGGGGCTGGCTGGGGCTGGAGATGGGATTCAACCAACCCCTAAGTCGCAGCTCAGCGCAGACAGGGGATAGAGTTAGCAGTAGATTGGCAACCAACCCCTCTTTGCCACTTAGGGGTTGGTCTGGTCCAATCGCTTTCTGACCACAGATCTCGAGACAATTATCTCGAAGCAGGATAGACTTTTGGTACATAGTGGAATATAAACTACAAAGCCTTATTAACTTAGCCAATCAATAATATGTGTATATTTATTATATCTTGACGAGGTGATGTTGCTGTCAAAAAAGCACTTACTGTCAAGTGAAGAGTTGGACAGAATACCTGCTATGCAGAGGCCATATTTAATGTACCTTTCTACAGTGCAAATAAAAAGAAATAAAAAAAAAAAGTCTAACATAATTGTCTCTTTTAGCAGAATACACAAAAAAGAAAAAAATAATATGGATAAGGGGCTTAGAGAGTACTACAATCTCCAACCATGACAATACCCTATTGTGAAAGACACTACCACGACAAAAGATCTGCTGGCAGAATGATCCACTCTTCAAGCAGAGATTCTGACTCTGGTAGTAGGAAGATCAGCTAGCACTGCACGAACATCATTATTTTACATATGGATGCGCCCGGCGTATATGAGCAGGTATTTTGCGTATACAAGGTCGTCCAATTCCCCGTGTGTATACACCTCACCTGTAGACGTATATATAAGCATCCAGTGAAGAGGGCTTCACTGAGAGCGGGCGGGGGGAGGTGGGGGAGGGGGGCGGGGGGAGGGCTTCCTACTGAGGACACCTGTACTTCTACAAACACAAACGGGTGGGAGGCGGTGGGGGGAGAGGATATTTCCTCTCATATACACCGGGTGTGAAATACAGCCATGACGCATTCGTATATAAGGCCTGGGCGTATATATATACATGTATATGAAAACAAGTCAATATTCAGCCAATACATGCACTTCCACGATGACGTATATATGAATAAAATAGTGGTTTTCGTGCAGTGTAGGCGAGTGCATGTCAAGGTTGTTCAGTACGGATTCCACCGTAGCGTCAGTGTAGCTCTGGCGGCCAGTGTTAGACAGGAGGTCGGTGGCCAATCTAGCCTGGAGCCAGACTCCTGGTTCTCGTTACTGCACACTGGGGGCGCCACGGTACGGCGCCTCGTGACGTCACGTCAGACGCAACAGGTCGAACGCGCGTCTCCTACTCACGTGACCTCGACTGCGCACGCGCTAATGAGGCACGAGGCTAGGGTCACGTGACCGGTTTAGGCTTCAAGGAGATCGCGTTGACCTTCCGAGGCCTCGTTTTTACTGACAGTTTGCAGGGGCCTGTTGAATAATCTAGGCTCGTACATGAAGATCCTTCTCTGTATCTCACCGGTCGGCACAGTGCGCCCGAACATTTGCTACGGGTACAGTGCGCCCGAACATTTGCTACGGGCACAGTGCGCCTGAACATTTGCTATGGGCACAGTGCGTCCGAACATTTGCTACGGGCACAGTGCGCCCGAACATTTGCTACGGGCACAGTGCGCCTGAACATTTGCTACGGGCACAGTGCGTCCGAACATTTGCTATGGGCACAGTGCGCCCGAACATTTGTTATGGGCACAGTGCGCCCCAACATTTGCTACGGGCACAGTGCGCCTGAACATTTGCTACAGGCACAGTGCACCCGAACATTTGTTACGGGCACAGTGCGTCCGAACATTTGCTACGGGCACAGTGCCCCCGAACATTTGCTACGGGCACAGTGCGCCCGAACATTTGCTACAGGCACAGTGCGCCCGAACATTATGAATACTACTTCCCTAGAAGCGGGCAGTTTGTCAACGAAGTGCCACTGCGCGAAGACTCCCCTGATATTTCATTATATATACGTCCCGCGTAAATGCATGTATCTGATGTACATTAACATGTTTTTTTTATATATATACGTCCATATTTCACGCCAGTGTATGTGGCGTATACAAATGTGTTTTCAACGTATACAACAGCGTAATGACTGTATGTACGTGGCTTATATACACACTCATTCTTAGCCATACATAATGATGGTGTTTTGAAAGTATAATCTATCCAAAATAAGGTAGAAAAGATAAAAGAATGCTGGGTATATTTGGTAAACAACTCTTTCTCACTCTGTCGCGGTCCTCATTGCGCGTTCCCTGGTGGGGTGGGGTTTTTTGCTGGGTGAATTAGTCTGCAGTCAAACTTGGTGGAGTATGGATTGAATTTTTTTCGCTTCGTAAATTACTCTACAGCCAGACTTGCTATTTTCATTTCATGGGTTTCCTTCTAAATTTCAGATGAAAAAACGGCGAGCATCATCGGCCGAGTTTCTACCTGGTTATACTGCAGGTAAATGATAACATTCAGTATGTACAATATGGAGCCTATCTGAGCAAATGGCGATCATGCATCTTCACTCAGCAAGTTTTAATGGGCTTCCGTGTACGCCCGCGTAGCATTTTAACTGGACTTGCTCAAGTCTTTGATTATTAACATTTATCAAATGATTAAACATAATCAGAATAAAGTTCACTATAATATATATCCTACCCCTAATAAAAAAACTTTATAGGCTTAACATTGGGTCACTGTATTCGGTCTGGAGTTCAGAAAAATGAAAAATATCGCTCTAGTGGGATACACTTGACAAATGACGTCATTTGTTAATGTAGAAGTAATTTAGACGGGTGGGGTAGGATAAATCCTATACCAAACTCGAATTAGCCCTGTTATTGTTCTTTGCACGACGGCAAGATCGCATATTACTGCTCTCGGCTTCGCCTCGCGCAGTAATACGCGATCTTGCCGTCATGCGATAAACAACAACACAACTAACTCTTGTTTGGTTTCTCCATAGTATCTTTCTCTGACTGGCCCATGAACCTGTATCAAGCGGGGTGTAGGGGTAGGGGCGGCGGCGGTGCGGTGGCGCGATAGCGGTAGGATACAGGGACTGAGGCCCGTCTACATTTTAACCATCTCGTGCTCACATGTTAGCACAGAGCAGCTCCTCAACCGCTCTCCCAGCATTTCCCGCCGTAATTTCACGAGCACGACATTTGTGGCTGGGTGCTCCTCAACGCTGGCTGTCGTGATCTATAAAGATGCTGAATTTGGACTGATAATGTTTGCTTCCCTGCACGTTAGTAAAGTCTTTTTAGCTCTGGGAGGTTTTTGCAGGACCAGTTTTCTCTTGAGAAGCTAGTGGTAGCAGGCAGTGTGTCATTGGGTATAGCTAAGTATCCTTTGCTTCAGGTACGAACTGACACAGCTACGATGCAGCTACGACACATCTACGACACATCTATGATACATCTACGACACAGCTACGACACATCTATGACACATCTATGACACAGCTACGACACGGCTATGACACATCTATGACACATCTATGACATATCTATGATACATCTACGACACAGCTACGACACGGCTACGACACATCTATGACACAGCTATGACACATCTATGACACACCTACGACATAACTACGACACATCATACCATTATACTCATCTTATAATGTCATTGTTTATATTAACCAATCCCCGGATTGTGATTGTGGTGGTCACACTTTAAAACCGACTATATTGTCGAAACGTGCCCAATAAACGAAATTTAAAAAAAAATCTACGACATAACTACGACACATCTACGACAACTATTACACAGAAAAATCTTTTTTTTTTTTTTTATTCATGATGAAATTTACGCTAGCGTCTATGTGATATCCATGTAACGTTTACGCGGTAAACGGAAATATTAAAAAACAAAAACAAAAAAAAACACAGACTACTAATATTTACGCTGGGATAAAAAAAAAAATTTAAAACTATATAATCTAGTCTCGTAGGTGATCAATGTACCTGCGTCAGCAAAAGACACCTTACTTTTTGCACAAATAGAAAATCTTTTTTTAGAAATCTTCGTCCCATGGGTCATGAAGATGAATGTAAATCTCCACCAGACACAGTCTGAATAATCCACGACATTCTCGTCTAAAACCAATCACAACTCACACTTCTCACAGCTTTCTTCTGCTCGTTTTCGTCATTTTCAGGAAAGTAATTACGCCTAATTTCAGCTGTTAAAACCAGGTGATAGATTCAAATTATTGGGATGTTGGAAATTAGCTGTCAATCTGTCCAGACGAGGCACCTCAGAGGGTGAATCGATGTGTGGGTGGAAGACATTCACGGAGACTGGAATCCATCAACCATGTCTGGAAACTTGGTGATGCAACCTTCTTCGATTATTCCTGTTAGCAATTCCTTTGCGTCATAGTTATCAACAATTTCAGTTGTTTCCTCAAAAATGTCTAAATGGTAAATTATGGTTGGTTGGCTAGTTTGATTTAATGCCCAGTAAACCATTACATGTTCTCACCAGACTTTCTCAAGGTTCTTTTACACCACAAGGGTGGTGTTCGAATTTCTGTAATGAATTTAGTTATGAATCTCACCCCTACACATTTACCAAGGTGAGAGTTTGCTTGGTTTGATTTAACATCCAGTCAACCATTATAGGTTCTCACCAGACTTTCTCAAGGTTCTTTTACACCACAAGGGTGGTGATCGAATCTATGACTAAGTAATGAATTTAGGTAGAAATCTCACCCCTACATATTTACTGAGGTGAGTTTTTTTTTACTCCCCACACCACATAGACATAGTAGGCGAAGGATTGACCTTTGATATAGCAGTAAATCTACCACTGCTGGTGATAAAGGAGAGAGGTTGCTGTACTCCACACTACATAGACATAATAGGAGAAGGATTGACCTTTGATATAGCAGTAAATCTACCACTGCTGGTGATGAAGGAGAAAGGTGGCTGTACACCACACCACATAAACATAATAGGAGAAGGATTGGCCTTTGATATAGCAGTAAATCTATCCCTGCTGGGGATGATGGAGAAGAGAGGCTGCAGTGGGACTTGAACCCACAACCTTGGGATTGCAGGTCCAGTGCCTTAACCACTGAGCTAACTCCTACCCTGAATTGTCATTTATCCACATTCTCAGCCAACTAGGGCTAGTCCAGCAAAAGTACTAGTAACTTCTTTTGATCATGGAATCAGGGGCCCGTTTGATAATCTAGGGTCGTTCATGAAGACCCTTTCCTGTACCTCGTACAAGAGTTATCATCTAGTAATGTTCAAGTCTGTTCACTAAGCCAGTATCAGCCGTCCATATGGTCGTCCATAAGTGTTGAATAAAATTGACCCACATCGTCCCCGGGTCCCTATTGAATAGAGGAAAGGGTCTACAAGTAGGATTCTGTATTATTAAACGGGCCCCTGGTGTCTCGGCAATGCGACACTGTATACACAGACACCAACTAAAATCAAAGGAAATAGGTTGTTGCATCGGACCCTGAAAGATCATCAACATACTGAAAACCCTGTGTAAGGGGACCTCCATGTTAAGCAGGGGGTTTCCAGTATGCATATACATTGCACTTGCATTATGAAAATATACATAACAAACTCAAAACTTACTTTAACCCTTGCATCTCAAGACACACTTCCAAAAGAAGCAAGAACGCTTACCTGCAAATACAAAAAAAGAAAATCATTAAATACAATGAAATGTTTAGATGCATGCACATTAAAACCCCGCTTTCGGGAAACACCATTTATTTGGCTTGAAAATTAAAGCCCATGTCAATTTCCTGAAAATCTAATATGATGATCACAAAAGAATATATAGACATTTTAAAAGGTTGAATTTCACAGTGAACCCATGTCATTTTCTCAAAACTTTCACAGATAAAGTAGACCCATAGTTATACACAGATTTGAAAATACATAGGTCACCTTCCTTATTTTTAAAAGAATTGATGAAAACCATATATCTCAGTCCATTTCTAATATAAATCAAGCAAATGTAAGTTGGTTTTTTTTACCCATTAAGATTGAATAAACTGGACAAAACGTTGAATTTATACATTCAGTATCAAAATGAAACACGAGGAAGCAGTTATGACTATTAATTGACAATATTTAAAAATCACCAGGTGGCGTCACTATAAATTGTCCGCTATGCCTTTAAGGGGACACCTTGCTTGTCAGCCCTTTTCTGTATGCCTTAGATACCGACAGATCAGACTCTCTTACCAAACAGACTTAAATTTCACAGTGAAATGCTTTAATCGCACAATCAGGATTCTCAAAGAGGGCTTTGAGAGGGAAAAGAGTCACAGTCACAGAAGGGTGCCTGAGAAACCTTGTGTTTCACGAATGATTGATCCCCACTCCTTCCTGTACTAAACAGAGTTGTAGTGAAGCTCCATTCAGATGTGGCTTCCAGGCATTTATCTCACCCCTGGTATTTTTGTCCCATAGGCTTAACATTGGGAACTCATTCTCCATGCCCCTACGAGTATTACGGTCCCTTCTCCGTGGTCAATATCAGTTGGCCATTTGTTAAAGTGTTTACAGGGGTGAGATAAATACAGAAACAACTCCTTTTGGTCAAAGTCGTTATCCTCCAACTCGTTTAAATGCTACATGATATTCACTCGGCTGTCGCCTCGTTCATATCACTCGGCATGAATCTCATGGAGAAAGATGACTTTGACTGAGACTTGTTGGTTTCTTCTTTAGTATGAGCATAGCACTCATGTGTACCTCTTCATCGTTGAGATACATGTATTCTTAGACTGCTTTCCTGACCAAAAGAAAAATGGGACAGGTATGGCATGATTTGAAGCGACCTTGAACTTACGCTAGTTCCCCTGTCATTCTCAGTGAAGGGGGGAACAAGCACACTTCTCCCTCGAGAAATTCCCCATATAACGTATCGAGACTTGTTTGTATTGAATGATGATGCAAAATTAAGTAATGGCAACCTTTCAGAAGATAAAAGATAACTTGGAAGATTTCACTGTGCCATCTAATGAGGAACCAGCATAAAATCCAACAAGTAGTAGTTGGGTACCAGCTCAATGCAATCCCACAGTGCACTAGAAAAATGGCGTCCTATACCTTAGACTGGTTCCCTGCCCAATAGACAATGGGACAGGTAAGGCCCAGCGAGAGCAACTTGGACTGTAGTACATTCCGTTGTCGCCAGGGCCGGGGCACACAATCTCTTGCGTATGGTCTGTGAACGGCTGTTACCCATGATGGACCAGAAAAATGGTAGGCGTTACCTGGCCTATTATGTGAGTGAGTACATAGGCCAGGCTTACAGGTTACCTATAACTGGCCTAATATGTGAGTGAACACATAGCCCAGGGTTCGAGGCTAAATGTATTCTGTGCTTCATCGTTGTTCAGTTACTTGTGCTCAACATTCCATCATTCCATGTGCTTATCAATATAAAAAAAAATCTCATCTGAATTTGTGGTATATTACTAGAGTATTCCTATCATTCTTTTTATTATATATCAATTTATGTAATGTATTTTCATGCTCGCTTATTTCATTTTTGTCTCAAAAATCACATTGCTGTCACCTATCTAAAACACTTTCTGCAACCATCTTAATTCCCAACATATGATCCTAGCCTATCTTCAAATACAGGTGAAGTATATTAACACACCCACATTTCCCCGTTATCTCTATTTCTTTGTCTCTGTCTCTTTGTCCCTCGCTCTTTGTCGCTCTGTCATTCTATCTTTTGTTTCTGAAATATTATTAGGATACTGCTGAACCAATATCTTCATACAATACAAGACCTCAACCTGGAGTTGTCATTTAAGGAGGGAATATTTGATTACCCTTTAATCAATGTGTAATTGAGGATGATGTTCCACCAGTGCCTAATTCAATTTTTTCCCACAACCAAGTATGGTTAAGCAAAGTAATATATTGTAATATAACTCAAGGATTAAAATAGATTCACAAAAATATTCTGCCTTGCTTTGTCATAAAATGCTTGATTTTTTTCAATACGCAAACTAATATATCGCAATATAACCCAATGATTAAAATAGATTCACAAAATTATCCTGCCATACTTTGTCATAATCTTCTTGACTTTGTTCAATACGCAAACTAATATATCGTAATATAACTCAAGGACTAAAATAGATTAACAAAATTATCCTGCATTACTTTGTCATAATCTGCCTGATTTTTAAAAATACGCATAACTAATATATAGCTATATAACCCAATGATTAAAATAAATTCACATAAATTTCCTGTCTGGCTTTGTCATAATCTACTTGTTGTTGTTGGACTTTTTTCAATACGCCTCGCATTCCCGAAATGATTAGTCTAGATTCTCCAAGTCTTACAAGTCCCACACACAATATTTCAAGCCTTCTAACAGGCACACCAGTAAAATACATCCAATTAACTCAAACACAAATAGCCGTGGCGCCTGCCCACCTTGTGATAAGGCACACGTAGTCACAAAACTCTCCTTGTCTATTTTACCCACTGAAGTTCTACCCAGTCGATAGAGTCTGAGGCCTCATAGAACTGTTAACTTTAATCAAGATGATGGTAAAATAGCAAATTGACCTTCCCCCATTCCTATCAATTATCATTCCTTGCCAATCAGCAAGCAATCGTTGCTACCACTGAAAATGAGCTCCGTTGGTGTTTTCCATTTCTGAAGTACCTTCAGGGGGAAGGGATGTCACAGTAGGAGAGTGATTACTTTTTTTTAACAGGATTATTAGCACCCAGCAGTGTGTCCTACCTGCTCAATGTCAATAGCCAATCGGCGACGTTCTCTCAACGCCGTATGGCGGCTAAGAAATACACGCTGATTGGTTTCGTTATGCCAACAGCAGAATAGATAGCACTCTCCAAGTAGAGATCCTGCGCTCCACTTCCTGTGGTTGCTTGTATCTCTGCCCGGACTTGCCTTTTTGGGACAAAATCTGTCCCATCCGCCAGTTTTTTTATGTATCCTGAAATTTCTAAATTCTGAGCACTTTGAGGAGAATTTTGTGTTTTACTTTGAATCAGAGTTGCACATATTTTTATGGTTGATAATATACACTCATTTATGTTATTTGTTATGTCAAACCAGACATAGTATTAGGGATTACTTTCTTCAGTGGGAAGCACCTGATGTGTTGCAGGGATTTGTTTATCAACATAAAACATGTGCTCATTTGAAGGGGCAGTCTAATCAACTGTGGATTCACATTATAAAGTTGGTAAAATTGTCTCTCTCGTGTGCGTGATCTGGTGGAATCTGTGAACGCTTTCGATCAAAACAAATTCCGATTTACATCATAAAGTGTTTAAAGCTGAAAAAGAAAAAGCTGGATTGTCTGTGAAGCTCGTTGAGAAATAACAGTATTTCCCAACTCCTAATGTATGAATTGTTTGAGTTTCATGACTTTTGACAGCTGTTTTGAAACCGAAATGTTGGCTGGTTTCCACTGTCTTCAGTGGAAACCCAGGGAACTAGCATTGGGTTGAGGCAGAGATTAGTAAGTGCTAGCACTGTGAATGATCTGTGGGGAGAGTGCGACAGCAGAATAGAGAGGACTCTCGTGGTTAGCTGTTAGAGTTAGACGGCCATCCGACAACCTCCAGCCTGCTCCGGTGATGGCCGCAATGATGGCTATAATGATGGCCAAAATCATGGCCATACTGATTGGATGGTCTAGATAATCGTCATAATCCTGGCTATAATGATGGCCACAATCATGGCCATAATGATTGGATGGTCTAGATAATGGCCACAATCCTGGCCATTATAATGGCCACAATAATGGTCACAATGATTGGATTGTCTAGATAATGGCCACAATCATGGCCATAATGATGGCAACAATCATGGCCATAATGATGGCAACAATCATGGCCATACTGATGGCAACAATCATGGCCATACTGATTGGATGGTCTAGATAATGGCCACAATCATGGCTATAATGATTGTAATAATCATGGCCACAATGATTGGATGGTCTAGATAATTGCCACAATCCTGGTTCTAATGATTGTAATAATCATGGCCATACTGATTGGATGGTCTAGATAATGGCCACAATCCTGGCCATAATGATGGCAACTATCATGGCCATACTGATTGGATGGTCTAGATAATGGTCATAATCCTGGCTATAATAATTGTAACAATCATGGCCATACTGATTGGATGGTCTAGATAATGGCTACAATTCTGGCTATAATAATTGTAATAATCATGGCCATACTGATTGGATGGTCTAGATAATAGCCACAATCCTGGCTATAATAATTGTAATAATCCTGGCCATAATGATTGGATGGTCTAGATAATGGTAATAATCCTGGCTATAACAATGACAACAATCTTAGCCATTCAGGGTTAAAATGATGTCCATAGTTATGGTGAGAATTATGGCCATTATGATGGGATGATGTCCACAGCCAGTGTTACAATGATGGCCATAATGATGGGCATAATGATGGCCATAATGATTGAATGGCCTAGATGATGGCCACAATTATAGCAACCATCATGTGGACAAGGGAACCCTTCACAATGATGGCCAAGATGATGACAGCTACGATGATTGCTACAATGATTGTCACAATGATGTAAGCTTTGATAATTCATCTCATCCCTGGTGTTTTTGTCCCATAGGTTTAACATTGGGAACTCATTCTCCATGTCCCTACGAGTATTGCAGTCCTATCTCCATGGTCTATATCCTGTGCATCATCCATTCTTTTAGTTTGTACAGGGGTGAGATGAATACAGAAAGAAACTAGTTTTGGTCAATGTCGTTGTTCTCAAACTCATTTGAGTAGTTTTTGTGTGTGTTTTTTTATATTCTTTATTTAAACTGCAATACAGCCGGTATGACTTACCCCTACAGTATGGATAAATACAATACAGGTAGTTTTACATGATATTCACTGGCTTCGCCTTGTTCATATCACTCCGCATCAAACTTGTGGAGAATGACGACTTTTACCCAAACTTGTTGGTTTTTTCTTTAGACTTTGATAATGATCTCAATGAGAGGCTCTATGACAAACTCAGGAACTACCTCAACGATAGGCCCCTCCTACTTTCTATGTCACCACAAACTTCCACAAATTACTGCCTCTTATCGAAACCTTTTGACAGCATTTCCCAGTGTGTCTCAAGCAGGGAAAAACACTTTTCTTCGCATCTCAGTCGCTGGGAGAAAGTAGAGACGTTTTTCTCTTTCACTGCATTAGGATCAAAGGGCACCCCTGGGAAAGGGAAGGTTGATATACAGAAAAATCAACCAAGGTCTATGTAGGGGACAATAGACAGGTACTGGAGATCTAGAGATTATATGGATATTAGGAAATCTTGGTCTTGGTAATAGGACACACACTGTCGTCCATGGATGTTTTTCTCAATTAAATTTATATTTTATAAAGAATAATCACTATTGATATTGTTATATAATGGTTTGAAGTATTAACAAAGGGTGTTATGTGCTATGTAGGCCTAATCATCTGATCTGTTATCAAAGCTGTCTGCTATAAAATTGCAAAAGGAGGATTTTTTATATCGCCTGCGAGTGATTAGAGTATTCCAGACTAAAATACTGTATGCCTTTTCTTAAATGGGGTGAGTCCTCCTTTATATTATGAAGCGACTTTGTTTCTGGGCGTATTCCCCATTAACATGTCACGATAGAGGTCTCGACATAGGGGAGGGGAGGGGCAGGGCGGGTATTGCTCCATGTTTTGTGGATCGCAGAATAGCGACCCGAGGTCGAAACCGTTGCTCCAGATTCTTTGCAGATCACATCATGACTATGTCGCCATCTATATTCAATTGAAAATCTAACGTGCCTTTCACCTATGTCACTGAAAATCTGGTGTTGTAAAAAGTAGCACTACAATATGAAAATAATAATTCCAGACCACACGATACGATATTACCGGAGTAGGCTTTTACCACATTTCTAGGAGCAACATTTAACGTCCAGTTAACTATTACAGGTTCTTACCAGACTTTCTCAAGGTTCTTTTACACCTCAAGGGTGGTGATCGAATCTATGTGATGAATTTAGGAAGAAATTTCACCCCTACACATTTACTGAGGTGAGAATTCTTTTAGTCCCCACACCACATAGACATGGTATGAGAACGATTGGCCTTTGATATAGCAGTAAATTTACCACTGCTAGGCATAAAGGAGAAAGGTATATGAACACTTCACCACTTAGACATGGTATGAGAAGAACTAGCATTTGATATAGCAGTAAACAGAAAGAAAAGATTGAAGAAGCAGCAAGGAGGGGAACAACGGGAACAAGGATGCTGCTGTCAACCAAAACCCAGTGTGTGTGTGTGTGTGTGTGTGTGTGTGTGTGTGTGTGGTGGGGGTGGGGGGGGTGGGTCCCACCCTCCCCCACACACACTCCTACTCCTGATCCGCAGCATACGTCAGATATCAAAGAGACTGTTTGGGATCTCGTGGATTCCCCAGAGTCTGATAAATCCACCCCAAGACGGCGAGTTCTGCCACGGCTCATAATTGGTATTTATGACGCGTAGGAGGGGGTGGAGGGTAAAAGGGGGGTGGTTAAAAGGGTAGGGGGGGTTCGTCGAGTGACAGATGGAGGGGTGAAGGGGCTAGACTGGACCCAGTCCCTGTGTCCTGACACTTCGGGTCTGATTCCTAGTTCGCCTTCTTTAAGCGGGATTCACACTAAAATGGAATTCAGTTCGCCTCCCTTAAGCTGGATTCATACTTAAGTGGGATTCGCATGGTGGAATTCATGTACCTCACAGGGTTCAAAATCTTATTAGATTCTGTTCCTTTTTAGGGGTTAATGTCGCTAACAATTGCAAGGGGAAAATATGTTTCATGGAAACGGAACCCTATAATTTAGACGAAGAACATGTGTGAATTCCGCTTAAAATATAATTCACACGGTGGGATTCATGTACCTCACGGGGTTCGAAATCTCATGGGATTATGTTCCTTTTAAGGGATAAATGTCGCTAACAATTGCAGGAGGGGGGGAATGTTTCATGGAAGTGGAATCCTACAATTTTAGACGAAGAAATTGTGTTTGTGTACAGAATCTTAAAAGGATTTGTCTCAGACATACACCCTATGAGGTACATGAACCCCACCGTGTGAATCCCACTATAGAAGGGTACAGAATCTCAGAAGGATTTGTCTCAAACACCCTATAAGGTACATGAATCCCATCGTGTTAATCCCACTTTATCCCATCCCCCCAACACTGAACCTCGGCCACTTGACACAACGATTGGGCCTTACAAAGGAAGATTACATATTGTAATATATTTTATCCTGATTTAATTTAATCTTCCAATGAATGTAAAATGTTTTTTTGTTCTCATATTTATAAGGCATAACCATGAAAAACAATTGCTTGGTAAATTAATGAAGGATGTTGCCCCTGTGTTGGGCTCATCTTTTCTCCATGTGTATACGCACATAATCCATATAAATATAAATGTCAACCTATGTAACCTGAACCCAATAATAAAGAAAACAATCATAATCAAAGACTTGAGAAAGTCTAGAGGGACCTGTGTGAAATACAACGAAAGGTCTCGAAGCAGTTCAAGCTCGTCAGTGGTATAGAATCCTAATGGCATGGAAAAACTGTAACTGTTGTGTGTGTGGAGCAGGGGCTGAGGGGGGTGGGAGGGAGATTCCACACTCCCACTGGAGGAATCGAGGTCACAACCCAGGTTTGAGGACTGACAGGGGGCTGCATGTACTCGGCCGGGCCTGCTGGTATCTGATGGTCCCACTGGAAGGCGGCTCTGACAATAGAGAGACATGTCTTGTATGCAAACAGCGAACGAGGGACCGCTTCTCAAAGACGCACACTGCTGCGTCATAATTCCCTGACGTTGACGTCATTATTCGGACGAACATCACAGGAAACCCAACTGAAATGTCGCACTGCCAAATTGAGGCGTCGTACAACTCAACTGGGGAGTCGCATAACTCAACTGAGGCATCCCACAACCCAACTGAGGCATTCCACAACCCAACTGAGGCATGGCACAGCCCAACTGAGTCTTCGTACAACCCAACTGAGGTGCTGTACAGCCCAACTGAGTCATACCGCCCAACTGAGGCATCGCACAACTCAAATGAGGTGTCGCAGAACTCAACTGGGGAGCTGCACAGCCCAACTGAGGCATCACACAGTCCAATTGAGGAGTGGTCGCACAACCCGACTGAGGCATCACACAGTCCAATTGAGGAGTGGTCGCACAACCCAACTGAGGCATCACACAGTCCAATTGAGGAGTGGTCGCACAACCCAACTGAGGCATCACACAGTCCAATTGAGGAGTGGTCGCACAACCCGACTGAGGCATCACACAGTCCAATTGAGGAGTGGTCGCACAACCCAACTGAGGCATCACACAGTCCAATTGAGGAGTGGTCGCACAACCCAACTGAGGCATCACACAGTCCAATTGAGGAGTGGTCGCACAACCCAACTGAGGCATCACACAGTCCAATTGAGGAGTGGTCGCACAACCCAACTGAGGCATCACACAGTCCAATTGAGATGTTGCACAGCCCAACTGAGGCATCGCATAACCCAACTGATTAGTCGCAAAACTCAACTGAGAAGTCGTACAACCAAACTGAGATGTTACACAACCCAACTGAGGCATCGCACAACTCAACTGAGGCATCGTACAACCCAACTGAGGTGTTGTACAGCCCAACTGAGTCATACCGCCCAACTGAGAAGTCGCACAACCAAACTGAGCTGTTGCACAGCCAAACTGATGAGTGGCACAGCCCAACTGAAGAGCCACACAACCCAACTGAGGCATCGAACAACCCAACTGAGTCAACCCACAACCCAACTGAAGAGTCGCATAACTCAACTGAGGCATCGCACTTGCCTAATCTTTCATTATTCCATCTTAATCTATAAATACCATCTACTTATGTATCATATTCAATACATCCAAAAGTATTACAGGTATTTAGAAGGAAGATGATGTTTGCCTATCGGTTTCTATATGGTTATTATGAAAACATAATTGAATTTTGTCCATCAATACTTCTAGAATAGACAGTACGTTGTATAACATTGATAATCACAGAATGTGGGGCACGAAATGGAAAGAAATCCAGACGTTCACATGCACTAGGAAAGAGAAGAGTGACTACTGAGTTTGAAAATCTGGATTCTTAGTAAAATTAATCTCTAGAAGAATTCCTGCGCGAGGAAAATAGGCCGTACCCAGTATTGATTGAGGGTAGTGTATTACTGGGCAGGAATGCAGGAAACTGGTCTAGTTTAATGTCCGGTTCTCCGTGCGGTGATCTCCAGTCGCTGAACGGTTTTATCGTCATGGTCGATACAACAGGTACTTGTATTACCATCTGAGAGGTGGACTCAGTGCATTCTGATCGTTCAAGTGGAAGACACACTTTACGATTTAGTTTCTTAAGATTAAAACCCCTTCCTAAGGCCATAACACATTGTAATGTTGGTTGGTTTGTTGGTTTGATTTAACTCCAGTTAACCATTACAGGTTCTCACCAGACTTTCTCAAGGTTCTTTTACGCCACAAGGGTGGTGATCGAATCTATGTGATGAATTCAGATAGAAATCTCACCCCTACACATTTACCGAGGTGAGAGTTCTTTTATTTCCAACACTAGATAGACATGGTATGAGAAGGACTGGCCTTTGATATAGCAGTAAATCTACCACTGCTGAGGATAAAGGAGAAGAATGGCTGCAGTGGGACTCAAACCCACAAAGTCCTATAACCCTGGGATTACAAGTCCTGTGAATTGTGGAATATAAAGGTTCCGTTATCAGCGATCAAAGAACAATCGTAAGCTCAGGTGAGGTCTCAAAACAGTCATTCAGTGTGGCACCCCCCTCCAGAAATTCACCTAAGATTAGAAAATGCCCCACATGGATATGTACCTTTGTTGTCGATGAATTGTGGTCCCATGTTCCGAAACCAGGACCGATGAATTCAGGAACATGTTCCTTCCCATTGTCGGTGACAACAGAGTTTCAGAGATACGCCTCATGCTGCGTACCAATATCGGCCCGTAATTTGCATATTTAATCACAGGGTGAGCAGGTATTGGGAGTGTCACATACAGATAAGTGGTCAGATACTGTCCTTTGCTGATTAATGTCACCGACGGCTAGACCTATATCATAGTTGGTGGGGTAGAAAATCGTATAACTATCGCACAGCGTGGACAAAATTGCTTAAGCCCGATGCCCATCTACCGATTAAGGGTTGAACGATTAGTTTGCAAACCGTATAGGAGTCGGTGAACTTGTCACAGGCAAATTATGTAACCCTTCGCTCGACCGGCGGACATCGAGGTGAGAGGGTGGTGGGTATTAGTCCTCAGCAAATCAGTCTACACTTACCGACATGTATACGATTATGCACCTCGCCGACTACATTTATCAGAATGTTGATAAACTGATCCCCACCGATTTTGAAACATTGAAACCATATTTTGTCGGTGACAAAAGGACGTCTGAAGGAGGTGGTTCACTAATCGGTGGCTCACCCTTGCCTAGCTGTCCTACATCTACCGACTATGGCCGACTCCGTTAGGATGCCTTGGCTGAGACAAATTACAGTCCGTTTGTCGCCGACAAAGGTACATGAATGTTCCGAAATCAGTAGATGGGCATTGGGCTTTAGGACGAACTCTTACCACCCTTTTCTGGTATCACGTGGGGATGTTCGTCACTTTAAGACTCCCGTGAGATAAATTAAGACTAACTTACGATTAAGTCCATTGCACACCTACCGATTCGGGGTTGAAAAATTTGTTCCTACCGATTTGGGATTGAACGATCAGTTCCAAAATAATAAGGTTGTGATGAACTTGTCATAAGCAAATTACGTTTATGTACATGCATGACGGCATCAAATAATCGGTGACGGTTTTGTTTTGTTTGTATGGTTTAGATTTTACGTCCAGTCAACCATTATAGGTCCTTTCCAGACTTTCTCAAGGTTCTTTTACACCACGAGGGTGGTGATCGAATCTATGTGATGAATTCAGGTAGAAATCTCACCCCTACACATTTACCGAGGTGAGCGTTCTTTTACTTCCCACACCACATAGACATGGTATGAGAAAATCGGTGAGGGTGGAGTGTATGCCTTGTGTCTCCTGTATTTACATGTGCATTCTTATTTAATGTTTATACTGAAAATATCGATCTGTAGTTATTCGGTGACGAATAATCGGCCAATGGAAAATGGCTTAATACTCTGCCAAAACGTTAGAGGGGTTGGAGAGGTTGTATTAACTCTGAGCTTGCTGCAAAAAAATCCCCAGACCATTCACTTTCTGTGAGTCTGTGAGTTTTAACAATTTCAGGGAAATACAACTCGTTCAGGTTTTCCCTAAGAATGGAAGTTTTCATGTGAAATCACAGACTGTCAGTCAAAGGCTGAACACTGACAGTAAGCGCAATGAAATCAATTATGACCTTTTTGTTATCACTACAAAGAAACTGCCTTTTCTTGCGACTTTTCTCAATGTGTGCGTTGGGATTAATATAGAACTGAATCGAGAATCGTATAAATACACAATACTCCACGAGTTTGGATGGGCTGCAATCATCAGTGAGGTGAAGCCAAGTGACGATTACGGTACATCCAAACGAGTAGAGTATTGTGTATTTGAGTGCGGTTCTGGAATTATCTCACCCCTTTCAATGATATTAAATAGCATCACAATATCAGAATAATACAGATAACTCCACGAATCCAGTTAGGAAAATCTCCATGTTGATGTCTTGTCTTCTCTCTGAAATCCTGGCCGCTGATTGGTCAATCGCATATGACATCATCTCATATTCACTCCACCATGACCGTGGCGTAGTATTGTCACTTTATTGGGGTGATCGTTGAGTATATTTCTAATGTTATTCCTATGGCTAAACTTGTACCAGGAGTGAGATCAAATATGATATGGTCTTAACTCTAGGTTGTCTCCTATCGCCTCCACTGATATATAAATACTGATTTTTTTCATATATCTCTATCATCCACTGATTTATAAATACTGATATTTTTATATATCTCTATCATGCTCATTGGTTATGTGGGGCTGTCTCCTGTTATGCGAAAACAATTTTCCATTTTGCTAAAGAATAATATAATAAAACCTTCGTATGGCTTCTGCTAATACTTAAATATGGATCCATACACATGGGGCTTCCACCGAGAGCGACAAGGCTGAGCGCAGAAAACATCCGATAATTAGATCTATCGATAAGCAGGGGCCATTAAATTGTATTTATCGTATTTGCTACCGTGAAATAATCACGTATTCTATTTAATATGTATAAGACAGGTAAGAGCGCCGATATACAGAATGGAAGGAGAAAAACCGAGAGAAGATGTGGAAGAGGAGTGGCGGCATTGATAAAACAATTGGAAACTTATAATGGGGGTCCGGGAGAGGCGTCTGAAGATAATATGAGCAGGAGAGAAATACACAATATGACCATGAGTTGGATCTGCGTGGTCTTAGAGGGGGCGTCCACCAACAACAACAAGGCTGCGACAACGGCTTTCCGACAAGGTCCACGACAGCTCTACGATTGGAAGCCTTGTCGTAGCCTTGTCGTGGTTGGTGGACCACAGTTCCTGACAAGAGGCTACGACAAGGCCACGACAGGCTGCGACATGAAGATTGTCGGGGGCCTGTCGGGGGCCTTCCAACAAGGTTACGACAAAATCGAACATGTTTGGAGCCGTGTCGTGGCGTGTCGTGGCGTGTCGGGAGGTTGTCGCAGAGGTCTACGATAGAATATTTAGGTGGAGCGTGCACTTCCCAACAGGCTGCGACAAGGGATCACGACAACTCCCCTCCTCACGACAATGCTGCGACAAGGCACCGATTGGAACTTTCTTGTCTGCTCTTGCCGTAGCCTTGTCGGGGATGGTGGACGCCCCCTCTTATCCTCCGCGTAGTTGAAACGCAGCAATACTCAAAGCGATAGCAAGGAGTATTGCGTAGTGTCAACTACAAGGAGAATACGGCCACACAGATCAAAATCAAGGTAATGTTGTATTTATTACTCACCTTTTGACTAATTATTAGAAAAGAATGTTGTATATGATTAGAAATTTGACGCATGCGCCGTGCATTGTTTATATAAAATACTTCCTATAATGCCTGTAAGGTCGCTGAAAAGCAGTATTCTCCTAGAAGTAGTGATCTGTAGTCTTCATATATTTAGTATGGAGACTCTGTATTAGGTGGGTATTACAAATATAAAGGGCAATGGAATAGGATAAGAGGAAAGGTAAATGAGAAAGAATTGCTTAGTGGAAGGAATATTGGCAAAGGGATAAGGATGAAATTGACGAGTGTTTTGTCTGTGTCCCCGTTCACCATCATGTTTGGAGTTCACAGTAATATGAATAAAGCAATAGCCGAGTGAATATTCCAAAGCGCTCTAAACGAGATGGTGAACGGGGACTCAGACCAAGCACGAATATATTTCTGATTTTATCTTAGCCTGGAAATATGAATGGCCAATTGAGTATAAGTTACCGTACTCGCAAGCCTCTTGAGTACGCCTAGCAGATCCCGGGACCTGGACAGCCAGTATAGAATATCTAGATATCTGCTATGAGAGTGGGTATATGTGTAGTTCTGCACTAAATGGGATACTCTTCAAAGAAAATCATTTAAGAAAGATTACCACACACTACCAGTTCTATATTTTGAAGAATATCTTTACAAGTTCATTAGGCATTCCTCTGATATTCTTTTCTACACTTGGTGAGGCTTCAATAATTCTATTCTCACATGACATATTTTAAGCCAATCAAATGTCAGTATTCAAGTTTGCCCTTATCCGTAGGAGCATTTCCTACAGGAATCCTACCATCCTACAGCTCTAGGTTGGAGCACTGGGATCCACAGGGCCTCTAACTGAGTGTGCTAGTTGCAGCTGAATTGACAATTTTTAAAGATTACAGAACAAGTTTATCTAATATTTAGTATTTTAGGGAACCTGTAGTCTATATTGTTCTAAAAAATACAATTTCTTGAAATTTTCATCTCTTTGAGACTAAAATGAAAATCCTACATGTAGCCAAAATCCCACAAACTGGCATACCGGAGAACAAAGCAGAAGAATGAGTAACTGAGAAAACAGGACAGGAAGTGAGGAGAGGGTAGAGAGTAAAGAAGAAAGGTTTGGTCAAAATCGTCGTTCTCCACGAGTTTGATGCGGGGTGATATGAATGAGGGAACATAGCGTTCAAACGAGTTGGAGAATGACTTCTTTGACCAAAATGAGTTGCTTGCTGTATTTATCTAACCCCTGTACACGATAAAAGAATGGGCAACGTACCGTATATAGACCATGGGGAACGGACTGCAATACTCGTAGGGGCATTAAAAACGAGTTCTCAATGTTAAGCCTATGGGACAAAAATACCAGGGGTAAGATAAAGTAAAGTAAGGGGATGGCTCCCAATGTTCCTTACACAATATCAATATTTGGAGCTACAGTGCATATCTCAGTAAGAAATGAACTGGTGTATGATGAATTTTGAAACTAAACATACAGAACAAAGCATAAGAATGAGTAACTGAGAAAACAGTACATGAAGTCAGGAGAGGGTAGAGAGTAAGGGGAGGGGATGGGTCATGAGAGTCACACTGACAGGGGCTGTTAAGAGGGGGTTAAGTGAGGAGAGGGGTGACGGTGGGCAGGTAGGAGGGAGGCAGACGGGGCGGGCGGCGGGCGCCTGTGTTGGCGGTAGGTATTTTAGGGTTGCTTTTCATCAGTTGTCAGAGTAGATCTTTGTTCTGCTCGTCTCTGACTGCGAGCATCTGGATGTCTGAGCTGCTCAGTGTGAGCTGCTCATCTTCTGTCTGAGGAGGTCCGGGACCCGCTCTACGAGTACCGCAGTCCCTTCTCCATGGTCTATGTCCTATGAATTACACATTATCTCACCCCTGGTACAAGTTAAGCCATAGGAATAACATTAGAAAAATATACTCAACAATCACCCTGGTAAAGTGACAATACAACGCCACAGCCGTGGCGTAGTGAATTTGCTAAGTGTATTCTGATTATTCTGAAGTTGTGATGATATTTTATGTCATATAAAGGGGTAAGATAAATCCAGAACCGCACTTGAATCGTAAAATAGACAATACTCCACTCGTTTGGCTGTGCCATAATCGTCAGTTGGCTTTGCCTCGATGACGATTCCGGTACATCCAAAATCCCTTCTCCATGGTCTATGTCCTATGTATTATCCTACCCCTGATAAAAACGCCATAGGCTTAACATGGGATTTGTTTATGTCACGGGTGTGACATCAAGTGTTGTTTGTGTCAATACTTCCTAATGCTGAAAAAATGTTGAAACGGGGTGGGATAAAATCTAGACGCCACTCGTTTGAGTTTGAGTTTATATATGTCACTCATTTTGTTGGCTCTGTGATGTCACTCGTCTTCGACTCGTGAAATTACGGAGCCAACAAAATGCGTCACATGAATTAACTCAGGCTCAAACTCGTGATGTCTCTTCGTATTACCCGTTCTGCACGAAAACCACTAGTTTATTCCTATATATATACGCCATCGCGGATGTGCATGTATTGGCGGAATATTGACTTGTTTTCATATATATACGCCCAGGGTTTATATACGGACGCGTCTTGGCTGTATTTCACACCCGGCGTATATGAGAGGTAATATCCTATCCCCCCGCCGCCTCCCGCCCGTTTGTGTTGGTAGAAGTATAGGTGTTGGTAGAAGTATAGGTGTCCTCAATGGGACACGTACCCTCAACCCCACCCTGTGGTACCCCAAGAGGAGGGTATTCTCTCCACCACTCCTAGAGACCATCCATAGCGACCAGTTAGTCCAGACTATGGAGTGAGTTTATGGAACAAAGAGCGATACTGAATCAACGACAAGGATGAAGACATACACAGCGATATTATCAACGATCCCTTTCAGCTTGCCTTGATTAAACGTGGCTGTTTTGGAATTAATGATATCTTATTGTCCGATTGAATAACTATTAAGTAGGACAATCCCAAACGGTATCTAATTGCACATGATCCTACGTAAGGCCCGTTTCTATTGGACGACGAAAACTGTAAATTTCTCAAAAAATCTACATCATTTTCGTCGGCCAATGGAGGAAACGACGTTCTATCAATGGTCTCGAAAGATTGTCTTTCATAAAAGTTGATGATTTCAAAGAACGGAAAAAATAGCCTACAATAAGATCATTTTCTGATCGCTCTTTCCTTTCAAAATTCGCCCATTGCGCGCCCTTAACTCGTACTAATAGGCGGACAGGCAGGTGGTGAGGGGTTAGAATAAACTAAATACAGATTTCTGTTCTGAGCAAAGTTTCCTCTCAAGTGGAGTGACTCCTTAAGCAGGGTTAGATACAGACAGACAGACAGACAGACAGACAGACAGAGACAGAGAGGGAGAGAGACAAAGAGAGAGACAGAGAGACAGAGAGACAGAGAGATAGAGAGAGAGACAGAGACAGAGAGACAGAGACAGAGAGACAGAGAGACAGAGAAAGACAGAGAGAGACAGAGAGAGACAGAGACTATCATGAAACATCACGAAATTTCATATGATTGTTTATAAGGCATGAGTTGTCTTCGAGGCATGATATAACTGATATCTGTAGCGGAAGACAACGAATGGCATATAAACAATTATATGAAATTGAGTGATGTTTAGATTTTATCCTACCCTGTTACATGTTTTTAACTTCATATGTCACCAGTGGCATATAAATATTCTTTGCCATAACCGTGGCATACAGTTACACCATGTTAAGTCTATGGAGATTTATATGAGGGGTAGGATAAAGAGAGAGAGAAAGAGAGAGGGAGAGAGACAGAGAGAGACAGAGAGAGGCAGAGAGACAGAGACAGAGAGAGACAGAGACAGAGAGAGGGAGAGAGACACAGAGAGACAGAGAGAGACAGAGAGAAACAGAGAGAGACAGAGACAGAGATACAGAGAGAGACAGAGAGAGACAGAGACAGAGAGAGGGAGAGAGACAGAGAGAGACAGAGAGAGACAGAAAGGCAGAGAGACAGAGACAGAGAGAGACAGAGGCAGAGAGAGGGAGAGAGACAGAGAGAGACAGAGAGAAACAGAGATAGACAGAGACAGAGAGACAGACAGAGACAGACAGAGAGAGGGGGAGAGAGACAGGGTGTTCCTTCAGCCCACCTGGCCGTGAGCCGGCGGGGTCCCGCCGCTACACCTGTTATCACTCTGCCGGCAGCGGGGTTAGCCAGGTGTGATAACAGCTCCCCGGGCCCCGCTCAGGGGTCACCGTTTACCTGACACCCGACCTGCCCCCTAGCGGACGCCCCCGCCGTGCCGCCTAGCGGGCATGCGCCGCATCACCACAGGGGGGCGCTACGAGGGAAGCCAGCGCGCCTGTGTGAACTGCGTGCTGCTGTGTTGGAGTGGTGGGAGTGGGGACTAACGGCACAGGGACCAGCGTGTGCAGGGTGGAGGGTCATGCTGGGAGGGTTATCAAAGGCATGACATCGGTGGTGCTGCTTAGGTTGGGGAATGTTAATCGTACTGTGAGTTGGGATCTATACTCAGGGGTGGGTGTTCGTGGTATTGTGCGATGGGTTCCTTGGGTTACGTGGATTTACTGGAGGTTTTGAGTGAATATTCAGGACCCTGTACTTCTCTGTGTTTCTCATTCTGTCTCTCTGTATGTCTATATGTCTGTATGTCTGTATGTCTCTCTCTCTCTCTCTCTCCCTCTCTCTCTATGTCTCTGTTTTTTTCTGTCTCTCTGTCTCTGTCTCTCTCTGTATCTCTGTCTCCTTCTCTTTCTGTCTTCCTCTCCTTTCAACTCTTCTGTATCTCCTTCTATACATCCTTTCTCTCTTTATGTCTCTCCCTGTCTCTGTCTCTCTCTATCTACTTCTCTCCGTCTCGCTCTCTCTCTCTCTCTCTCTCCGCATCAAACTCGTGAAGAAAGACGACTTAGCCCAAAACTTGTTGGTTTCTTCTTTAGTCTCTCTCTCCGTCTTCCACTCCCCCTCTCCCTCTCCTTCTCTCTGTCTCTGTCTCTGTGTCTATCTCTATCTCTGTGTCGGTCTCCCTTTAACTCTTTCTATATCTTCTGTATCCCCTTTATCTCTGTGTCTGTAACTTTGGAATTTTCATACCTTTACCACTGCCTCTCTTCAGTCCATCTTTAGGCCTACCTCTTTCATACGCTACCATTCTTTAGGCCTACCGCTTCCATACGCCACCATTCTCTAGGCCTACCTCTTTCATACGCAAATCACCGATTATGTACCACTGACTTTTCACAAGGGGAACCACCGACAGAAGATTATCGGTGGGGTTTTCGTCGGCAGGTGGAAAGGCCACTTAACCCTCACCGCTCACCTTTAGTAATGATTGGTATCGCAACAAACTCGTCACACCTGACATTTTCTCAGCTTTCTCCCTGCTTGCTACACGAGTGAACCGGATGTATTTCTTGGCTCACAGCGCCTTCAGGTATTATTACTTCTTGCCACACCTGCGCATCGCATCCTCAAAAATAGTTACACTATATGTATTTTATGAGTCATTTCCTGATAGAAAACAATCCTGCCCGTAACATGTAAATTATCTAGCATACATATAGTAGAGGAGCAGATCTCGAAATTTAGGATTTTTCTTGCTGGCTTGTCGAAATGGTTACCAGTACTGATTCTAATTCGAGGGACTCTCTACTTTTCTATCTGAAGTCAGAGGTCAAGGTCACTATGATTTGAGAGATCCCAATCATTCAGATGTATCTGCTCTCTACTCCGACTAATTATGGTGTAGGGGGTTCATATTAAATAAGTATATATACCCTACCAGTGTCTTTAAGTATGCAAATATATCTTGTGTCAAGGTTACTATATATATGTTATCCTGTATTGATCTCAGGTAAGAAATACTTTATGATAAATATCAAAAGATAAATTACAAAGTGATTTGAAAAATTGATGGACTTTTTAGAACGTGCTTGTACACTATATATATATTTATATATTGCTTAAAAGCTAGAGTGGTCACAGGGGCTTCCAGCTCACTGCAAATATATCCCTTCACTATCTGCATACTATTCACTGGGTTGTTGAGAACAGAGCAGAGGGCCAGTGTCCCAGGGTCTTAGAGACCCAGCCACTCAATACCAACATACTTCAAGACCCACTGGTGCTTGATATGTTTGGATCCTAGACTTGGTTTTTCAGGGGCAGAAATAACAAGTTGACTGGGTGCAAGTGGGTTACAGAAAACTATCGATACACTGAATGTAACCTGAACCATTTACTTGTTATTCATTTATGATTGCACGCTCATTGGTCAATGATGAACATACTAGAGGAAAACTGTGTTCCGGTGAGCAAAAGTTTAAAGTCAGAGGTAAGGCTTGGAAAAAATTACTGCCCACGGCCTTGGCCGCGGGCAGTCATTTTTCCGAGCCTTACCGAGTAACTTTGACTTTTGCTTAACGGTACTTGGTTTCCCTATTCCTATATACCTTCAAATATCGATAAAAATGGTTATTTCTTTACCTATGTTAGCCCAAAGATAAATGGCCACCCTTATCTGGTAACTGCAACAGCTATGTTTTCGTCCCGGCGCTCTTTATATCACGTGGTCAGCCCGGGACGAAAACATCACCCTCACTACATAACTCATAATTACTGCACCCCAGCAGCGGTATGTCACTATAGAGTGTTCGGAAATGGGTATATAGGAACATTTATTCCTAGTTTTTCTATAATTGCTGAACAATTCCTGTGTTTCTAACACCAGCCTTCGTTCTGTCTCAGTGACTCACTAGTCTAGGTCCACCAGACCAGACTTCTGAGGTGGTCATGTGTTTGAGAGGTGATGGAGCGATGCAGTGTAGTCTGGTGATGTGTTGGGGAGTTGACAGAGCGGTGCAGTGTGAGTGCAGAAAGCTAACAGGATATCGGGGAGGGGGCGGGGGTTGAGGAGGGGGTGGAGGAGGGGGTTTGGGTAACGAGGGGTGGAAGGAGACACATCACTCGTGGCTCGTCAAACTCTCCTCAACTGATAATGTTAACTAGGGGCACATGTAGCACCCCTCCATACAACACCCCACCCACACCCTCACCCTCATCCTCATCCCCAACTCCCTCCAGGTCTTGTGGCCAGACCGAGTGTCCGTTAACAAATCCCATCATAAGAGGAGGGGAACAGAACTTTAGCTCACTCCTGGTACTTTTTTTTTCTCCATAGACTTAACATTGGGAACTCGTATCCAACCGATCTCGTTTGAATCGCTACGTAATTCACGCGTCTTCGCCTTGTGAATTACTACGCGATTCAAACTCGATGGGATACGAGCTCTGACCCTAGACTTTCATAGGTTTCCTCTATATTATAACTGGTATAAACCTCCATAGGTCTAACATTACGAACTCGTTCTAAACAGGCTTCCGAGTACGGTAAATCATACTCAACGGGTGATAAAAAATACATATTTCTAAGCTAAGATAAAATCTGAAACATATTCATGCTTGGTCTGGGTCCCCGTTCACCACCTCGTTTGGAATGCCTCACCCCTCACTTTTACTTTCATCCTTATCCCCCTCCAGTGATTTGTGGCTAGACACAGTGTCCGTGAACAAATACCCTCACACGAGGAGAGGGACAGACCTGCATCTCTGCATGGAGTCTTTGGTCATGCCAGCAAGGATGATAATACATCATATTTGTTTTAAAAAAAGGCATATCAGACAATTTGGCTTCAAAATTAAACCCCATGTCAATTTCCTGGAAATTTTATCTGATTATCTCCAAGTGTTATAGAACCCATATCCAACTTAAAAATTGGGAGTTACCGTGCTAGTTTTTGATTTAGAGATCAATATTATGACTATTTTATCAAAGACACCATTGCCTTATGAAGTCTTATCAAAGAAGACAAAACGTTGCAGCTACCTCCGCACCAACGCCCCTCATCTCGATGTATCATTACCCCCAATAAATCACTTTTAATTACAAATCACCTTGTCTAGTTTCTCTTTGGATTTCCTTACAAACTGAATTTCATAAAAGAATATATAGACATTCTAAAAAGTTATTTTTCATATACTAAAACCCATGCCAGGTTCTTCAAACTTTCACAGAATATATTGTAGTGCTACACATTTCAGTTTTAGTATTGATAGGTCATTGAAAGAGACCTATATTTTTCTGTACATTACCTTTGTAAATCAAGTAAACGTAAATTTGCCTATTTTACCTTTTAAAACTGGAATAACTAGACAAAATGTTAAATTCACTCATTTTGAATCAAAATAAACACAGGGAACCAGTTGTCACTGATAAGTAACAATATTTAAAAATCACCAGGTGGCGCCACCTTGAATTGTCCGATATGCCTTTAAGAATATATAAAATATGTGCTGTTCTCAAGGACATCATGCAATATTACCTCAATACCTGTTGGTTAGAACCTTTTTCTAGACGTACATTTGAATTTCTGAATAGGAAAGAAATTGAGTTGTTTTATGTTAACTTTGAAGACATGCATGTTGCTAACTCTTCTGAAAGGCCACATGCATCGTTTCATGCTGGTCTGTTTCTAATCATGACTACCATGCGACCAGGTCTCAGACACCCTCCTCCTAGTCTGGCAGCAGGGCAGTCTGGGCCCTGTTTTTCAGTTGAGACAATCTTAAGTTGAGACCGTTTGAGGGCCAAAGTGTTTCTCAGTTGAGATGATCTTAGGGGATCTCAAGTTCAGACTAAGATAAGACCGTTTGGGGTGCTTTGGGGGTTTTTCAGTTGAGGCGATCTCAGGCGATCTCAGGGGATCTCAAGTGAAAGGATCTCAACTTCAGTCTCAACTTGAGACCAGTTGATAGTTGTCTCAACTTTTTTATTCGGTGCTTAAACTTAGTCTAATTAGAAGATATTTAAAGCGAATCGAACTAATAACCTGGCAAAGCTATATACCGATTTTCAAAATTATTCTTTTGCTTATTATGACCATGAGAAACATTTGAAAAGAGAGTGAAAAAGTGCAGTCACTGCACCACTCGGGCCGCATGTGAAATTCCTACTGGAATGCTCGAAAACGGTCTCAACTTGAGATCATAAAAAAACACCTCTACTTCTCCTATTATCAATTTCGACAGGGAACCAGTCTACACTCCCCACTCATGAACGGCATCATGCAGGCACACTCCAAACTCGTGAGCGGCGTCATGAAAGATCCGCAAACGTCATTACCCACAATCCCCTCCTCTTGTCAGACGCGCTTACGTCATCGTCAAGATACGAAATACCATCTCACCATATCGAGCCTGTGTTGTGTACGTCGGGCGCGTACTTTTTATAACCGGGCTTGGGAATCTGTCGTATAAAGAGATCCAGTTTCAGTTAATTAAAAAAAACGCGGGTAGCTGTAACGTGTAAGGCGACCCTGGTCGGGCATGAATCATATGAACGTCAATTGAATTTGCCGAGTCTAGCGCGGTGGACGTATGAAACCCGAGATGTGGTGATATTCAATATTTATGAAATTAATGTAAATTTGCTCGTTCTTATCCGCTATTGTTGGGTGCTTTCTTGTTTTACCTATTGTCATAACAGAGGGAGTGATCACCTTGAGGGAAGACCCCCTTTATGACCTACAACTAGGTGAGGGATCGTATTCACACCCCATCACACTCCCACCCCTCTATGGTTTGTTGTTTAACCCTTACTTTACTGGATCTTGTCACAGGTGCAGTCTTTAAATGCAGCATGCCTGACACTGGGAATACTGGAGAACTCGACCCGTAACGAACTCGACCCGTGATAAACTCGACCTGTAACAAAACTCGACCCGTTTTAATAACTTGACTTGTAACGAACTCGACCCGTTTTAAATCTTCTCAACTCAAGTGCCTCAACTGTGGATAAATACTATACTGAGTGGTATGTATGTTATCTTGACTTCAAATTCGGTCTTCTCTGGGGATGAAAACAAACAGAAAACCATCCCTCTAACCCTTTCCCTATCCCTAACCCTTTCCCTAACAGTATCCCTAACCCTAACCCTATCCCAAACCCTAACCCTATCCCTAACCCTAACCTTAATCCTATCGCTAACTAGTCAGCCCTTTTTTATATATGAAAATGTCTTATTCATAAGTATCTGAAATGGATCGAGTTCTCCTGCCAACTACGGGTCGAGTTCGTTTCGGATCGAATAGTTGAGGAAATTCATCCCTTTCCACCATACCTAAAGTTGCCTGTCAATGTTCATATTGTGATAACAATAAAATCATTTATCAATTATCACTTTAAAGGCATTTTACATATTATCTGAGAAAACTAAAAGAATCTATGTTGAATCAGTTGAGATAAATGATAAATGACATTTTAACAAAAATTGAGGTATCATTTGCACTAGCCACGGGAGTGCCATGAGGCATTATTGGTAAGGAAAGGGTTAAATGACACAGACGTCTTAGGTTACTTTCAATCTAGAAATAGGAGAAACAACTCTGGTCGTAGGTCGAATCTGAGATGATGGGGCAGGGTTTTAAAACTCAATCTAATTTTTTGAGATAACGATTTTGATGATTTGGGTCCATTCTACTCTTCTCGTCAGGTTTTTTTCAGCTATTCCTTCAAATAGGGCACATGTAACTGAGTCCATTGTTATCAACAGAACTCTAGATATAACTCATCTCTGCCCGATGGCAAATTTCCCATGTAAATATCTGTCTAGACTCATACTTATTCTATTGAAATAAATTGAAGAGGTCATCCATTAAAGTATGTACGTAAAATTTCTAGAAAATTGAATCCCTCCTTGTAAATCTTGTACGCAATGAAAAAAAGAAGGGGCATACGCAAAGTTTCCTAAATCGGTAAGGGTGCATTTTAAGTACTGTTTGTCGCTACTGTATTTCCCGTGTCCACACATATATCTAATTGGAATTGTTACATAATGTATGCAAAACTAATCCGACTGGCCCATGGATCACAGAGAACCCGGATGATGATACAGGGAGGCGTAGAATACAGGGACTGGGGCCAGTCTAAGGATCCGGGTGCACAGGCTGAGTCAAAGGTACCAGTTTAAATACGACCACGTCAGGCAGGGTGTCGGGATGAGTAGCTCACCTGTGAAGGAGGCCCTCTGGTGGCCAGCCCGCACACCAGAGGGGGCGTGTTTGTACGCCAGCCGCCAGGGGGTGCGGCCTGGGGGCAGATCTGAGGTATGTTTACATAGGGCCTGCTCTGCACATGCGCAGATACCCATGCATGAAACAAACAGTGACAAGTGCCCAGTGTGAGGGGGACGCAGCGGACTGGTGTCTGGTCTCAAACACTTAAAACCAGCTTCCTCCGTTAGATGAAACACTTAGGGGTAAGCTTGTAGGTCTCCACACCAAGTGCCAATGCGTACGTATGAATTCCATAGTTACGAAATGAGGAGATGGAAAATTAGTTAACCCTTTAAGGGCGAATGATGCCTTGAGTCATCATTTCTTTAAAATCTTTGAAATCGTTTTTAACAAAAAAATAATGGGGGAACATTAATCAAATTTTCACAGAATATATGTATGATATCATTAGTTGTATCTCTATTTAAAAGAAATAAAATATTTAAGATTATATATCATGTCACGTGATTAAACAATTGAATTATGGGTTTTAACGACTGTGTGCCCGTCCCCTAGTGGTATAAAGTGCCACCAGTACCCGTCCTCCAGGCGGTAGCTTGGCCACAGGCACCCGTCCTTAAAGGGTTAAAAGGCATATCGGACAATTTGGCTTGACAATTAAAACCCATGTCAATTTCCTGAAATTTGAATATGACTATCTGGAATGTTGTAGTACACATATCTGACTTCAAAATAGGGGGTCATCATTTTATTTAGGTTTTCATTTAGAGATCAATATCATTATAATTTTTCTACATACTAAAGCCCACGTCATTTTCTTTAAACTTTTACAGAATATAGTAGATGTATAGTACTACACATTTAAGGTTTAAAATCATAGGTGACCGTTCTGCTCTTTAAGAGAATTGAAAATCCACTGACACACAGTATTCCCCCTAGGTAGCATCATTGAGATTATAGGAATCTTTGGTTGCATTGATGTACGTCTTTAGCACAGGAGACAGGCCAGTGGATTCTCAAGGCTCTAAGCCTAGTTCGTTAAGAATTCTTCTCTATAGAGCGTAGTGAGAGTACAGAATACGACTTAGAGAGTGTGAGATCTTATGAGAGGGGTGCGTAGTGAGAACCTTGTACAGAATACCACTTAGAGAGTGTGAGATCTTATGAGAGGGGTGCGCAGTGAGAACCTTGTACAGAATACCATTTAGAGAGTGTGAGATCTTATGAGAGGGGTGCGTAGTGAGAACCTTGTACAGAATACCACTTAGAGAGTGTGAGATCTTATGAGAGGGGTGCGTAGTGAGAACCTTGTACAGAATACCACTTAGAGAGTGTGAGATCTTATGAGAGGGGTGCGTAGTGAGAACCTTGTACAGAATACCACTTAGAGAGTGTGAGATCTTATGAGAGGGGTGCGTAGTGAGAACCTTGTACAGAATACCACTTAGAGAGTGTGAGATCTTATGAGAGGGGTGCGCAGTGAGAACCTTGTACAGAATACCATTTAGAGAGTGTGAGATCTTATGAGAGGGGTGCGTAGTGAGAACCTTGTACAGAATACCACTTAGAGAGTGTGAGATCGTATGAGAGGGGTGCGTAGTGAGAACCTTGTACAGAATACCACTTAGAGAGTGTGAGATCGTATGAGAGGGGTGCGCAGTGAGAACCTTGTACAGAATACGACTTAGAGAGTGTGAGATCTTATGAGAGGGGTGGGCAGGCTACAGACCACAGACAGGTGTTCTACCTTCACACACAGAGAGCTACTCACTCACCCAACTAGGAGCAGCTCAGGCAGTGCTTTCCTTCGAGGCGTGAGTGATGGCTACACCTGAGGTAGACAAGTCTTTTCAGATATATGGCTGGCGTATTGGGCTCTACGTGCTAGTTTATCATCATCTGCCAAAAAGCTTCAACTTTCTCAACAGTACTTGCTCATTCTTTGTCTCATCCTTGGTACAAGGTTAGCCATAGGAATAACGTTAGAAAAAAATATTCAACGATCACTCCCGTAAAGTACGATTGCGGCTTATCCAAACTGGTGGAGTATTGTGTATTTATAAGATTATCTATGCAGTTTAACATAGATACCGCACTACGTCGCCTGCTTGGATTCTCAAGGCTCTAAGCCTAGTTCGTTAAGAATTCTTCTCCAATAGAGCGCAGTGAGAACCTTGCAGAGATTACGACTTTGAGAGTATGAGATCTTATGAGGGGGGTGGCCTGCCAGCCCCTGTTTAATAAACTAGAACACTGTTTGCCAGTGGATTCTCAAGGCTCTAAGCCTAGTTCGCTAAGAATTCTTCCCCCATAGAGCGCAGTGAGAACATTGTACAGATTATGACTTAGAGAATGTGAGATCTTATGAACATAAAACCTATGAGGGTGGAAGATCTACCTAGTGTAGAACTGTCATCCTTAATACAAAAAAACAAAAAAATAAAATAAAAAATATATCTGCACCCCTGCCGCACCTGGCGAGTTGTGTGCCCGTCAGCCCCGTCACGGTTCACCGAGCAGCTCGCGGCCGTCACGGCTGAGTGCCTCACGTCCGTTATGTCAGCGCCCGTACCGCGCAGAACACATGTGGCTCTCCCCCCCCCCCCCCCCCGTCCCATCCACTCAATATCCCCCTAGACCTGCCCGAGTCTTTGATGATGGACATTCAGGATTAACCATTTAAGGACGGGTGTCTGTGGCCGAGATATCCCCGTGAGGACGGGTGCTGGTGGCAGTTTGTTTTGATAGGGGACGGGCACATAATGGTTAAAACTCATTTGGGTGTTTAATCACGTGATACTAACGTAATCCTAAATATTTTATTTTTGTCTGAATATAAATACTAATTGTGGTGTTAGACCTAGATTCTGTAAAAATTTATTAATATTGCTCCATTATTTCATTATTAAACACGAATTTGTATATTTTTGAGAAATTATGCCTAAATGCATCATTCATCCTGGGCTGGCTGATGCCTCAAGGCATCATTCGTCCATAAAGGGCTAACCAAACTTACAATAAGGTCTGTTGCAGTGTGACTGGTCGAAGAATCAGTATCGAGGAGCGGAGGGGTTGGGTTGGTGTAGGGATACAGGGACTGGGGCCAGTCTAAGAACCCTCCTCTTCTACTCCGTAGTTCTCTAGTTTCTCATGGTGAGCTTTCATACAGACCGTAGAAGAAGGAATTTGACTCTTCTTTTCTTTTTTAACGTTTGTTTATTCTGTGTATGCCTGGGCATCTCTCATAAGATCTCACACTCTCTAAGGGTGTTCTCACTACGCTCTATGGGAGAATAATTATTTAAAAACTATGCTTAGAGCCTTGATAATCCACTGGTACATAGTATTCCTGCTAGGTGACATCATTGAGTTTATAGGAATCTTTGGGTTGCATTGATGTAGGTCTTTAGCACGGGATGCTGGCCATTCTCAGGGCTCTAAGCCTAGTTGGTTAATACGACTTAGAGAGCGTGAGATCCTATGAGAGGTTTTTTTGTTTGTTTGTCAGGTTTGATTTTACGTCCAGTCAACCATTATAGGTTCTTTCCAGACTTTCTCAAGGTACTTTTACACCACACGGGTGGTGCTCGAATCTATGTGATGAATTCAGGTAGAAACCTCACCCCAACACATTTACCGAGGTGAGAGTTCTTTTACTTCCCACACCACATAGACATGGTATGAGAAGGATGGCCTTTGTTATGGCAGTAAATCTACCACTGCTGGGGGTGGAGGAGAAAGGCAGCTGCACACCACACCACATAGACATGGTATGAGAAGGATTGGCCTTTGGTATAGCAGTAAATCTACCACTGCTGGGGGTGGGACTCGAACCCACAAAGTCCTACAACCTTGGGATTACAAGTCCGATGCTCTAACCACTGAGCTAACTCCCCACCCCCTCCTATGAGAGGGGTGATGACTGGGCACCTCGAGGATGAGCTCTTAGTCATGTGTGAAATATAACACTGTGTACTGAGACTGGGAGGGAGTCTGAATTAGTGGAATGTGGGGAGTATGGACGTGGTGAAATACACAACAATGTGGCACGGTGTTTGCCTCGAGCATGGGAGGTTGGGGGATCAAATCCTGGTCGGGTCATACCAAAGACTTCTACCAAAATGGTACCCACTGCTCATTCGGCTTAACACTTGCCATTAGAATGAGGAGTGGAGGAGGGGGGGCTAGGTTTCTCTGAAGAACTTTTATTAATGAGTTACTTACGTATAGGGCACAAGTGGAAGAAAGGCTATGTACCCTCAGTAAAATTCACAACAACAAAAATCTCAGTTGAATTACTCTTCAAGTGGAACCCTCCAAAACTAGAACAAAATGGTATGTTTATCATTGATGAATGAGTGTGCAATTATAAAAGAATAACAATCGAAAGGTTTGGGTGACATTCAGTGTATGGATCCTTCTCTGTTACCCTCTTGCACCCTGTCAACTTGCCATTTCCTCAACTGCCTGTGTCTAGGATTCAAATATATCATGCACCAGATAGGTCAATGAGGTATTTCGGTCTTGAGTGATTGGTTATGCTCAGCTGGGTAGGCCTCTAAGAAACTAAAACACTGGCTCCCTGCTCTGTTCTCACTATCACAGTGAATAGCACTGTCATAGCAAAGGGATAGATTTCTGGAAGCCTACTGAAAGTTCAATGAGACCACTCTAACCTCTATGCAATGTATAGAGAACGTGCAAGCGCAGTATCACAGGTAAAAGGTCTCTTCAATCACAAATTTACATTGCATTTCCATAGAAAGCACATATAACAAGTAGATAATGGTCCCACAGCTTAATATCTAATCACAACATATTAAAAGGCATATCAGACAATTTGGCTTTAAAGGAAAAACCCATGTCATTTTCCTAAAACCTGAATATTATGAGCTCTAAGTGTTGTAGACTTTAACTTAAAAATCACGGGTCACTGTACTAGTTTTTGATTAGAGATAAATATTATGAAAATCCTATAATAGAATATATAGAAATTCTAAAAAGTTGCTTTTTACACATTAAAACCTGTCATTTTCATCCTCAAGCTTTCACAGAATATTGTAGATGTATAGCACTACATGTTTAAGTTTTAAAATCCATAGGTCACCATCCTTATATTTGAAAGAATTGAAGTAAACCATATTTTTCAACCATCAACCAATTTAAGAAGAAGTCAATTGATCAGTGCCATTTTCATGGACCAGTGGAAAATGGCTTTATATTCAAATAAACGGCAATTTCTCTGGTTGAAGTCGCACTATGTGGAGCACTTTGACTCCCCATATTGGTTTGCCTCTGGGATTTCTACACAGTTTTAGCAAAAAGCTGAGGTATACACTCATATATTCCTCGCCTGTATGTCTCCACATGTTGAAATTTATATGTTCTGACTGTCAGCACACAACCTGCGACCGCACACAGTGTCTGAATTATATCAGGAACACTTCTGGCAGCAGTGAATATTCAAGTATCAACTCCCTTTTAAAAAGTCCGTCTCTTAAGATAAGATGTTGTGTGTGGGAGAAAGTGAGTTTATAAAACAGATGTGGCTCTGGGAAAATAAAGCGAAGAGCTCTTAAAAACCTGCGTGAATATGTCGGGGCAGATTAGGTGGAGTGTCGTGGGGGTAGGGAGAGTTCTTTTACAGGTCTTCATGTGTGAATGATGCATGTGCACAAATCTCTAACTTGTCAAACTGGGGAATAATTACGAACATATAGACCTGAAGTAGGATTCACGCGGTGGGATTCATGTAGCTCACAGGGGTCAAAATCTCATGAGATTATGTTCCTTGTGAAGTGGGATTCACACGATTCATGTACCTCACAGGGTGTTTGTCTGTGACAAATCCTGCTGAGATTCTCTACACAAACACTATTACCACGTCTGAGACATATTTTATAGGGATACGAGACCAGGCACAAGAACATGTACAAATAAAACTGTAGCTAGTGAGATAAAAAAAAAAAAAGATAAAAAAGCCTAGCGCAATGTTAAGAAAAGAAATTATTGCCATCTCGCGTTTCTACTTTTCTAATCTAATATCAAAACAGTCCATTTTGAATTATACCAAGAGTACAACAAGGAATCTCTACTTGATTAAACTGGGCTAGATTTGCTGCCATATGAAATTCTATGGAAACTTCACCCATATTCAACATTAATTCTGAGAAAATACTTTAAATATTAAAAAAAAAATAGATTAAATCAATAAATTCAAAAAAATATAAAGCCAATTAGCTCTGGTTTTAAAAGTTACCTTTCCATAATCTGTAGCTACTTTACAGCTTAGTTATACGAATTTGTGTTTATCAAGTCAGAAATACAAGTTTTCAGTTTCCAATATAGTTGCACGGCCTATAGAGATAATGTTTCAGGAAAAAGGGACGTCTTTCTTCGTTGACTTTCAACACTATCATTATTAATGGAGTGGCTTCAAGACATTGAGGTATAGAAGGAGAAGACTTAGGAAGTATTCAGTAGATGTAGATGTAGAAGTAGTAAGAGAGTGGCTTTAGACTGAGGAAAAACAGTCTTATTGTGCTAGCCTGAGGAAGACATTTTGACTTTCTCTTCAGTCGACTGAGGGCTTAAAGGTCGAAGGTAGGTGAGGCCTGCGGAGGGGGGCCTGACAGTAAGGCCCGTAGTCAACATCCACCACCACAGCCTCCCACCTACACCACCCCTAAACCCCCACTACCACCACACCCTCCCTCCTACACCCCTCACCCCTAAAGCCTGTCCCCTCACTACCACCACATCCTCCCACCTACACCACCCCCTAGACCCCATTACCACCACACCCTCCCACCTACACCCCCCCTAAACCCCCACTACCCCCACACCCTCCCACCTACACCCCCCTAAACCCTGTCCCCTCACTACCACCACACCCTCCCACTTATACTACCCCCTAAACCCCCAATACCACCACGCCCTCCCACCTACACTACCCCTAAACCCCCGATACCACCACACCCTCCCACTTATACTACTCCTAAACCCCCAATACCACCACGCCCTCCCACCTACACTACCCCTAAACCCCCAATACCACCACAGCCTCCCACCTACACCCCCCTAAACCCCCACTACCACCACACCCTCCCACCTACACCATCCCTAAACCCTGTCCCTTCACTACCACCACAGCCTCCCACTTATACTACCCCCTAAACCCCCACTACCACCACAGCCTCCCACTTATACTACCCCCTACACCCCACTACCACCACAGCCTCCCACTTATACTACCCCCTACACCCCACTACCACCACAGCCTCCCACTTATACTACCCCCTAAACCTCACTACCACCACACCCTCCTACTTATACTACCTCCTAAACCCCCACTACCACCACACCCTCCCACCTACACCCCCTGAACCCCACTACCACCACAGCCTCCCACTTATACTACCCCCTAAACCCCACTACCACCACACCCTCCCACTTATACTTCCTCCTAAACCCCCACTACCACCACAGCCTCCCACTTATACTACCCCCTACACCCCACTACCACCACAGCCTCCCACTTATACTACCCTAAACCCCCACTACCACCACACCCTCCACTTATACTACCCTAAACCCCCACTACCACCACACCCTCCCACCTACAGCACCCCTAAACCCCCACTACCACCACACCCTCCCACTTACAGCACCCCTTAAACCCCCACTGCCACCACACCCTCCCACCTCCACCACCCTAAACCCCCACTACCACCACACCCTCCCACTTATACTACCCTAAACCCCACTACCACCACACCCTCCCACTTATACTACCCCCTAAACCATCACTATCACCACAGCCACCCACTTATACTTCCTCCTAAACCCCCACTACCACCACACCCTCCCACTTATACTACCCTAAACCCCACTACCACCACACCCTCCCACTTATACTACCCCCTAAACCATCACTATCACCACAGCCACCCACTTATACTTCCTCCTAAATCCCCACTACCACCACACCCTCCTACTTATACTACCCCCTACACCCCCACTACCACCACACCCTCCCACCTACACCCCCCTAAAACCCCACTACCACCACACCCTCCCACTTACAACCCCCCCCCCCCCCCACCACTAGTCACTGCTACTTTATATATATATATATATCCCCTGAACCTCATCATCCTTTCCTACAATCCCTATACACCCCGTTATACCCCATCATCACCTATCACTTAATTCTACAATTGCAACCTCGGGCTACCCATACTATTCCTATATCATTATCTCACCCCTGGTACTTTTGTCCCATAGGCTTAACATTGGGGACATGTTCTCCATGCCCCCACAGGTATTGCAGTCCGTTCTCCATGGTCTATATCTTATGTGTCGTCCGTCCTTTAACTGCGTACATGATTGAGAAGAATAAAGAAAGCAACTCGTTTTGGTCCAAAGTTGTTGTTCTCCGACTCATGTGAACGCTATGGTGATATTCACTCGGCTGTCCGCCTTGTTCAGTCCAGATCAAACTCATGGAGAACAACGACTTTGACCAAAGCTTGTTAGTTTCTTCATTGAATACACCGTTACCCTGTCCCTACACCCTTAGTATTGTACCACCTGCTCCATGTTGATAGTTGATGCTTGTCAAGTTATGATCTCAGAAAATGAATTTTCCGAAGATAAATTAACGTATATAGGATGAGGAAAACAAAAGATCGCTTTACCTTGAATAATATGAAAAGTAAACAGAGAAAAAAATCATTGTATGCAGTATCTTAAAAATTATAGGAAAAGAATGTTTGAAATAATAGAATCCCACTCCAAGCCTTCTTACCAGCACCATGAAGAACTTCAAGAAGTAAACCGAGAAAATCCTATATTATTTGCATGATGTGAAAAATATCTACAACAAATTTAGCGTTTATACAGCGTATATATACGAAAAAATATTCAAATAATAGAATCGCACTCCAGGCCCTCTTCCCAGCACCTTGCCACACACCCTGCCACACCCTCTTACTCCTCCTGACGACAGGAGCCAGACCCCGCTGTGGTTACTGGAGGACCGGCGGTGGCTTCAGGGACGTGTCCCCTCTCATTTACACAACAGGTGTCCCCGCCCCGCGCACAGTCACCCTCTCCACTTGACTGACATTTCAGGTATTTTAGTTTCATGACGGGCGGAGGCGCGACACGGGATTCCCATCAGTGGGGCAGGCAGGGTCGAGCGGGGGTGGGGCGGGGGAGGGGCGAGGGACGGGTGGAGGACGGGCGGGCGGGGGACGGGCGGGGGACGGGCGGGGGACGGGCGGGGGACGGGCGGGGGACGGGCGGGGGACGGGCGGGGGACGGGCGGGGGACGGGCGGGGGACGGGCGGGGGACGGGTGGAGGACGGGCGGGGGACGGGCGGGGGACGGGCGGGGGACGGGCGGGGGACGGGCGGGGGACGGGCGGGGGACGGGCGGGGGACGGGCGGGGGACGGGCGGGGAACAGGCGGGGGATGGGACGGGACGGGCGGGGGACGGGAGGGGACGGGCGGGGACGGGCGGGGGACGGGCGGGGACGGGCGGGGGACGGGCGGGGGACGGGCGGGGGACGGGCGGGGGACGGGCGGGGGACGGGCGGGGGACGGGCGGGGGACGGGCGGGGGACGGGCGGGGGACGGGCGGGGGACGGGCGGGGGACGGGCGGGGGACGGGTGGGGGACGGGCGGGGGACGGGCGGGGGACGGGCGGGGGACGGGCGGGGGACGGGCGGGGGACGGGCGGGGGACGGGTGGGGGACGGGCGGGGGATGGGTGGGGGACGGGCGGGGGACGGGCGGGGGACGGGCGGGGGACGGGTGGGGGACGGGCGGGGGACGGGCGGGGGACGGGTGGGGGATGGGCGGGGGACGGGCGGGGGACGGGCGGGGGACGGGCGGGGGACGGGCGGGGGATGGGTGTGGGATTGGCGAGGGACGGGTGGGAGACGGGCGGGGGGCGGGTGGGGAACGAGCGGGGGACGGGTGGGAGACGGGCGGGGGACGGGCAGGGGACGGGCGGGGGACGGGCGGGGGACGGAGACGGGCTTCAGAGACAATCCAACTCTTTCAGCATTAAACCACGTTATAAAGTGAATCCACATTCAAGGGAGCACATGTGATATGTTGACAAACAGGACTTTTTAACACATGAGGTTCTTTCCCCTGAAGAAAGTAATCCTCATGACTATGTCTGATTTGAGATAACAACAGAAATGAGTGTATATTATTAACCATATAAATATGTGCATCTCCATATACCAGTAAACCATCAAACTGAACCTTGATCAAGTCCAATGGACGAAGCGTCGGCTCCTAAAAATAAAGCCACTCAACCTTTAAGATCGTCTCGGTAGTTTTCCTATACTCTACTTTACAAATAAACCACTAAATACTCTCAAAAGCGCTAAGAATTTAGGATATTTTAAAAACTGGCGTATGGGCCACATCTTGGGCCAAACAAGACATATTTATAAGCGGCCACATGAACTAAAGCGCAGGATCTCTGCTGGGAGAGTGCGGGCGGTGCTGACCGCCGATAGTGCCCGAGGAGGGGGAGGGGGGGGGGGAGGGGGAGGGGGAGGGGGGGAGGGGGGAGGGGAGAAAGGATCGAGTAGGTGAGGTGCGGTGACGCGGGGCTTTTCTCCAATTTCACAACTGCCGTAGCGACGCGTCCATTAGGGACCAGTCAGGTCTCACAACAAACGCCGCGCCGGGCGGGCGGGCGGGCGTCTGCCGGGCGTCTCCCGCGCGTCTATGCAGCGTCTGTTAGCTCGGAGACGCTCGGGTCGACTCGGAGCCACTCGGAGTCACTCGGGGACTTCCCCGTCAAAGGTGGCCACATGGCGTCAACCAGCACTCACGTCACTTTGATATTTGGCGGGAAAGTCCCCTCGCACCTCGCGTTTCACAACAAGGTGTCTGTGTAATTGTCGTCTGCTCCGGGATCTGACGGAAACAGAGGTCAAGAGGTCAGCGTACAGCGTATGTATGTCACAGAGGCCTGCTCTGCCGCCCAAGTAGTATACGAGGCGAATTCTTCACTGATAAACAGAGACCTGGGCACGGTGGAGTCAGCGCCTGTGGAATGCGGATCATGGAGTTCAAGTTATTCATCCCATCTCTGGTATTTTTGTCCGTGAAGAGCGTAAAAAACAAAAAAAAAGAGTGAACGAAACAACAAAGACCACGATAAGATCATTTTCTGATCGCTCTTTCGTTTCAAAATGCGCCCATTACGCACCATTAACTCCCGCTTATAGGCTGACAGACAAGCGCAGAGGGTGGGGAGGCTCCGGGGTAGATAGTGGGGCGGGTATATACATTTATCCTACCCCTAATATAAAATCCCATAGGCTTAACATTGGGTTTCTGTATGCCACGCTGACTGGCATACGGAGTTTTATATGCCACTAGTGGCATACAGCATTGTTATCACGTAATATTCCAAAATCGAGGAGATAGGGTAGGATAAAATCAAAACCTGATTCGTTTTAATCTTGGCCACCGCATTCCACTCCTGAAGTTTTGGCTCCGGACCTCACTCGGCTTCGCCTCATGAAGTCACTTTGCCAAACTCCAGTCGTGGAATACGGTGGCCAAGATTAAACCTCATCCAGTTTTACGATAATACACAATATTGACTGGTTTCAGATACAAGCGGCCGTATGCCCCGAGGAGTTGACGCGTATTGATATCCGAGCGTATACGAGGATATTACGGAGAGTCAACTCCGGGGAGCATACAACCGCTTGTATCTGAGACCAATCTATATTGTATTTATTATCCACCTTTTCTGGGCAAGTGGCATGTCAATATCAGTTCGTTTTAGCTATGCACTATTTTTCCATACGCATACGCATTTTTCCATACTATTCTTCCGTATGCGCCACCCGGAGCATACAACATATCCGTATGCGCTGGGTATGTCCATACAAACGCCCTATGTGTTTTCCATGGACACTTTGTATTAGGTGGATAATAAATGTATTTATCTCACCCTTGGTATTTTTGTTCCATAGGCTTAACATTGGCAGCTCGTTCTTTATGCCCCTACGAGTATTTCAGTCCGTTCTCCATGGTCTATGTCCTGTGTGTCGTCCATTCTTTTAGTGTGCACAGGGGTGAGATAAATGCAGAAAGCAACTAGTTTTTGTCTAAATCATTGTTTTCAACTCATATTCACTCAGCTGTCGCCTCGTTCATGTCACTCCATATCAAACTCGTGGAGAGCGACGTCTTTGACCAAAACTTGTTGGCTTCCTCTTTCAGAATTCCATTCAGCAATGCTGTCCTTTTTCTCAACTCAGCAAAAAAGTGCAGCATGAAGCAGTATAAGAACATTGGCTGACTTTTTTTAAATTTCACAAACTTCACCAATTCTGGTGATCTTACAGCTTATGTTCGATACACATCAAGTCATAGTACAGAAAATTTAACAGCACACATCTATTTTCATAACACACTTAAGCTTGTGCATCAGTATATGATGATAATGGGAAATAATGAGAAATTACTCAAGTTGATCATCACTTAGAGATTTTGTTTTTTATTTGCCACTTTCCATTCTTGTTCTGTATTTCTTTCTCAATTTCTTTGCTGTCCACCTCACATTCTCTTGGAGATTTATTGGTGGTGCTAGATTTTTCGTTTGGGAATTTATTTTTTTCCGTTCTTGTTTGAGCGTGAAACCGGAGACACACCAAGCCAGAAATGCAGCGATTTCCGGAATCGTCAACACAAAATAAATGATTTCGTAGTAAAATCTCCCACCAATAATTTAACGTAATAGGGAATCGCCAACAGAAAATAAATGATTTCATAGTAAAATCTTCCACCGAAAATCTAACGTCTCAGAAGCAATAATCAGGTGAAATAGGAAACATTAGTTCACATACACGCCATTTTGTGTTGGCGATTCTGGAAATCGCTGCATTTCTCGCTTGGTGTGTCTCCGGCTTGAGAAATACGCTCATATATACGTTGCCTAGGCTGGGGAGAGGTTACATAGACCTTCAGAATCCTGCAAGAACTTTTTTTTTTTTTTAAATCATTTCTTTATTGACAGAAGGGTAGTACAGAATAGTTATTATACATGCATATATGGTTCAAGTTTGAGCCAGTGTCAATAAAGGGGCCGTCGGCATCAGCTGGTATTTGGGTCAGCTGGTTTTACTTCGAAATAAGTTTCTTGAATGTCCATTCAATGTTAATTATTTAGAATCAATCATAATAATCTCATCTACCTTCAGAAATCACTGTCATAACACATTTTGCATGCTAAGATCACAGGTTAATGCCGAACTATATTATTGGTGAAATTTTACACCGAATCGTAGTTGACGACGTAATACCTTCGCGAATCGCTTGGATATTACTATAGAGGAAACCCATGAAAGTTTAGGGTCTGAGCTCGTATCCCATCGAGTTTGAATCACGTAGTAATTCACAAGGCGAAGCCGCGTGAATTGCTATGTGATTCAAATGAGATGGGATCGAGCTCTGACCCTAAACTTGAATGGGTTTCTGAATTTATCTCACCCTTAATATTGACTAATGGGCTAACATTTGTGATATTATTCCCCATTGGATATTTTTCCTAAATATCTTATAGGTATTAGATACGAGTTTCCAATGTTAAGTCTATGGAGAAAAAATATCTGGAGTGAGATAATAGGCACCAACTACTCGGAGATTACGGCCACTCGTACACAAAACCAGTCATTATTGTGTATATAATGTGAGTGAGCACAGGCTTCCAGGCTAGGAGATTTTCAGCAGACGACAATCCACATTGGCGCCAAAACCAGGCCGCATTGTCAGCCGCTGCCGCAGCGTGGCGCTGGCGGGGGTGGGCGCACTCTCCTAGCAGATATCCTGCACTCTACTTCCTCCGGCCGCTTGTATCTCTGCACCGACCTGCCTGTTTGGGACAGAATCTGTCCAATCCGCCAATTTTTTTTCAAATAGCCTAAATTCTGAGTGCTTTGGGGGAGTACTTTGTGTTCTATTTATTTATAGAGATACACATATTTCTATGATAAAGGGTATACACTCACTCATTTTTGTTATTTGTTATTTCAAACCAGACACAGTTTCTGGATTGCCTATACTGGATTGTCTATGAAGCTCATTTAACAATTCCCACATTCCACAACTCATAATATATGACTTATTCCAGTTTCAAAACTTCTGACAGTTGCCTTATTTTGAATCTGACATTTTAATTGCTTCCCACTGTCCTTATCTAGACACCAGGGAAGCAGCGTTGGGTTTCAGCAGAGATTAAGCCAGCGCTAGCGCCGCGAAAGATCTGGGAGGAGAGTGTGGTGGGCGCCGGGGTGCCGCGCCATTGTGACGCCACCGTCTACATACGCCCATCAAACGCCATTAGCGGCGGGCGGCGTGTCGGTTTACCCCGGCTAATTATCTGATATAGGTGTTACGGGCACGCCGGGCCGACTTCATCCATCATACGGCGTGCGGGGGACCGGGGGCCGGGAGGTGACAGGCCCGGGGCCGGTCTCTGAGCCCCCCGGCCCCGGCATGTTTCACCGCATCACCGTTATACTGTCGGCTCCGGGAGGTTCACAGCGTTTTGAGTCTTCACTGATTAATTCCCACGTCCATGTCAAATGGAATAATATTGTAGTCACCTTCATGGTGTCTGCGATTGGCGCCAGCGTGGCTGCCTCTCCGGGCTTCAGTGGCAACGTCTGTGTGTCGTCTTTGTTATCGGCGTTGGATCCCCTCCATTTGTGCCTTACAATTACGTCACCCCTAGTGTTTTTTTCGCCATAGATTTAACACTGGGAACTCGTACCCAATGCCTATTGGGTACAATAGATATCCACCCAATACAAAGTGTCCATAGAAAACACATAGGGAGTGTGCATCACCATACCCGTAGCATACAGATATATCCACCTAATACAAAGTGTCCGTAGAAAACACATAGGGAGTGTGTATCACCATACCCAGAGCATACAGATACATCCACCTAATACAATGTGTCCGTAGAAAGACAAGGGGAGTGTGTATCACCATACCCGGAGAATACAGAGATATCCACCTAATACAAAGTGTCCATAGAAAACACATAGGGAGTGTGTATCACCATACCCGGAGCATAAGGATATTTCCATTTCATACAACGTGTCCATAGAAAACACACAGGGAGTGTGTATCACCATACCCGGAGCATACAGATATACCCACCTAATACAAAGGGTCCACAGAAAATATGGAACATATAGATATATCCACCTATTACATAGCCAATATTGACTGGTTTCAGATACAAGCAGCCGTTTGCTTCGAGGAGTTGGCATATTACATAGAGTCAACTCCAAGGAGCATACCACCGCTTTTATCTAAAACCAGTCTATACTGTATTTATCATCCACCTTATCTGGACAAGTGGCATTTCGATAAAAATTTGTTTTAGTATGCGCTATTTTTCCATATGTACTATATTTCCACATGCGCCCCGAAGAGCATACAACATATCTGTATGCAGCAGGTATGTCCATACACAGTCCCTATGTGTTTTTATGGGCAATTTGTAATAAGTGGATGATAGAAACTGTCCATAGAAAGTATACGGGGGGTGTGCATCACCATAACCAAAGCATACAGATATATCCACCTAATACAAAGTGTCCATAGAAAACACATAGGGAGTGTGTATCATCATACCCAGAGCATACAGATATATCAACCTAATACAAAGTGTCCATAGAAAAGACATAGGGAGTGTGTATCACCATACCCGGAGCATACAGAGATATCCACCTAATACAAAGTGTCAATAGAAAACACATAGGGAGTCTGTATGGACATACCTGGCGCATACGGAAATGTTGTATGCTCCGGGTGGCGCATACGGAAAAATAGTGCGTATGGAAAAATAGTGCAACACTAAAACGAACTGATATTGACATGCCACTTGTCCAGAAAAGGTGGATAATAAATACAATATAGACTGGTTTAAGATACAAGCGGATGTATGCTCCTTGGAGTTGGCTATACGCAATATCCTTGCATACGCTCAGATATTACTACGCGTCAACTCCTCGGAGCATACGGCGGCTTGTATCTGAAACCAGTCAATATTGTGTATATCCAGCTAATACAAACACATGGGGAGTGTGTGTCTATATACCTGGAGCATACAGATATATCCATCTATTTCTCTCTTTCTCTCTCTCTCTCCCTCTGTCTCTCTATCTCTTCCCCTCTCTCTCTCTCTCTCTCTCTCTCTCTCTCTCTCTCTCTCTCTCTCTCTCTCTCTCTCTCTTCCTCTATATATGTCCGTCTCCTCTATTGTTCTACCCCATCATGATACCCCACCTCTACACTCTCCTTCATTACCTATTTCTCCTCATAACAGAATCTTATCGCAGGCTGACGATGTTATTTCCTTGGGCTTCAATCTCAAAAACCCCATAATCTTCCCTTTTGCTGATAGCGTTTTACGTATTCTTTCTACAAGGTGTATCTGCAACGAAGCCAATGCAGTGATCCTTCGTTATTTCCATTGATAAGGAGGAAGATAGGAGCCGAGGTTGTCATATAGTTTCGGCATCTGAACGGCCTCTTCTTGTGTTTACCTTTTTACTATACAGGGCACAAGGTGATTGCTAGTTTTACCATCATCCGCCAGAAAGTGTGAGGTAGTGTCAGTGTAGTTATAGGACAACTGCTGTTATCAGTTATTATTGTACATTGGTGATCATGAGATGAGGCTAAAATCCCTCACTGGCAAGCCGAGAAAAACAACAAAAATCCATTGATAACTGCTCCCGCCATCTGGTGTTGTTTTTATTTTGTGTCTGGTGAAAGATGGCCACCTCCATAACACAATAGCTATATGCCCTTGTAAGTGGCTTCTTTTGCATAAACCATTTTGTCCCACACTGCTAACGCCTCATTTAAAGGTCCCCCATTCTCCATGCCCCTATGAGTATTGCAGTCCGTTCTCCAGTCAATATCGTGTCGTTGCCCAACGGTCGTCGGTCGATCCTCTATAGGACACTGGGGGCCGTTGAATAAACTATGAACGAAAGAAAAATATCTTACAATTGTCTAATTGTCCTTGGGGCCATAGGGTCGCAAGTATAGGATGTTTTGATGATAAGAGTAATCCAAAGCTCTTACAAGGTGTCGTATACAAATACGTTCATTAAGAAAATATCTTCTGCCTTGTCATATAACACTGAATGGAAAACATCTTCCAGGATAACGTTTATCATTGGAATTATCGTATCGTCCAACACCTGGGGCCTGTTTAATACTCAAGGATCGTACATATATAGGCCCTTTTTTGTATATCATAGAAACGCAGGGACGATGTGGATGAACTTTATTCAACACTTATGGACAACCTTATGGACGGCTAATGCTATTTCAGCCAACATACTTGAATATCATTAAACGATAACCTTTCTATGAGGGACAGAAAAGGGTCTTCATGTATGATCCTAGATTAATAACCAACGAACTTTATTCAACATCCCCTGACGCCTGGAAACGGTCGTTATTAACGATTGTCGTGACTGAAAAACAAACCCCTGGTTCAGATGACACATGCGTATTGACGTCATCTCTGACGTATTCATGTCGTCTGTGACGTAATCCGCTGACGTCACACATTGTACTGAGGGGGAGATTACGGGCCGCCATTTTGTGATCGCCACAGATGCGTTCTTGCATTAACAATTCACGTCTCAATTCAACCTCGATGCAGGCATTCAATGTAAGATTCAGTGTTTCCGCATTGCAGCGGAATCCTTCTGTGTAGAGGAAAAGCATCTTATAGTATAGTGTTTGTGTTCGTATTGTGAATACGAATAATAAAATGGAGTTATTAATTTTCTTAAGGTATATAATAATAAGCAAACATCCTGACTATGGGCGAAACTTTTATTGTTCTCGGTCATTTTTGTTTTTTTGTACGGCCTTCCGCCTACGGCCTTAGGCCGTACAAAAAACAAAAATTACCACGAACAATAAAAGTTTCGCCCACAGTGAGGACGTTTCCTAATATTATATTATATCTTAATTTTTACTCAGCATAGTCTTCTACTATATCCCACCCTTCTCCTTCCTTCTCTGTGCTCTTTCACAATCGCTCTTCCTCGCCCATCCTTGTGCCTTTCTCAATTGTCCGATCCACCTTCCAGTCACACCCTACCTCACATTTCACCTTCCGAACACATCCCTTTATTCAGGGATGTCAGTAGTCCTTGAGGAAAATCCCTGAAGTTATTTGCTGGGACAACTCCCCCCCCCCCCCCCCCCCCCCCACCAGACTACAATCCTTACTGGGGAATCAAAAACGATGAAAACTGTATCCCCTGGTGATTCGAACTGGTAATACAGTCTGTGATCTCCAAGCAGAGCCCTAACATTTATGTCCTATTGATTTTAAACCAAATATGTGCATGGGAGATTGTAATATTGAGCTGGTTCTTGGTGTTAGCTATGCATTCAAAGTGGTTTGTATGGTAACGGTACAAGGCTTTCAGGGATATCAGGGATTTTCATCCATGCATTATCTATGGGAAGCTTCTCAGAGAAAACCCTGAAAATCATGGAAGTAATAATGCACATATTTAAAGGGAAATCATGTGTGTAGGGTTCCTGAAACAATATGGGGGCGACATACACAGGTTCTTGAGGTTTTTGAGTAGTGAGGACAATATTTCTGTGTTTTAGATAAACCCTGATTTCAGGGATTTCCCTGAACTCTGACATCCTTGCTTTATCAAGTAGTTTAGACTACAAGGCAGCTTTCACAAAACAAATCCTGTATCAAAGAAAACTTCAAAATAATTGAAACCCATTGTCTTTGTACATTTATGTTTGATCTTCATCCACTGAAACAGGGAAGAAACAGTTATGGCCAGAGGGGCATTGCTCCACATTTTGCGGATCGCAGAATAAATAGCGACCCAACGTCAAAAGCATTGCTCTAGATTCTTTGCAGAATGCATCATAGCTTGTCACCAACTATATCAAATTAAACATTTAATGAATCTTTCACCTATGTCACTGAAAATGTGGTGCTGTAAGAAGTAGCGATACAACGTGAAAATAACGATCCCACACGACACGATCCGATATTACTGGAGCAATGCTTTTCCCACATTTCTAGGAGCAACGAACCCCTGGTGAAGTACAATAAGAAAGGGACTCAGGAAGCACAGCCACTGGGAAATAGGGGAACATACACGAGTACAAACGCCCTGAGATCCAGTCTGGAATGATCTGATTCGTTCCCTCATGTGATATTCCATCCCATGAATTCACTTAAACACACAAACACACACAGAGGCAGTTTAGTCGAAGAAGCAGTTTTCGCAAAACCCATTCTCTACTAATGAAAGCTTCCAAATACGAGAAACCCATTTTCTGTGTACATTTATGTCTAATCTTCTTCTACCGAAACAGAAAAAATGTCATATATGTTATTTTTCAGTGAGGCCACTCAAAAAAACAAACTTGTTTCTCATCACCGCGCGCATCAGAATAAACGATTTTATAAGATTTTTTTTTTTTTTTTGGTAAGATAAGATGAACCTTGATAGAAATTATGAAAGGTATGTGTATTTAGTATCAAATTAAAGCTCCTGATGTTAGGAATGCATTAAACATATAGCCAGTAAAAATCAGGAAACCCCACATGAGTGGACACCCCGTGTAAGCAGACACTTTGACCCCGCTTATGTGGGGTTTTACTGGATGTCTGAAGCCCATTTTATGACACTTCAAAAGCCATCTTTGATCTAGCAAAAAAAAAAGAAAAAAAGAAGCGCCCTCGTCAGATTTTTCATGGCTTGGTGATGAGAAACAATTTTTTTTTTAGTGGCCTAAGAATGACTTCTATTCACTTGGCATTATGTCGCCCTTCCCCTTCACTAAGGACACTGGTGCTGCTATGGCCTCTGTGTAGAAATCCCCCTCAGGGGGCAGTTACAGAGGCGCTCATCGCAGCCTCAATTGATAAGTCCCCAATAACTACCCACATGAGCTGCTCATAGTGTGGCTTCTCGCCGCTAGGTGGAAAGTGGGCGCTGCGGTCGGCAATGGCGCCGGACGCTGTCACTTTATCAGGAGAACAATACATCATGTCCCCTCGACCATCCCTGCCCTGCGCCTCTACAGACACACCCCTTGGTTCCTAAAAGGCCATTCCCACTTGGCGATTCTTGCCCCTGAGACTACTGCTGGGCATATTCGCTGGGAAACGCCATTCACACAGCGGGTGGGAGGGCATAGTCGGTGACTATGCCCTGATATATTTCAAACATGTTTGAAATTGAATCACAAGAGACTGGTGCCCTTTTTAGAGAGAATCCAGTCGCCGACTCAAGCCCGAACAACGGGGGGTAGGGCAATTGTCGCCAGCAAATTCCTAGAAATTTTGGCCAATAGTCGCCGACGGGTGCCCTCTGGATGCCCCAAAATCGTTTAGTGGGAACCGGGCTTTACTATCTGTGATATCACCAGACCCACTCGGTAGTGTCCCCAGTGGTGATTCCCTCAGTCGCCGATAGGGGGACGGTCTGAGCTGATAGCATACTGCCCTCTAGCGGAGAGAGGGGCGGAGGGTAACCGGAGTGGGGGCTGTGTTATCTACCATTTGTAATTTGCTGATCGTAGTTCGCGCGCGTCTCACTACTTGACGGTGTCGCGTCGTGACCACGTGATGTAGATAAGACCCCAATGACACGCGCGCAATATGGCGGACCATGCAGGCCACCTGGTGGCCGTCGACGCCAGGACGAGGCTCGCGTAGACTGTCCGCCACCTCTGTCTCCTCACGGTGCACCCCTCTCATAAGATCTCACACTCTCAAAGTCGTATTCTGTACAAGGTTCTCACTGCGCACCCCTCTCATAAGATCTCACACTCTCTATGTCATATTCTGTACAAGGTTCTCACTGCGCTCTATGGGAGAATAATTCTTAACGAATTAGGCTTAGAGCCTTGAGAATCTACTGGCACACACTAGGTGGCATCATTATTATAGGAATCTTTGGGTTGCATTGATGTGCGTCTTTACCACAGGAGGCAGGCCAGTGGATTCTCAATCCCAGTTCGTTAAGAATCCTTCTCCACAGAGCATAGTGAGAGTACAGACTACGACTTAGAGAGTGTGAGATCTTATGAGAGGGGTGGAGATTTTGAGGCATTCAGAGGGCACCCGTTGCTGACTATGAGCCAAAATGTCTAGAAATTTGCCAAGTCGCCAAGTGGGAATAAGATGGAAAAATCGTCAGCGACTATTGCCCAGTTCTACGGGCTTGAGTCAGCGACTGGAATCCCTCTAAAAAGGGCACCAGTCTCTTGTGATTCAATTTCAAATATGTTTGAAATATATCAGGGCATAGTCGCTGACCCCCTAGACTGACTTGCCAACTATGCTCTCCCACCCGTTTTGCGACTGCAGTTTCCCGGCGATTATGCCCGGCAGTTGTATCAGGGGCAAGAATCGCCAAGTGGGAATGGGCTTTTAATACATAGGTATCTACGGTGCGCGACTCCAACCAAGTAGATTTGTTATACGTATACTCTAAAAACAGAGATACTCAATATGAAATATTCATAGCTAACAAATTGATAAAAAAAATATTTATGTTCCTTATATTAAGTTATATTTTTGCATTTTGATTGTTTTAATGTCTGAAAATAAGATCATAATATGCTGTAAATTCTTCAAGAAAATTACTCAGATTAATTCCATATTTCCAAAATCATAGTTTATTTCAAAATTCTGCCTGAGAACTACATAAATATACTACATTGATATACTGATTGAATCGTGAGCAAATCGTGACCATGGTTTGCTGTTTTTTAATCTCCAAAGGCGATCCCACAACCTACAATAGACACTCATGTCTAAGATTAGAATTCTCGATAGGCTAAGGTTGGAAGTGACCAAATCATAGCCTATCGGGAGATATTTGAAAGAGGCCTTGAATTGCAGAGCTCTGGTGATTCATGCTCCATGGCTAAGATTAGTAACCGATAGGCTACAATTGGCTATGATAGGCTTCGGAAAATCCAACATGTTGGATCTTATCGGCTGCTCTACGATTGGCATTTCCAATCGTAGCCTATCGGTATCCAATCATGGACTATCAAAGAGGTAATCCTAGAAACATGGTCGATTGGGATAATTTTGTCTGACCTCCTGATGAAATTTCATTCCAGTCGAGAAGTTAATCATAAGGCCTATTGCGACCAGGGGGCTGTTGAATAAAGTTCGTTCATTTCTGGTGCTGGTGCTGGACGATATGATGACCCCAATAATGATTTTTTCCTCCTGATAATTACTCGAAAGTTGAGTAATAAATAAAGAATTACCATGATTTTGATTTGAGTGACCGTATTCTCCGCATAGTTGACGCGTTGTAATACTCCGAGCGATAGAAGATAAATAGTACGACAAATAGAAGATAAAGAGTACGACAAATAGAAAATAAATAGTACGACAAATAGAAGATATTAATTATCTAAAGGAACGTATTCGTATATAACTCCTTATAAAAGGTTTAGGTTAGTTTTATCACCAAAACATACTATACTCGCAACACGTTACTTTGTACAACACTAGGGCCCCAAGGACAATTCTAAGATCGTTCGTTTCTCGTTCGTTTCTCGTTCGTAGTTTATTCAACGGCCCCCAGAATCGGCGTTGGTTGGTGCAAGGCTTGCCCACAATGAGCATTGGCACGGCAAACAATAAGAATAAGTCAGTGGCCAGATAGAATGGAATAATAGGGCCATGGAAAAATAGGGCTGATAGGGATTCTGATAGGGAATCCATCACTGAGCAGATAGAAGGGTGGGGAGCAGGGAGGAGTACACTGCGTGGCTCCCCTTATCAGGCATGCTACTTAGGGGGGTTAGGACAAACTCACCTTATCTATCAATGTATCATACCCGGACGTTCATACCGTAGACTGGCCTCAGTCCCTTTATCCTACCCCTAATGTAAAATCCCATAGGCTTAACATTGAGTTTCCGTATGCCACGCTGACTGGCATACAGAGTTTCATATGCCACTAGTGACATACAGAACTGTTATCACATAATATTCCAAAATCGAGGAGACGGGTTGGGATAAAATCAAAACCTGATTCGTTTTTAACTTGGCCAACGCATACCACTCCTGGAGTTTTGGTTCCAGACTTCACTCAGCTTCGCCTCATGAAGTCACTATGCCAAACTTCAGTCATGGCATACGGTGGCCAAGATTAAAACTCCTCCAGTTTTACGATATTATTTCACCCCTGGTATTTTTTCTCCATAGACTTAACATTGGGAGCTCGTATCCAACACCCACGAGATATTTCCGAAAAAATCTCAATGGGAGGATTATGGTCATAAAGGTTAACCCATTAGTCAATGTGGAGGATGAGATCAAATCAGAAACCCATTCAAGTTAAGGTCAGCGTTTGATCACATCTCGTTTGAATCGCTACGTAATTCACGTGGCATAACCTTGTGAATTACTACGCAATTTAAACTCGATGGGATACGAGCTCTGACCATAAAGTTTCATAGGTTTCCTCTATATTATCCTACCCCTAATATAAAATCCCATAGGCTTAACATTGAGTTTCCATATGCCATGCTGACTGGCATACGGAGTTTTACATGCCACTAGTGGCATACAGAACTGTTATTACATAATATTCCAAAATCGAGGAGACGGGGTAGGATAAAATCAAAACCTGATTCGTTTTTATCTTGGCCACAGCATGCCACTCCTGGAGTTCAGACTTCACTTGGCTTCGCTTCATGAAGTCACTGTGCCAAACTCCAGTCATGGCATACGGTGGCCAAGATTAAAACTCATCCAGTTTTACGATATTATTCCACCCCTGGTATTTTTTCTCCATAAACTTAACATTGGGAACTCGTATCCAACACCCATGAGATATTTACTAAAAACACTCAATGCGGGATGACGTCATAAATGTTAGCGCATTAGTCAATGTGAAGGGTGAGATAAATTCAGAAACCCATTCAATTTAAGGTCAGCGTTTGATCCCATCTCGTTTAAATCGCTACGTTATTCACGCGGTTTCGCCGTGTGAATTACTACGCAATTTATACTCGATGGGGTACGAGCTCTGTCCCTAAACTTTTCCTCTATAGTATCTCCTCCACTAGACTGGCTCCAGTACCTGCATCCTACGGCTACCCTCCCCTTCACCTATTCCACAGCTCCTCTTACCCCTGGTATAGGTAATGGTGTATTATCTCATTCCTGGTATTTTTGTCCCATAGGCTTAACATTGGGAACTCGTTCTCCATGCCCCTACGAGTACTGCAGTCTGTTCTCCATGGTCTATATCCAGTGTGTTGTCCATTCTTTTAGGATGAACAGGGGTGAGATAAATACAGAAAGCAACTCGTTTTGGTCGAATGTGTTGTTCTCCAATTTAAATGCTACATGATATTCATGCGGCTGTCGCCTCGTTCATATCACGACTTTGACCAAAACTTGTTGGTTTCTTCTTTATAGTCTCTGGTGCTGTTTTGCACCAACTCTCTCCATGCAGAGATCCCTGTAACTGGTCAGAATATCTGCTGGGAGAGTGATACCTGGGACCTTCTTGATTGACACATCCAGATTAAATTACCCTTTAGTTGACCTGGCATATCTACCCCCCAACTAGTACCCTCTCTTCTTTGAAGGCCTGTGGTTTGAAACTTTAAACATTTAAATGGCCACAGGTGAGAGTTATTGCCCTGATAACATAACACCCAGGAAACTGAGGGTGGGTTATGAGGAGTTGTAGGGTTACAGGGAGCGGCTGGGGGACAGTTACAGGAGGTTTTGTGCCTATTGGACAAGTCTTTGATATTTGGCCAGCCAGGGAAAGGGAACATATAGCAATGCATTTTATCCTAATTTAGTGTTATTATTTGTTAAATGTCCATAATCAAAGACTTGAGCAACTCTATTGATAGCGGTCCCCTGCCTACATCTAGACACTGGTCCCTGACCTGGTGGGGAAGCCAAGCCCCTCCACTGTGACCCCCGCCCCGGGCCCCGCACCTAACCCAGTGTCTGTGTGTGTTAAGACATAGATGGAGGTGGTGTTAGGAGATGTGCCTTGAGGGTCTGGTGATTGATGGGTCCTGTGACTAATGATGTTTTTATGTTGTCATCTGATCGCTGCATTATGGATATTGAGGGGTGGAGTGGAGGAGATCAGATAAACTGCACATCTATGTACCAGCATTGCCATCTTATATCAGCAGATGGTTAATAGTGTTGTCCTCTCCTCTCCTACACATTTACTGAGGTGAAAGTTATTTTACTTCCCACACCACATAGACATGGTATGAGAAGGACTGGCCTTTGATATAGCAGTAAATCAGCCACTGCTGGGGATGAAGGAGAAAGGTGTCTATACACCACACCACATAGACATGGTATGAGAAGGTTTGGCCTTTGATATAGCAGTAAATATACCACTGCTGGGGATGAAGGAGAAAGGTAGATGTACACCACACCACAAAGAGATGGTATGAGAAAGACTAGCCTTTTATATAGCAGTAAATCTACCACTGCTGGGGTGAAGGAAAAGAGTGGCTGCAGTGGGATTCGAACCCCCAAAGTTCTAGAAGATTAGGATTACAAGTCCAGTGCCTTAACCATTGAGCTAACTCATCATCCCACTTGTAAGGAGGTGGCAATCACACTACAGTATCAGGTATAGCAAAGAATGTTACAGTTCTTTAGTATAAGCATTCAGGTTGTAGCTGTTCTATTCTTATCTATACAGCATAATAGAGAAAAAAGGAAAAGAAGCAGGGCTGAAAAAAGTATAAAAACTATCCGATTGTATACTATGAAAGAAATAAAGTCCTCTCAAATAAAAGAAAAACCTTTTTGGTTATGTTTCTATGGCAGATGGTTAATTGTATTGTTACAGAAGACAAGTGGGTAAGAGAAGAAGATCCATAGACTGCACATAACCTAACCTTTCAATGGTTATTCATCTACATGCTCATTTAACAATTTATGAACATAGTATTTGCTCCTAGTCCCTTTTTGTCTTTCTTAATCAACTGTTTGAGGGTAAGCCATCACATCGCAGTCTCCCTTGCTTGTTTTATAATATTAGCAGTTGAAGATTGCCTTAGGCTTAGAGTATCATATTAACAAGTATAATATTGATATCATAGATACAGTAACAGGTTATTCAGATTAGAAATATGATGAGATGAGTATCATCAGGAAATGTCAAGAAATTTCTTATGATTGTTAATATGGCGTGAGTTGTCTTCGCAGAATGATATCACAAAGCGGAGCTGAGTGATATATGTAGCCGAAGTCAACGAACTTCATATAAACAAATATATGAATTTGAGTGACATTTAGATTTTATCCCACTACCTCATCAAGTGTTTATAACTTCATATATCACGAGTGGCATATACATATTTTATGGCATAACCATGGCATAGAGTGACACTATGTTAACTCCATGGAAAGTCATATGAGGGGTAGGATAAAACGTCACAAAATTCCATATGATTGTTTATATGGCGCGAGTTGTCTTCACTGAATGATTTCATGAAGCGGGGCTGAGTGATATTTGTAGCGAAGGGCACCGAACGTCATGAGTTATATGAGGGGTAGGATAATATCAAGAGACGTCACGAGTTTGAGTCTTATCTGAGTTTATTTATGTTATGCATTTTGTGGGCTCGGTTATTTCAGGATTCGAAGTAAACTCAAACACAAACGAGTGGCGTCTAGATTTTATCCTACCCCGCTTCCACATTTTTTCAGTATTAGAAAGTAGTGACATAACACTTTATGTCACACCCGTGACATAAACAAATCCCATGTTAAGCCTATGGCGTTCTTATTAGGGGTAGGATCAATAGTAGAAACCAAATAAGAGTTAGCCTTGTCAATGTTTATACCAGAGTGGTATAAACATTGACAAGGCTTACTCGAGTTCGGTTTCGTATTTATCCTACCCCATCTCACCGATATACAGAGAAAATTTTGTAATTATCCATGTTAGTAGCGTGTTGACACTCATCGGAGGATGGCCACATTTATCAATGTTGCCGGATCTACTTTCATTATCTGGTCCCTGATTGGTCGTTTTTTTATTCACCTCTGTGCATAAATAACACTCAGACGATCATATTGTAAATATATATGTGTATATATGAGTTCTCTCTGTATTTGTATATGTACACGTATGAATAATTGTATGCCCTCAAGGTAGGAGGAGGCATCGCTCCATATAACATAACTTTCGCTCTTACTAGAGATGATTACTTTGGATAGTTATATATATATACACAGTAGCGACCAATTTTGTGTATGAGTGGCATCATTTAACTATAAGTTCAGCCCCAAAGTCATATCCTGAGTGTGAATGACCTTATCCGTTGATAATAAGGTGTTAATGGTCGTTTCTATACCTGGCATGTGTTCGCCTCAATGATCTATTAGTTTCTGGTTGCCATAGAAATCTATTCCTGGACGATTATTGCTTTCCAGGAAAGTCGGGTGAGATAGCGTGTGTGGGCTTCATGTAGATCGGAGGGTCAGTTTTATATTGTACGCAAACAAGAGTATAAGGTCCGAGGAGAACTCGTGCGAGGATACTAGGGTCCGTTCAATGATAAACATACGATAAGAAAATAGTATCCTATCTTTTTTGTGCCAAGACGTAGCGCAAAGAATATGTCTTAGGCGTACGAGCTTTTAACGATACGAGGGAGCTGTTGAATAAAGTTCGTTAGTTTCTGGTGCTGGTGCTGGACGATACGATAACTCCAACGATAGACGACATCCTGGACTATTTTTTCCATTCAGTGTTTATGGCAAAACAGAAGATATTATCTAAATGAACGTATTCGTATACAACACAGAGCAAACCATGACTTTCACCCTGACCTCCTTACATAGTGTTAATAGGGCCTTGGTTCTACTTCTATAGTTGACCTGAATCTAGTGGGCCAAACCCACCCATCTTGTTCACTTGAATTTCTTGGGCCAAAACCACCCTCATAAGTTGCGATGCTTCATCTGCAAGGACTTTCTCCCACCAAGATTTTCTTTATACGCTAGGCCTCCTACATATATATATATATATATATATATATATATATATATATATATATATATGACCTCTCCATTCAGGTATATATCCTCCTTGGTCCGGGTTGTTAAACGACCCCCTGTACAGACATTTTTCCACGGGCCGGTGTCCAAAAGCAACACTCTTTAATCCATATTAGTCTTCGTTTTCCACGAGTTTGATGCGGAGTGATATGAACGAGGCGACAGTCGAGTGAATATCACGTGGCATTCAAACGAGTTGGAGGATGACTTCTTTGACCAAAAAAATTTGTTTGCTGTATTTATCTCACCCCTGTACACACTAAAAAAAAAATTTGATGATATACATAATATAGACCATGGAGAGCGGACTGCAATACTTGTACGGGCATGGAGAATGAGTTCCCAATGTTAAAGGCTATGGATATTTATTCCAGGGGTGAGATAATACTGTATATAGGTCCTCTCCTTTCAGGTATACACTTCCCTTTGTCTGCGTAGTTAAATGGGTCGCTGTATTAGCAATTTATCCATATTATTAAGCGTAGAAGAAACAAAGACAATGGAGAGAGTTGTTGGGGAAGTTTCACGTGTTTCTTGTTCTTCCTTCCCCCTCGTAATCCCGCCTTGTCTTGAAAGACCCCAGAGACAAATGAAGTCTTTGCATTGATTCCACAAATCCAACATATTTGATGCCGTCCTTGGGTTTTTTCTGCTCCTGACCCTCCCTGTTCCTCATCTGACCAATGACAAGATTACCCCAGCGTGTGCTGTCCAGATTTAAGAGAAAGCCCTGAACTCAATTCCATTTTAAATTTGAAGGCGACAGAAATTGTGATTATTCAGAAGTCCCACCAGACATTATTTCCCCTGAAAATGGAAAACACAAGAAATGAGGGGGACGTTTTTGCTCAATAAGGTATTTATCCAATACGAATGCGTACTGGAATTGTTGTTTTTTTTCTTCTTTTTTTTCCTCGGGGCAATTCTCTCCGTTCCATATTCGCAACCTACAATGGCACATCGCATCTGACCTTTCCTTCAGCCCAATAAGGAGTCAGTGTACATCAGTGACACAACCTACATCTTTTACGCCATTGTTCGTATGTCAGGCTACTTTGTTTTGCAGGCTCTAGGAATGTCAGGCACCTTATAGAGGGCATATCGTGCCGGAGGTTTTATCATTCATACGTACGTGGTTCGATTCTTCTTTGTCCTGCCCTCGTTTCCTTGTGTAGGATGTGTAGGATGTTGTATCTACAGAGAATATGCGTATGATATATGCGGTCGATATTCAGAATTTGGAAACAATATAATAATGATTGCCGTTTTTATATATATGAATGTCTACACTTCATGATCAACCAACTCAGTTTCATTACTGAACTAGTTTATCTATAGGATAACATTGCAGAGTAAATATAAACGGGAATTGAAATAGTTTTGGCAAGAAATTTCCATCATTCTCATTGGCTAAGAAAGCATCATTAAATAAACTAAACGAATTTTCACTAAGCTTCACAGGAAACATACACAATATTGACTGGATTCAGATACAAGCGGCCGTATGCTCCGAGGAGTTGACGCGTAGTGATATCCAAGCGTATGCGAGGATATTGCGCAGAGTCAACTCCGAGGAGCATACAACCGCTTTTATCTGAAACCAGTCTATATTGTATTTATTATCCACCTTTTCTAGGCAAGTGGCATGTCGATATCTGTTCATTTTAGTCATGCACTATCTTTTCCGTACACACTATTTTTCCGTATGCGCCTCCCGGAGCATACAACATATCTGTATGCACCGGGTATGTCCATACAAACTCCCTACGTGTTTTCCACGGACACTTTGTATTAGGTGAATAATAAAAGGTTATTAATCTAAATATGAGACATACAGGCTGCTGCATGAACCCGGATTTGGATTGGTTTGTTTGGTTTGATTTTACGTCCAGTTAACCATTAAAAGTTCTTACCAGACTTTCTCAAAGTTATTGTACACCACATGGGTGGTGATCGGATCTATGTGATGAATTCAGATAGAAATCTCACCCCTACACATTTACCGAGGTAAGAGTTCCTTTACTTCCCACACCACATAGACATGGTATGAGGAGGATTGGCGTTTGATATAGCAGTAAATCTACCACTGCCAAGGGTGAAGGAGAAAGGTGGCTGAACACCACACCACACACTGTGACACAGACATGGTATGAGAATGACTGGCCTTTGATATAGCAGTAAATCTACCACTGCTGGGGATGAAGGAGAAAGGTGGCTGTACACCACACCACATGGACATGGTATGAGAAGGACTGGCCTTTGATATGGCAGTAAATCGACCACTGCTGAGGGTGAAGGAGAAAGGTGGCTGTACACCACACCACATAGACATGGTATGAGAAAGGACTGGTCTTTGATATAGCAGTAAATCTACCACTGCTGGGAATGAAGGAGAAAGGTGGCTGCAGTGAGACTCGAACCCACAACCTTAGGATTATAAGTCACATGAACCCAGTTGTCTCCATAAAATGCAAATATATGCAACTGGAAACCAGACAAGCCTACACCAAGTACTCCTCGGAGAACTTTATAGAAATAGAGATAACATTCTACCACACAGATATGAACTTGCATTTCCATAGTAATCTGAGATATATAGTAGGGATATATCCTTACAAATGCTCCAGGGGAATGTCCAATCTTGTCATATAATCAGTGATCTTAATTAAAAAAGCGTACCGCGGGTCCATCATTGCAGCCCTGCTCTGACAACCCCCTGTGGCGGATCACTGCCGGATCAGAACAGACTAATTTGGATGCAGTCATCTCCCTCTAACCACCACCGTCTACTATGTTCTCCTGCTAATTGGCTCCAAGCTGTGAAGGGCCAGGAATCAAAGTTTATCTCAGGGGACCAGGCCTTTTGTCTGGCTGTGTAAATGACATGTATTAGACGAACATTTCCCTCACCGACTGGGTGACTGAGCAATAAGGCTCCAGAGCTGAGTGGTATATTGCGGTAAGGTGGAAGGGGGTAGACAGGAACCCAATCGCTAACTTTATCACCCCTTATTGTATGGGGTAGGGTGGAAATGAAATGTGTCACCAGGCTTGATAAGGTTACATATAACCATTGAGTGGTATCGTAAAACTGGAGGAGTTTTAATCATGGCCACCGTATGCCACGACTGGAGTTTGGCATAGTGACTTCATGAGGCGAAGCTGAGTGAAGTCCGGAGCCAAAACTCCAGGAGTGGCATGCGGTGGCCACGATTAAAACGAATCAGGTTTTGATCTTATCCTACCCCGTCCTCTCGATTTTGGAATATTACGTGATTACAATTCTGTATGCCACTAGTGGCATATAAAACTCTGTATGCCAGTCAGCTAGCATACGGAAACTTAATGTTAAGCCTATGGGATTTTATATTAGGGGTAGGATAAATACACAATATTGACTGGTTTCAGATACAAGCGGCTGTATGCTCCGAGGAGTTGACAAGTAGTAATATCCGAGCATATGCGAGGATATTGCGGAGAGTCAACTCCGAGGAGCATACAAGCGCTTTTGTCAAGTAGTTGATAAACTTCATTACGTTATTTAATGATAACTTGAACTTGAACACAGTTGTTAACATTATGAATACATCTATTGGAGTTCACGGAACAATTCTATTCCCATTTGTAAAAGGATTTAGCCTCTATAGAACTAGGTAAATTGATGGCTTAAAGGTCAAATGAGAAAGGAATAATCTTAAAATCAATTTCACCGGAAGAAACTCTACTAGTCCAAGCTGAAGGACCTGTTTGTATCTAAGGAGATATAATTTTGTAAAGTTCAACAGATTGTACTCAATTAGTATTGCTCTTAATATACATGATTTACAATGCTGAATTGCAGATTTATTAATCAGAAAATAATTAGGCAATAAATGTTCTATAAGAAACAGACTCTTGATAAGATTCAAACTTCTGGCATCAAGATTGAGTCACAAAACTTTTAATAAAAGGTTATTTTAGGCCTGGCGTCCACTGAGATCCCGATTCACTCCGATTTGTCCTACGATGTACCTCCCGATTAAAAATCAAAATCGCGTCTGAAGGTCACCTATTAGTTGATCACCTCGCTGTGATTAAGCTCTGTTGCAAAACAGGCATCTACGATTTGGTCCGAAGAAAAACATTTATTACCCACCCAATACGGAGTCTTCATACTAAGCCTATGGAGACTCCAGATCGCTACTTAGTAGAATACGGACCTCCGGAATCTCCTAGGAGAATACAGCACATTGGCCACCTGACAGGAATTATAGGAACTGTTTTATAAAAACAATGCACGGCGCTTGCGTCGAATTTCTAATTATTTACAAGATTCTTTTCCTAATGATTACTCGAAAGGTGGGTAATAAATACAACATTACCATGATTTTGATCTGAGTGGCCGTATTCTCCTTGTAGTTGACGCTACGCAATACTCCTCGCTATTGCTCAAAGTATTACTACACGAAAACTACACTGAGAATACGACCATGCTGGTCGAAATCATATTACTATTGTGTATGTATTGTAGGGTGTCTATGACATTTAATCATGATTAAAAGTCGATGGCTGATCGGGAGCATCGTAGAGTGTTCTGCCGGGGAAATCCTTCTCAGGTGTGAGATACTAAACAGGGAAACCCTTCTCAGGTGTGAGACACTAAACAGGGAAATCCTTCTCAGGTCTGAGTTACAAAACAGGGAAATCCTTCTCAGCTCTAAGATACTAAACAGGGAAATCCTTCTCAGGTGTGAGATACTAAACAGGGAAAATCCTTCTCAGATCTGAGATACTAAACAGGGAAATCCCTCTCAGGTGTGAGATACTACACAGGGAAATCCTTCTCAGGTCTGAGATACTAAACAGTTTGCAATTGAACAGCTGATATATGGGCCCTTATGCACTGTAAATATGGTGGTTCCCAATCAGGTTTAAATGCCTCAAATAAATACTTTCTTTGACTTTGAAGCAATTTTTATCACAAAGTAATTTTTCATGTCCCTAAAACTTTGTTATAACCAAGCTTTACTGTATCCCCTAACTCGAAGCCTGACCTTGTCTCCTTCAAAGTAAATCAATTTACGGCCCCTTTCCTTTTCTTTCAGCTCTACTGTTCACCACATCAAAGTAGTGCCATCATATTCCAGTCAGTCCGCTATAGAAAACCGACAAGATAGGAGTCTGACAAAAAAGGGTACTGGAGGGAGAAGGGAACACCCCAGACAGGTGCATCCATCGTGAGGTGTGAAATATGAATATGGAGTTGATGACAGGCGAGTGGTGGGGCTTGAGCAGCTCAAGGGAATTTGTGCAAAAATTATATGTATATATTTTGTTATTTTTCTTTTATTTGGCAGGTCGACCTGCTCGTTATGAGATGTAGGTACTATATGGAAAACTTATGAAAGTTTTAGGGTCAGAGCTCATATCCCATAGTTTGAATCGTGTAGTAATTCACAAGGCAAATTCACGTGAATTACGTAGTGATTCAAATGAGATGGAATCGAGCTCGGAGTGTAAACTTGAATAGGTTTCTGAGTTTATCTCAACCTTCACATTGACTAATGAGCTAACATTTGTGAAATAATCTCTCAATGAGTTTTTTTTTTATATAAATATTCCATGGACATTAGATACCAGTTCCCAGTGTTAAATCTATAGGGAAAATTACGAGGGGTAAGATTATGTGCTTTTATGCTTCTTAATGTTCGCTGATATTTCCTAACGTTTCTAATCAACTTACCTCAATGCCCCTTTGCACATTCAAAAGGGTTTGTGAAAAGTTTCAATTTTTCAAAACTATTTCTGACATTGCATTATATCCACGTTCTGTTCACATTTGTTTACGTATTCCACCTTTCGTTTACTTTTCGTTTATTAGGTAACTTGCGGTGTTTCACAATGTATTTCTAGATTTCATAAAACGTAGAGAAACGTTGACATGCGTACACAGAAAACCCCTGTTTGTTGCGCCAGTGTGACTAGGGCATGGTACTAAAGCATGTTTCCAGTAAAAGATAATGTCATTTCCTTAACGCATTAGCAAGAACGTGAGCATTGCGTATCTAGTACGCAACTTCAACGCTTTTATCCTAGCCTTCAGTACGCAATCTAGTCACACTGGCGTCATCTCTGACGTTTTTACTACGTATTTAAGAATGGGGGGCATGATACAGATTAGGAATGTATCTGTTTACTTTGATTCACGTTCTATTACGTTTCTCAAGTCTAATCAACGCTTCTTTACGCTTCTTTACGCATTTTGGCGTTTTACAGCATTCATTTAGGTATTAAAAACCCAGAGATAAGTTTAGAATTTAAAAAAACGCATTCAGACACCGTGTCTTTTCTACGTTATTTCTACGTTCGTTCACGCATTCCGACTTCCATTTACGTATCTCCACGTTTTGCTGCGTTTTACGACATCTTCGTAGATTTCAAAATACGTAAAAGAACGTAGCCGCGCGTACACAGAAACCCACCGTGTCTTAACACCAGTGTGACTGGGCTATGATACTAACGCATGTTTCCAGTAAAAGATAACGATTTACTGCAGTACCCCCATGTGGACGCGTGTACCCTCCACAGACTCCCGTCAACAGCCCCGTGTCCGGAGACATGTAGGCACGGGTGTGAACCTGCCCGGTGAAGTGCCCGTTCACCCCGCTACCCGCCCCCCGCCCACACCCCACGCCGCCCAGGAGGGGAGGGGAGGGGTGAGTGGTCGTGTGGGGTACTCACCCCCGCCCTGGAGACATTACACTCACTCACCAGCTGGAGGATGGTCGGGCCAGGGTAAAAGCCCATACACACTGTACGATTTCGGAACATGAATGTTGCTTTCTCGGCGACAAAAATACAATCGTAAGCTCAGGCGAGGCCTAGAAAATGTGTCGGCCAGTGTGGCACCCCCCTACAGTAATTTGCCTAAGATTTGGAAATCCCTCCCGTGGCGATGTACCTTTGTCGCCGACAAACTGCAGTCAAATGTTCCGAAATCGGGAGCGATGAATTAAGGAACGTGTTTCTTCCCGTTGTCGCCGACAACGGAGTTTAAGAAATACCCCCCGTGGTGCCTACCAACTTTGGTCCATAATTAGTCGCTGGGTGAGCAGAAATGCCCCTGCCACACACAGACTGAGGCCAGCGCACTGATTTAGCTCCCATATACTGAGATTTATTACTTGTTTCTTTATCAGTGGCCTCGAATCTCTGAGAAAATCGGAAATTAGTCGTCCAGTGTGAACAGAATTTGCTTAAGATAAATTCCCACTAATGACCTCCACCCCCATCTATAAATCCTGCTGTGATGGTCGATGCCCAGCGCAAATTCGCCTGAGACAAGTTAAAATGCCCTTCCGATTTAGGGAGTTAATCGGTGGGAACGAAATCGTACAGTGTGTTTCCCCTTTTAGATTGGCCACCGAACCCCTGTCTGTACTGATCTACGACGTAGGGATTGGTCGGATTAAGTGGGATTCACACGTTGTGATTCATGTACCTCACAGGGTTCAAAGTCTCAAAGATTATGTTCCTTTTTAGGGGGAATTTTTTTAACAATTACATTATATATACACGAGAGGAAATAGGAATATGGTAAATTGGATCGGGAGTACAAAATGACTCATTCTCCAAGTAGTACACTGTACAGACAATGTGGGTGGAGAGTAACAGACACCTCTCCATCACAGAAACCTGGACACTGTCCTTATGATTGTACAGGATAAAATTGAAGGTGAAGGTCACTCAGTACACTTCCGATTTTTTGTAAGAATCATGCTGATTGGTTCCTACGAATACGCACGTTTCGGCTCTCAACTGGTTCAAGGTGGCCACAGATTTAACCCGACCAGAAGTAACGTAGTGTAGCTCTGGCGGCCAGTGTAGTTCGGGGCTGGGCGGGGCTGGGTCGGGGCTAGACTTGCTCAAGTCTTTGATTATGAACATTCATTAAATGATTAAAGAAAATCGGAATACAATTCATTATAGCATGTGTCCTTCTCTGACTGGCCCATCAATCAAACCTGTGTCACTCAGAAGGGGTGGAGGGGTAGGATACAGGGACTGAGGCCAGTCTAGGTCGGAGCCGGGTCGGGGCGGGGTCGGGGCTGGTCGGGGCTGGTCGGGGCTATAGGTCGGGGCTGGGTCGGGGCTGGGTCGGGGCGGGGCAGGGCGGGTTGGGGCTGGTCGAGGCGGGTCGGGGCTGGTCGGGGCGGGTCGGGGCTGGTTGGGGCGGGTCGGGGCGGGTCGGGGTGGGTTTGGGCTGGGTCGGGGCGGGTTGGGGCGGGTTGGGGCGGGTTGGGGCGGGTCGGGGCTGGTCGGGGCGGGTTGGGTTGGGTCCGGTCGGGTTGGGGCGGGTCTGGGCTGGGTCTGGGCTGGGTCTGGGCTGGTCGGGGCTGGTCGGGGCTCGTCGAGGCGGGTTGGGGCTGGTCGGGGCGGGTCGGGGCGGGTCGGGGCGGGTCGGGGCGGCTCGGGGCGGGTCGGGGCTGCCCCTCCCACCACATACATCATGGTCAGTCGCCACCTGATGTTTGAGTGAAGCCACTTAGTCACGGGCTGCGAGCCACACAGACCAGCCTGCTGCTAAGTGCTCGCCGTTTTACCACACACCCCGACCAGCCACCAGTACCTCACACACCACCCACCAGAGCACACTGACGTGAGCTCTGGGGCCATCCATAGAGTATGTACGCAAAATTTCCGAAATTTTGGACCCCCCCTCCCGATCTCGTACGCGGTAGAACAAAGAGAGAACATACCCAAATTTCCGAAAGTCTCCTGTGTGCCTCCGTATTTTTAGGAAACGTCCCTACTCTGGACAAAACGGTTCTTGTTCGAGGTAAGTCGTCGATTTCATACTGGCTGACGCCAGAAAGCAGTATGAAAATGAAGACTGGCCGAGAACGAGAACCGTTTCGTCTACAGTGAGGATGTTTGCTTATTATTATATACCTTGAATAGGTGAAAAAACACCATTTTTATGACATTCAAAGTCGCAGTCACAGCGGGCAGGAACATTATTATTACTGCACCCCTAGCAGCGGGCAGTATTTAATAGACACTCGGACAAAGGTATATAATAATACTGGTTCCATCGAGCGGCCGAGCGGTGCCGAGACCTGCCGAAATGGAGATCGGACGAAATCGGAACAAATCGTACAAGCATAGATGGCGATGGGAGTTTTGGCTCGCCTCATGAAGTCACTATGCCAAACTCCAGTTGTAGCATACGGTGGCCAAGATTAAAACTCATCCAGTTTTACGATAGTATCACAGTGAGGAGGGGTGGGGTAGTTGGAGGGATACACTGACTGAATCCTGTATCACGGCGAGGAGGGGTGGCGTAGTTGGAGCGATACAGGGACTGGCACCAGTCTAGGAGTGAACCCACATGACTCAATCTCACAGCTCGGGGTGTTGCGGCACCTGCCCTGTGTTTGTCAATAACGTCTGTGAAAACGGCCCCGGGTTCACGCCCTGCCTGTGTGGCCACTTTTTGCCGGCCCTTAGCAGGCATCAGTCATCATAAGATGGGGATGCTTTACTTACACTGCAGGAATGCGGCTCGGCCTTTTACTCCGTGTAAAGAGTGATGACTGAGGACTGGATAAGAACTCGGATACACACAAGTACATGTTGTGTTGGGGTGTGATACGAGAGCGGAGTGAGAAAAGAATACATGATTCGGTGCCAGTTAAGATCAGTCTTCACAGTATACGCTTACTAAGGGGGTCGGAGTGATGTGATGATTATATAAGTACACATGTATGTAGTTTGAAACAAGAAAAAGAAAACTTTTTCTTTTAAAAAATACCGCATTTAAGATATAGCATAGATTTAGTAGAAACTAAACGAGAGTTAGTCGTGTTGTTGTTTATCGCACAACGGCAAAGTCGTGTATTACTGCTCGAGGCGAAGCCGAGTGCAGTGATACGCGACTTTGCCAGAGTGCAATAAACAACACGATGAACTCGAGTTTGGTTTAGAATTTATCCTACCCCGTCTAAATTACTTCAGCAAATTAAGAAATAACATAAAACTCGCCGATAATCAGTGATAATCTTTGGTCGCTTTTCAAATGACGTCATTTGACAACTGTGTCCCACTAGAGCGATAAATTTCATTTTCCTGCACTGTAGACCAAATACAGTCTGCTAATGTGAAGCCTATGGAGTTCTTTATTAGGGGTAGGATAAATGTTGGTATTAAATTGTTCAGTGAATACAATGCAAGTATGAAAATTGTTTTCAAGGGTTGGCAAAATAGCTAGTTCTAGAAATTGCAGCTCACACATTCCACACCCTACACCGAACAGCTCAAACATTCCACACCCTACACCGAACAGCTCACACATTCCACACCCTACACCAAACAGCTCACACATTACACACCCTACACAGACCAGCTCACACATTCAACACCCTACACCAAACAGCTCACACATTCCACACTGAGCAGCTCACACATTCCACACCCTACACCAAGCAGCTCACACATTCCACACCCTACACCGTACAACTCACACTTTCCACTCCCTACACTGCAAATGAGAATTGGCCTATTATTATAATGCTACCTGCGATCCGCAAAACGTGGAGCAACGACCCCCAATGGTGGGATAAATACCCAGACAGGATTCAGTAGGTGTAAGTGCGGAGCTAGCGCCGTTCGTAGCGGTCAGTGGCGGCCCGTCACCCGGTGATCTACGCGCCGGAACCCGGGCGTCGTACGCCGGGCGCCCGGTCCCCCGACCCGGGTCAGTCCCCCACCCCGCCCCGACGTGTCAAATTACTTCTCAAATTGGTTCAAATTGGCGGGAGCTGCACGCTGGTCCATCAAAGCGAGCCTGGCCCGATGGCCTGTAGCGATAGAGTCGCTGCCTCATGTGTCTTCCCCCGTCTGGACTCTGTGGATTGATTGTGAATTGAGGAAATGGCCGCCCTTTTCGTCTCACGTGTTTCGGGTTTAGTGTTGCGGTAAGTTCTGATGAGGTGGCGACATCTAGCGGGAGGTTATCGAGGTGGTGTCACGTGGAAGGTCTGTCAAGAAACTAGATTGGCCCTATTGAGGTATCCCATAATTCAGTCTGTTTACAAGTTCCGGTGTTCGCTGGTTGCCGATGTTGTATGGTGATAGACCCTTGAACCCATGATTATTGCAGTTTAACAGTTTTTAAAAATCTTCAAATTTGAAATCCGATGTCAGAGATGGAAATTTCAGCTATTTCTACATGTAAATCCGAAATTATATTCAGGTTCTCCAAATATAAATGGAAAAACTATGGTTCATGTGGTTGTGGTGTGCCAAGCCAGTCGCGAGCGGAACTTGTATTTACCCTGGGCGATAATCGGGAGTCTAGCAACCTCTGGAGGGTGTATTGGCAACGAACCTCTGTCTCCGACTTAGGGGTTGGTTTGGTCCAATCGCTTTCTGGCCAGAGAGCTCGAGGCAATTATCTCGAAACAAAGTACATTTTGGGACATCGTGAAATATAAACTATGAATACTGTACTAAAAATCATTGCTAACTTAACCAATTGATGACAAAGTCTAACTTCATGATCTCTTTATCAAAGTACACCAAAAAAATAAAAATAATATGGATAAGGGGCTTCGAGAGTACTACAATCTCCAACCACAATAGCCTGTTGTGACAGAGACTACCAAGACAAAATATCTGCTCGAAGCATGATTCACTCTTCAGGCAGCGATTCTGACTCTAGTAGAGAGAAGATCAGCTAGGCGATTGAAAGTCAAGGTTGTTCAGATCGGATTCTACCAGACCTAACGTAGTGTAGCTCTGGCGGACAGAGTAAAAAGAAACTAAATCGGCCGTCACCTCTGTCTCCACTCTGTTCCAACTAAGAGGTTGGTGTGGCTACGAATTCTCACTCTTGGCCAAGGGGGGTGTTGAAAAAAAGTTTGTTTGTTTCTGGTGCTGGTCTGAACGATACGATAACTCTAAAGATAAACAACATCCTAGGCGAGTTCTTCCATTCAGTGTTGTATGACAGAAAAGAAGACATTTTCCAAATAAACTTATTTGTATACAACACCTTTTAAGAGGTTTAAGCTACTCTTTTGGTCAAAACTTCTTATGCTTACAACACATCCAAGCATAGGTCCAATTCACAAGATCGGAGAGTGACTATCACTTACAGGTACTAGGTGAAGGTGTTCCCGGTTTCACTTAACCAGAGAAAATATAGTGTAGCTCTGGCGGCCAGTGTAAGGTCTGTGGTGGAAGTAACGAGAACGGGTTCTTTTGATACGGACTGCTGAGCGGCCACCCAAGTAATGACCCAAAACCTCATGAGCGTAACAGACCTTAAAGCCTTGCACCTACCAACGCCGATTCTGGTCCCGATAGGTTTCCCGAATGGAATGGAATTTCATCGGGAGGTCAGACAAAATCATGGCAGTGGACCATGATACGATTAACTCTACGATAGACCCCTCAAATGGATACTGATACGCTACGATTGGAAACGCCAATCGTAGAGCTCCCGATAAGATCGAACCATTCTCACAGGATTTATTGTATGAGAAGGACTGGCCTTTGATATAGCAGTTAATCTACCACTGCTGGGGGTGAAGGAGAAAGGTTAATCTTCACCCTACCATTACCATGTCTTCACCTCTTGGCACAATCCTTCCTCCCCTCTCCTGAACAAGCTTCCCAAGCCTCCCCTAAGAGACCCTCATGACCCCCTCTACAATGTTCACACACCTACCTACCCTCTCCCCCTATACACCCTACACACACCTCACCCTCCCTCACCCCTCTACACCCTACACACACCCTACCTACCCTCACCCCTACACACACCCTACACACACCCTACCTGCCCTAACCCCTCTACACCCTTCACACACCCTACATACACCCTACCTACCCTCACCCCCTCTACATCCTACACACACCCTACCCTCCCTCACCCCTCTACACCCTACACACACCCTACACATACCCTACCTACCCTTACCCTCTCTACACCCTACACACACCCTACACATACCCTACACACACCCTACACACACCCTACCTACCCTTACCCTCTCTACACCCTACACACACCCTACACATACCCTACCTACCCTTACCCCCTCTACACCCTACACACACCCTACACACACCCTACCTACCCTTACCCTCTCTACACCCTACACACACCTTACACATACCCTACCTACCCTTACCCCCTCTACACCCTACACACACCCTACACACACCCTACCTACCCTTACCCTCTCTACACCCTACACACACCCTACCTACCCTTACCCTCTCTACACCCTACACACACCCTACACACACCCTACCTACCCTTACCCTCTCTACACCCTACACACACCCTACCTACCCTCACCCCCTCTACCTGCCATCACCCCTGTACACCCAACACACACCCTACCCCCCCCCCCCCCCCCCCGACCCCTCTACACCCTACACACGGCCTACCCTCCCTCAACCCCTCCATCTGCCCTCACCCCCTGTATACCCTAACCTCCCTCACCCCTTGCACACACTCTACCTGCCCTAGCCGCCCGCCTACCGCCCTAATCACCCCCGTCCCTCGCTCGTTGGAGCTGCTCCTTCCACTCTGTGAGCTGCTCTCATCAGCTGATAGCGCTCTGAACGAGACGGTGATTTATGGGGGCGCGGAGTTTAGAAGACTTCTCGCTCCTCCCACCTCTCTACAGGGAGAGGCAGCGGCAGCGGGGGGTATGCGTAGGTATGGGTGGGCAGAGTTTGACGGGGCAGGCATGGACGGGCATATGTGGGCAGGTTTTAATGGGCATGGCCAGGCAGGCATTGACATGTATGGGCAGGTATTGATAGGATATGGCTGGGCATCGTGAACAGGCCCGAATGGATGGGCAGGCATTGGGAGGCATCGATGGGCAGGAATTAATAGGCATGGGTGGGCAGGCATTGACAGACAAGGGATGGTGTTGATGGGCATGAATGGGCATTCACAGTCATGGGTGGGCATTGATGGGCAGGTAGCAGGCAGTGGGCAGCAGGCAGTGGCGGGCAGTGGCAGGCAGTGGGCCTTGACGGGCAGTAGTGGGCAGTGGCGGGTAGTGGGGGGCAGTGGCAAGCAGGCAGTGGGCAGTGGTGGTCAGTAGTGGGCAGGCATTGGGCAGTGGCGGGCAGATGGCAGGCAGTGGTGGGCAGCTGAAGGCAACAGCGGGCAGGCAGTGCAGCAGCAGGCAGTGGGTAGCGGCAGGCAAGGGTGGGGAGTAGCGAGCAGTGGTCGGGCAGTGGCGAGCAGGCAGTGGGCAGTGGTGCGCAGCGATGGGCAGCGGCGGGCAGATGGAGGGCAGTGGCGGGCAGCGGTGGGCAGAAAGCAGACAGCAGTGGGCAGCAGCAGGCAGGGTCGTATAGCGGACAGCAGACAGCAGAGGCGGGCAGCGGAGGGCAGCAATGGGCAGTGGTGGGAAGCAAAGGGCAGGGAAGGGCAGCAGCGGGCAGAGGGCTGGCAGTGGTTGGCAGCGGCGGGCAGCGGAGGGCAGATGGCGGGCAGCGGAGGGCAGATGGCGCACAGCGGCGGGCAGATGGCGGGCAGCAGCAGGCAGTGGTGGGCAGCGAGGATGCGGCAGTGAAGGGTCTAACTGCCACTGCTGTAGGTCGGGCGCTGTTTCGTCTGTGCACGTGGTGTTATTTTGAACTTGTCATAACACGCTGGTAATAAAACATCTTTAGATAAACTAAATGTCTCGGTTAGTCCTCAGTCCTGTCACTTCAATAATAAACGCCCACGGGTTGCGGGGCTCCAGAGTAGACCCGTGAACTGGGTCAAGTTGTCTCTGTCGAGTAAGTCGCGTCAGAGAATCATTTACGTCTCTTGATTGAAAGTAATGCCCTTTTTTAAACTTAGTTCTACCCTATATATCTGAATATAACTCCTTGTGGTACCCGGTAGTGTTGTTGTAGGTTAAACATTAACTTTTTAATTTGTTTCAGAGGAACTTAAAACTGCAGAGGGTAAGATTATTTTCAAGTATTATTATTAGTATATTATAAAAAATATAAAAAAAATTTCGATTAACGATGCCAGCCCCCCACACCCCACCAGGAACGCGGAGACTGTATCAAGACCGAAATGTTTTTTTTAATCACATTAAAGTATTATACGACCCATGTAAAAGATGAACAATAGTCGTATTTAACATTTCCTTATTCACTTAATGACATGAGAATAACTGAAGGCATCACTGGTGTGTGTGTGTGGGGGGGGGGGGGGGGGGAGGGTGTTCCATTTGTTTTCATCATCTTTCTTCATCCTTGCATTACTTCATTACTCATTACTATTGTTTTCTTATATTTTGTGTATACTGTATTTCATATCATGTTCCAATACGCTAGACGGAGTTGTGCACTTGTACGAAGGCATGTGAGCAAAATGTAGAGCCGCCAATCCTGGCGAATTTTGTTCGGTAAAATAAAAAATAAAAAAGGATTGGACTCCGATGGTGTAGTCAATTTCTCAACACACTGCTTCAGAATAATATCCTATGCAGCGAGGTAAATTCTGATACGCAATGCCTGCCCACATAAAGAGAGTTTAAGATGGTCGTGAAATAGCAATTATCAACCTATGAATAGAAAATTCATTTAAAAATAAAAACAGGAAAGAATCCACTTACTATTTGGTTATGTAATCTCAGCAACAGACTCACCCAACCTCAGCTAATCATCATTCCCTTATCTTATGATGATAATTTACGGTTTGTACAGAACTCGGCATAAATGTCTCGTTCCGTACAAACCGTAAATTACCATCTCGTTCTGTGAATTGTACAGCATGGTCAGGACGTTCTATAAAAATATTGTTGAAAAAGTCTAAATGTAAATTCCCTTGAAAATTATAAACTTGCAGTGAAAAAAACTGCCCCTATGGGAAAACTTGGAGGAAGAAAGGAAGAAAATAGATATGAAAAGTCAGGGAGAAAGCAAATCTCAGTGACCCTGCCTTTACCCTAGACGACTAAAATATGACGAATGTAGGTCTTCTAGCTCGATTAAGCAATATCTGCCGCAATAGTCATCAACCCAAGAATTTGCTCAAGCGTTTGCACTTTTTAGAGCGTGCTTGCACGCGCTAAATACATCATCTAGGGTTTGGAGGGTTCCATATAGACTTTCAGGGTACTGCATACAAATTATCCCTTTACTATCTGTGTGTATTCACTGTGTTATTGAGAACAGAGCAGGGTGCCAGTGTCTCAGGGTCTTAGAGGCGTGCCCAGCTGACCATGACCAATCACTCAAGACCGAAATACCTCAAGACTCACTGGTGTTTGATTTGATTGGATCCTAGACTCAGGCAGTTGCAGAAATTGCAAGTTGACTGGGTGCAATTGGATTACAGAAAACTATCCATATGCTAAATCTAACGTATACCCTTTAATTGTTATTCATTTATGATAGCACGCTCATTCATCTAGGATGAACATACTATTTGCTCCTAGTTATAAGTACCGATGTCTAGCCATTGATAGCTGAAAGTCGTCAGGTGGGGCAAAATTCAAGAAACGCCCCCTGTAATCGTCTAGTGTAAACAGAGAGATGTATATGGTGCCGGATAGGATTCTGAGATGACTCTATTTGCCAGTTTAGTTTAACCCTACACCTAATTATGCTTTAAAGGCATATCGGACAATGTGGCTCGAAAATCTAAACCCATGTCATTCCCCTGAAAATTGAATCTGATGAGATCAAAGTGTAGTTCAGCATATATTTAACTTAAAAATCGGGGATCACCATGCTAGTGGTTTTTTTTTTTAATTTAGTGATCAATATTACGATGTTATAAAAGAATATATATAGAAATTCTAAAAGAAAAATTTACATAGAAAACCCTATGTCATTATCATCATACCATCACAGAATAATGTAGATGTATAATACTATTTATTATAGTTTTAAAATACATTGAAATAAAAAGTTTCGGCCTTGTTTTTGAAAGAATTTAAGAAATCAGGGAAATGGGTAGTGGCCTATTTTACCTAATAGGATTGGATAAACTGAACGAAACGTTAATCCAATCATTTGAAATTAGAATGAATCCCAAGAAACCAGTTTCGTCTAATAATTAACATGACCTAAAAATCGCCAGATGGCGCCACTGTAAATTGTATGATATGCCTTTAATGCCTGCTACTCGAGCGTTGACTGATTAATTTGGTAAAGTAAGGATGTCAGAGACATGCTTATAAATCTGGAGCCCGTTTAATAATCTAGGATCCTACATAAAGACCCTTTTTCTGTATGCCAACGAGACCCAGGGACGATGTGGGTCAACTTTTTTCAACACTCATGTACGACCTTATGGACGGCTGATATTGCTTTAGCGAACAGACGTAGATACTATCAAACGATAACCCTTGTACAAGGTACAGAAAAGTGTCTTTATGGAAGATCCTAGATTATTAAACTGGTATAAGAGGTTAGAATCGTAGACGATGATCAGAATGATGACTTGAGTTTTACAGCAATCCGACATGCTGTCAAAAGTAATCCCTGAACTACACGCTAACCTCCCAGAGCAGCTCAACCTTAGCCTACCTCAGCGACAGCTGGTTAGAATTGAAAGTGAAGGCTGAATGCTAAATCATAGAAACATATGACAACTCCTGTTATAGCCTACGACATGGGCAATGCCCCATATGCTTCATTTAAAGGCATACCGGACAAGTTGCCTTAAATCTATTTTCCTGAAAGTTTGATATAATAATGTTAAGGTGTTGTAGAACACACACACATATATATATATATATATATCTGGTTTAAAAATCAGGGGTCACTGTGCTAGTTTCTGATTTAGAAATCAAAATGATAATAATAATATAAAAGAATACATAACAATTCTAAAAGGTAGATTTGTCACATTGTATAACCCATGTCATTATCCTCAAAGTATATCAAATGTGAAGTACTACACATTTAAGTTTTTAAAACTATAGGTCACCATCCTTGTTTTTGATAGAATTAAATAAAACTGCATTTTTCAATAATTTTCAACTATAATACAATCAAATACAAATTGACTAAATTTACCTATTTGATTAGGTCAAAATCTATAACATCTTATATTTCACTTATTTGATATGAGAATAAGTCGAAAGAAGGAGTTTGAATTGGTAACTGCTGGTATCTGAAAAATCACCAGGTAGCGCCACTGTGTATTGTAGGATATGCCTTTAACTCCACCTGAGTCCCCGAATAGGAGCAGCTCATATATGAGCAAATACAGTCAGACTCTTCCACTCACAATATCTCGCCTCAGATGCAGCTATAACCTTTCCATTCAGAGACTCTTAAATGTGACGTCTATTAAGAGGTCAAATATCAACAATTCCAAATAGTTGAAGACTGCATATTTCTGACATACACAAAGGTCCTACAGTAGATCGAATATAACTATGATTGATGTTCCCTTTTTCCTCTATATCTTGGCCAAATGTGTATTATGAGTACATCGAGTTTGACTTGAGTAGTAATTCACAAGATGCACTGCACGAAAACCACCATTTTATTCATACATACGCCATCGCGGAAGTGCATGTACTGGCTGAATATTGACTGGTTTTCATATATATATATATGCCCAGGGTTTATATACGGACGTGACTTGTCTGTATTTCACACCCAGCGTATATGAGAGGAAATATCCTCTCCGCTGTCTCCCGCCCATTTGTGTTGGTAGAAGTACAGGTGTCCTCAGTAGGAAAGCCCTCCCCCTGCCACCTTCCCCTGCCGTTCTCAGTGAAGCCCTCTTCACTGGATGCTTATATCCGACTACAGATGAGGCTTATATACACGGGAAATAGGACAACCTTGTATACGCAAAAGTCATACTTATATACGCCGGGCGAATTCATATGGAAAATGGTGGTTTTCGTGCAATGATGAAGCCGTATGAATTACTTTACATTTCAAAGGAGATGGGATCGAGCTCTGACCCTAAACGTTCCTAAAGGATCCTGAATTTATCTCACTCTTCACAATGACTAATAGGCTAACATTTGTGACATAATCCCCATTGAGTACTTTTCCTCAATGCTCAACGGGCGTTGGATACGAGTTCCCAATGTTAAGTCTATGGGGAAAAAATATGAGCTGTGAGATAAAGGTAGCTCATCTTTACCCTTTTATCACTGATACCCCCTTTGGACCCTTTTTCTGCTTACAGGCTGCATTACTTTTATGAGTTACCTATAAATCATAGGTTCATTTCACTTTCAGAATCCAATTCATTATGCAAGGTCAAGTAAGGAAGAAACGAAAATACAATGTAGAAAGATGCATGCAAGATAAAGATATATTCACAAAAATGTCCCGAGAATTTTCAGATAACAGTTTTATTATAACAAAGATATTTCTACTGGTCTACTGCTCTAAACTCTAATCTAAGGCTTCTGAATACTCGGAACTGTACTGTCTGCTTAGAGCTACTCAAAGTTTCTCATAACTCATCAGAGTTAGAGCTGCTCAGACCTGTCATAGTTCCCGGAGCCCAACAGAGCTATTCACATCTGCTCAGAGCTGCTCAAAAAGTTGAGTTGTTTAGGGCTTTATCCCACCCGTAATACAAAATCCCATAAGCTTAATATTGAGATTCCGTATACCACGCTGACTGGCATACGGAGTTTTATATGCCACGAGTGGCATACAGAATTATCATCACATTATGTTCCAAAATCCAGGAGACAGGGTAGGATAAAATCAAAACCTGATTTGTATTAATCTTGGCCACCACATACCACTCCTGTAGTTTTGGCTCCGGACTTCACTCGGCTTCGCCTCATTAAGTCACTTTGCCAAACTCCAGTCGTGGCATACAAAGGCTAAGATTAACCAGTTTTCCGATAGTACCCAGGCATTTCAGAGTTTCTCCAATCTCCCATAGCTCGTTGACGTTATACCGGAGCCCGACAGACCCATTAACACCTGCCTTAAAGATGCTCAAATATCTCATAACTCTCAGGGTTTATCCTGGAGCCCCACAGACTCATTAACACCTGCCTTAAAGATGCTCAAATATCTCATAACTCTCAGGGTTTATCCTGGAGCCCCACAGACCCATTAACACCTGCCTTAAAGCTGCTCAAATATCTCATAACTCTCAGGGTTTATCCTGGAGCCCCACAGACTCATTAACACCTGCCTTAAAGATGCTCAAATATCTCATAACTCTCAGGGTTTATCCTGGAGCCCCACAGACCCATTAACACCTGCCTTAAAGCTGCTCAAATATCTCATAACTCTCAGGGTTTATCCTGGAGCCCCACAGACTCATTAACACCTGCCTTAAAGATGCTCAAATATCTCATAACTCTCAGGGTTTATCCTAGAACCCCACAGACCCATTAACACCTGCCTTAAAGCTGCTCAAATATCTCATAACTCTCAGGGTTTATCCTAGAACCCCACAGACCCATTAACACCTGCCTTAAAGATGCTCAAATATCTCATAACTCTCAGGGTTTATCCTAGAACCCCACAGACCCATTAACACCTGCCTTAAAGCTGCTCAAATATCTCATAACTCTCAGGGTTTATCCTAGAGCCCCACAGACCCATTCACACCTGCTGTAATGTCTTAGACCTGGTCAGAGATTCACAGAGCTATACTGAGTTCTTCTCAGTGCTCCTAAAACTGCTCACAACTCTCGGAGCTGCTCAAATATCTCTTTTAGCTCTCAGAGTTTATTCAAGAGAGCCCCACAGAGCTATTCACATCTGGTCAAGGCTGTTCAGATGTTTCAGAGCCACTAAGAGCTGTGCTCAGATCTGTATCAGGTGTTGCTTGAACTACGGGAACTGCTCAAAGCAGCTAAGAGCTGCCCCTTGCTGATTAGAGTTTCTCTGTGCTAACCAGAGCTGCCCAGAGCTGTTCAGAGCTGCCCAGACTTGTTACGATCTGTTCAGAGCTGCTCAGAGCTGTTCAGAGCTGCTCAGAACGGCTCAGAACTGCTCATGACTGCCCACAGCCGCTCAGAGCTGTTCAGTTCTGTTCAGAGCCGTTCAGAGCTGCCAAGGGCTGTTCAGTGCTGTTCAGAGCTGTTCGGAGCTGCTCAGAGCTGTTCAGAGCTGTTCAGAGCTGTTCGGAGCTGCTCAGAGCTGTTCAGTGCTGTTCAGAGCTGTTCAGAGCTGTTCAGAGCTGTTCAGAGCTGTTCGGAGCTGCTCAGAGCTGTTCAGAGCTGTTCGGAGCTGTTCAGAGCTGTTCAGAGCTACTCAGTGATATTCAGAGCTGCTCAGAGCTGTTCAGAGCTGTTCGGAGCTGCTCAGAGCTGTTCAGTATTGTTCAGAGCTGTTCGGAGCTGTTCAGAGCTGTTCAGAGCTGTTCGGAGCTGCTCAGAGCTGTTCAGTATTGTTCAGAGCTGTTCGGAGCTGTTCAGAGCTGTTCAGAGCTGTTCGGAGCTGTTCAGAGCTGTTCGGAGCTGTTCAGAGCTCCTCAGTGATATTCAAAGCTGCTCAGAGCTGCTCAGAGCTGTTCGGAGCTGCTCTTCACAGCTGTTCAGAGCTGCAACAGGTATTTACGAGCACCTCGGAGGAGAACCTGGGAAGAGCACCTCGTCGGGGCACCTCAGCAAAGCACCTTGATGCAGCACCTCAGAGGAGCACTGCGGAGGGGCATCTCGTCAGAGCAACTCATCAAAGCACATCGGAGGAGCCCTCCGGAAAAGCACCTGAGAGCAGCACCTCGTCGGAGCAGTTCGGGGCTGCTCGGAGCAGCTCGGAGATACTCGGAGCCGCTCGGAGCAGCTCGGAGTGGCTCGGAGCAGCTCCAAGCTCCTGGGACCGTCTCTCAGGTTACAGAGGGCGGTTCACGGCGGGGAGGGGCGCGGGTCTCTCACCTGCCGGCCCCGCACGCCGCCCGCCCCCGGCTGACGGCGGGCCCGACACGCCGGGCGGAGGGTGGACCTCCGCGGGGTGCCGCTCAATGCAAACAGGTACAACAAAAACACGGCAGTGTGTCCTCAACGGGTGAACCCTCACACCGAGCACCCGAGAGCGCCTTCTTATATTCCCGCGGTACTTACAGATCCACACAGATACTCCTTAGCCACCCCCCTCATAAGATCTCACACTCTCTAAGTCATGTCCTGTACAAGGTTCTCACTGCACTCTATGGGAGAAGGATTCTTAACGAACTGGACTTAGAGCTTTGAGAATCCACTGGCACACACACAGTATTCCCGCTAGGTGGCATCATTGAGATGATAGGAATCGTTGGGTTGCATTGATGTGCGTCTTTAGCACGAGAGGCAGGCCAGTAGATTGTCAAGGCTCTAAGCCTAGTTCGTTAAGAATTCTTCTCCATAGGGCGTAGTGAGAGTACAGAATACGACTTAGAGAGTGTGAGATCTTATAACAGGGGTGCCTCAGTACGCCTTAGTTTTGCAGTTTCACAGGGAGCATACCCGGAGCAAACAGATATAGCCACCTAATACAAAGTGCCCATAGAAAACACATGGGGAGTGTGTATCACCATATCAGGAGCATAGAGGTATATATGATTAATACAAAGTGTCCATAGGAAACACATGGGGAGTGTGTATCCCCATATCAGGAGCATAGAGGTATATATGATTAATACAAAGTGTCCATAGGAAACACATGGGGAGTGTGTATCACCATACCAGGAGCATAGAGGTATATATGATTAATACAAAGTGTCCATAGGAAACACATGGGGAGTGTGTAGCCCCATATCAGGAGCATAGAGGTATATATGATTAATACAAAGTGTCCATAGGAAACACATGGGGAGTGTGCAAATGTTGTGCATATGAAAAAGTGGTCCATACCTAAATGAACTAAGTTGACTCTGCGCAATGTTCTCGTATGTCTCGGATATTACTATGCTTTAGCTCCTTGGAGCATACGACCACCTTAATCTCAAACCAGTTAATATTGTGTATTTACATGCATGGATTCTTCCTGAATATTTTATCGCTCTCGCATATAACTGAATATATTATATGGACCCACTCAAGCAGATGAATTTCCATGTTTTTTGTGGAAGATCTATGTCGATGGCCATATCATGTTGATCTGAAACTTTATTGTTTCCACTTTATTGTTTCCATCTTGGACCCAAAGTAGGTTTGCATCATAAGACTTCCCACCCGTTATCCCTAAACATAAGAATTTCTTAAAATACTAGGTTTCAAACAAATTGCCAAGTCATGGGATGCTATTCTTATATTGATTTAATCGTTTATTATTGCATTATCATCATTTCATCATCTATCATATCAACAACCTGTTTTAATCGATATATATATATCATGTCTTTTTTACCATACCTACTTTATACTTCAGTCAGACTTAATTGCTTTTATTTTGATTCAAATTCCGGATTCGGGATCCGTGGAAATATATTTCCAAAAATGTATTAACCTTTATACCATAGCTTCATACCTCTGTGTTATAATGCTAGCTCTTGAGTCTGTGTCTTTTTCGTGTGGGACAGACACCTTATTGACATATACAAACATATGCTGGAAAAAAGAGATCCAGTTAGTGTTATTTTCAAATATGTAACGCAGATTTCACTAACTTACCTGTGGCAGGTGGGCTGCCCAGCGGCTCCGGGGAGTGGTAGGCAGGGAGGGGGCTGGCCCACACAACAGGTACAATCACAACCACAGACACCCAGTGGTTTATCCGCGATTACGAAGCTAATCCAGCGTGATCCGTGTGGCCCGTGGAAGCGGCTCGTGCTTGAGCAGCTCACTGAGCAGCTCCGAGTAGCTCCCGGGGAGTGAGGCGCCTCAGGCCGGGAGGCGGGGGGCGCGGGGCCGGGGTGAGGGGCGGGCCTAGCGGTCAGGGGCTTTTTGAGTGGCATGTGTGGCCATGGCTAGCAGCAATCAGGGGTGAGGAGGGGTGAGGTCGGGGGTGGGTGGGTGGGGGGAGCCGGGGCACATACCGTGGTATAAGGATATAGGGGTTCAAAGAGTGCCAGCCCTCCCCAACTAGAATCCCTGGATTTCCTTTGAAGCCCTCTGAAAAACATTACCAACCAACCAACAGAAAAAATATAATGAATTGGGAAATGATATTGATATAGGACGATGAGCGCGTTGGTTATTATCAGTGGAGGTATGTTGTATAAAGGGCGGGTAGTGGCGGGCTGGTAATGCTATGAGACGTAGGGGAGGGCGGCTGGCGGCGGGCATTATCGGAATATCCTTCTCATGACACTCCAGCATGGCTGGCGTACGGAGAGGAGGGGTTGGGGGGGGGGGGACACCGGAGTGCAAGGATGTGACAACTTTGGACAAATCTGCCAGGGGCCCGTTTGATAATCTAGGAGCGTACATAAGAACCCTTTTCTGTACCTCTTGTAGGGGTTATCGTTTAGTGATTAGAAGGAAACTCACGAGATGAAAATAACTTGGTTCGCACTCCATCGAGTTAGACCGCGGAGTAATTTACGAGGCGAAGTTGAGTTAATTAAATAGCGGTCAAATGAGGTGGAGTGCAGACGAATTTATTTTCATCGAGTCCCATTTTCATTGATTCTATCTTATAGAATATAACATTATTGAAATATAAATAACTTACCCAATCAGCCATTGAATATTCGGTACACTACTTTCACGGCCATGGAGTATGAGCTCGTAACGCCACGCCTATGAAGAAAAATACCGATATATGGTGCTATTTAGGTTTGTTTGCTAAAACAATCTTGAATAAAGTTGATACATCATTCCTGGGTCTCTTAAGGCCCTTTTCCAATGGCCCACAAACATGATGTAGATTTTCTGTGTTTTCCTAATAGCCTATTTACATTTTGCGTCAGCAGTGCTAAAGGTCCGTCAGTGGGTCCTGACTGTATATCGGTGATGGCTAATGGAAATATACTATTAGAAAAACACAAAAAATCTACACCGTTTTCATTGGCCAATGGAAAAGGGCCTTATGGTATAGGGAAAGGGGCCTAAATGTACGAGCTAGATTATTAAACAGGCCCCAGCACAACGCCCCTCTCATAAGATCTCACACTCTCTAAGTCGTATTCTCACTGCGCTCTATGGGGGGGATTCTTAACGAACTAGGCTTAGAGCCTTGAGAATCCACTGGCACACAGTATTCCCGCTAGGTGGCATCATTGAGATTATAGAAATGTATGGGTTGCATTTGATGTACGTCTTTAACACGGGAGGCAGGCCAGTGGATTCTCAATGCTCTAAGCCTAGTTCATTAAGAATTCTTCTCCATAGAGCGTAGTGAGAGTAAGAGAAAACGTGGTTACTGAGCCCGAAAGGATGGTCGTTCGAGGTCTTTTGATGCCATAAATACTTCCCGACGCCGCAGGCGGAGGGGCGTATTTATAGCATCAAAAGGCCGAGAATGGCATCCCTACGAGCTCAGTCACTACGTTTTCTTATTATTACATGCCTAAATTTCAAGAAAAACGGCATTTTATATAATTATTATATGTACATGCATTCCCTATTGGTACTGTGCGCCCTTATATTCACTACGGGCGCAGTGCGCCCGAACATTATTTATAATGTACCCCTAGTAGCGGGTAGTATTTCATAGACGTTCGGCCATAGGTATGTAATAATACAGAATACGACTTAGAGAGTGTGGGATCTTATGAGAGGGGTGCGGACAGAGGGGGAAGTGGGGCATAGTACGTAGACCGTGATATCAACTAGAGGGGGTTTGACAGGCCTATCAGATACATCAACGCTTACACCAGATTCACGTCCTGTAATCTTATATCTCCCTCCAATCAACTGCCTCCTTATCTAATTGCAACCTACACCTTCATTTATTCTAGTTTTTATTTTTGTTATTTACCGGACACGTTTCTTTTTATCTATATATGATTCATTCACCAGAGTCTATGTGAAGTGTCACCCTTTTGTGGGTTTGTGGGACGACCATCCTCAAGGGCTTTACCGTGGATTTATACAAAGTCTAACACAGGAGGGAAAACAGTAGAAGCTCGACCTTCAAAAATATGAGAAATACACAATAATTTATTCTCGTTTGAACACCAATTTTCTCAAAGTACAGGGGTCATTTAATTAGAACCCTGAGAAGAAGTACGAAGTTATCTTCTTGCAAAAAAATCCACAATTATTAACCAGTTTCTGACACTATCGGGAGCATACTCCGTGTAGGTTAGGCGTAGTAAAATCAGGTTGTATGCTCCTCGGAATTGACTCTGTGCAATATCCTCGCATACGCTCGGATATTACTGCGGGTCAACTCCTCGGAGCATACCGCCGCTTGTATCTGAAACCAGTCAATATTGGGTATGAATGTGCCGACTTTGGCAGCCCGGAGCATAGAACATATCTGTATCCTCCAGGTATGGTGATACATACTCCCTATACATGTCTATGGACACTTTTTATTAGGTGGATATATCTATATCCTCCAGGTATGGTGATACACACTCCCTATGTGTTTTCTATGGACACTTTGTATTAGGTGGATACATCTGTATGCTCTGGGTATGGTGATACACACTCCCTATGTGTTTTCTATGGACACTTTGTATTAAGTGGATACATCTGTATGCTCTGGGTATGGTGATACACACTCCCTGTGTGTTTTCTATGGACACTTTGTATTAGGTGGATACATCTGTATGCTCCGGGTATGGTGATACACACTCCCTATGTGTTTTCTATAGACATTTTGGTTTAGGTGGATATATCTGTATGCTCCAGATATGGTGATACACACTCCCTACATATATATTCTATTGACACTTTGTATTAGGTGGATATATCTCTATGCTCCCGGTATGGTGATACACACTCCCTATGTGTTTTCTATTGACACTTTTTATTAGGTGGATAAATCTGTATCCTCCAGGTATGGTGATACACACTCCCTATGTTTTCTATGGACACTTTGTATTAGGTGGATACATCTGTATGCTCCGGATATGTCCATACCCACTCCCTTCATGTTTTCTATGGACACTTTGTATTAGGTGGATATATCTGTATGCTCCCGGTATGGTGATACACGCTTCCTACAAATATATTCTCTGGACTTTTTGTATTAGGTGGATACATCTGTATGCTCCGGATATGGTGATACACACTCCCTATGTGTTTTCTATGGACACTTTGTCTTAGGTGGATATATCTGTATACTCTAGGTATGGTGATGCACACTCCTTACATATATATATTCTATGGACACTATGATACTATGTATTAGCTGAATATATCTGTACGGTGATACACACTCACCATGTGTTTTCTATTGACACTTTGTATCAGGTGGATGATAAATGTACGCAAGTGATCATTCCCACAGATATACCGAGAATTCACCATCGGGCTCTTGAGACAAACCAGGGTTCAAGTGCGTCGCCTGAGGACATTGTACAACACAGAATCCTGTAGACTTTGTCCACCATTCGTTATTCAATATCAAGGAATCTTCAGACCGTTCCAAAACAATCCTCCCCATCCTGACAGAGGATCCGTGCGTTAACTGGCGTCACCCCACTCTGTTCCTGGATCATATTCTCCGCCCGTGACGTACATATGTCACGTGTCAGTCCCTGTCTGGTCACGTGATCTGTCATGATGTCCCACAGCATAGGTTCTCTGGGTGACTCGTGTAACCCACTTAGCCGACAGGCCCCAGGCTCGCTGGGTGTGTGTTGTGTGGCTCTGACATGCTCCATAACCCCGTGTTTAGACAGTAAACCCGAGCTACTCAGAGCTGCCCAGAGCTGCTCAGAGCTGTTCAGAGCCGCTCGGAGCTGTTCAGAGGTGCTCAGAGCTGCTCAGAGCTGTTCGATGCTGTTCAGAGCCGCTCAGAGCCGCTCAGAGCTGTTCGGAGTTGCTCAGAGCTGCTAAGAGCTGTTAATAGCTGATCTTTGCTGTTCAGAGCTGCTCAGAGCTGCTCAGAACCGTTCAGAGCTGCTCAGAGCTGCTCATCCCCCGTCCTTAAAACCCAGGGCATCGTGGATACAATTCATGTGATAAATCCTTTATAAAGTCTGTTAACATGGCGTTTATTATCAAGATTTGGACATGAAATAACACCAAGATAACTGTAACTGCTCACATTGGTGATACTTTTCCCAATGTATGGGTCGACTTTGTTGACAATTGAATAAATGTCAGAGCGTGGCGGGTTTTCTTCTGTGGATGCTCAAGTTCCAATTCAATTTTTTATTTTCAGATAATATGCCTAGTCTATTACCTAATGCATTGTCCTTTGAAAACTGTTGAGTGCCAATATATGGACACTGACAGGGAATTCTTGAGTGTGAAGATCGCCTTGATTTTGGAAATGTATTATCTACAAATGGCACACAAACAGAGATCAAGGTAGATATGTATAACATAAATAAAAAATTTGACGCTGTCGTAGACAACCCCTAACCCTGTATCAGATAGCCGGTGACACGTGACCAATGCCTTTTTTTCTATACAGATGATCGTAATTGTGGTTTAAAACAATATAATTACCCCCATGAATAGCTGTTTCTACCTAGGTTTCTATAGAGAGAATTCCTGTTTGCATATGTAACGGAACAAAAAACCTATAAGTTAAAGTATGTTGGTTGGCCTGTGTCACAATGGATTGAGCTTCATCCCTGTCAATACTGAGTCGGACACTTGAGTCTTTCAGCAACTTTTTTATAGCAGAAACTTTCACTATGAAGGGTATCTTCCTCGTCAATATCATTGTCATCTTGGCTGTCAGTGGTAGGTTCAGTCTGAGTTCTTGCTATCATTATCTCACCCCTGGTTTTTTCATCATATTGAATCCTTTATTTATGGCCGATTTATTGTATTTATCCTTTTTAGGTAAAACCTGATAGAGATTATCACTCCTTGATTAGTATGTGCTTAAAGTTTGGTTCGAGATCGGTCAAGTATTAACAGAGATACAGCCGAGAATGTGAACGCCCAACTTAAACTCCAACTCCAGTCAGACCTATTTATAGATAGAGCCGCCTGTGTAGGCGCTACTCTGTCTCCAGACTACCAAACGTCTGCTCTGGTGCCCAGCATCACAACCAATAGCGGCTTAATTCGAGGAGAGCTTAGGAGAACCCAAACATATGAGGGATTTTTTTTTTCAGATTTTAAAAAGATTCTTTTTCGATACTTATCATTTTGAATCATATATAAGATTTTAATGATGAAATCACCTTGCAACTTACAGTGACGACTTAAAATCGTGGCTGTGAAAAGGAGACCTCATACAACTAAACAAACCATAGCTGCGCATCAGATAGCCCCCGACAACTAAAGTGACTGAATGCCCTTTTTTTCTAAAAGGATGATCGTGATCGGGACCGAACAACAACATAATATATTACCCCCGTGAATAGCTGCCTCTACATAGATTAATATGAGTAGAATTCCTGCTTGCATCCTGCCGGAACGACCGACCTATTAGTAAGAGTATGTGGGCTGGCCTATGTTAGAGTGGATCGAGCGTCATCCCTGTCAATACAGAATACGAACACTTCAGATTTTCAGCGACTTTCTGATAGCAGAAACTCTCACTATGAAGGGTAGCTTCATCCTCACTATCACAATTGTCTTGGCTGTCAGTGGTAAGTTCAGTTTGATTTTGAAAGAACTTTTTCAGGATGTGCAGATGCTAAGTGGCCTGGTGGGGCCTGTTAAGTCCTGTCTCAGTTCTCTTTATTTATCCTTTATGATCTAGAGTTTAAAATGTACTTTTCTTTCCAGATTTACACATAGTTATCTATTATATAGAGGAAACCTATGTGAGTTTAGGGTCAAAACTCTTATCCAATTGAGTTTGAATCACATATCAATTCACAAGGTGAAGCCATGTTACGTATCAATTAAAATAAGATAGGATCGAGCTCTGGCCGTAGACTTGAAGTTTCTGAATTTATCTTGACCCTCACATTGATGAATGGGTTTACCTTTGTGACATAATCCCCCATTGAGTAAATACCCAATGGGCATTGGATACAAGTTCTCAATGTTAAATCTATGGGGAAAAAATACCAACGGTGAGATAATACCTAGAACCAGTGCCCTTCAGAGTTTGCAAACTTTGTTCTAACCATAAAAAGGAGTAGAAATCATGTACTACATTCAATTTATAGCCTGGTAGGCTTATTACGAGGGAATATGGTAACTTAGCCTGTAGCAATAGCCATTTGTGGTCTTTGACCAAGTTCTTTGACAGTCAGCCTGTTTCTGCATTAATATATACCTAAAACAGGGGAATTTTGCTTAGTCAAAAGATTAAAAAAAACCTTACTAGAAACCTGTTATTGTAAAATTGAAAAGATAATGCTCTACACTGCTTTGATGCACAGTTTACATTCCATTGCAGTGAGCATCAATGCTTCATGCATTGATCCTTTGGGGAAGGAACGGCAGCTGGGCATATTTCAGGTGAACGGCTTCACATGCATGTGTTCCAAGAATGATGATGTCTTCTGTATTAAAGTTGCACAGTCAAACAGAAAAGAAGAAGCTGGGTCCAAGCAAAACTTTATCAACCAACTGAACAAACTCCTGAATTCCAGAGCCTTCCTGAACTCGGACCAGGTGGCAGCAGCAGTACCAGGAAAGAGGGCAATTATAAGGAGGGGGGGTAGGGGGAGGAATTTCAATGCTGAGGACCTTAAATATGGCTGGTAACCTGGTAAATTGTCCCAGCAACATGGAGAGAATCTCTTATAAGGCATCAAATGATTGCTCATTCTGCCATCATCCACCAGGAAATTGTAAGATGTTGCCATTGTAGTCGGGGCACAACAACTGTTATCAGTTGCTATGATCTATAGATGATATTGAGACAAGGCTAAATCCCTCTTTGGCAAGCCCAAAGAGATATTATTGTTAAAATCTATCGATAATTGCTCCTGCACCTGGTGTTATGGATAGTGTTTGGGGGCAAGATGGCCGCCTCCATAGCACAATAGCTATGTGCCCTATAGCAGAGACTGAAGAAAGCATTAACATATATTATTTGCTCAAATATCAGATCGAGGCTAATTGAGGGACCTAAGGTAGCATATCTGGTAGCTCTAACATCATAACAAAATATGCATGCACAAAACTGAAGTATTTACTGAATATTTCTCGCCTTTTAATTTGTGATTATGCTAGCTATGAATGACTTGTCAGGAATTGGCTTGTAAGAATTGTTAATCTTATTTTGCAAAAACTCGCTTCATCCTCATTAGCCATGACTATATCAATACCTGTATATCAAATGGATAAAAAAAACATAGAAAGCAAACTGCTAGATACATGTGTTCTTTTTTCCAGGTCAGGATATTTTGGAAATGTTTCTTGTTGAAATATTATTCGAGATTGCAACCATGAGATTTATTAGGACAAAAAGTAATCTGGAAGTAAATTTCTTAAGAATATGCCTATCCTATATGAAAATAGTCTTGTAGAATGTACATTCTCTGCATATCTAAATTTACACTATAGTGCACTTCATTCTAACTTCTGAATGCTGTTCAAGAAAACTGATGCAATTTTATTGTATAACATGTGTACAATGTAGCATGGTAGATATTCCTCAATAACCAGGAGCAAATAGTATGTTCATCATTGATGAACGAGTATGGAATTACAAATAAACAATAATTGAAAGGTTTGAGTTGAATATTCAGTTTATGGGTCATTTTTTTGTAACCTACTTGCACACAGTCGACTTGTCATTTACACTGCACGAGAACCACCATTTTACATATGTATGCACCCGGCGTATATAGGTATGCTTTTGCGTCTACAAGGTCGTCCTATTCCCCATGTGTATACGCCTTATCTATTAGCGTATATAGGCCAGTCTAGTTTGTATCATGTATACGGCCGAATCCATGAGCGACTATACAATAGGTCCAATGTCTGCACATAGAGGACACCACTGTATCATATTTCATTAACCATTAGTCATTAAGTATGTATCAGATGAAAAATACAATCTTATATTACCAATTTATTTGATAAAACCTTTATAAAATGTGATTGAGTATAAATTGATCAATTATACATAATAAACCCTGCATTATGTTGTTTTTTTCACCATTTTTCTAATAAATTTGACTTTCAAACACCATGCCTTTGTGTAGTCAGTCTTGGCCTACCATATAAGGGACCTCTTGAAGGTTATAGTTGACTACTGAAATCATCTTACCCCCGTGTGAATGCGGCCGCACACGTGTGAATGCGGCCGCACATGCATACCCGGCCCCTGCCCGTCGCCCGCTGCAACGTCTACACTCACTCAACCAACACTAAACTCCTAGTACACTCCTGTGTTCCAGGAGAGAATCTCAGCAGGATTTGCTTCAGGAAAACACCCTGTGAGGTATATGAATCCTTTAGTGTGATTCCTACTTCCGACTGCAAGACACTGAGACACTGGCGCTCTGATCCTTTCCCATTGCCACAGTCAATAGCATGCTGATAAGTGAAGGGTTAGGTTTTTGCAGCGAGCATGAAGTGTATGTGAACACTCTAACCTGAGGCAAAGTAAATGAGCAAGTTAACTACGCAAAAAAAGACAACTTGGAGCAAAACCATTATCAATTCTTAATAGAAGCACATGGCGGATATACACACAGTGTTGACCCTCCTTTAAGGGGGGTGTCCATCAACCACGACAAGGCTATGAAAAGCGCCGACAAGAAAGTTCCAATCAGTGCTTGTCACAGCCTTGTCGTAAGAAGGGGGGCTTTATGACAGGAAGTGCACAATTCACCAAAATATCCCATCATAGACCTCTGCGACACGCTCCTGACATGCCATGACACTCCACGACAAGGGTAAGTCTTGGGAAAAATTGAACATGCTCTGTGTTGTCATAGCCTTATTGGAAAGCTCCCGACAAACTTGGTATATGAACAGCCAATCAGGAAATTCCTTTCTCCCATCATGTAGAGGGAACTGGCAAATGAGGGCCTTGCTTTAATAGACCCTTGCAGACTGTAAGCCTAAGCTGGTGCAGTCTGTAAATGGACTACATAATTGAGTCGGTTGGTTAGTTGGTTTGATTTAACGTCCAGTTAACCATTAGTTAGGTTCACGCCAGACTTTCTCAAGGTTCTTTTACACCACATGGGTGGTGATCGAATCTATGAAATGAATTTAGGTGGAAATCTCACCGCTACACATTTAGCGAGCTGAGGGTTCTTTTACTTCCCACACCACAAAGACATGGTATGAGAAGGACTGGCCTTTGATATAGCACTAAGTCTACTACTGCTGGGGATGAAGGAGAAAGGTGGCTGTACACCACACCACATAGACATGGTATGAGAAGGACTGGCCTTTGATATAGCACTAAGTCTACTACTGCTGGGGATGAAGGAGAAAGGTGGCTGTACACCACACCATATAGACATGGTATGAGAAGGACTGGCCTTTGATATAGCAGTAAATCTACCACTGCTAGGGATGAAGGAGAAAGGTGGCTGCACACCACACCACATAGACATGGTATGAGAAGGACTGGCCTTTGATATAGCAGTAAATATACCACTGCTAGGGATGAAGGAGAAAGGTGGCTGCACACCACACCACATAGACATGGTATGAGAAGGACTGGCCTTTGATATAGCAGTAAATCTACCACTGCTAGGGATGAAGGAGAAAGGTGGCTGCACACCACACCACATAGACATGGTATGAGAAGGACTGGCCTTTGATATAGCAGTAAATATACCACTGCTGGGGGTGGGACTCAAACTCACAAAGTCCTACAACCTTTGGGGTTACAAGGTGCCCTAACCGCTGAACTAACTCTCCACCCTATTTGACTGCAATGCAGGGAAGGTTAGTTTTAGGGCCCATGGCACAACTTCAATATTTTCAAAACAAAGGTAGGAAAATCATACAGTCGTGGGGTGGTAGCGCTCTGTTTGTTTCGAGGTCGACGGCTTAATAAATCTTCACCCGACGACTCATTCTCACAGTGACTACATAATCAGTGGAGTGAAGACGCTTTATTAGACATCTTTTCCCATCTTACCTCGGATGATCCGCAGTTAAGAAATACATTAAAACTTGTATACAGGTCAAGTATGTGAAGTTAAAGCGGTGAATGAATCCGAAGTAAGGGAATAAATGATCAAGATCTACAGCTGAGATGGGAATGAGGTGACTTGGAGACGTGGGTAGTTATATGATCTAAGCTAAAACGATTTACAACTCGATGAACATTGACGGTATATACGGAACTCGGGGTAAACACCTGGTTCCGTATTCCCCGTTAATGTCCATCTCGTTTTGTAGGATGTACAGCATGGTCAGGACGTTCTCTATAATTATTAGACTCGGCTAGAGTAGACTTTGATGTGATAAATTCGTTCCCTTAACGCAGCCTCAGTCATACACAAAGTTAGATCATGAACTGCTAAATCGATTAATCACTGCCTTGAGGTCTAATTAGGATTTTCCTCAATGCCGAAATTACTTCGATTATTAGATGCGTCAGTCATGGATCGGTCCTCACTCTAAGTTAGTTTGGCAGGTGTCTGAAGCAGTCTGTCCGGTTGGACACAGCCTTAACTAAATACATTTATTCTCATAGTTAAAGTGTGATTCACACGGTGGGATTCATGTAGCTCACAGGGTGTTTGTCTGAAACAAATCCTGCTCGGATTCTATACCCTGTACAGCGGGATTCACACGATGAGATTCATGTACCTCACAGGGTGCTTGTCTGAGACAAATCCTGCTGAGATTCTGTATCCTGTTAAGTGGGATTCACACCATGAGATTTATGTACCTCACAGGGTATTTTTCTGAGACAAATCCTGCTGAGATTGTAGAGTTCCATTTCCTTGAGACATGTTTTCCCCTGCAATTGTTGGTGACATTTACCCTTAAAAGGGAACAGAATGTCATGATAGTATTGGGGTACATGGATCCCACCGTGTGCATAATAACTTAGATTTGCAGGAAAGGGGGACCAGAAGAGATAAAGGTCTGAGATTTAAACAGCACAGGCACAAAAGCAACAAATATCCAACGTGATAAACTAGAACACTACTAGTCAGAATGTTTAGATCATATAGGAACATGAAACCATCCCCATATACTTATGTCATAAAGCCACTCTCCAAACTAAAGAGATATATAACTACCTTGAAAACGTGACCTACTGTTGTGATATACCCATAGTACTTATTGGAAACTTGATCACAAATTGCTACTCCTGCTTGTAAGTATTGTATTGTTATATTTTTCGATGTAAACCAGAAGTGTACTTAAAGCATACCGAAATTGTAAGCTTACTCTGTAAGCATTCACGCGGCTATAACTCTAATAGCTGGAGCCACCAGAAAATAGGACATGCTGATCCTGGGTGATACCTCCAGGGTAAATAAAAAACTCTTTTTTTTTAAATATGAAAGATCCCCGTTTTACAGAGGGACTACACTATGGTCACCCCTAGATCCAACTATACAAAAGATAGATGGTGTTGCTTCCTTTAAACGGGCCATCAAATGCCGCATTACGGGAATACTTATATAGAACGTCCTGACGATGCTGTACAATTCACAAAACGAGATGGTAATTTACAGTTTGTACGGACCGACGCGTTTACGCCGAGTTCCGAACATACTGTAAATTACCATCTCGTTCTGTGAATTGTACAGCATGGTTGGACGTTATATCTTTAATATATACCCGAAATTTAAAAAAAAAATCAATTTCATTTTGCTTAACAATTAAAATTTTAGTAAACGTGTATGGCAAGGTGGTCCGTATTTTAGTGTACGGACCAGTGGTCCGTACAGTATCTTTTACGTTATATGGCGAAATGGTGCGTTTTTACAGTATATATGGCATGGGTATATAGTAATGATGGTTACGTATTCAGGATGAGTGTAAGATATATGTAAATTGTGATAAACTTGGTGAAATTCCTCATACTCTCTCATCTCTCTAACTTCCTCTATCTCCTCCATTTCCAACCTTGATCATCCTCCTTTACATAGAATGAACTTAAGTTGAGTTTACTTCGATGTATTCCTGGAACCAATAGCCATTGGAAGAACTGTACACACAGAAATGGTGAATACAATTTATATAAAAAAAAGAATCCACTTTAGTTCGTAACTGACACCAGAGCCTGTTTTTCAGACAGCGACGTCTTTATTTGTAGTGATCACAAAAGAGTGACCAGTTGGGCGACCAAACCAGTGATCATGACCAAAAAGTGTTCCTCAGACCCGGTCACTGTTCAGCTGTTATGATCACTGTTGGTCCAAGGCCCATTCAAAAACAAAAGCATGTCTCATATGTATATTACTCAACAGAAAATTGTGAAATTCGGGAATTAGATAAAACCATATAGATAATTCATCGCAGTAAATATTGTTTCATTTGATACAGTGGAAGTGTATAAAATGAAATATGCCACCATTTGGGCTAAATGGTCACCAACTGTTCACAACTCTGGAACCCAAAACAGTGACCACGACAGTTTACCCATCTAAATGGTCGCACATGTTATGACGACTTATCTATGGAACCCAAAGGTCTCCAAACGGTCACTAACTGGTCACTATAGGAAATGGTCATGACTAAAAAACAGGCCCCAGGAACAAGACAAGCAGATGATCATGGGAAATGAATAAGGGGCGCTAAGGTCAGGGCAATAACAAAATGTTTGAACATTTTTATAGAATCCATTTAGTCCTCATACAATTGCATTGTCATTTGTTCGCATACATTATATATCATCGAGAGTATGATATGGTCTGTTTAGTAATCTAGACTGTACATTAAGATCCTTTTATGTACGTCATAGAGACCCAGGGACGATATGGTTCAACTGTATTCAACACTTATGGATGACCTTATGGGCGGCTAAGACTGTTTTGTTTTTTTGGTTTGATTTGATGTCCAGTCAACCATTATAGGTCCTTACCAGACTTTCTTAATGTTCTTTTAACCCTGAGGGGAATTCATGTAGAAATCTCATCCCTACACATTTACCGAGGTGAGAGTTCTTTTACTTCCCACACCACATAGACATGGTATGAGAAGAATTGGCCTTTAATATGATATAGCAGCAAATCTAATACTGCTGGGGGTGGGACTCGAACCCACAAAGTCTTACAACCTTGGCTTTCAAATCCAGGGGGCCGTTTCACTAGTAGGGGGTCAAAGCGAGAGGTAGGACTGCAACAGTGCCAGCAACAGCGATACCAACAGTGTCAAGCCCAAATTCGCGTTTCATCAGTGGTCTCACTGTTGAGGTGGGACCAACTCTCACTGTTGGCACAGGGTCTCGCTATGCACACACGTTTGACGTTCGAATGACAGCACTGCCCCGCTCAATCTACCTACGGGAAACTTTTACGGAGTGGCCGCTGTATTGCCGCTGTTGACACTGGAACTCCAGTACACTGGCCACCAGAGCAGACGTTTGCTATGATGAAATTCAAACGATGATATCAGCCGAACGTCGCGGCCGATCTTCTTCATATTTAGTACGATTATTGGATATATGTATCCCTTACTCTTGTAAAAATGTCATTCCCTAACTCTTACGGAAAGTGGTTGGAAATCTTCTATATACGTAACCAACGATAGGGTTGACCATGTCGCCCATAGTGGCACCACAGTAGCACTTACAGTGAGACCCAATTTACTAGTCAAACGGTCACTGTCAATGCTGGTGCCGCTCCTTTCCCGAGTGCTGTTCATGCTTGACTGCACTTTCTAATGAAACGCACACAACCGCTGTGGTGCCACTGTTAGAAACAACGAGACTTATCTCTTCTAGGAGGGTGGTTGTGGCCCATTAGATTGTAGGTCAACTCTCGACTGAAGAGCCGTCCCAAGGCGCGAGCAAATATCATGTAAGGAGGTCAGGGTGAAGGTCGGGGATTGCTGCAAATGCAATCATTGGCTACTCCGTCTACTTTATTCCTTATATGGACTTAGTATAATGGGACAACTCCATGGTGCTAGTGAAACGGCCCCCTGTGCTCTAACAACTCCCTCCACCCACCCACACCCCCTCCCCCACCCACACCCTCTCCCCCACCGACACCCTCTCCCCCACCCACACCCTCTCCCCCACCCACACCCTCTCCCCCACCCACACCCTCTCCCCCACCCACACCCTCTCCCCCACCCACTCCCTCTCCCCCACCCACCCCCACAACCCACCCACACCCCCTCCCCCACCCACACCCTCTCCCCCACCCACGCCCTCTCCCCCACCCACACCCTCTCCCCCACCCACTCCCTCTCCCCCACCCACCCCCACAACCCACCCACACCCCCTCCCCCACCCACACCCTCTCCCCCACCCACACCCTCTCCCCCACCCACACCCTCTCCCCCACCCACACCCTCTCCCCCACCCACACCCTCTCCCCCACCCACACACTCTCCACCCACCCACACCCCCTCCCCCACCCACACCCTCTCCCCCACCCACACACTCTCCACCCACCCACACCCCCTCCCCCACCCACACCCCCTCCCCCACCCACACCCTCTCCCCCTCCCACACCCTCTCCCCCTCCCACACCCTCTCCCCCACCCACACCCTCTCCCCCACCCACACCCTCTCCCCCACCCACACCCTCTCCCCCACCCACACCCTCTCCCCCACCCACACCCTCTCCCCCACCCACACCCTCTCCCCCACCCACACCCCCTCCCCCACCCACACCCTCTCCCCCACCCATACCCCCTCCACACACCCCCACTCTCACCCCCTCCCCCCACCCACACCCTCTCCCCCACCCACACCCTCTCCCCCACCCACACCCTCTCCCCCACCCACACCCCCTCCCCCACCCACACCCTCTACCCCACCCACACCCTCTCCCCCACCCACACCCCCTCCACACACCCCCACTCTCACCCCCTCCCACACCGTCTCCCCCACCCACACCCTCTCCCCCACCCACACCCCCCTCCCCCACCCACACCCCCTCCCCCACCCACACCCTCTCCCCCACCCATACCCTCTCCCCCACCCACTCCCACAACCCACCCACACCCTCTCCCCCACCCACACCCTCTCCCCCACCCACACCCCCTCCCCCACCCACACCCTCTCCCCCACCCATACCCCCTCCACACACCCCCACTCTCACCCCCTCCCCCCACCCACACCCTCTCCCCCACCCTCTCCCCCACCCACACCCTCTCCCCCACCCACACCCTCTCCCCCACCCACTCCCTCTCCCCCACCCACCCCCACAACCCACCCACACCCCCTCCCCCACCCACACCCTCTCCCCCACCCACGCCCTCTCCCCCACCCACACCCTCTCCCCCACCCACTCCCTCTCCCCCACCCACCCCCACAACCCACCCACACCCCCTCCCCCACCCACACCCTCTCCCCCACCCACACCCTCTCCTCCACCCACACCCTCTCCCCCACCCACTCCCTCTCCCCCACCCACCCCCACAACCCACCCACACCCTCTCCCCCACCCACTCCCTCTCCCCCACCCACTCCCTCTCCCCCACCCACCCCAACAACCCACCCACACCCCCTCCCCCACCCACACCCTCTCCCCCACCCACGCCCTCTCCCCCACCCACACCCTCTCCCCCACCCACTCCCTCTCCCCCACCCACCCCCACAACCCACCCACACCCCCACCCCCTCCCCCACCCACACCCCCTCCCCCACCCACACCCTCTCCCCCACCCACTCCCTCTCCCCCACCCACCCCCACAACCCACCCACACCCCCTCCCCCACCCACACCCCCTCCCCCACCCACACCCTCTCCCCCACCCACACCCTCTCCCCCACCCACACCCTCTCCCCCACCCACACCCCCTCCCCCACCCACACCCTCTCCCCCACCCACACCCTCTCCCCCACCCACACCCTCTACCCCACCCACACCCTCTCCCCCACCCACACCCCCTCCACACACCCCCACTCTCACCCCCTCCCACACCCTCTCCCCCACCCACACCCTCTCCCCCACCCACACCCCCTCCCCCACCCACACCCCCTCCCCCACCCACACCCTCTCCCCCAGCCATACCCCCTCCACACACCCCCACTCTCACCCCCTCCCCCACCCACACCCTCTCCCCCACCCACACCCTCTCCCCCACCCACTCCCTCTCCCCCACCCACCCCCACAACCCACCCACACCCCCTCCCCCACCCACACCCTCTCCCCCACCCACACCCTCTCCACCCACCCACACCCTCTCCCCCACCCACACCCTCTCCCCCACCCACACCCTCTCCCCCACCCACCCCCACAACCCACCCACACCCTCTCCACCCACCCACACCCTCTCCCCCACCCACACCCTCTCCCCCACCCACACCCTCTCCCCCACCCACGCCCTCTCCCCCACCCACACCCTCTCCCCCACCCACGCCCTCTCCCCCACCCACGCCCTCTCCCCCACCCACACCCTCTCCCCCACCCACACCCTCTCCCCCACCCACACCCTCTCCCCCACCCACGCCCTCTCCCCCACCCACGCCCTCTCCCCCACCCACACCCTCTCCCCCACCCACTCCCTCTCCCCCACCCACACCCTCTCCCCCACCCACTCCCTCTCCCCCACCCACCCCCACAACCCACCCACACCCTCTCCCCCACCCACGCCCTCTCCCCCACCCACGCCCTCTCCCCCACCCACACCCTCTCCCCCACCCACTCCCTCTCCCCCACCCACCCCCACAACCCACCCACACCCCCTCCCCCACCCACACCCCCTCCCCCACCCACACCCCCTCCCCCACCCACACCCTCTCCCCCACCCACGCCCTCTCCCCCACCCACCCCCACAACCCACCCCCACTCTCACCCTCTCAGTCACGCTCAGTGACACCTGCAGTCGTCACCCGGTGCAAAAGGATAACCATTTACCATGTGCTTCACTGTAACCAAAAACAAAATAATTATCTCTCGTTTACATACTGGAACGACTGACCTACAAATCAGAGTATGTGGTTGGATTTGTGTTAGAATCAATCCGGCTTCATCCCTGTAAGTACTAAGCGGGACACTTCAGTCTGTGAGAGCCTTGTTCAAAGCAGATCTCTCACTATGAAGGGTACTACCTTCCTCCTCACTCTCATTGTCATCTTGGCTGTTAGTGGTAAGTTCAGCTTCCTATCTGCTTGTTTGTTTGTTTGTTTGGTTTGATTTTACGTCCAGTCAACCATTATAGGTCCTTTCCAGACTTTCTCAAGGTTCTTTTACACCATGAGGGTGGTGATCGAATCTATGTGATGAATCTCACCCCTACATATTTACCGAGGTGAGAGTTATTTTACTTCCCACACCATATAGACATGGTATGAGAAGGATGGCCTTTGTTATAGCAGTAAATCTACCACTGCTGGGGGTGGGAGTCGAACTGCTGGGGGTGGGAGTCGAACACACAAAGTCTTACAACCTTGGGGTTCGGTGCTCTAACCACTGAGCTAACTCCCGACCCCCTTCCTATCTGCATCATGTAATATGTGTGAATAGTTAAAGGGGAGTTATATGTTTTTAGAGCACTGTTCCCGAGTGAGTTCCTAGACGTACCGTGATTATTGCTTTATGCTACCTGGGCACCCCTCTCATAAGATCTCACACTCTCTACACTCTAAAGGAGAATAATCTTATCCGCTGGGAGGGCTGCCAGTCCACCTCCTAGCCCCTCTCAACCCCTCTTAGCTCCTATCTCTCTTTTTTCGGGATTATTCATGAGACTTAAAAAGTGACTATGATGCACGCAGATGTTCCTAGTCTAGACGTTTGTGTAGGATAATATGGAGAAACCAAACAAGAGTTAGCCGTGTTGATGTTTATCGCACGACAGCAACATCGCGTATTACTGCGCTAGGCAAAGCCGAGAGCAGTAATACTCGACCTTGCCAGAGTGCGATGAACAATTACATGACTAACTTGAGTTTGGTTTAGAATTTATTCTACCCCGCCCGACTCTAAATTACTTCTATATTAACTAATGACGTCATTTGTCAAGTGTATCCAACTAGAGTGATATTTTTCATTGTTCTGAACTCCAGACCGAATACAGTGACCCAATGTTAAGCCTATGGAGTATTTTATTAGGGGTAGGATAAAGATGTTTGTGTTTGTTTATGATACTTGACGTTATGCATAGTAGTGCTTTGGGATGTGTTGTATTGCTGTCGTTGTTGGTAGATGCTGGGCCTCATTCTATGTTTTAAAACGCACCCTAGGTCAGTTGCTCCCTCTTAGGATCAGTACTCAGAAATGATCGGTCTTTTTGGAAGAAAGTTTTGCAAGGCCATCATGTATTGCTCGTTATGTATATGTTTGTTTTTATATACCCATGCAGTATATTTGATAATTGTGACCCGCCCACCCCACAGTTTCTATATTGGGAGTCTGACATTTTTCTGACATTATACTGTTATCACAGTTTGAGACCGTTATTCATACTGTTCACCTATTTTATTACCTGTATGATACCGTTGTTCATACTCCACACAGTGGGTAATACAATTTTCTAAATGCCTTCGACGAGTTACTTGGTCATTACGTACTTCTGCTCCCCATGCAGTATTATAGAGGAAACCCATGAAAGTTTAGGGTCAGAGCTTGTATCCAATCGAGTTTGAATCACGTAGTAATTCACAAGGCCTGACTAGATGGGAATTAACGTTATTTACGGAACACGGCCTATGGCCTCGTTCAGTAAAAAACAGCAATTGCCCATCTCGTTTTGTAGCATGTACAGCATGGTCAGGTCGTTCTATATAAATATCATTCAATATGTTATGTTATGAGTAAACGTGTATACCACGAAACACTCATACCAATCAATTATTGTTTATTACAATTAGATATATTTCGGCATAATGTTTCATTAATTCAAGACAATAACTTTTGTATAAACAATAACAATTTTGCCACATCATAGCCATAGGTTCAATATCATTCTTTCTTTCAAAACACACCCCAGGAAGATATGAACAATAGACAAGGTGCACATCGTAATAATAGAGGGAAACTATGTTCCGGTGAGCAAAAGTTCAAAGTTACTCGGTAAGGCTTGGAAAAATTACTGCCCGCGGCTGACGCCTTGGGCAGTAATTTTTCCAAGCCTTACCGAGTAACATTGACTTTTGCTTACCGGTACTTGGTTTCCCTATTCCTATATACCTTTAAATATTGATAAAAATGCTTAATTCTTTACCTGAAACACTTCCTAAGAAAATGGCCACCCTTATCGAGTAACCACAACAGCTATTGTTTCGTCCCGCTGCTGTATTGTATCACGTGATCATAGTGGGACGAAAGCGTCAGAGCGGGACGAAAACATGAGAGCGGGACGAAAACGTCAACCTCGACACATAACTTATTTTTAATGAACCCCCCAGCAGCGGTATGTAACTCTAGTTAGTTCAATAATTGGTATATAGGAATAACTGATTCAGCATAAGGCCCAATATCCACTGAGCTCCAAAACATCTATATAGTAACCTATTTTGCACCTAAAAAATGCACGCCGATATTCCTAGTCTAGATGTTTGTGTAAGATAAAGATGTTTGCATTCGTCTAAGATGTTTGACATTATGCATTGCAGTGTATTGGGAGGTCTTAAAATTGCTGTTGAAGTAGGTAGACGCCGGGCCTTATTCTTTGTTTTAAAACCCACCCAGGTGCACCCCTCTCATAAGATCTCACAGTCTCTAAGTGGTATTATGTACAAGGTCCTCACTACGCTCTATGGGAGAAGAATTCTTAATGAACTAGGCTTGGAGCCTTGAGAATCCACTGGCACACAGTATTCCCATCACACACATCATTGAGATTATAGGAATCTTTGGGTTGCATTGATGAACGTTTTTAGCACGGGAGGCAGGTCAGTGGATTCTGAAGGCTCTAAGCCTAGTTCGTTAAGAATTATTGACCATAGAGCATAGTGAGAGTACAAAATACCACTTAGAGATCTTATGAGAGGGGTGCAACAACACAGCGATCCAGGCATTGTTCACTTAAAAATGATTATCTTGAACTGATTAAAGCTTATTGCTGAAGTATGGTAAAATAATTATCATTTCGTTCTGGGAAAGTACCTTCGGTAATTCCTTGTTGGAAAAATATTTTCATTCTTGTTGCTGAAGTATGTCTAATTGTAATGAGCAATAACTAATTAGTATGGGACCATCCATAAAGTATCTGCGTACTAACCGGGGTTGTGGGAAAATTTATTTAGGAAACTTAGCATATATGCTCCTTCCTTGTTCCATTGCGTACAAGATCGGGAGTGGGGTAGTTGGGAGGGTGGTTGTGGCCCCTAAGATTGTAGGTCAACTCTCGACTGTATAGCCCTCTCAAGGCGCTGGAGAATATCATGTAAAGAGGTCAGGGTGAAGGTTGGGGTTTGCTGCGAATGCAGTCATTGGCTACTCGGTCTGCTCTATTCCTTATATGGGCTTAAGGTAATGGGACAACTCCATGCTGTTGGGGGAGGATCAAGAATTTAGGAAATTCTGCCTACATACTTTGTGGATGGCCCCTATGCGTGTCTCGTGAAGGTGTTTTATATATATCTTCCTATAACACTTCATCATAACATTGAATGAAATGAACATATATACAGTAGAACCCCGCCAAAGTGTATGCTTACGCGGGGTGTCCACTTACGCGAGGTTGAAATAGACATCTAATAGAGAGAACCGTTCCGAGCAGAGGTGTCCGTTAACGTGGGGTGTTCGCTTACGCGGGGTGTCCGTTAGGCGGGGTTCTACTGTATATTATCAGCAATACATGATTGCCTTGCAAGACTTTCTTCCAAAAAGACTGATCATTTCTGAGCATTGATCCTAAGAGGGAGCAAATGTCTCTGATAGCAAGTGCTTGTTAATTGTCCACTTCTTCCTCATGTATGTTTTGAAACAAAGAATGAAATTGAACTAATGGCTACGGTTACGATTTACACCCGCAATACTGACATTTATTTTATTCAAGCATGATTATCTTGACCTACTGGATTCTTATTGTTTACTTACTTGCTGATAACATAGAATATCGAATAATATGAAAAAAAACCACATAACCAGCAATTACTGCGCGAAAACCACCAGTTTATAAATGTATACACCTGGCATATATAGGTATGATTTTGCGTATACAAGGTAGTCCTATTTTCCGTCATGAATACGCCTCATCTATAGACGTGGAAAATGTATACAACCCACGTTTACATGTCCCGCACACGATATTTCTCTTCGTATACACTTTTTTTGTTTGTTTGTTTGGTTAGTTTTTACGTCCAGTCAACCATTATTGGTCCTTTCCAGACTTTCTCAAGGTTCTTTTACACCACTAGGGTGGTGATCGAATCTATGTGATGAATTCAGGTAGAAATCTCACCCCTACAGATTTACCAAGGTGAGAGTTCTTTTACTTCCCACACCATATAGACATGGTATGAGAAGGATTGGCCTTTGATATAGCAGTAAATCTACCACTGCTGGGGATGAAGGAGACAGGTGGCTGTACGCCACACCACATAGACATGGTATGAGAAGGATTGGCCTTTGGTATAGCATCAAATACGCTTTGCGGCAAATACAGCCATTACACTGACGTATAGAAGAGGAAATGTGTCAATATACAGCAAATACATGCACTTCCGCGATTGCAAATATCTGAATAAATTGATGGTTTTTGCGCAGTCAATGCTACTTGAAAAAATGTAATGATTAGCTTTTGTTAACCCACTCCTCATTTTATGAATTTCAGTGTTTACGCTCCAAGGCTCTTGATTATGAATACTTTTCATTGCAGTGAGCATCAACGCTTTGTGCATCGATCCTTTGGGGAATGAGCATCCTGTGGGTACATTTTATGCAAATGACTTTACCTGCATTTGTCTCAAGAACGACGATGTCCTCTGCTTTAAAAGTGGGCAGTCTGATATGAAAGACTCAGATCTGCTGAACCTGCCTGTGGATTCAGAGCAAGACCTGCACTTGAAACATAAACAAGCTCTGGACCTGATAGCAGCAGCAATAGCAGCAGAAATGACATTGCTTAACGGGGAGAGATACAATAGTGCAGAAGACGGTCAAAATGAGCCAACGAGGAAATTGCTGAAGGGGAAAAGGTACAGTAGCCTAGAAGACAGTCAAGAGAAACTGAATGAAGCAATAAGGACATTCATGAAAAGGGAAAGGCCCAAGAAGGTAGAAGACAGTCAAAGTGAACCAACACTAGCAAAGAGGAAAATGCTGAAGGGGGAGATGTATAATAGCATAGAAGACAGTAAAGATGACCAAATTATAGCAAAGAGGAAGATGTTGAAGGGAGAAAAGTACAATAGCATAGAAAACAGTCAAAATAAACTGATAGCAGCATTTAAGACATTGCTAAAGAGGGACAGGTACTTTAGTATAGAACAGACAGTGACAGAACCAACTATCTCAAAGAGGAAAATGCTGAAGGGGGAGATGTACAATAGCATAGAAAACAGTCAAAGTAAACCAATTATAGAAAAGAGAAAAATGCTGAAGGGGGACAGGTACAATAGTGTAGAAAACAGTCAATATGAACCAATTATAGCAAAGAGAAAAATGCTGAAGGGGGACAGGTACAATAGTGTAGAAAACAGTCAATATGAACCAATTATAGCAAAGAGGAAAATGCTGAAGGGAGAAAAGTACAATAGCATAGAAAACAGTCAAAATAGACTGATAGCAGCATTTAAGACATTGCTAAAGAGGGACAGGTACTTTAGTATAGAACAGACAGTGACAGAACCAACTATCTCAAAGAGGAAATTGTCGAGGGGGTAGAGGTACAATAGCGTAAAAACAGTCAAGAATAACCAATTATAGCAAAGAGGAAAATGCTGAAGGGGGAGATGTACAATAGCATAGAAGACAGTCAAAGTAAACCAATTATAGAAAAGAGACAAATGCTGAAGGGAGAAAAGTACAATAGCATAGAAAACAGTCAAGAAGAACCAACTATAGCAAAGAGGAAAATGCTGAAGGGAGAAAAGTACAATAGCATAGAAAACAGTCAAAATAAACTGATAGCAGCATTTAAGACATTGCTAAAGAGGGACAGGTACTTTAGCATAGAACAGACAGTCACAGAACCAACTATCTCAAAGAGGAAAATGCCGAGGGGGTAGAGGTACAATAGCGTAAAAACAGTCAAGAATAACCAATTATAGCGAAGAGGAAAATGCTGAAGGGGAATAAGTACATTAGCATAGGAAAGAGTCAAAATGGCCCAATGATAGCAAAGAGACAAATGTTGAAGGGGAATAGATACAATAGCATAGAAGACAGTCAAGATGACCCAATTATAGCAAAGAGGAAGATGCCAAAGGTGGCGAGGTACGATAACGTAGAAAATAATTAAAATTGAATCCCCTCAGCAAGATGGAGAGAAGCTCTATTTCGGGAAGTTATGAATCATAACGACAATGATTTAGAGTGCCCAATGATAGAAGAAGGATCATACCAAGAAGTCTAGTATTTAATATCTGGTATTACTAACAGAAAGGGCATTATCCTACCCTAATAAAAAACGCCATAGGCTAAACATGTGATTTGTTTATGTCACTGGGTGTGACATAAAGTGTTGTTTATGCCACTACTTTCTAATACTGAAAAAATGTAGAAATGGGGTGGGATAAATTCAAGACGCCACCCGTTTGAGTTTGAGTTTACTTATGTCATTCATTTTGTTGGCTCCATAATGTCACACTCGTCTTCGACTCGTAAAATTATGGAGCCAACAAAATGCGTGGCATAAATAAACTCAGACTCAAAATCGTGACGTCTCTTTATATTAGCCATGACTTTAATTTTGTGGTTTTGTGAACAATGACTGACTTTCAGAAGATTTTTAAAATGAATGGACATCCTGTTTCGCTCTTTCGATAACAACCACAGTAAAACGTTTTAGGGGACAATTTGCTAGGAACAGAAATTTTGTCGTCTATTAATAGAGCTGATTTAAACCCGATTTAGGGGGTAACCCTGCTTAACGGGACAGTAATTTCGGTACAGAATACGTCTTAACCCCACTTAAGGGGCCACTTTGGCTGGACACCTTATCAAATCTGATGGGACAGTGTGGGGCCAACACTCCAGATTATCTTTATAGCTTGTTTATGGTGTATGTATGAGGCTGGTTTCTAGATGATCATACATCACACAACCGCCTACGTAGGCCCCTGTAGGCGAAAGTGGGGTGTCTGCGTGGTTATAAGCGCCCCTCTCATAAGATCTCACATTCTCTAAGTGGTATTCTGTAGAAGGTTCTCACTACGCTCTATAGGAGAAGAATTCTTAACAAACTAGGCTTAGATCCTTGAGAATATATTTGCCTGCCCCTCGTGCTAAAGACCACTTAGAGAGTGTGAGACCTTACGAGAGGGGTGGTTATAACAGTGTCTCTAAAGCCGGAGACACACCAAGCGAGAAACGCAGCGAGTTCCGTAATCGCCAACACAAAATGGCCTATAAGTGAGCTATTATTTCATATTTCACCTGATTATTGCTTCCAAGATGATAATTATAGGCAGGAGATATTCCCATGAAATAATATCCCACATCCACACCAATTTGTGTTGGCGATTCCGGAGATCGCTGCCTTCACTCGCTTGGTGTGTCCCCGATATAAGCCAGAGTATCAACTGTATGAAGGTGTTATATACTACATAGCCTTAGGGGGTGCGTCCACCAACCACGACAGGGCTGCGACACGTGCCGACAAGAAAGTTCCAATCGCAGCCTTGTCGCAGCCTTGTCGTGAGAAGGGGGGCTGTCGTGACCCCTTGTCGCAGCCTGTCGGGAAGTGCACGCTCCACCTAAATATTCTATCGTAGACCTCTGCGACAACCTCCCGACACGCCACGACACGCCACGACACGCCACCAAAATCGAACATGTTCGATTTTGTCGTAACCTTGTCGCAAGGCTCCCGACAGGCCCCCGACAAGCTTCATGTCGCAGCCTGTCGTGGCCTTGTTGTAGCCTCTTGTCGGGAACTGTGGTCCACCAACCACGACAAGGCTACGACAAGGCTTCTAATCGTAGAGCTGTCATGGACCCTGTCGGAAAGCCATTGTCACAGCCTTGTCGTGGTTGGTGGACGCACCCCCTTACCATCGGTGGACTGAAAATCCCGATTAAGGAGACACCCCGCTTAAGGGAACAGTTTGCTCGGAACGGAGGGTGCCCCTTCAGCGGGGTTTTACTGTTTTTTCAAAGTCAACTCGGCCCGTCTTATAACTGATAGCGACTCTTGTATACCAATTGAAAGCAAAGCGAACTGTTAGCCATTGGTATATCAATTCAGGTGATTTGCTGAATGTGTTTTTCTTTTTTCGGAAGTATAATGAGCAATTAACTTGGTATAGATATTTTAAAACGCATTTATTTCCTTCTAGATTTACCTGAAATTTAGGTTGGGTTCACCATACGAATTGTTTATCTAAAAGCCGATTCATTAGACACTCAAACCACTAAAACCACCCTAACTTAAAGCTGATAATGAAACACTTAGGAAGATGCCTATCCTGTAGGAGTAACACCTTTAAGAATAGATTATTTTCTCTGTATATCCAAACTAGGAGCAAATAGAATGTTCATCATTGATGAATGAGCGTACAATTTTGAATAAATATCAACTAAATGTGTGTAATTTTGTTCTCTTTTCGGGAGGTTGCAGGATGTCCCGTTTGAACCCTGGTGGTGGGGGGGGGGGCACTGCATTCTCCATAGTAGTGAAAAAAAACTTTTTTAAATATCAACTAAAGTTTTGGTTACATTTAGTGTATGGGTCATTTTCTGTAACCACTTGAACCCAGTCAACTTGCCATTTCTGTAACTGCCTGAGAGTATCTTTTGGATCCAAACATATCAAACACCAGTAGGTCAATGAGGTATTTCGGTCTTGAGTGATTGTTTATGGTCAGCTGGGCATGCCTCTGAGACCCTCAGACACTGGCACCCTGCTCATTATCCAATAGCACAGCGACTAGCACACAGATAGTGAAAGGGTAGATTTTTCTCAACATGCTGAAAGTGTATGTGACCACTCTAACCTTTTATAAGCAATCTCTCCTTTCGGAAGGATATCTCAGCCAATTGACCGACACAGATTGTATGATATGCAACATGATGAACGTGTGTATGGAAACAAGATTTAAGGAAAATAAAAGAGCTACGCTAAAGAGTTGTCCCAGCGACAGCGACGTCTTTATTTGTAGTGATCACAAAAGAGTGACCAGTTTGGCGACCAAACCAGTGATCATGACCAAAAAGTGTTCCTCAGACCCGGTCACTGTTCAGCTGTTATGATCACTGTTGGTCCAAGGCCCATTCAAAAACAAAAGCATGTCTCATATGTATATTACTCAACAGAAAATTGTGAAATTCGGGAATTAGATAAAACCATATAGATAATTCATCGCAGTAAATATTGTTTCATTTGATACAGTGGAAGTGTATAAAATGAAATATGCCACCATTTGGGCTAAATGGTCACCAACTGGTCACAACTCTGGAACCCAAAACAGTGACCACGATAGTTTACCCCTCTAAATGGTCGCACATGTTATGACGACTTATCCATGGAACCCAAAGGTCCCCAAACCGTCACTAACTGGTCACTATAGGAAATGGTAACGACTAAAATACAGGCCCCCGAATTTCTAGGTCCCATACAGTTCAAATGAAGAATCCCTTGATATGCACTCCTTAGTATAATTTTCATATATAATATCGATATAGCTTTGTTTTATTAACCACTGATGACGGTGGTAATGTCTATCATAGTGTATAGCCTGTTCAATCGGTATATTATGAGAACCATGTATGATGATCATCCATTTCATTTCATCTTTCATCCTGCCACTATAACATAAGTTTTTTGCTTCATTTGATTTAATGCAATGGTAACTGTCTAACTGTTGACACAAGACTGGAATTTCTTCTTTACTCCAAAAATAATGTTTTTAACTACATCCGATGGGCCCAAGCGGCAGAACGGCTGAAGCCGAGCTTGGAGGCTAGTGTAATAAGCCAAGTACCCAATAAAAATCATCCAAAAGAAACTTACACCTTTTATATTTGTAATTTGCAAGCTGATCGGGAATCGAAATCAGAACTTCGTAATAAACTGATTTTGTGCTGTAATGTTACTAGAAATGTGTAAAATATGAAAATAAGATAAATACAGTTTCTGGTAATAGTGATAAATGATAAAATAAAAGATATGAAATCACAATAAAAAAAGTTTCAAATCTTCGGAAGTTTTAGAACACGGCAATTTCAATTGGTTCATAAACATAATATACATTTGTTTCCGATAAAAGCGGTCGGAATCTCCCCGAATCAGACCCTATGTAATATCCGAGCGCATGCGAGGATATTACATAGAGCCTGGTCCTCGGAGATTACGGCCGTTTGCATCTGAAAGCAGTTGATAGTGTGTAGAAATATGGCATCTAATACAATAGTACAGTAAAGACACAGCACATAAGGGGACAATTATTTACTCGGAACACAAATTTTTATTTAATTTATTTTAACCCAGCTTAAGGGCACCCCGCTTGAGGGGTCACTTTGCTCTGAACGGAATGGTACTGTGTGATAAGCAACTTTTTAAAATGTCTATATATTATGGCAATAACTGGGTTTGATTTATGGGAGAAGATGGAGAGTAAATACAACAAATGATGGTTTTGTGGACAGGCGGCTCTGTAAACCAATCGGGGTTGACGTAGTAATACACTCGCCAGCTCTCGTGTATTACTACACTTTGTTTGTTTAGTTTGATTTTATGTCCAGTCAACCATTATAGGTCCTTTCCAGACTTTCTCAAGGTTCTTTTACACCACTAGGGTGGTGATCGACTCTATGTGATAAATTCAGATAGAAATCTCACCCCTACACATTTACCAGGTGAGAGTTCTTTTACTTCCCACACCACATAGACATGGTATGAGAAGGATGGCCTTTGTTATAGCAGTAAATCTACCACTGCTGGGGGTGGGACTCGAACCCACAAAGTCTTACAACCTTGGGGTTACAAGTCCGGTGCTCTAACTACTGAGCTAACTCCCCACCCCCCGTATTACTACACATCAACCTCTCTTGGTTTATGGCCGCCTGTCCACAAAACCATCGAATATTGTCTATATATTAGGGCCCAATTATTGGCTCGCTATATGTATTGCTTTGCTTGTTGTATGTGTCGCTTGCTTTGATTTAGGCGTCACTTGCCTTGTTGTATGTGTTGCTTGCTTTGATTTAGGTGTCACTTGCCTTGTTGTATGTGTCGCTTGATTTGATTTAGGTGTCACTTGCCTTGTTGTATGTGTCGCTTGCTTTGATTTAGGCGTCATTTGCCTTGTTGTATGTGTCGCTTGCTTTGATTTAGGTGTCACTTGCCTTGTTGTATGTGTCGCTTGCTTTGATTTAGGCGTCACTTGCCTTGTTGTATGTGTCGCTTGCTTTGATTTAGGCGTCACTTGCCTTGTTGTATGTGTCGCTTGCTTTGATTTAGGTGTCACTTGCCTTGTTGTAGGTGTCATTTGGCTTGCGATAGGCATCGCCAGTGGTTCTGGGACTGACTCATTGGTGACCCCTCTTGACATACCCCAGGGTATTAGACATGGACCCAGGAGTGGCTGAAGGAGATAGAGGGCATAGGACCCCCCTGATCCTCCAGTGATTGACCTCCACAATCAACAATCGCCGACCCATGTACGCGTCAGAGCCCTCCAGGGTTCAACCCATCTGGAATAATGATAAGCGACCCTTATCAAGCAGGTTATAATTAATATCCTTTTTAGATGAATTTCCCCCCATTTTTTTTTTGTATTTTCACTTCTTTTCAAGATGTCCATCCATAGGAAGATGGCTGGTTAATGTACAATGTAATGATAAATACCCCTTTTAGATAAATTTCCTCCAATTTCCTTTTGTATATTCACTCATTTTCGCGATTTCCCTCCATAGGAAGATTGCTGGTTAATGTACAAGTTTATGATAAATGCCGCTTTTAGATGAATTTCCTCCCGTTATTTTTTAGTATTTTCAATTCTTTTCGAGATTTCTGGTTAATGTACAAGAATAATTCGTGATTTAACGAGTCAAAAGTGGATTGATCCCTCTAACATTATTATCCATTGTATACAATGTCCCCATACCTTTTCAATGGGTTACTCCTGGTATTTTTATCGTATACAAATTCCCCATTGAAAATATATGGGGACAAATCAAACCACGATCCATTATATAAAACCTGTCAGATACCACAACTGTGGTATACAGATTAAAATATGTGGTATACGGCCTCAAGGTCATGTTAAACAGGAAAATAGTCCCTATTGTTATACCTTTTGATATGGAAATAAGTGGGTTTAATTCATTCGAAAAGATGGATAATAAATGCAACAAACGAATTTTTTTTTTTTTTATATTATACTGGAATTGTCTGTTTGGCAGATGTTGCCGATCTCCCACAGGCTCCAGTTTGTCACATCCACATTAATCTCGTTTGTCCAGATTGTGGACGTACAGACTGATTATCGGGTTCATGGAAACCTCGGTAATAACTTGCCAACAATTCCAGATATATGTCAAAGATATGAAACATATACACAGCCAGTTGACACACGATGGTGACGTGAACAGGCGGCTGTGTACACCTCTCGAGGTTGACGTCCCACCAGGATTATCCGCCCGGTAATCTCGGGGATGACTCGACACGACCTCCGTGTACGGGGCGAGGTCCAGGCCGGATAACGACGTGTCCGTCCGCCGTCCGCCGGCGCCACCAACAAGCAGAGATGGCGCTGAGTGCACCAGAGACTGGCGCAAGTCTTTCTTTATGGTTATTTGTGATTTAATAGAATTAGTATGCTGTATGTTGCAGTGTGACTGGTCAAGGAATCAAACTTAAGTCTTTGATTATGGACTTTTATGATTAAACAGAATTAAGATGTTGTAGTATGGCTGGTCCAAGAATCAAACTTAAGTCTTTGATTATGGACTTTTATGATTAAACAGAATTAAGATCAAGTGTGTTGTAGTGTGATTGGTCCATGAATTAAACTCAAGTCTTTGGTTATAGACATTTATTATTAAAAAAAATAAGATATTGTAGTGTGACTGGTCCAAGAATTGAATTGAATTCTTTGTTTATGGACTTTTATGATTAAACAAAATTAGGATAAAGTATGTTGCAGTTTGATTGGTCCAGGCATCAAACTCAAGTCTTTGATTATGGAGATTCATGATTAAATAGAATTGAAATAAAGTATATTGCAGTGTGATTGGTCCAGGAATCAAACTTAAGTCTTTGATTATGGACATTTATAAATGATTAAACAGAATTAAGATGTTGCAGTGTGACTGGTCCATGAATCAAACTAAAGTCTTTGATTATGTGCATTCATAATTAAACAAAATCAATATAAAGTATGTTACAGTGTGACTGATTCAATTAAACTTGAGTCTTTGATTAGGGACATTTCTGATAAAACAAAACTGAGATAAGGTATGTTGCATTGTGACTGGTAAAAGGATTAAACTCAATTCTTTGATTATGGATATTCATGATTAAATAGAATTAAGATTATGAATGTAGCAGTGTGACTGGTCCAGGAATAAACTCAAGTCTTTGGGTGTGAATATCGAATATTAAACACAAATAATGAGTGTGACTGGTCCAGGAATCAATCTTAAGTCTTTGATTAGGGACATTTATGATGAAATAAAACTGAGATAAAGAATGTTGCAGTGTGACTGGTCGAGGCTAGCAGGCAGTAGATGGAGGGATTAGGCAGAGGCAACAGGGACTAAAGTCAGTCTAATTGCACTAGTGGGTGCTGGTAATTGACAGTTTTATGGAAGGTGAAGTAATGCAGTGTTTCCACAATCCGATTGAAACCCCGCCGACAATTCTCACGCTGTACAAAAGTCAGTATGCGGTTCTCCTTGTGAAAGGTCGCTGGTGCATAATTGGTGACCTGGGGCCAGTTTCTGTGTGCCATAGAGACCCAGGGCCGATTCGACACTTAAATACAACCTTATGGACAGTTAATACTGTTTTCACGACTTAAATATCATTAAACGACAACCCTTCTACGAGGTACAGAAAAGGGTCTTCATGTACGATCCGAGATTACTAAACGGGCCCCTGAACTACAAAAATGCGATGGATGCTGACTGACTAATGATAGTAAAATGTAGACCTTCACCGATTAAATCAATTCGCTTTGGTTTCGTCAGTGGGTGCAAAAGTCAGTCGGCAGTGCCAAATTCCAAAATGTGGGAGGGAAAAAGCATTGACAATTTCTGTTTCCACCTGACGATTATTGCACTAAATGTGTTGCATAATCGTTCGGTGGTCATAATCGGCGGTTGGAAACGCCGCCTAAGGTCATCTCAATTACCGTCTGCTGGGGAGGCTGGCGCCATCTGGTGGAATGGTCAGATAAAGCGAGAGTCAGTCCACTAGCGTCCCACTGGCGTCCCTCTTGTGTTTACGCACTCTCCCAGCAGAGATCTTGTGCTATACTTCCTGTGGCCGCTTATATCTCTGCCCCAACCAGTTTTCAAAATATCCTAAATTCCTAACCCTTTGGGGAGTATTTTGTGGTTTACATGTAAATAGATATGCACATATTCTTATGGTAAATGATATAGTAATTTCTGTTATTTGTCATATCAAATCAGGCATAGTCTTAGGGATTTCTTCATTGGAAGGCACCTCATGTGTTACAGCTTTGTTTGTCAACAGAACACATGTGCTCACTGGAAGGGGCAGTCTAATCAACTGTAGATTCACATCATAAAGTGGTTTAGAGATGAAAAAGAAACAGCTTCCTTCACACTTTCCCTGAGCATCCTTCTCAATTCTCAGTGTCCTTTTCACATTCTCTGAGTGTCCCTCCTGCATCCCCACCCCTTCTACCTTCCTGATGACAATCTTGTGTCTCTCATGAATCTTCTCGATGTCATTCTTGCATCTTATTGTTATCGCTCATGCATCGTCTCGGCCTCCCTCTCATGTCGTTCTCGCATCTTCTTGTTGTCCCACTTGCGCCATCTTTTGCAATTGCCTTTTTTTTCTATTACATCTTTTTCATGTTGTCCTAGTGTATTATTGGTGTTCCTCTCACATCTTCTCTGCATCTTTTTTTTGCATCTTTTCAATGTCTCTCATGCATCTCCTTGGCATCATACTCGCATCTTCTCGTCATCTTTCTTGTATCTTCTCGCTATCTCTCATGTATCTCCTTGGCATCGTACTCCCATCTTCTTGGTGTCCTTCTTGCATCTTTGTAACATCTCTCTCGTGTTTTCTTCTCAAAGTCTTCTTATCTTCTTTTTTGTGTCTCTTTGGCATCGTGCTCACATTTATTTGGTGTCCTTCTCGCATCTTCTAAACGTCTCTCATGTATCTCATTGGCATCGTAGTTGCATCTTTTCGCTGTCCTTCTTGCATCTTCCCGACACCTCTCTCATGTTTTATTCGCATCATACTTGCATCTTATTGGTGTCGTTCTTGCAATTTCTCAATGTGTTTCTCGTGTCTCCTTTGCATCATTTTGGTATCTTATTGGTATTGTTCTTGCAATTTCTCAACATCTCTCTTGTGTTTTATTTGCATCGTACTATCATCTTCATGGTGTCCTTCCTGTATCTTCCCAATATCTCTCTTGTGTTTCTTTTGCATCATACTCACATCTTCTCGATACCCCTCTCGGCTCTTCCCAGCTTGTTTCTTCTTGACTTTCCTTTCTCGTATCCTCTAACCCTTCCTCTCCGCCACCCACTAACATCCCCTGACGCTGGGGACGTAAAGTAGGCGCCCGGTGATGGTAAATGGCCCGTTCTTTGTGAGCTTGTGGCGCTTTGAGTACTTGTCTGCACTATAAAGTTTGTACTTCCCGTGACCTTGTGTAAACCTGTCATACACGTCCTGATGCTGCCTCGGTGCACCCCTCTCATAAGATCTCACACTCTCTAAGTGGTATTCTGTACAAGGTTCTCACTATACTCTATGGGAGAAGAATTCTTAACAAACTAGGCTTAGAGTCTTGAGAATCCACTGACACACAGTATTCTCGCTAGGTGGGATCATTGAGATTATAGGAATCTTTGGGTTGCATTGATGTATTTCTATAGCAAGAGAGGCAGGTCAGTGGATTCTCAAGGCTCTAAGCTTAGCTCTTTAAGAATTATTCTCCTGTAAAGTGTAATGAGAGTACAGTATACCGCTTAGAGAGTGTGAGATCTTATGAGAGGGGTGCACGTTCTGATGGAAGCCCCTGTCATCCGGGTCGCTGGTCTGAAGTCAACAAGGGGTTGTCCGTCAGGGGGCGATACGAATAGCCCGTATCATTTATCAGTAATGTTTGTTTGTTGGTTTGATTTAACGTCCAGTCAACCATTATAGGTCCTTACCAGACTTTCTCAAGGTTCTTTAACACCACAAGGGTGGTGATTGAATCTATGTGATGAATTCAAGTAGAAATCTCACCCCTACACTTTTACCGAGGTGGGAGTTCTTTACTTCCCACACCACATAGACATGGTATGAGAAGTATTGGCCTTTGATATAGCAGTAAATCTACCACTGCTGTGGGTGGTACTCGAACCCACAAAGTCCTACAACCTTTGGGTTTCAAGTCCAGTGCCCTAATGACTGAGCTAAGTCCCCACCCCTGGCTCAGTAGTTGACCTCTATGTACCTATACTACCAAATGGTTAATGCAGGTCTTATGGCCGGTTCACACTCTGCGACTGGAGGGGGGGGGGGGGGGGCTTGCGAGCCGGTACCTCCAGTCTTAAGGCCATATTACACTATACGATTTCGGAACATGTATGTTCTTTCTTGGCGACAAAAGAACAATCGTAAGCTCATGCGAGGCTTAGAAATTGAGTCGGTCAGTGTGGCACCCCCCCCCCCCCTCAAGAACTTTGCCTAAAATTTCAAAATGCAACCTGTGGAGATAAACCTTTGTCGCTGATAAATTGCAGGCCAATCTTCCGAAATCGGGACTGATAATTAAGGAACCTGTTCCTTCCCGTTGTCGACGACAAGGGAGTTAAAGAAATACCCCCGTGGTGCCTACCGACTTTGGCCCATAATTAGTCGCTAGGTGAGGAGAAATGGTCCTGCCACAAACAGCCTAAGACACGCTCGCCGATTTAGCCCCTATATACTACGATTTTGTACTTTATCGGCCTCAAATTTACTTCCCATGAACATTTTTTTTTTTCAATAAGTTTATTGCATCTCTCATAAATTATACAATGAGTTTTTCAGATATAACACCCACAACCTTGGGATTTCCAAGTCCAGTGCCCTAACGACTGAGCTAACTCCCCACACCCCCCACCCTCGCCCACTCCTGTCAGGGGGTCATTAAGAACAGCGCATCATTTATCAGTGATGTATTCGTCAGAGAAGGAAGCAGCCATACTTTCAAACCCTCCTCATCCGGTGTAGTGCCAAAAACGGTTACCCTGCCAAAAATGGTAATTATCGCCCACTGGTATATTGTGTGCATGCGCGAACATACGCAGTGATGAAATTTGCCGAAATTAAGCATATCACGACATGTAATTCTCATGTCTAAATACTACTCTTTTCATTTCTTTACATTAAAATCACATCAAAATAGTAGTGCGTCCGATAGTCTGTGAAATCTGACCGGAAGAGCATGTGCAGACGCATTCGCGTATTGGGTGGGCGATAATTACCATTTTTGGCAGGGTAACCGATTTTGGCACTACACAGGACCCACCATAACTGACCGACGGACATTTGTTTTTCCTCACCATCTCATTCCTGCTTCCGATGTTACCAATAGATGTCACTGCAGTCGGGTCCCGCCAGAGGGGGCTTTGACCTGACCTCTGACCTCCAGGGTTGGGGGGGGGGGGGGGGGCTGGCGCGTGCCGGGTCAGAAGGGGAGGGGGAGGCCCCCCCTTTTCCTTCCCCAGATGTATTGTTCACCTTACCGAGTTAACGAACTCCAAGAGGTCAATTCGCCGACCACGTGACAGACCACGTGACCCGCGACCGTCACGTGACAACTGAGCGTCTGACGTCACGGCGTCGCCACTGTGGCCAGGTGATTTATGTCCGGGAGCATGCGCAAAGGGGAAAATGGCGGGACGGATGTTGGATGGTCGTTAGGTTAAAGATCCTACATTCCCTCCCACTGCTTACACTACTCCACCTCCCCCCCCCCCCCCCCCACTCAAGCACCAATTTATAGGGCACATAGCCATTGCGTTATGGAGGCGGCCATCTTGCTCCCCGATGTAAAAGAAAATAGTAAATGGCAGTTCCAGTTATAGATGGATTTTACCAAAGAATACTTTTGTTGGCTTGCCATAGAGACCTTCAGCCTCGTATCATGATTATTTATAGATTGTGACAGCAGATAATAGTGGTTGTCTCTCGACTACAGTGATGATAACTTACAATTTATTCCAAATCTGCAAGTTACAAAATCGTAAAACTTAAGCGTTTAGAGACATTCAACATGGCTGCTTTTTATAGAAGATCTCTGTCAGACTTTTACACATAAAATATCTAATTCAAAGTTAGAATCAAAGAGGATTGAGCGTTGCGATCTCGGTAATAATAACAATTATAAGAATGATAATGATTTTGATCAAAATAATAGTAATGATGATGATGATGATAATAACAAGAATGATACTAATGAAAATAATGACCAATAGTAATAACAATAATGATTTTGACAATATCATTAATAACAATATTATTAATAAGAATAATGATAACAATCTTAAAAATAAATAGATTCAATGAAGATTAATTATATAAATGTATGATTTGACATAAACATACAAGATGTAATTTGTAAATTTCCTCAAACTAGGAAAAAAAATTTATGAAGAAAAATAGAAAAAAGAAGAGCGCATCACTGAGCATGCGGGCTAGGTGTTAACGGGGTCGACGCATGCGCGGACTGACGGAGCGGAAACGCTATCTGCGCCTGTCGGGACCGATGATGGTGACGTCACAACTGTCCTCGTCCACCGGAAGACAGGCGCGTCTCTAATTCCCGAGCGGCAGTTCGGGTTTGACACCGACACATTTCTCACCAAACCGGATCTATTTCAGACGCGCCCCACCCACAGCTCCCCCCCCCCCCCCCCCGGCTCCCCACAGCTCATCACAGCTCACCACTGCTCCCCCCAGCTTCCCACACCTTTTCCCAGCTCCCTCCTGCCCCCACAGCTCCCAACAGCTCCCCACAGCCTCCGTCCAGCTCCCCACAGCTTCTCCCAGCTCCCCCAAGCCACCCACACCTCCCCTAGCTCCCCACAGCTTCTCCAAGCTCCCCCCAGCTCCCCAGCTCCCCATAGTTCCCCTCAGCTCCCCCCAGCTACCCACAGCTTCTCCAAGCTCCCCCAAGCTCCCCACAGCTCACCCCAGCCCCCGACAGCTCCCCACAGCTTCTCCCAGCTCCCCCACAGCCTCCTCACAGCTCCCCAAACTCTCCCCAGCTCCCCACAGCCTATCCACAGCTCCCCACAGCTCCCAGCCCCTACACACATACCCCCCCTACACACACCCTCCCCCCCCCCTACACACCCACCCTCCCCCCCTACACACCCACCCTCCCACCCCCCTACACACCCACCCTCCCACCCCCCTACACACACCCACCCTCCCACCCCCCTACACACACACCCTCCGCCCATACGCTGCCTCGTCAAAATGAGGCATGGAGCAAACCTTGCATGACATTTCACAACTGTCGCATGTGTCCTGGCATATAAACGAGGGCACGATTAGTTTCGTAGGTCTATATTTTTTTGCAACTCTGTATCCGTGTTCATGTGTACGTTCTATGGAAGAATTGTAAGATATTATTGTAAAATGTTACTGAAATGAATAAAATGTTCATTATAAGGAAAAAATATTTGTTTTTTACGGGTTGGTAAGAATGTGCAGAAAGTACTCCGAGAATGTAAGATATATTTCATGTTGTCCCGAAATATCGGTCGTAATGATATAATCATTGCCGATTTCCAGATTATAATGATATTATACACACATTGAAATACTCTTAATGTACCAGAGTATGTACATGGGAAAAAAGTAATCCACAAAAAAAGATTTTTTTACACCTTTTTTTTCAGAAAGATTTGTAAGTATCTTAATGTTTCAAATGGCAGATGGTGTGCAGCTTGAGTGTAGCTCCAGGCATGTTAGGAGCTGCTCGGAGCTGCTTGGAGCAGCTAGTACCCCATGCTCGGAGCTACTCAGAGCTGCTCGGAGCTACTATGAGCTTCTCGGAACTGCTCGGAGCTTCTCAAAAACCGTTCAGAGCTTCTCAGAGCTACTCGGAGCCACTTGGAGCCGCTCGGAGCTGCTCAGAACTGCTCGAAGCTTCTCGGAACTGCTCGGAGCTTTTCATAGCTATTTCGAACTGCTCAGAACTGCTCGGAGCTTCTAGGAACTATTCCGAACTGTTCGGTGCTTCTCGGAACTTCTAGGAACTATTCGGAGCTGTTCAGAGCTTCTCGGAACTTCTAGGAACTATTCGGAGCTTCTCGGAACTGCTCGGAGGTTCTCATAGCTACTGGTAACTGCTCAGATATGTTCAGAGCTTTCCACAGCTTTTCGGAACTACTCGGAGCTGTTCGGAGCTGGTCAGAGTTCCTCAGTGCTGCTCAGAGCTCCTGGAGTTTTTCACAGCTTTTCGGAACTACTCGGAGCTGTTCGATGCTGGTCAGAGCTCCTCAGTGCTGCTCGGAACTACTCGGAACTGCTCGGAACTGCTCAATGCTGTATTCATATGTCGGCCATACAATTCAACACCGTCCAGTATAAGAAATACAGCTCATCCTCGTGCTCCGGGCCCCCCCCCCCCCCCCAGGCCCCGGGAGGGACCCCCTATCACTGTCCCACCACGTACATGCCTGCATCCATATATCTGGATTTCCTTTTCATTTCTTCTCGCTGTCAGGGAATCTGGACAATGCGAGCACCGTGACATGGATACATGGTCGGCCCACATCGTGATGGGAGTTTACATTGTGCGCAGGGTCAGGAAATTGGAGGCAGACGTAGCGAACATTACCCAGTTTCGTCTGGCTTTAATTTCGCTGTGGCATTTATGGAAAAGTTCATCCCCTTGTCGTGAATACTTCTGCGATTTGGTGTTTGTTTTATATTAGTAGAATTAGAATGTACTGGTTAAAATTTTAATCAAGGCTGGATATGTGATAATAGATCGTCATAAACTAAATCGGGTGTTGGCTTTTCAGCAGCAAAGTAATATATATCGATGAACTGTATGTACATGTATAAGCCTGTGGTGATATAGAGTCCACATACTGCCGCAGAGCGAAGAGGACAATGTGTTTATACGTACAAGTATGTAGATATATATATATATATATATATATATATATATATATATATATATATATATATATATATATATACAAATATATATATGATTTCTTTTTCAAGAAAACAGACACAAACTGTCGACCGTAGAGGTTCTTCCCAGGTGAGGTCAAGACATAAAGGACAATACAGATACGATACAGACATTCATACAACACGAAGTGTATATATATATATACGTCTTTAAACGTCTGTGAGGGTAGCTCAAGTCTTCATTATCAAAAACCTAAATTATACTATCTTTGGCTCGATTCTTGAAATCATCCATATATGTATATATACATATATATGAGAGTTTGAGTTTATTTATGTCACACATTTTGTTGCTCAATAATCCCACGAGTCGAAGATTTTATCCCACCCCGTTTTCACGATTTTTTTTATATTAAAAGGAAACATAAACAATAGTTTATGTCACACCCGTGACGAATCCCATATTAAGCCTATGGCGTTTTTTATTATGAGTGTATTCTATTTACCATAGAAATATGTTCATCTTTATTTCAAAGTAGAACACAAAATTCCTCGAAAAGCGCTCAGAATTTAGGATAGTTGAAAAACTGGCGGATGGGTCAGATTGTGTCGATGCAGAGATACAAGCTACGGAAGGAAGTAGAGCGCTGGATCTCTGCTAGGAGATTGGGGGTTCGGGGAAATGGCGGCAAACAATGCTCACTGCTGAGTAATGGCGTCACTATAACACACGTCCGCCACCACAGGAAAGCTAGGTGGCGCCATAGTCGACGTATGACAATAGAAGATGTCCCGCCTACAGCGACCTATGGTTCCTTGGAGTGCAGTCTGGCGAGGAATAAAACGGAAGGAGCTGATTTGCTCTGGGATTGCCACTTGTATTAGGGGAGCATTGTTTATATATGCAATGCTGCCTTTCAACTTTCATACAAATAGAAGAGTTTGGTGGAATTCTGACCTAAATGTCGTAATCTGATTGGTCAGGAGCTGTGGGCGTTAGCAGACGACATTTTGACTGAAGCAGACGACATTTGACAAAAGCAGCAAAAGATTGTGTAGTTTTTAGCAACACCGTTAGTAGGTCCTTATTTAGACTTGCTCAAGTCTTTAATTATGACCATTCATGATTAATCACAATAAAGTTCATTAAAGTATGTATCCTTCTCTGACTGGCCCATGAATCAAAGACTTGTCCAGTAGGAACAGAACCTCCTGTTTATGGCCCCCAGGTCGCCCCCTGTAACCCCATACCTCCTCCTACCCCTCCCCCCTCCCCTCCCCCAGTTCCCTGGCCGCCTGTGTTGTCATAGCAATAAATTTAGCCTACTCCTGACTGTGACCTGATTAGGCCATGATATCTGTATGGAGAGTACTAGTCCCTGTATCCCAGCGAGGAGGGTAGCCATAGGATGCAGGGACTGGAGCTAGTCTAGTCCTTCTTCTGAACTTAAATTTCACAAATAAATTATGTAGCTTAGGTTCTAAATGTCCATTGTGTGAGGCTACTGTGCTTCACCTTCCGATAGAATGAGAAAAAAATACATTTATAATTTCTACCTGTTTTCTGATTTCTACATGAAAAAAAACTGAATATAATTTGAAATGTATACGCAGAAATAACTTAAATCAGCATCAGATTTACAATTAGAAGATTTATAAAAACCGTTAAACTGCAACAATTCTGGGATATGGGTGAAGGGTCTTTCACCATACAACGATGGTTACCAGCTAACACTGGATCATATAAACAGACTGAATCATGGAAAAGCTTCACAATTAACAGCCTCCCATTGTCCCTACAGCTGTTTAATCCACACCACAATACAAGTGTAGGGGTAGGGTCAGTCGAGCGGTGGTGTGTACGCTCATCACCACAGGACGCGGGTGCTGATCCCTGTTGTGTGGTGATTCGGGTGAGCAAATAATAATAATTGAACAAATAAATCTTAAACACTTGTATATCTGAAATATTATGTATGCATATCTTTACCTATCAGCAAAGATTATATAGTTATAAGAAGGAGTAATGTGGGGTTTTTTCCTGGAAGAATCTAGATTAATCATTAGCAGTCAAACAATCTAGCCTCTCTTCAACCAAAAACAATGAGCATTGATGGGAATTAATACATTACTACATACCCATGTCATATATACTGTAAATACGCACATTTTCGCCATATAACGTAAAAATACCATGCGGAACACTCTGTTCCGTATGGGAAAATACGGAACACCTTCCCATACACATTGACAAAAAATATTAGTTGTTAGGCCAAAATGAATTAATGAATTTTCCTAATTTCGGGTATATAGTGAATATAGTACGACCTACCATGCTTGTACAAGCCACAAAACACAAATAAATTACAATCTGTACGGAACTCGGCAAAAACGGCTCGTTCTGTACGAATTATAAATTATCATCTCGTTTTGTAGCTTGTACAGCATGGTCAGGACGTTCTATATAAGTACCAACTGGCTATAGGTCACACAGTTTGTTCTAGCGGAGTATATCTTAGGAGACATATTTGCCCTCCAATGGAAACGGGCCGTATATACGATGACTTCGAGAAGGTCACTTAGGCCTCTTTTGATTAACAGTATACCATACTTGGTTTTAATCATGCCTTATGAGATTTAGAGGTATCCTTGTTGTAATGGAATGTGATGTTCACTTGTACAATTGTCCTGATTTTCTAGTTATATATATTTCATAATCGCTTATTGTTTGACTGTGTTTGGGTCTATCGTGAATCTTGTCGGCTTTACTGGAACTATTTATTTTAATTGTTTTACCTCTCTCATTGTATTGGGAGAGGAAGGGACATATCAAACATATAATTACAGTATAGAGATTATTACATACCTATATGGCCGAATGTCTATGAAATACTACCCGCTGCTAGGAGTACAGTATAAATAATGTTCGGGCGCCCGTAGTAAATATTCGGGCGCACTGTGACCATTGGTCAAATGGTACATTTAATAAGTACATAAAAGGCGGGTTGTTTTATATTTAGGTATGTAATAATAAGAAAACGTAGTGACTGAGCCAGAAGGGATGCCATTCTCGGCCTTTTTATACCATAAATATGTCCCTCCGCCCGCAGCGTCGGGACGTATTTATGGTAAAAAAGACCTCGAACAGCCATCCCTTCGGGCTCAGTAACCACGTTTTCTCTTACAATAGACCGTATAGACCCTCCAGACGTTACTAAACTCCCTAATATTGCCCCGAGTAAGTAAAGGATCTACTTCTGACTGGCTGGCCGCATCACGACCGCCTGTCCTCCGATGAACGATCGTTTTCTGATTTCCAACTAGAGAAACTGAATATAATTTGATATATGAGAGTAGAAATAACTGCAATTGCCATTTCTGGCATTAGATTTCCAATTTGAATATTTATACAAACCGTTATACTGCAATAATTGTGGGATATGGATCAAGGGTCTTTCACCATACAAACTTTATCTCACAAGTGTTAATTCATTGAAACTTTAAGAGCGTTATTGTGTATTTTATTGCCAAAATAAAGCTTCTTATCCCCACTGCCCCCCGCCACCCCCCCCCCCCCCCCACCTCTCCCGCCACCTCCCGCCACCTCCCACCACCTCTCGCCGCCCGCTCTCAGTGAAGCCCTGTTCACTGGACGCTTATATCCGCCTACAGATGAGGCGTACATACATGGGTAATAGGACGACCTTATATACCCAAAAGCATACTTATATTCCCCGTGCGCATTCATATGTTGGGCTGTGAATTGAAAGAGCTAAGCGGGCAGGTTAAGTAGAAATAAGAGGTGGTGGCAGTCACATACACTCATCCCACTTGCCTGCCTCCGTGCGCAAGACGTACATCAATGCAACCAAATATTCCTATAATCTCAATGATGCCACCTAGAAGGAATACAGTTTGCCAGTAGATTCTCAAAGCTCTAAGCCTAGTTATTATTCTTAAGAATTCTCATTAAGAATTCTCCCATGGAGCGCAGTGAGAACCTTGTACAGAATACGACTTAGAGAGTGTGAGATCTTATGAGAGGGGTGGTCAGGGGCAGTGGGTCGTCAAACCGGGCTTCCTCCTGGGTGTCATTGAGGCGATCATTGCTCCAGGGTCTGGTGGTCACGTGACTCCCCGGAGGAGGATCAGGTGTGACTCATCAGCGTCTGTGACGTCACTCTGACGCTCAGCCTGACGCTCAGCCTGACGTCAGTGGACGGTCAGAATCTTTGTTCGCCAAGGATCAGTTTACAAGTCTGTGAATGGCCGGAAGCGTTTTGATTTATAGACTGGTTCCCTGCCCCAGTGAATAATAGGACAGGTAACGCACAGCCTGGACAGCGAGTGAGCGACCTTGAATTTACGCTGGTTTGCTGCTCATTTGCAGCCGCAAGGGGAACCAGCACAACCTCTCTCCATCATTAGATTTCTTATTTGATAATTTTTTTTTTCTTATTTTTTTTAGTCAATGTCTTGTATCCAAATAACCTATCCTTTTTTTTTCTTTTTTTTTCAGTCAATGTCTTGTACCCAACTAACCTTTCTACACCTGTGTGTTATGAAATATAAGGTAAATGAATAGCAACGTTTCTAAAAATAGAAGATAAGATAAGCAAAATCAAAAGTGTATCTCGATACTTCATCAGAGAACACTGAGTTTTTATGGGCCAAGAGGATCATTCTATAGTGTTCTAGTTATTATCTAACCCCTGGATTCTGTTCCCCATAGACTAAAGATAGAGAACTCATATCCAACGCCCATTGAGTATTTAGAAAAAATACCCAATGGGGGATTGTGTCACAAAGGTTAGTCAATTAGTCGATGTGAAGGGTGAGATAAATTCAGAAACCTATTCAAGTTTAAGGTTAGAGCTTGATCCCATCTCATTTGAATAGCTACGTAATTCACGCAGTTTCGCCTTGTGAATTACTACACGCTTCAAACTCGATTAGATACAAGCTCTAACCCTAAACTTTCATAGGTTTCCTCTATTTTAGACTATAAGAAATCCAATAAATGTGGAATGCATATTTCAAGAATGTCTACTACTTCAGAATGAGTTGTGCCTGTTCTCTAGTTAAGGATCCATTCCCACTTGGCGATTCCTGCTCCTTAAGACTACTGCCAGGCATAACTGCCGGGAAACTGCAGTCGCACAGCGGGTGGCTGGCCATAGTCAGCAACTATGCCCTGATATATTTCAAACATGTTTGAAATTGAATTGCAAGAGACCAGTGCCCTTTTTAGAGAGAATCCAGTCGCTAACTCAAGCCCGAACAACAGGGGGTAGGGCAATAGTCGCCATCGATTTTGCCACTTTGCGTTCCCACTTGAAGACTTGACAAATTCCTAATTATTTTGGCTGATAGTCGGCAACGGGTGCCCTTTGAATGCCCCAAAATCGCTTAGTGGGAACTGGGCCTTAGGCGACTCGGCAAATTCCTAGATATTTTGGCTAATAGTCGTTGACTGATGCCTTCTGGATGCCCCAAAATCGCTTAGTGGGAACCGGGCTTAAGTTACCTGAAACCTATCATCAAGAATTACCGGAGAAACCGTGCTCCGACAGTCTTACTGTGGTCACGTGACCCTAATGACCCCTGATCGTGACCTCGGCCGCAGTGATAACTCCCTCTAGCGGATGAACCCCTGCACTTCCTCTGCGCACGCGCGAGCTCTGGCGCTGACGACTTCCGGTTCCCATTCCCTCCCGGCATTCCCCGCGTCATTATGTGAACCGGAAGTCCAGTTTGGGGTCGGGACGCTATTAGGCGGCGGCCTGATCCGGCGTAGAATAGCGCATGCTGGGAAGGCTGCGAGCCTAAGAGGCCGAGCAGTGCAGTGACTCAGTACAGCACCTCAGTGTACACAGCACCTCAGTCCATACAGAACCTCAGATTTTATTATCCACGGTATACAAAGACACCATTAAAAATGTATGGGTACTCAGTAAAGCACGATCCATTATATAAAACCTATCAGATATCATAACAGTGGTATACTGATTCAAATCTGTGGTATACAGACTCAAAGCCATGGTATGCGGGGAAAAATAGTCCCTTTGTAGCATGTACAGCATGGTCAGGTCGTTCTATATAATTACTCACTCACAGATTGGTATATACACCTCTCCCGCCTGGATGGAGCAATTATCCTACCCCTGATAAAAATCTCCATAGGCTTAACATTGGGTCACTGTATTCAGTCTGGAGTTCAGAAAAATGAAAAATATCGCTCTAGTGGGATACACTTGACAAATGACGTCATTTGTTAATGTAGAAGTAGTTTAGACGGGCGGAGTAGGATAAATTCTGAACCAAACTCAAGTTAGTCTTGTTATTGCTCATCGCATTCCAGCAAGATCGCGTATTACTGCTCTTGGCTTCGCCTCGTGCAGTAATACGCGAACTCTTGTTTGGTTTCTCCATAGTATTTGCCAGTCTGCAAATTCATAACAATTCACAGATTTATACCCCAAGTCAGTTTTCATACTATCATAAAACTGGATGAGTTTTAATCTTGCCCACCGTATGCGAGACTGGAGTTTGGCATAGTGACATCATGAGGCAAAGCCGAGTGAATTCCGTAGCCCAAACTCCAGGAGTGGCATGCGGTGGCCAAGATTAAAACAAATCAGGTTTCGATTTTATCCTACCCTGTCTCCTCGATTTTGGAATATTACGTTATAACAACTCTGTATGCCACTAGTAGCATATAAAACTCCGTATGCCAGTCAGCGTGGCATACGGAAACTCAATGTTAAGCCTATGGGATTTTATAATATGGGTAGGATAATGTAACTACCTCAGCTCTTCAGCCTTATATGCTACCTCATTGTACACATTACCCCACCCTATAAGATATTTCAGTTTATATATATGATACCTCACTTTAAATGATATATAATACTTAACTCTATACATTGCATCACTTCGTGCAAATCTGATATGGTGATCAGGTTCCTTTTGAGTGCAGTTGGATGTGACATGTGAAACCTTTATTTGTGTAGCACTTCATCAGATTTTGTATATATCACAAAGTGATATGGTATCTCATACATCTTCTAAGGGATACTCCCTATGCACTATGGAATTATCATTGAGTTTTGTGGCTGGTACAAGCATGGCTGGACGTTATATATATTTACTATATACCCGAAATTGGGAAAAATCATTAATTCATTTTGGCCTAGCAACTAATATTTTAGTCAACATGTATGGGAAGGTGTTCCGTATTTTCCCGTACAGACCACTGTTCCGTACAGCATTTTTTACGTAATATGGCGAAACGGTGCGTATTTACAGTAAATACGGCATGGGTATATAGTAACACCAAATATAGTTGAGTTGTGAGCACTGTGCTGTGCCTTGAGTTGCTCGTTGTCTGTGGGAATGACTCGCCCCTGCCTGATGGGTTCAGGACTAGCTTCGTGTACTCCATCACTCAGATTGCCTTCATCCATAACGGGATCTCCTGTAAGGACCCGCCAGTCTCAACTCAGCTCCGCTGACTGCCCTCCCTCCACCTCCACATCACCCGCTCGTCTCCATGTTTTTGTAGTTAAGAGTCACATGATTATCATTATTATTATTATCATTATTATCATTATTATTATTTTTATTATTATCATTATTATTATTATTTTATTATTATGATTAATTTTATTGTTGTTGTTGTTATTATTTTTATTTCTATTATTATTACTATTATTATGATAATGATTATGCTTATTATTATAATCATAATTATTATTATTATTATTATCATTATCATCATTATCATCATTATTATTATCATCATTATTATCATTATTATTATTATCAATATTATTATCATCATCATCTTTATTATTATTATTATTATTATTATTATTATTATCATCATTATTATTATTATTATTTATCTCAACCCTGGTATTTTTGTCCAATAGACTTAACCTTAGGAACTCGTACTCCATAACTCTTCTAGTATTGCAGTTCATTCTCCATGGTCTATATCCTGTGTGTCATCCATTCTTTTAGTTTGTACAGGGGTGAGAAAAATACAGAAAGCAACTCATTTGTTGTTGTTTTGACCAAAACTTGTTGGTTTCTTCTTTAATATGTTATGTTTTGCATATTGATATTGATAAAGGTTAAAATGGATATTTGTATCAGTCACTCTAAAGAAACTCCTACAATTGATTGGTCGTTTTAAGAAATGATAGTTTCTTATTCAGTGTTTTTTTTCTTTTCATCAGCTTGCCATAGAGGTGTTATTGCCACGTCGTAATAATCTCCAATTTCTCATTCTTGAACATAAATGAGATATTTTATCTATCTTCCTAGACCTGTTAATATGAATTTCAATTTACCGAGAGGTGAGACTTTATTGGCTCACATCCATACTTTGAATTGCACTTGTATCTTGATATCTCCAGGCTAACAATCGTTACCTATGTAACAACAATCACCGCCACCTTGGGAACAGGCTGTCACCATGTTCTCACTCTCCAGCACAGTACAGTGTTGGGATTTATGCACCAAGCATATTTCTTAATGGGAGTTGGTGGGGAATAGGTCAAGGTTTCATCCGGTTCGGACTCATCAAGCATCTTAATTAATTTGGCTAGGTCAAGGCATGTAAAAAAAAGAACATATTCTGCCCCTATTTTAAGGAAGTCATTTGTTCTAGATCTTGAATACTATACAGAAACTGGCTTACTGGCTTACGTCAAAAATACACGGCATCAGGATGTAGGTGATCAATAGTTTGATCAAGTATCTGTGCATATGAAACAGTCAGCTTGTTTTCAAATGAATATATTACCTAAAAATGGTGAAATATTACCTTAGTCACGTGATCACATACCTCGTCCACCACAGCATGGCGTACGGATATTTATCTCACCCCGGTATTTTTCTCCATAGGCTTAACGTTAGGAACTCGTACTCCATGGTCGGGAAAGTATTGTACCCAATACTCAATGACTGATTTGGCGAGTTATTCAAGCAATAAATGATGTTATACGGGATGAGATAAAATCAGAAACCCACTCGATGAGAATAACTTGGTCTGCACTCCACCTCGTTTGACCGCTACGTAATTCACTCAGCTTCGCTTCGTGGATTACTCCGCAGTCAAACTCGATGGAGTACGGGCCAAGTTATTCTCATCTCGTGGGTTTCCTTCTAAAAATACAATATGGGCAGGAGTGGGGAGTATACGCAGTTGATACAGCCATAAGTATATAATAATATGTGAGACTATGGTCATGGTGGCAATACATGCTAGCTTTTTTAGTTGTCTCCGATGAAATCATTCAGAACGAGCTGTTTACAACGAGTTCTGAGCGATTTCATCGGAGACATAATAGTATCATTGTAGACATATCATCGGAAACATAAATATATCCGAACCCGCTGTAAACCTGTGAATTACACAATCCCTATACGTTAAGTGTGGAAACTCCGTAATCGGTGGATGATAAAACTAGGAGAAAATAGAATATTCATCTTTGATGAATGAGCGTGCAATTTTAAATGGATAACAACTAAAAGGTTAGGGTTACATTCAGTCTTTGGATCGTTTTCTGTAACCACTTGCACTCAGTAAACTTGCCATTTCTGTAACTGCCTGAGTCTATCTATAGGATCCAAACATACCAAACACCAGTAGGTCAATGAGGTATTTGGGTCTTGAGTGAGGGTCGGATTTTTGAAACCTGCTAAATTGCCAAAATAGGCTCTTTCAAGGTTCATGTTGTATAGACGTATCCCATCAATGTAAAAATGAAATTATTTGGTGCATCTTTTGATAGTCTTTCTTTCCAACAGAGGGTTTTGTAGAGCTCTGAGGAATTTTTCCCCTCGAAAATCAACAAAAACTGTGATTTTCTAGTGATTTTCACTTTGTTCAAAATCTGGGAGATACAGTTTTGAGCCAATTGTATTTATTAACATGTTTAAAGCATATGTCATGAGAAGTGTAGACAGTATAATTTTAAATTGGTAAAAGTTTGAAAAAATATTAAAATGGTAAAAACTATCCAGGACCTTCAATTTTTCCAACATAGAGACCCATAGAGCATGTTGTTCAACACCCCGACTTTCAGAGGACAATACAAATGAAATATAAAGTGGAATATAAATTTTCCTTTATTGTACAATGTTGACTAGAATCCTGGCTGTAATATCTGAAAGTTTCAACACAATCGGTTTATTCATTCTGATATCAGAACATTATGATTCCATGATGATATTTTTCCAAAAAATGGGTTGTTGGACAACACACCTCTAAAGGATGTATAAAAGAGATAATAATCATAATAGAATAACAAATATCCCAGGTTATGTTAAGTACCCCTACCACTCATGAATACCCAATTTGGTTTTTTTCTAAATAAAAAAATATACTTTTTATTGTTCAAAAACTGAAAGCGTGTTGTCCGACACCCCGGGGTGTCGGACAACATGCTGTGTTACAAGTTATGATTTTGGGGTGTTTTTTTATCAGTAATTGAGTGGTTTGCTTTGTAAAATATAGCTTATTATCATTTCATTAAAAATATAAAGAATTATAGCCTCAAATATTATTTTTCTCATTGTTCTGAGTAATTCTATTAACGTGTTGTCCGACACCCCTCGTGTTGTCCGACACCCCTGTGTTGCCCAACACCCCAAATATGGTTCAGAGCTTTTCTTTTGAATCTAATATATGAAAAAGGTATTCTGGGTAAAATAAAATGTGTGTCACCATATAATATTAGTCTTTCTTAAGTTATAAGCATTTATAAAATTTCTTGAAATTTCAAATATTTAGGGGGGTGGACAACATGCAGTATTATACACAACTTCAAAAGGCTCTCAAATCTAAACCATTCATCTGATTTTGTTGGAATAATGTTTTTCTGGAAGGTACTTAGTAGGTGACTAATATAAAATATAAAAAGATGTATTATTCTAAAAAGAAATTTTGGGTGTCTGATCCTAGGATCAAATCGCAATTTAGCAGGTTTCAAAAATCCGACCCGTGAACGGTAATGGTCAGCTGGGCATGCTACCAGGACCCTAAGACACTGGCACCCTGCTCCTTATCCAATAGCACAGTGAATAGCACACAGATAGTGAAGGGATTGTTCTCAGCACGCTGAAAGTGTTTGTGACCACTCTAACCTTTAAAGCCCGATGCCCATCTACCGATTTAGGGTTGAACGATTAGTTCCCAATCGTATAGGAGACGGTCTCCTTGTCGCAGGCAAATTACGTAACCCCTCGCTCGACCCGCACACTGATAAAATCGGTGTATGGTCCACTAATCGCTGGGGGAGGGCAAAAATCAAAGAAACCGAGTGTTCACTGATCGCTTGGTAGCCTTGCCTAGCTGTCCTACATCTACCGACTCCGTTAGGATGGCTCAGCTGAGACAGTTCCCAAATCGTATAGGAGTCGACTTGTCGCAGGCAAATTACGTAACTCTTCGCTCGACCGGCGGACATTGAGAAGATGGGGTGGTGGATATTAGTCCTAAGCAAATCGGTCTACTAATCGGTGGCTCACCCTTGCCTAGCTGTCCTACATCTACCGACTACGGCCGACTCCGTTAGGATGCCTTTGGTGAGACAAATTACCGTCCGTCTGTCGCCGACAAAGGTACATGAATGTTCCAAAATCGGTAGATGGGCATTGGGCTTTATAGGCAACGTGTATAGTGCGAGCGAGCACGCTCTAAAAACTTGAAATGGATGCACATGCGTTTTTCACCATTGATAAACAAAGAATGCCCGTTTACCAGCTAGTCCGCAATTCACTGCTCGCGTATTCACTCGGACGATAAGTTATGGTAATGGCAGTGAACAAGTCCTGTTTGCCTTCCTCAGTAACATTCATCTGACAGTTTTAATCCCATGGGATGCAATTCAATGTGTACTTTTTCCCTCCTCTTTCATTTTCATGGTCATTATTTTACCTAGCAGTATTGCAACTGGATACAGCTACATAAAACAACACAAATGGATTTTATGCGCTTTTTTCATGATTTCATCTACAAAAGATAAAAAGTGAGACGCAGCTCCGAGACAAGCAGACTCTTAATGTCGGGGAATGAAAGGAGAAAAAGGATGAATAAAACAAACATTTGCAATTTAAAGTAATTGGAATCTAAATTGAATGCGCATATTACAGAATTACAAAATGCGTGGAATCACTGATGTAGAGTCAAGACCACCAATAATAGAGGGAAACTATGTTCCGGTGGGAATAAGTCAAAGTTACGAGGTAAGGGTTTGAAAAATTACTGCCCAAGGCGTAGCCGCGGGCAGTAATTTTTCCAAGCCTAAGCGAGTAACTTTGACTTATTTCCACTGGTACGTGGTTTCCCTATTCCTATATACCTTCAATTGTCGGCTAATATCAATAAAACCGAATGTATCTGAACGTCAACCTGGGCAGTAAACGTCAACCTGGGCAGTAACTTCAACCTGGGCAGTAAACAAAAGTTATTCCACCCCCAGCAGCGTTAAGTAATCATAGGTTGTTCACAGGTATATAGGAATATGTTTTCCACCACGTCCGAGTCAAAGCACCATGATATAATTTCCAGGGCACCGAGAATTCTTTTTTACTATCCATCGTATACAAAGACCAAATTGAAAATTTATAGGGGCTCAGTAAACCACGACCCATTGTATAAAACCTGTCAGATACTATAACTGTGGTATACGGATTCATATCTGTGGTATATGGCCTCAAAGCCATGGTATAAGGGACAAAATAGTTTCTTTGTGCTATAGAGCAAAGAAATAGTCCCCAATGTCATACCCTTTAATATGGCAATTAGTGGGTTTAATTTATTAGAAAAGATAGATAATAAATGCAACAAACAATGATTTTGTGGACAGGCGGCTCTGTAAACCACTCGAGGTTGACGTCGTAAGGCATTCGCCAGCTCTCGTGTATCACTACGTATCAACGTCTCGTGGTTCACGACCACCTGTCCACAAAACCATCGATTATTGTCTATGTATTAAGTCTTTCTCTTGCTGCCATAGTCAATCAATAGGTGAATAATACAGACACCAGATATTGGTGTGTGGAAGATGAACGTTAGAACTACAGTGTGTGGCTGGGAAATCATCGGCCTTGTTCTGTTAAGCCCAATACACATCTACCGATCCAGGGCCGAGTAAGGTATACATATAACTTATAATCGTACCAGATATGAAGAAAACCGGCCGTACCGTTCCGAAGATATCGGTGTTTGAATATCGTCATAGCAAATACTGCTCTGGTGGCCAGTGTACCCCTACCATCACGTGATCTGTATGCGGCGTCCTTGACATCGACTGCGCTTACTCTACTCTCCCAACAGAGATTTGGCGTGCCATACCTTGAAAGATCTGCTAGGAGAGTGCGTGTACAATATCCGATCGATAGCCCGATGTTTCAAATTCAAACGCCGATATCTTCGGAATGCTGTTCTTCTTCATACTTGGTGCGATTATTGGTTATATGTATCCCTTACTCGTGTTAAAATTTCATGGCTTAATTCTTATGGGAAGCACTGGAAATTCTCTATATACGCACAGTGAGGTTTTATAGAACCTAAGACAGTTCTATATTTGAGACACTTTTAGCAGCGATCGTCCGTGCCACACTACGACACCGTCTATAGCACACCGGCCATCTTTTGTCGTCCAAACTGTCGTGGGATCGCTGGTAGGTCTTGGGGCTTCCTGGGCTCACAATAGTCGAGACTAAAAAAACGGGCCCAGGGTTAAACTATTAGTTCCCAAATCGTATAGGAGTCGGTGAACTTGTCACAGGTGAATTGCATAACCCCTTGGCCCATGTCAGCCACCCAATCAGGGGCCATTTACCAACGTTCCGTTGTTGGCAACTGGATTTATCAACATGTTGATAAACTTTTGGCAACCGATTTAGGAACATCGAACGGCAACTCATCAGCAACAAAATAACATCTCAAGCAGGTGGTACCACTAATCTTTCGTTGACCCTTGCCTAGCTGTCCTATATTTTACGACTCCCTTAGGATGGCTCGCCTGAGACAAGTTACCATTCCGTTGTTGCCGACAAAGGTACATCAATGCTCCAAAGTCGGTAGATGTGTATTGGGCTTTAGAAGTCTTTGTTTCCAATCAATAACGCTGCACTTCCCACATGACATAAAACCCAATCCCTTTCCTGATTGATACTGGGAATTTCCCGTGGAATCTCTCTTTATGTATCTTTTTCTATACCTTTGTCCGATTTGTGAGACTGCTTTGAAGGTGTATTTTTTTGTCTTGGTTTGCCGGATACATGCTTGTTTTGTAGGCTCCCTATTTCAATTACTAGTACCCTGAGTGAAGTTGTCTTTTCCATTCCTCTTCCCGTTTGGAATTCATATTTCCCAGGGGCCTGTTACATAAAACTGGTGTTGAGTATCTCCACTGCTGTCTTGGGTGAATCCTGGATGCAGTAGTCTACTGAATTCTCAGAAACATCCTCGGATTTTTTTTGGTTTGAGCAGCCTTTATTTTAGTTATTACTACATAGAATTCAATCTATATTGTAATCTGTATTCCAATGTTTTATCTGATGAAGGGGCTGCATATTTGTGGATGAGATTGTAACCCTTTTCATGTATAAAAGACAGAAAAGGTGTGATAAAACAGTTATTAGTTACTTTTTATGTCTATTTATTTATAAATAGCTCAGCCTATGGGACCATCTTCCCAGACCATACCACAAACATTCACCGCAGACTAACAGGCACTCCACTATTAGTATTATTATTATTATCATTATTATTGTTATTATCATCATTATTATTATTGTTATTATCATTATTATTATTGTTATTATTATTATCATTATCATTATTGTTATTATTATTATCATCATTATTATCATTGTTATTATCATTATTATTATCATCATCATTATTAGTATTATCATTATCATCATAATTATTATTATTGTTATTATTATCATTATTAGTATTATTATTTGTATGTTTTTGGTACTTGTATGTCTATTAATTTATAAGTAGCTCAGCCTCTGGGACCTCCTTCCCAGACACCATACCACAAACATTCACCACAGACAGGCACTTCAGTGTGGGGTGTGTTTCTGTGGACGCTTTCTAGACCTGACCAAGTCCCGAGTGGCGCAGTGACCTTTGAGTGTCCACACCTCGCCGCTCCTCTCTGTGACCTGCCCCCACCTGGCGCCATCTGGTGACACCTGATGCCTGCTCCACCTGTCTCAGACAATACTATATACCCATGCCGTATATACTGTAAATACGCACCGTTTCGGCATATGCCGTAAAAATACCGTACACTAAAATACGGACCACCTTGCTATACACGTTTATTAAGCTATCGGTTGTTAAGCAAAATGAAATTGATTTTTTTTTAAATTTCGGGTATATGGTAAATATAGAACGTCCAACAATGCTTGTACAAGTCACAGAAGTCGATGATAATTTACAGTTTGTACGGAACTCGGCATAAATGCCTTGGTCCGTAAAAACCGTAAATTACCATCTCATTCTGTGAATTGTACAGCATGGTCAGGACGTTCTATATAAATACCTGCCCAACGGAGCAACAGCCGAGGCAGAGCATTGCTCTCATACTAAAGAAGAAACCAACAAGTTTTGGTCAAAGGCATACTTCTCCATGAGTTTGATGCGGAGTGATATGAACAGGGCGACAGCCGAGTGAATATCAGGTAGCATTCAAACGAGTTGGGGAATGACTTCTTTGACCCAAACGAGTTGCTTTCTGTATTTATCTCACCCCTGTTATACATTAAAAGAATGGACGACACACAGGATATAGACCATGGAGGACTGACTGCAATACTTGTACAGGCATGGAGAACGAGTTCCCAATGTTATGCCTATGGATATTTATTTCAGGGGTGAGATAATAAACAAGCATAGATACGAAGAGGCAGAGCATAGAGGAGTACACTTCACCCATTAAAGACAAATGCTGGTAGTTGGGTGATTTCTAAATTCTATTGATTTTTGCAATTAACTCAGGATAATATAGGTTCCATATATTAGCAAATAGAAAATGCAAAACAAATGGCATGTCACCATGCTAACTTCTATGGGAAGGCCATATGAAAAGATAGGTGCTTAACTATTGGTGTCTGTGCGAAACTGCAATATTTTGAATTGGTAGCTAGATGACACTAATGTTCTATTGCTATCTTCAAATAATTCTGGATTATGATAGTTGGAACAAATGAGAAACTGCAATATTTCATGAAATCAGATGGCAGCACCTGTTTAAAATTTAGTTCTAAGTACAAGTATAGAGGGCACTGTGATACCTACCCGCATTTGTCTTTAATAAGGAACTGCTTCGAGATACATAGCCACTGATAATATGCCATGAGGTTTTGGGTTGCAGAGTAATGTCACAAGGCAAAGCCGAGTGAGATTACGTAGCAATCCAAAAACTCATGGCATATTATCACTTTGTATACGATGGATAATAAATAATGGGTCGTGGTTAACGAAGACCCCATACATTCTCAATGGGGACTTTGTATATGATGGATGATAAATAATGGGAAGTGGTTTACTGAGAACCCATACATTCTCAATGGGTACTTTGTATACGATGGATAATAGACAATTGGTAGTAGTTTACCGAGACCCCATACATTCTCAATGGGGACTTTGTATACGATGGATAATAACTAATGGGTCGTGGTTTACCGAGACCCCATACATTCTCAATGGGTACTTTGTATACGATGGATAATAGACAATTGGTAGTAGTTTACCGAGACCCCATACATTCTCAATGGGGACTTTGTACACCATGGACAATAACAACCAAAGAGTTCTGAACGCGAAAAAGACACAGTACCACTGACAGGCAGGTCTTCACTCGACATGATCACCAGTCGTTGTATTTTACTTGAACATTGAAGTAATATCCGTAACACCATCCCCACACTGTCCCGCCTGATCCCTGTCCCACCTGCGACCCGCTGATTGGTCCTACACGAGCACCACGTGATCAGGTTTCAACCAATCAATCATCAGATCATGTCAGGTCACTGGCTGAGTCAGGGCCGGCCTTCCACGCAATGTTTGAGTACCGTCTGTGGCGCTTTTTTTGTTTGTGTATTTTTTTTCGCGTGACTTAAAACGATTTTAAGTGTCTGGTGGCACATTTTATAGGATTAAATTTGAAACCACGCTCTGGTAGTTTTTTTGTGGTTGGTGTGTGGATAACGGAATGCTCGGTTATTGGCGTTTTCCTGAATAAATAATGGATAATGTGAATAATACTCGTGGTAATTCTGGTAGACGGGCAGGCATCTATCATAATACATCAACGCAGGCCGCTCTTGATCTGATCAGGGATTTTCTGGATATCCCAAACCCTTCCCTGCAATGCGGGTATATTTTTCATCTATTTTTTTTTTATTAGACTTAATTCATTCTTTAGTATCACGGTTCTTCTATGAATAGATAAACTCACAACCATGGCTGGTGACCACAATATGGCCACATCGACAATAATCTATGGTTTTGTGGACAGGCGGCCGTCAACCACGAGAGGTTGACGCGTAGTAATACACGAGAGCTGGCGAATGCATTACTACGTCAACCTCGAGTGGTTTACAGAGCTGCCTCTCCACATAACCATCGTTTGTTGCATTTATTATCCATCTTTTCAAATAAATTAGACCCAGTAATTGCCATATCAAAGGGTATAACAATAGGGGCTATTTCTTCGCTCTATAGCACAAAGGGACTATTTTCCCTGTATACCATGGTTTTGAGGGGGTATACCACAGGTCTGATTCCGTATACCACAGTTATGGTATCTTACACCATTCATTTGGATGCGCTATAATTCTCACTCGCCTTGGCTCGATGACGATTGCGGCACATCCAAACTCATGGAGTATTGTATAATTGAGGTTTCTGAATTGTATTAATCAGCAGGAGAATCTTTTAGTGACTACCTCGGTTGTCAAAGAACAACAACGTTTTTTTTCTGACCACAACCCATTATATGTACCTATAATCTATGCCTATAACTGTACAGGGTACAAGGAGACCTCGTACGAGGGTTACCATTCAATAATATGCAAGCTCGTTCGCTAAGACAATCCTTGAATAAGTGTTGAATAAAGTTGATCCACAATGTCCCTGGATTTCCCTGGTATAGAAAAGGGTTTTCATATACGAGCCTTTATTACCCATCTGATACGGAGTCTCCATACTAAGCCTATGGAGATTACAGATCGCTACTGAGGAGGATACGGAGCTCCGTACCCTCCTAGGAGGATACAGATTTTTTAGATGAAAGTAGTCCCAAACATAACTTCTTAATTACGTTGAAAAGTTTTCTAACGATCATATTTATTGCTTAAATCTAAAAATAAGTGAGTAATAAATACAACATTACCATAATTTCGATCTGTGTGGCCGTATTCTCCTTGTAGTTGACGCTACGCAATACTCCTTGCTATCGCTCGGAGTATTACTACGCGTCAACTACGCGGAGAATACGGCCACTCAGATCGAAATCATGGTAATATTGTGTATTTATCTCACCCCTGGTATCTTTCCCCATAGACTTAACATTGGGAACTCGTACTCAAAGTCCATTGGGTATTTAAAAAAACTCAATGGGGAATTGCGTCACTAAGGTTAGCCTATTAGTCAATGTGAAGAGTGATATAAATTCAGAAACCTATTTAAGTTTAGGGTCAGAGCTCGATCCCATCTCGTATGATTAGCAATGTAATTCACGCGGCTTCTCCTTGAGAGTTACTACACCAGTGAAACTTGATGGGATACGAGCTGTAAGTCTAAACTTTCATGGGTTTCCTCTATAATAATATTCAAGCTTTTTCACCCAAAACATTCTTAGCCGACAGAAGGTAGTCGAATAGAGTATTTTCTAAGACCTTTATTTATACTGGTGAGGCCTGACCCACATCGTCCTTGGGTCTTGTTGGTGTACAGAAAAAGGTCTTCAGCTACGAGCCTAAATTATTCAACAGGTCCCATGCGTTTTTCTAAAGGGTGCATATAATAATCTGCGGCCTTTTAGTCGGCAGGTGGAGCCACCGCTTCACCAAACCACATGCACCGGTGGCCTCCTAGTTTGGCAACCAACCCCTGTCTACAATAAAGGGGTTGGTCGGGTTAAAGGTAAATGCGGGTAGGTATCACAGTGCCCCCTGTTTCTACTCAATTTAACACTGGTGCTGCCATCTGGTTTCATGAAAATGTAGCAGTTTCCTAAAGACACCAAGAGATAAGCACTTAAAGGCATATCCTACAAATCACGGTGGCGCCACAAATTGAATACGATGATCTCTAAGTATTGTAGAGCACATATCTCACTTAAACATCGGGGGTCACCGTGCTAGAATCTGATTTATAGACCAATATTATGATCATTTTATATTAGATTATATAGAAATTCTAAAACGTTGTTTTTCACATAGTAAAACCCATGTCATGTCCCTCAAACTTGCACAGAATATAGTATATGTCTAGTACTACCTATATAGAATATAAAAAAATCATAGGTCACCGTCCTTGTTTTTGAAAGAATTGAAGATAACCATATTTTTCAGTACATTTCCTATATAAATCCTATAGAAGTTTCAGGAAAATGACATGGGCTTTACTATGTAAAAAGTAACTTCTTGGAATTCCAATATATTCTAATGTAAGATTATCATAATACTGATCTCTAAATCAAAAATTAGCACGGGGACCCCGACTTTTTAATCATCTATGTGTTCTACAACACCTCGAGATCATTATATTCAAATTTCAGGAAAATTACATGAGTTTTAATTATTGAGCCAAATTGCCCGCTATGCCTTTAACTTTGTGTAGCCCTGGTCGCCAGTGTAGTGGCCCTCCTCCCCACTCCGTGGTGGAAGTGTTAACTGCCTGTGTTCCGCACTAATTAACATGTGTCAGTCATGATGTATTAGAACATGTTTGCATGTTGGCCCACTCATTAGTCGCTGACCGCCCGAGAGAGGGCGCCACTGGAGCGACGCCTGGCGGCGGGAAAAAAGAGACGCTCTGCGCATGCTCAATGCGCATGCGCAAACAGCCGTGAGCAGGTGTCACACTCGAGGCAGTGGTTTAACAGCTGTTCACAGGGGTGTTGGGTGACCAGTCCTGGCAGGGGTAGACAGTGATAGACGGGTAGTTGACCCATTGTCTTTGTTTCAATATGGTGAGTATGGTAATTAGATCAGTCCATAAATGGTTGGATATGGTAATTAGAACTGTCCATAGAATTCTCGATGTTGAAATCACAGCTACTGAAGTTATCTAGATGCAGGAGATAGTTACTTATCTCAACTAGGGTATTTTTCTCGTATACAAAGTCCCCATTGAAAATGTATGGGGACTCAGTGAATCCACGACCCATTATATAAAACCTGTCAGATATCATAACTGCGATATACAGATTTGAATCTGTGGTATATGGCCTCAAATCCATGGTATACCGGGAAAATAGTCCCTTTGTGCTATAGAGCAAAGAAATAGTCCATACTGTTATACCCCTTGATATGCCAATAGCAATAGCTGGATGTAATTTCCTCGAAAATTTGGATAATAAATACAACAAACGATGTTTTTGTTATTGTATATATCCGTTTCCAATGTTAAGTATATGGAGAAAAAATACCAGGGGTTCTAGCGCTCGTGTATTACGACGCGTCAACCTCTCGTGGTTTACAGCCGCCTGTCCACAAAACCATCGATTATTGTCAATGAATACTATGTTTTACCTACTATATTTGATACCTTTCATAATCATAGTGGATAAGTGGCTATTACTTTTGAGAAAATCTCCATCACCTCATGTAAGAGCTTCATTATCCGAATATAATCAGGGTATGGTGGTAGACTGCTGATTTTCTATTGGCGAACTATATACAATAAAATAAATAGTCAGCTTGACACAGTTTTAAGTCCCTGAGACACTGGCACCTTGCTCCTTTCCCAATATCACAATGAATAGCACACACTAAAGGGATAATTTTTGCAGCACGCTAGAAGTCTATATGTCAGCGATCTAACCTTTAGGCAACATATATCTGTGAGAGCACGCTCTAATATACATTATATAATACAAATACAGTAGAACCCCGCGTACGCGTACATCCTCCATTCCGGGTCGAAGTGTCCAGTTCTGTGTCCGCTTACACGGGGTCAAAATAAATATCTAATACAGTAAACCCCCCATTCCGACCCTCCATTCCGAGTGTCCCCTTTAGCAGGATGTTCCCTTAAGTGGGGTTAAAATAAATTGAATAAAGGTTTCTGTTCCCAGCAAATTGTCCCTTAAGCGAGGTGTTTCAGAAGCGGGTCTTTACTGTATAGGGAACCCTTCCGACCAAAGGTGTCCGCTAACGCGGGGTGACCGCTTACGCGGGGTGATCGCTTACACGGGGTTAAAATAAACATCTAATATAGGGAACCGTTCCGACCAAAGGTGTCCGCTAACGCGGGGTGACCGCTTACGCGGGGTGATCGCTTACACGGGGTTAAAATAAACATCTAATATAGGGAACCGTTCCGACCAAAGGTGTCTGCTAACGCGGGGTGACCGCTTACGCGGGGTGATCGCTTACGTGGGCTGTTCGCTTACGTGGGCTGTCCGCTTACGTGTGGTGTCCGCTAACGTGTGGTGTCCGCTTACGCGGGGTGTCCACCTACGTGGGGTGTTCCTTAAGCGGGGTTCTCCTGTAACTCAAAAATTAGTAACGGCAAATGACTTCAAGGTGGATATCATGCGTAAAATGGCCCGTTATAAATGGTAGGATTGGTACTAGGTTTACTGGGTCAGGGTTACAATGAATAAGTAAAAGATGCAGTTGCTAGGAGAATTGAACAATAATCTCACAGCACACACCTTACGGTGGGTCTTACTATACTCCCACGTGACCCAGCCCTGACCTCTGATTGGCCGTGACCTTCAGCGTGGCGATTTGAGGTCATGGTGAGCTGGTACATGGTTTATTTAACTGGAGATGATCGATCTCCTCTAAAAGTCCCCTCAAACAGGCCCGGGCGCCGCCCGACATAAGACCCAATGTGTATTTGAAATGCTTTTGTTTGAAGGGACAATGGTCTGCGGGCGGACGGCCCGTAATGGAGTAAATATCCATCAAACAAAGCCGCCAAAAAAATAGACGTTTCTTTATCGTATTTACAGATGATGAAGCCCGTCAGAGATTATTGTGATTTTTTTTGTGTTTTTTTTAAAAATTTGTATTCTATATTAGCAGGTTTTTATTTTTTGTGGCTTTTTTTAGATATTTGATTTTCTATATTTATCGTGTTTTTTAATTGTTTTTTTTTAAATTTCATATTCTGTATTTTCTACTATGACGATGAAGCCCATCAAATATTGTTGCGTGCTTTTTGTGTGTTTTTTAAATTTCAAATTCTATATTTTTTGTGTGTTTTTCTTAATATTTTACATTCTGTATTTTTCACTACGACGATGAGGCCCATCAGATATTGTTGCGTGCTTTTTGTGGTTCCTTTTGAATTTCATATCCCCTACGAACTGACTTTTATTTTTGTTTTTGTTTTTTAATTTCATATTCTATATTTTTTGTGGTTTATTTTAACTAATTACATTTTGTATTTTCCACTATATGAAGCCCGTCAGATATTGTAGTGTTTTTATGGGTTTTTTAAAATTTCACATTCTAAGTTTTTTGTGTCTTCTTTAAAAATTTCATATTCTATATTTCTTAGTGTTTTTTTTAAATTTCATATTCTATATTTCATACTATAATAAGCATAATCCTAAGGACAATAAGAATACAAATAAATTTTTTTAGGATCAAAGGTGGGTAGTTTTAACAGAAAAGGTCCTTTATCAATCATTCAGAACTTTATCTTCTACAGAACCCGGCATCTTATCTGTCAGACCAAAATGACGAGTAATTCGAAGACGGTCTCCTTTATTAGCACTTAATAAGCAGATAGTGCAATATTAATCCGCGAATCCAGGCACCCTGATGAGGGCTGACTGATCGCCTTTCCCCGCCATTTGTCAGAGAAATCTGTTTGCTGTTTCTCCAATAGTGGAGACGCCTGAGTCATTGTGTCATGTTACTCACATGATAGAGAGACACTTTGGACGAAACGGGACAGATCGCAGCAGTCAGTAGCATTATCTAGACACAAGGTGCGGTATGTAGATGGTTAAGTATATGTTTAAATTGTCAAAAAAAATGAGAATCTGCAGGAGAATATTTAAGTGAAGATGGTAAATAAACCCCTGAACTCAGATTCAGAAAGAAACGACTGATGGTTAAGTGTAAGTTTAAATTGTCAAAAAAATGAGAATCTACAAGAGAATATTTCATTGAATATGGTAAACTCAGATTCTGAAAGAGACGACTGAAAAAACGGTATATACGCCCATTATGGACTTATGTATTTTATCCTACCCCTCATATTAATCTCCATAGACTTAACATGGTGTGACTGTATGCCACGGTTATGGCATAAAATATGTATATGCCACTGGTGACATATGAAGTTAAAAACATGTGACAGGGTAGGATAAAATCTAAACATCACTCAATGTCATATAATTGTTTATATGCCATTCGTCATCTTCGGCTACAGATATCACTCAGGTCCGCTTCGTGATATCATTCCATGAAGACAACTCATGCCATATAAACAGTCATATGAAATTTCGTGATATCTCATGATGAAATCTGGCCAACGTTTCGACCCTGCTTGGGTCTTCTTCAGGGCAATAATTCATCAGGAACAGAATATACAAGTCTTTGTATACTCCGAAGCGTAATTTACAACGAATGCTTCGTCAACTGCATCGTAAACTCCAATGAAGAATTCATAAAATTGGCTAGTTATAGTATTTGAAAGATTCTTCTTTGAGAGAATATTTAGTTTGTAAAAATTCATTGTTCGCGTCACCCTTTTCAGGGGTTCGTGAAGAAATTTCTTGTGTTACTATTTGGTACGTCTCGTCCAATCCACGTTGTTGCAAGAGAAGCGATGGAATACTAGAAGCTTGTCGAAGGTTAACCTTAAAGTGCTTGTTCCACCAACACACAACATATAGTGATATTTGTCGCGATTTGGTTGTCTTGCTAAATCTTGCTAGGTTTTGAATAATCACGTGCATATTTGCCTCTGTTCGCTAAGACAGTATAAGCCGTCCATAAGGTCGCCTATAAGTATTGAATAAAGTTGGCCCACATCGTCACTGGGTCTCTATGGGATACAGAAAAGGGTCTTCATGTACGATCCTAGATTATCAAACGGGCCCCTAATGCATGGAGATTTAATACAAGACTAGCGACATCTTCGCATCGTAGTTGGCTGTAGCAGGTATTTGCTCTGGTGGCCAGTGTATCAAGAGAAGTGGTCTATTTCTATGGTGTATCTAACCTGAAAGTTTACCTCATGATTCTCTGTGCTGCTGTTCTCATTTCGCCACGCCCTCTAGCGGATGACTGGGGAACCATCGTAAAATCTCATATTTGGCTACACTGGCCGCCAGAGCTAAACTATGTTAGCTCAGGTTAAATACATAGCCACCCTCATACACTACCTGTATCTGTATGTTACACTCCTAGCAGATGTTTCATGTGACCTTGGCCTATTTTTAATAAAGAAATCATAAAGGTAGACTTTATTATCAATTTGGTGAGCTGTGACTATTTTCTGATAAGTATTTCTGTTCTCAGAACTCAGTATAAAACTAAAAGAAGACCAACCTGGCCCGAGAGTGAGAATTCGTGGACACGGGCAGGGTTTAACCTTTACCAACCCTTATATCGGAGCTCAAATGTTAATCTGATATTTGGTGTGGCAGCGGTAGGCCTACACTGGCCGCCAGAGCTACACTACGACATAGCTCTGGTCGGGTTAAATCCGTGGCCACCTTGAAGCTGTAATAGGCCTTTTTCCATAGGCCGGTGTCGCACGTTATCTACGTGGTTACGCAATGCTTGCAGCCAAACAACCCCCTGGCAACATATGCTTTGGCATTGGATCACTGAGTGTATGAGCATAATACGTTCATAAGACCAACCCCTATATCGTAGCTCAGCGCAGACAGGGGTTGGTTGCCAATCTAATATTTGCTCTGGTCGGGTTAAAGGGTGGCGTCCACCATCCACGACAAGTCTGCGACAAGCGCCGACAAGAAAGTTCCAATCAGTGATTGTCGCAGCCTTGTCGTAAGAAGGGGGGCTTTACAACAGCGTTGTCGGGGCGTGTCAGGAAGTGCACGCTCCACCAAAATTAACTATCATAGACCTCTGCGACACCCTCCCAACACGCCATGACACTCCACGACAAAGGTCCAGTCGTAGGAAAAATCGAACATGTTCGATGTTGTCGTAACCTTGTCGGAAGGCTCCCGACAAGCTTCCCAGTCGCAGCCTGTCGTGGCCTTATCGTAGACTTTTGTCGGCAACTGGGGTCCACCAACCACAACAAGGCCTCCAATCGTAGGCCAATAGTGGACGTTGTCGGGAACCCATTGTTGTAGCCTTGTCATCGTTGGTGGACGCTCCCCTTAAATCCGAGGCCACCTTGAATCAGTAGCTGTAATCGTTTGTTACTCTCCACCCAGATTGTCTGTACTGCTTGACGAGTGTATCATTCTGTACTCCCGAGCCCAATTCAACATTTTATCATTTCCTTTCGTATATATCTTTATAGACAAATATAATGAATATAAATCCGGGTTTCATTATCAAGTTGTTACGTCAATGGGTATTTCGGCTTTTAGAGCCTACATAAAACAAAGGACGCTTCAGTCTTCAACCCGAGATCTGGTTGACTCTGTACCTATGTGCAGGTGAAACTCCAAGCAGATCCGACAAAATTCTACCAAAGGCTATTCCATACAGTCCTGTCTTGTCTCTAAAGGCTATAATGCATGGAAACTTAGGACAAGACGAATCAGATACACACAGTCGTGACTTGTCCATTACTTGGTTACGCATTTGGTATTAGAATAAGTCAAAGGAACTAGTTTTAATTGATAATGGTCAATATTTGATTTTCACCAAGTGGCCCCACTGTGTACTCTAGGGTATGACTTTAATGGAAGTGGTACTTTGGCTAAGTGGAAATCCACCCATTCTTTTGCGATATTTTCTTAGATTTTGTTGATGAGAGGCTTCTATTCGATATATCTCCAGTTTGATAGTCAAAAATATCCAGTCCATATTTGCATCTTATACATAGAACCAAACCACGTTATGAATCATCGTTATAATGAAAAAGAACACTAAACAACAGAAAAACACAGCTTTAACTATGTTCTCTTCTTCAAAACCCACCACAATATATACGGAATTTGATATTTTTTCCCCATAACTCCGCCTCATCCCATCAATCTACATCATTCACAACTGAAGATATATTTCCAAATGCAGATGGGTTGTGTTAAAGCAAAACAAATCAGCAAAGACTAAACAATACCTGCAGCAGCTGATTCTCTTATGTAGGCCTACATATTTAGTGCGAAAAAAAATAGAAATGAATTTTCTTTTTTTTTCTTAAATGATCCATTTATTTTTCTCTTAAAGCAGTGCATTATATTTGGTAGTGTGAACATTTCTTAACGTTTACATAGAAACTTCAAAAATTATTTTTTTAATAAAATCACTATAAATTCCATTTTCTCCCTACCCAGCTGGGGCCTGTTGTGTAAACACCCTTCATGGAGGTGTGAATGCTTACCTCGGAATTAACTCTCACATTTAATTGGTTTTCAGTGGCGCCCCCTACACCCCCTCCCTATCCCACCCCTCCCCCAGTCTTGCTGGCTTGGTGAGCACAGAGAAGAATTTAATTTGTCCTTTCTGGTTTGAACACAGGAATGTCGTGAGGTTCCCTTCCACGCCCGCAGTTTTGTATATTGGCCTCGGGGGTCACAGGGTGCAGCCACTCTGCAAGATGGGGGCATTTCATTTTGGAGCTTTGATCATATTGTCTGAGTCTCCCAGCAGAGGCCTTGAAAGTTTTATGCTTCCCTGACCTTAGTTCCCATCATCCAGCCTCCATCCAGCATTATCCAGTAGGTTTAATGGAGGAATGAATAATCACCATTTACCATTACCATGTGAACCATTACCACACCGAGTACCGCAAAGAGGGCAAGCTTGATTGGCTGAGGTAAATGGTCTTTGTCTTTGGCTTACATCCCCCCCCCCCCCCAACGCCTTCTTGTATCGCGTTTTCCTATTTGCTACAAAATGAGGTGGATGGGGGTTTTTTTGTGAAGAGATATGCGTTTTCCAAGAGCACAATAAGCTTGGCACGTTCATACTGGGAATAAACCAAATCCAAATAATCAATTAACAACCGGTGTACCACAGCAATAGGCATTAAGAAATATTTTAGTTAAACATGTTTACCTTATTTGTACGTATTCTATTTCTTTCGATAAAAAAATCGGCCGAGCTCGAAGAGCAAATGCGATTTTTTTATAGAAAAAAATAATTAGTAGAAACCAAACGAGAGTTAGACTTGTCAATGTTTATGCCATGACGGGAAGGTCGTGTATTACTACACGAAGCGTTAGCTGAGCATAGTGAGGAACAGACCTGACCAGAGTGACATAGACACTGACAAGTCTAACTCAAGTTTGGTTTCGTATTTATCCTACCCCGTCTTCACGATTTTATGATATTAGGAAAGTCTGACTCGATTCCATCCATGTTTGATAGCTGTCAGAATCTCTGCTCAGCAGCCGGAACTATTTACGCAGGTGAATAATTCCTGATCGCTGATTGGTTTTGTTTTTTTATTTCTCTAGGTACATAAATTTTACTTTATGTCATGGCACACCACATAAAATTTGCCTATGTTAAATCAATGACAGTTTTTATTACGGGTAGGATAAGGTACGAGAGGCCATCCCTATAAGGTTAACAAGTTTCACTAGTATTATAACTTATCATTATGAGTAGGTCCTAACTGGTAGCTTGATAACGATTATGTAATAGTCAAAATGTCGGTTTTGTAATAAATGCTACTTATATCACCAAGACTATCAGTGGTTTTACTATATATTCTCTCCTCTCCAACTAATTATTATTTTCTTTGCATTATTTATAATCATAATACTATTTTGAAATTTTCAGCATGAAATTTTAGAATGTAGAATATCTATTTATATTCTATTTACGTATTTCCGTGTTAAGTGCTATCAATCATACACAAAGTATGGTGGTACGTCCCCATACCGACACAATATGGTGATACGTGTCAATGACTATCACTGCACGAAAACCGCCAGTTTATATATGTATACACCCGGCGCATATAGGTATGATTTCGCGTATACAAGGTCGTCCTATTTTCCGTTGTGTACACGCCTCATCTCTAGACGTGTAAAATGTATACGAGCTGCGTATCCATGTCCTGCACACAATATACGCTTTGTGGTAAATACAGCCACTACGCTGACGTCTAGAAGAGGAAACGTGTCAATATACAGCTGATACATGCACTTAAGCGATGGCGTACATATATGAATAAACTGGTGGTTTTCGCGCAGTGTATTTGCATAACCGAAGTTGTTATTTACAGTATTATCTGGCATAGGTTTATGAAATTTTAGACCGTATACTATCTATTTATATTTTATTTACGTAATTCCGTATTAAGTGCTATCAATAGTACACAAAGTATGGTGGTTTGTTGCCATACTGGCACAGTATGGTGGTACATGTCAATGACCATTTGCATAACCGAAGTTGGTATTCACAGTATTATCTGGCATAGGTTCATACTAATCACAATTTCCTACGAGCTCTTGCTGCAGGTTCTGGGCCTGTGGATGATTCATTCACAGCTCCCCTGTTTTAAAAACATTTATATGTCGCCTGCAAACCCCCAGGGGACAGATTCAGAGAGAGCAATCCAACACCCCACTTCAATGATCACATCTGATAAACCACAGTTTGCTAAAGTTCATATCACCACCCACCATCTGCAGATAGTGACTCCTGATCATATACAAGCTCTAATTAATAACCCATAGGTGCCCCAGCTAATTATGCCGACTGTGGAGCTCCCAGGGGCCTCTCTCAGGGCTCTGAATCATGGCACTCGCCTCGGTGGTCAATTCTTTAGAGAGGAATATAAATGGTACAAGCGCAGTGACAGAATCAATTAGCCAGGCCCATTTTTCTGTGGCTGTGTTTGCTGTGGCTGGCTCTGCTTCCCGGTTATCATACAGACAGCGGCAACAGAACTGCGCAAGGAATTTAAATTAGTTTGTTGGGTTAATAATAGATTTTTTTTTGTATTAATGCTATTGGCGAATTGAATAATGTAGTTTCCCTAGATCAAATCAAGATGGATATATTCATGTGCTCCTTGTTTTAAAGCCATGAAGCCCAATACACATCTACCGAGTCAGGGTTGAACGATTAGTTCCCAAATCGTATAGGAGTCGGTGAATCTGTCGCAGGTGAATTACGTAACCCTTCAGCCCGTGTCGGCCACCCAATCAGGGGCCATTTACAAACGTCTCATTGTTGGCGACTGGATTTATCAACATGATGATAAATTTTGGGCGAGCAGTTTAGGAACATCGAACGACAACTCTTCAGTGACAAAAGAACATCTCAAGCCAGTGGTTTCACTAATCGTTAGCTGATCTTTGCCTAGCTGTCCTATATTTTACAACTAGGGCTGACTCAGTTAGGATGGCTCGCCTGAGATAAATTACCATTCCTTTGTCGCCAAACAAAGGTACATCAATGTTCCGAAATCACTCGATGTGAATTGGGCTTGATAAAAGAACAATCCTAAGTTCAGGCGAGTCGTCGTGACAGAGTCGTACAGTGCAGCACCCCCCTGGAAAAACTTGCCTAAGATTAGAAAATGCCCCCCATGGACTTGTATCGTTTAGAGGTTCTCACCAGACTTTCTCAAGGTTCTTTTACACCACGAGGGTGGTGATCGAATCTATGTGATAAATTTAGGTAGAAATCTCACCCCCACATATTTACTGAGTTGAGAGTCCCCCCCCCCCCCCCCATTATTTGGCGCTGAATTATCAGTTAACGGAATATCAGGGAGGTTGGACCCCTACTGGTGGCGTCGTTTCATGAGTTGCTTTGAAACTACCCGTGATACGCTAGCGGATAACCGTGGAAGTAGGGTATGCTATGTGCCATGTAGATCAATATGTAACTCTGTCTACAGAATAGTCAGTATCGCAAGAAGATAATGGTTACTATAGTTTTATCATGATACAGACAGAATGGATTAGGTTGACAGCCTAGCGCAGCCAATAGAGTGAATTCAGATCTGGGGCCTGTTTTTCAGACAGCGAGGTCTTTATTTGTAGTGATCACAAAAGAGTGACCAGTTGGGCGACCAAACCAGTGATCATGACCAAAAAGTGTTCCTCAGACCCAGTCACTGTTCAGCTGTTATGATCACTGTTGGTCCAGGGCTCATTAAAAAACAAAAGCATGTCTCACATGTATATTACTCAACAGAAAATTGTGAAATTTGGGAATTAGATAAAACAGATATAGATAATTCATTGCAGTAAATATTATTTCATTTGATACAGTGGAAGTGTATAAAATGAAATATGCCACCATTTGGGCTAAATGGTCACCAACTGGTCACAACTCTGGAACCCAAAACAGTGACCACGACAGTTTACCCCTCTAAATGGTGACACATGTTATGACGACTTATCTCTGGAACCCAAAGGTCTTCCAACGGTCACTAACTGGTCACTATAGGAAATGGTCACGACTAAAAAACATTTTTTCGAATGATTTTATAATTCTCTCGATTCATCTTTCATTTAGAAAAACTTATTTCTAGTTTTTCCATGAACTGTCCTCACTGCCATCAGTAATGTTGAGATCTGTGTGGGTGAAGTAATGGGTTTTAATGGGGAGATAGTCTCCAGTCCTGATGGCACGACAATTCACTTTAATGAGATATCAGTCCCCATTAATTAGAAATAAATGTAGATTTAATGTGTGAGGATGCTATTTACACATTAAGCGTATTAACTGGTTTTTTTTTTGGTTTTTTTAAATTTTGATTGATTTTCTACAGTTCTAATCAAGGCTACGTTAATAGTCTTTGTTGAATTAATGAAGCTCTGAATGAATAAGAAAAAAAATCAATTATGTAAAATAAACATCGAACAAATCATGACCGATGTTTGGGGTATTCGGATCTTTCAGAGGTTTGACCTTGGTTCTTGAGGGCAGGTTTGCCTTTGTGAAATACTAAGCCATGTTGCCTTGCATGTGTTGTTCGTTAAAATGTAGCCTCTACGTAATTTAAACGACTTCCTACCGCAATCTTATAGAATAAGAAAAAACCTAGAGCAGCCTTTCCCTATTCAAAGAACGTCTTCTTATGTTTAAGTTGTGTGTGGCAGGTTAAAAAGAACCGGAGTTAAAAAAAACAAAAAACACTTTGATGGAGACAACATGCAGCATACAGTCCTTAGAGATTATCACAGAGAGAGAGAGAGAGTTTTTATGAATACAATCACAAACACACCCTACTCTACCCCACATAAAACAGCCTCAAATCTCTGAAATGATAACCAATAATCCCCTATTCCGATCTCCACCGAAGATTGCCGAAGCCCGAACCGGCTTATCCAGCATCTCCCACTTCCACCATCAACTCAATCACCTTTTTTTTTCTGGCCTCCTTTTTCTTTGGCGGCTCTAAATAAAGTTGGTGGTGGCTGCGATCGTCAGGAGAGTGCGATGTTATCAGAAGTTAGCTTTAGTAATAGATGGTTTTCGATCAGGTCTTGTCACTAGGCCCCATGCAATCTTCCCCCCCCCCCCTTGATTAATTTGTTCTCACAGCCGCTTGTACCCCGGGCGTCGTATATTGCTGTATTATACCAACCGGTCAGAAACTAGTGACCGGAAGTGACGTAGTCTACAGAATAGAGTCGTTTGATTGGTTGGTTTGAGTTAACGTCCAGTTGACTATTACAGGTTCTCACCAGACTTTCTCAAGGTTATTTTAGATTGCAGGGGTGGTGATTGAATCTATGTGATGAATTTAGGTAGAAATCTCACTCCTATACAATTCCCGACGTAAGAGTTCTTTTACTTCCCACATCACATGGACTTGGTATGAGAAGGACTGGCGTTTGGTATAGCAGTAAATCTACCACTGCTGGGGATGAAGGAGAAAGGTGACCGCACACCACAACACATAGAGATGGTATGAGAAGGACTGGCCTTTGATATAGCAGCAAGTCTACCACTGCTGGGGGTGAAGGAGAAAGGTGGCTGTACACCACACCATATAGAGATGGTATGAGAAGGACTGGTCTTTGAAATAGCAGTAAGTCTACCACTACTGGGATGAAGGTGAAAGGCGGCTGTACACCACACCATATAGACATGGTATGAAAAGAATTGGCCCTTGATATAGCAGTAAGTCTACTGCTGCTGGGAGTGAAGGTAAAGGGTGGCTGTACACCACACCACATAGACCTAGTATGAGAAGGACTGGCCTTTGATATAGCAGCAAGTCTACCACTGCTGGGGGTGAAGGAGAAAGGTGGCTGTACACCACACCATATAGAGATGGTATGAGAAGGACTGGTCATTGAAATAGCAGTAAGTCTACCACTACTGGGATGAAGGTGAAAGGCGGCTGTACACCACACCACATAGACATGGTATGAGAAGGACTGGCCTTTGATATAGCACTAAGTCTACCACTGCTGGGGATGAAGGAGAAGGGTGGCTCGACACCACACCACATAGACATAGTATGAGAAGGACTGGTCTTTGATATAGCAGTAAATCTACAACTGCTTGGGATGAAGGAGAAAGTTGGCTGTACACCACACCACATAGACATGGTATGAGAAGAACTGGCCTTTGATATAGCAGTCAATCTACCACTGCTGGGGGTGATGGAGAAGAGTGGCTGCAGTGGGACTTGAACCCACAATCTTTGAATTACAAGTCCAGTGCCTTAACCACTACAATGGACTCCTACTCCGAACTTCCGCCAAGCCACCATTAAACAAACACAATAAGAGTAATTCGACTAAGTTTTCTAAAAATTGCACCTCACATGGCGCGGGGGATAATAAATGATTGAATCCCATCACAATTCACAAGCCCTCCTTCATCAGCGCCCAATGGAAGCGGCCAATGAACTCCCTCGTCCCTGCTGGAAATGTATAGCCGGTGGTTATTGAATTAATAGGCGTGGCGTGTGCTTCATTTAGGTCTGACAATAAGCACTGAACCCAGTCAGCCAGCTGGAGGTGGCGAGGGCGCTAGAGCGAGCGTGGAAAATAAGGAATGTCGATGTAAATGGTGGGTAATGGCTGTGATCGATCGGGGGAGCTGTGGGCAGGTGAGGGTGGGAGGTGGGAAACAGGACTGGGCTGGGGCTGCTCGGGGGTATCTCTGCTAATGAAAAGATCTAAAGTCTATTAATCTGCCCGGACGTGTCGCCATGACGGAGGGCCCTGCGTGTCTTACCCGACCTCTACTTTAAATAGTCCTCGGGATTCATGTGTCACCCGCCCCCTGAGTTAAATAGTCCTATACGTGTCACTGACATGGTACTTTTAATAGTCTTCTATGTGTCTTACCCGACCTCTACTTTAAATAGTCCTCGGGATTCATGTGTCACCCACCCCCTGAGTTAAATAGTCCCCGGGATTCATGTGTCACCCACCCCCTGAGTTGAATAGTCCTATACGTGTCACCGACATGGTACTTTTAATAGTCCTCTGTGTGTATTATTACCTGACCTCTACTTTAAATAGTCCTCGGGATTCATGTGTCACCCACCCCCTGTGTTAAATAGTCCTATATGTGTCACCGACATGGTACTTTTAATAGTCCTCTGTGTGTATTATTACCTGACCTCTACTTTAAATAGTCCTCGGGATTCATGTGTCACCCGCCCCCTGAGTTAAATAGTCCTATATGTGTCACCGACATGGTACTTTTAATAGTCCTCTGTGTGTATTATTACCTGACCTCTACTTTAAATAGTCCTCGGGATTCATGTGTCACCCACCCCCTGTGTTAAATAGTCCTATATGTGTCACCGACATGGTACTTTTAATAGTCCTCTGTGTGTATTATTACCTGACCTCTACTTTAAATAGTCCTCGGGATTCATGTGTCACTCGCCCACTGTGTTAAATAGTCCTATATGTGTCACCGACATGGTACTTTTAATAGTCCTCTGTGTGTATTATTACCTGACCTCTACTTTAAATAGTCCTCGGGATTCATGTGTCACTCGCCCACTGTGTTAAATAGTCCTATATGTGTCACCGACATGGTACTTTTAATAGTCCTCTGTGTGTATTATTACCTGACCTCTACTTTAAATAGTCCTCGGGATTCGTGTGTCACCCGCCCCCTAAGTTAAATAGTCCTCGGGATTCATGTGTCACCCGCCCCCTGAGTTAAATAGTCCTATACGTGTCACCAACATCATACTTTTAAGTCTTCTGGGTTTCACCGACCTCATACTTGAAATAGTTCTCGGAATTCATGTGTCACCCACCCCCTGAGATAAATAGCCTACTGGGAGTCACCGACTTTGTACTTTAAATCATCCTCGGGATTCATGTGTTACCCACCCCCTAGTGAAATAGTCCTCTGGGTGTCACTGACCTCGCACTTCAAATAGTTCTTGGTATTCATGTGTTACCCGCCCCCTGCATTAAATAGTCCTATACGTGTCACAGACATCATACCTTTAATAGTATTCTGGGTTTTTGAGCGCAGATTGAGTATATGTATTGGTAATCTGAAGTTTGGAGATTGAGTGAACATGATCATAAGATCATACAATGTAATAACCCTTTAATTGAGTAAGTACAATTAGATCTGATCAAAAGATCAGTATCGTGGTAACTTACACTATGTATTAACATAATTTATTGATAGGGTGAATGGGTTCTTCTGTGTTGTGTTGTTAAGTCCTGTATGTATTTGTGTGACTAATTTGAGGTACAACGCCACATACGGCGATCATGTTAAAACTATGTTTATTGAATAAATAACAAAAAATACATTAGATAGTCCTCTATCTATATGTATAAAGAAATATGATTAGTGTCAATGGGCCAGTGGATGGGCAGTAGATGAACAAGGTAGGTTGACTGCCATTTCCTATGTTATAAGATAGGGACCATGGTTCTGCAGTTTTACCGTGGATCTAACAGGACATCTGAAGAGGCTGAGTGGAACTGTCTGAATGGCTGGTAATGGTTGGTGGCATGTCTGGCCATCAGACACATTTACATTCTCAATAAAGCCAGGGACTGTGTAGATGAGCCTGAATCACAGCCACACAGGTCCTCAAAACATCACTCTCAGACCATGTATAATAGAGACCACAAACAGTGAGAAACATGAAGCAATCCAAACAAACATGTCCGTCTAGAAACTCCGATAATTGTTTGTTTGTTTGTCCGTTTGATTTTACGTCCAGTCAACCATTATAGGTCTTTTCCAGACTAGTTTCTTTTACACAACGAGGGTGGTGATCGAATCTATGTAATGGATTTAGGTAGAAATCTCACCCCTACACATTTACCGAGGTGAGAGTTCTTTTACTTCCCACACCACATAGACATGGTATGAGAAGGATGGCCTTTGTTATAGCAGTAAATCTACCACTGCTGGGGGTGGGACTCGAACCCACAAAGTCCTACAATCTTAGGGTTACAAGTCCGGTGCTCTAACCACTGAGCTAACTCCCCATCCCCAACTCCTTTAATGAAACCCACTGTATCTTTATAATGTTTAATTACAATTCACCATGTTATGATGTTAAACTCTTGATGTACATAATTGATCATACCAATTAAGCGTTTAAAATTATACGCACATAATTAAATACCAGGAAAAGAAGATCGGAAGACTTTACCAAGAACGAAGAGAGTACCAGAGATATCAAATAGCAAAAAGTAAAAGTACTCAGTTTTCCTTCTTCATAAAAAGTACTCAATTTTACTACCTCAGTAATTTACCACTTTAGAGTAGTATCATGAGATCTCTGTACACCTGATGAAGGCCGCCACTGGATGAAACGTTGTGTCAATACTACAAACTAATCTGTATACCAACCTTTGTTAATAATAAAACATCTATCAACTTCAAATCAAATCACTGGAGTTTGTTGGTTTTGTGAAATAACACACCAGATAATCCAAACAAATCTCACTGTAAATAGTATGAGGTAAAACTGAAGATCCACGGTCTCCACGGTCCTGAGTACCCACATGTAAATAGGCCTTTTTCCATAGGCACGTTATCTACGTGGTTACGCAATGCTTGCAGCCAAACATACCCCTGGCAACGTATACTTTAGCATTGGATAACGAAAGTAATACTATCGTAAAACCGGATGAGTTTTAATCTTGGCTCCCGTATGCCACGACTGGCGTTTGGCGTAGTGATATCACGAGGCGGAGCCGAGTGGTATCCGGAACCAAACGGCAGGAGTGGCATTCGGGAACCAAGATTAAAACGAATCAGGTTTTGATTTTATCCTACCCCTCTCTACAATATTTTAATATCAAAATCATGAATGAAAATCATCAAAATTCCGTATGCCCCTAGTAGCATACAAACGTCCGTATGCCAGTCAGCGTGGCATACGGAATCTCAATGTTAAGCCTATGGGATTTTATATTAGGGGTAGGATAAACTTATAATACCCATGTACATCATTCCCATAGAGATAAAAGTGATTGCACTGTATTCTATGGTGTTCCAGCTCCAATTTGGTATGTCATACATACATATAAACTCAATAATACTTGAGATATAGCTTAGATAACACAGGCATACCCAAATTGTATAAACAATAATACATTGGCAGGCCTAGTTATGATATGTTTATCTTAATCCTAGTTAAAACCAAGATAATTATCAATTATAAAGTTTAGACAGCTAAGACTGGTTGATACAATATTCTAGTTGGTTCCAGCAATTTCATCTCTCAAAAAACAATACTCCTGTAATCACACCCGACGTTCACACTTTAGGTGTGATTGTGTTTCTATATGAATACCGCCAGACTCGCGGTGTTTGTCCGAGCGGCCGCGTAACTAGACAGTGGACCGTTAGGCGGCGCTGAACGGCAACACCTGTATAGTGCGACCGCGTTCAAAACATGGCGCGAAACTCGACGGACCTGATAGCTTCTAAGTTTATATTTTAAAGCAGAAGAATCAATATCACTTCCATAAGTTCACAGTCAAAGATATGAAATATGTCTTAGAATGTTCGATTAATAGTGTGGATTGGCCGGTGAAACCATGTATTTACGGTAAATAAACGAGGTAGGTTTACTGATATTTCCTTTTTTTTCTTTCTCCTTTTTTTAAGCTTTGAAGAAGTGCTATGAATTAGCACGAAACGTCGTGTCCAATTTTGATACCCCACATCACCACAACATTGTCATCTTGGTTGTAATACAATCTGTATTTAAAAGAAATCAACTGTGTCTGGTTTTTTGTGTTTTCACTACTTCAATTTTTAAGCTTTTATTTATACTGGGGACCAGGATAAAGGCTATATACAGCCTATCTTCCATCCTACTCCGGTTTCAAAGATCTTAGTGTCCTTGCCCAACTAGTGGGCTTACATGACGGAAGTATCTACAGGGTCAAAGAAAAGTAATGTACACAGGGTTTTAAGTACTATGTTTCCGATTGGAAACTGATCAAAGAATCAGAACCAAACAGAGAAAAAATTACACACTAAGATAGAGACCATGGTTCTGCAGTTTTACCGCAATCCAAACAAATCTCACAGTACATAGTGTGATCTGACTTACCTTGACAAACACCTGTCCATCAGACGAGGAATAACGCCCATCCACAATGCTCTTCCCATATCTTGTCTTCTCCCGGAGATTCATAATAGACATCACGTACCAGCAGGCACAGGGTAGCCCCAATCTACCGTTAGGAATGCCGCGGACACACCAAGCGAGTCAAGGCGGCGATCTCTGGAATCACAAACACAAAATAGCATATATCTAATACATTCTTTCACAGTAATATCTCCTAATGATTATTTAGCATCTTCGAAGCAAAAATTAAGTGAAATATTGAATAATAGCTCACGTACTAACCATTTTATGTTGGCGATTCCGAAAACACGTGTATTCTTCGCTTGGTCTGTCTCCAGCTAAATGACCAACCCGTTTTTGCAGAGGTTTATTATATTTATAAGCACCACTGAACGGTTCATGCCAACGCAAGAAGTGCCAATCACAAACAAACGGTCAGCGACCCATGTAGCCGTGAACGCTATGAGTGGGTGACATCTGGACAGTAATTATATAGCGGCACTTTCTGAACAGCACCAATCACGGCTGAGGCGAAGTAGATTTATCTCAGGAGCCACGGCAAGAGTCGACTGACAATAACTAGGAGCAAATAGTATGTTTATCATTGATGAATGAGCGTGCAATTTTAAGTGAATAACAACTTAAAGGTTTGAGTTAGATTGAGCCTATGGATCGTTTTCTGTAATCCACTTGCAGCCAGTCAACTTTTAATTTCTCTAACGGTCAGAGTGTAGGATAAAAACGTATCAAGCAGTAATGGGTCAATGAGGTATTTTGGTCTTGAGTGATTGGTCATGGTCAGCTGGGCACGCTTCTATAACCCTCAGACATTGGCACCCTGCTCCTTATCCATTACCACAATGAATAGTACACAGATAGCGAAAGGGATAGATTTTTCTCAGCATGCTGAAAGTATATGTGACCGCTCTAACCTTTTAAAGCTGAGATACGGGAACTACTCCTAATGATAATTTCAACAACAAAAAAGCGCCGCCCTCTCAAAAATACTCAATAGGTAGAATTCATAGGTTAATAAATTGATAATGATATATAGCTTTATGGTGGTTCTATTCTAGAAACAGACACAAAATGAAATAACAAAATGGTAAATTGGCTTCAAGGTTATGATTTAACACACTCCCCAAGCAGTACGAAAAATCTGGTTGGAGCGTAACGAACTGGTACCGCTACTGGGTCAAGGCGGCCGGTTCTTTAACCCGACCAGAGCGAACTTTGTGTAGCTCTGGTTGCCAGCGTAGTGTGTGTTGTGTACCTGACCCCCGCCGCTCACCCTGTCCCCATGTCGCAGTCGGCGCTCTGTGGGGTATAAGGGAGCCAGCCAGCCAGGCAATGGTGGTCAGTTCAGAGTGTGGGACCCTGGGGGCTGTTGAATAAAGTTCGTTCGTTTCTGGTGCTGGTCTGAACGATACGATAACTCCAACGATAAACGACATCCTGGACGATTTTTTCAGTTCAATGTTGGATGACAAGACAGAAGATATCCTCTACATGAACTCATTTGTATACAACACATTGTTAAGGCTTTAAGTTACTTTAATCACAGTGAGACTGGGGAAACCCTCACAGGGAGACTAGGGAAACCCTCACAGTGAGACTGGGGGAAACCCTCACAGTGAGACTGGGGAAACCCTCACAGTGAGACTGGGGAAACCCTCACAGTAAGACCGAGAAAACCCTCACAGTGAGACTGGGGAAACCCTCACAGTGAGACTGGGGAAACCCTCACACCCGGGAAACCCTCACAGTGAGACTGGGGAAACCCTCACACCAGGAAAACCCTCACAGTGAGACCGGGAAACCCTCACACCAGGAAAACCCTCACAGTGAGACTGGGGAAACCCTCACATGGAGATTGGGGGAAACCCTCTCTGAGAGACTGGGGAAACCCTCACACCGGGGAAACCCTCACAGTGAGACCGGGAAAACCCTCACATGGAGATTGGGGGAAACCCTCACTGAGAGACTGGGGGAATCCTCACAGTGAGACTGGGGAAACCCTCACAGTGAGACTGGAGAAACCCTCACAGTGAGACTGGGGAAACCCTCACAGTGAGACTGGGGAAACCCTCACAGTGAGACTGGGGAAACCCTCACAGAGAGACTGGGGAAACCCTCACAGTGATTCTGGGCACAATCTCCATGCCATCTTCCCGACACGAATCGCCAATGACCCGTTGATTAAGTCGAGCTCAGAGAAACACGATATTTGTTTTATTTACAGGCCCTCCTGAGTGGCTATAATCTGTGTCTGCTTTTATCACTAATGCCCAGGGGGCATTGCAGGAAACCACCCGCCACGCAAGGCATTCTGGGTACCTCTGCACGTGACTGCATGGAAAATTTAAGAAGGCAGTATTTGGACATGTATTTGGGCTTGTACGAGCAAGGGGCCATCCATAAAGTACGTACGCACTTGGGGGGGGGGGTTAATAAATTTGGAAATTTTGCGTATGCTCCTTCTTTGTTCTATTGCGTACAAGATCAGGAGGGGGATGGGGGGTCGAAAATTTCAGAAATTCTGCGTACATACTTTATGCATGACCCCCAAAGAAAGTGAACTCCAATAATCTGGGGGATGTTGAATGAAGTATCGTTCGTTTCTGGTGCTGGTGCTGGACGATACGATGAATCCAACGATAAACGATAAACGACATCATGGACGATGTTTTCCCATTCGGTGTTTATGGCAAAACAGAAGATATCATCTAAAGGAACGTATTTGTATTTAACACATATTGTAGGGCTACGCACTGAGAATGTAGGTAAATATAATAATCATTTCGAACCATAACCGTCTTTATATAGAACGTCCTGACCATGCTGTACAAGTCACAGAACGAGATGCTAATTTACCGTTTGTACGGACCTAGGCGTTTACGCCGAGTTCCGTACAAACGGTAAATTATCATCGAGTTCTGTGACTTCTACAAGCATGGTTGAACGTTATATATTTACTATATACCCGAAATTAAAAAAAAAATCAATTTCATTTTTCTGAACAACCAAAATTTAAATAAATGTGTATGGCTAGGTGGTCAGTATTTCAGTGTACAGACCAGTGGTCCGTACAGTATTTTTACGTCATATGCCAAAACGGTGCGTATTTACAGTATATACGGCATGGGTATATAGTAAAACACTAAACCCAGTCGCAATCACAATCTGGGAACCATATATTTTGTACAAACAATCATCTTGTTACTGATGTATATATCCAGTATATATACACTACATATAATGAATTTGTTCGTCTCCTCTGAGAATGTACATTAAAAACCTATTGCACCCTTGCCTTATTGCTTTATTGATGATTATTATATGATTTGGCCTGACATATTAGATCTACTAACGTCACAGCAATACTTCATACTTGATCGCGTAATCATTGATACATATACACCAACAAAAAACATCATCAACAAAAATACTATTGATATCATTATAAGAAAAACTCATTGCATGAGATACATACAAGACATTCACAAAAACAACCTTTTGTCCATTACATTTCCTATTCATATCTAAATAATGATTACTTATGACTGCCTTTACTAGCGAACAAAACAATCATAGATTCTCATGGCTGAGCGGGAAATAATTTTATTTTTCCCATACTTAACATTGGGAACTCGTTCTCCATGCCCCTACGAGTATTGCGGTCCGTTCTCCATGGTCTATATCCTGTGTGTCGTCCATTCTCTTAGTGTGTATAGGGTTTTTTCTCTTTTTTTGTGTTTATTTTATTGAGGGAATATCGTGTGAACAACCCCTGAGTTTGGCGATACAGCCTTCAACATTAGTTCATCTGATTGTCAGGGGTGAGATAAATACAGAAAGCAACTCGTTTTGGTTAAAGTCTTCATTCTCCAACTCATTCGGACACTACATGATATTCATACAGCTGTCACTTCATTCATATCACTCCCTATCAAACTCATGGAGAACGATGACTTTGACCAAAACTTCTTCCTTTCTTCTTTAATACTTAATATGTGATCCCGTAATCAACAAAAGAAATCCATCAACAAAAATATCAATAATATCATAAAAAGAAAATGTCACTGCAAGAGATACATACAAATCATTCACAAAAACAATCCTTTGATTAATAATCATACACAAATATATCCATTACATTTCCTATTCATATCTGAACAATGATTACATACGACTGCTCTTACCAGCGAACAAGACAATCATAAATACTCGTAGTTGAGGGGGAAATAATAAATATTGAACGTAAAAAGTCAGGTCCCTTGATGGTGTCCGTTTGCAGTTGTCCGTGCCGTTTGGACAGACCATTGGGGGTGGACCTGCAGCAATACAACTTCCAGCAAAGACTCCCAACGATCCGATTACTTTTCAAAGTAGCTCATTGTCCTCAAATAACAGCGGCGTTTTTCTGTGTGGGACTGCGTAAATTAAACCCAGCAGCCATGGCTTCTCTGAGGAGGGTCCCAGTGGTCGGACACTCTCCTAGCAGAGATCCTGCGCTCTACTTCCTGCGGCCACTTGTACCTCTGCCCTAGACTGGCTTTAGTCCCTGCATCCTATGGCTACCCTCCTCGCTGTGATACTGGCTCCAGTCCCTGCATCCTATGGCTACCCTCCTTTCTGTGATACTGGCTCCAGTCCCTGCATACTATGGCTACCCTCGTTGCTGTGATACTGGCTCCAGTCCCTGCATCCTATGGCTACCCTCCTCGCTGTGATACTGGCTCCAGTCCCTGTATTCTATGGCTACCCTCCTCGCTGTGATACTGGCTCCAGTCCCTGTATTCTATGGCTACCCTCCTTTCTGTGATACTGGCTCCAGTCCCTGCATACTATGGCTACCCTCCTCGCTGTGATACTGGCTCCAGTCCCTGCATCCTATGGCTACTCTCCTTGCTGTGATACTGGCTCCAGGCCCTGCATCCTATGGCTACTCTCTTCGCTGTGATACTGGCTCCAGTCCCTGCATGCTATGGCTACCCTCCTCGCTGTGATACTGGCTCCAGGCCCTGCATCCTATGTCTACTCTCCTCGCTGTGATACTGGCCCCAGTCCCTGCATCCTATGTCTACTCTCCTCGCTGTGATACTGGCTCCAGTCCCTGCATCCTATGGCTACTCTCCTCGCTGTGATCCTGGCTCCAGTCCCTGCATCCTATGGCTACCCTCCTCGCTGTGATACTGGTTCCAGTCCCTGCATCCTATGGCTACCCTCCTCGCTGTGATACTGGCTCTAGTCCCTGTATCATATGTCTACTCTCCTCGCTGTGATACTGGCTCCAGTCCCTGCATCCTATGGCTACCCTCCTCGCTGTGATACTGGCTCCAGTCCCTGCATCCTATGGCTACCCTCCTCGCTGTGATACTGGCTCCAGTCCATGCATCCTATGGTTACCCTCTTCGCTGGGTTACAGGCTCCAGTTCCTGCATCCTATGGCTACCCTCCTCGCTGTGATACTGGCTCTAGTCCCTGCATCTTATGGCTACTCTCCTCGCTGCGATGCTGGCTCAAGGCCCTGCATCCTATGGCTACTCTCCTCGCTGTGATCCTGGCTCCAGTCCCTGCATCCTATGGCTACCCTCCTCGCTGTGATACTGGTTCCAGTCCCTGCATCCTATGGCTACCCTCCTCGCTGTGATACTGGTTCCAGTCCCTGCATCCTATGGCTACCCTCCTCGCTGTGATACTGGCTCCAGTCCCTGCATCCTATGTCTACTCTCCTCGCTGTGATGCTGGCTCAAGGCCCTGCATCCTATGGCTACCCTCCTCGCTGTGATACTGGATCCAGTCCCTGCATCCTATGTCTACTCTCCTCACTGGGATACAGGGACTGGTACAATCGGTAATGGTGTTAGATTGCTGGCGCTGTATAGCGCCAGTATTTCCAACACTCTCCATACAGATATCATGGCTACTGGTCAGATATCTGATGGAAGATTGATACCCTCTAACTTTGATCTCAATCGGGTCACAGTGAGGACTAGGTGAAATTTATTGCTATGAAAACACAGGCGGCCAGGGAACTGGAGGAGGGAGATGGGGACGGGTAGGAGGAGGTATAGGGTTACAGGGAGTGGCTTGGGGCCATAAACATGAGGTTCTGTTTATAGTGGACAAGTCTTTGATTCATGGGCCAGTGAGAGAAGGATACATACTATAATGAACCTTATTCTGATTTTGATCATTTAGTGAATGTTCATAATCAAATACTTGAGCAAGTCTACCTCTGCCCCAACCTGCCTGTTTGGGCCCAAATCTGGCCCATACGCTATAGTCCGTTTCCAGACCACTCCGCCTAAGGCTACGGTCCATAAGGGTCTAACAGAGCAAGGCTCCCATTTGTCTGTTCCCTCTGCCTGATGGGAGAAAGGAATTTTGTGATTGGCTGTTCTAATTTTAGCGCCAACTCAAGCCACTTGTTTCTGGAAAATCAGTCAGGGCAGTTTAGCACCAGCGGAGGCAGGAATTCCTGACTCAAAATAACAGTTTTAGTTTGAGCCTGTGTGCCTTGGCCCTGGCGACAACAGACTCTACTAGAGTCTACATACGCTAGTTTTTGAAATGTCCGAAATTCTGAGGGATTTTGGGGGGGTTTTGTGTTTTACTTGTAAATAGAGAGGAACATATTTATGTGGTAAATAAAATACTCTCATTTCTGTTATTATTTACAAGACACAGTCTCTGGGATTACTTTTTACAGTGGAAAGCACCTCATGTGTTGCAGGGTTTTGGTTTGTCAACAATGCCTGTGTGCTCCTTTGAAGGGGCAGTCTAATCAAAGGTGGATTCCCATTATAAAATGGTTTAAATCTGAAAAAGAAACAACTGGATTTTCTCTGAAGCTCCCTTAACGATTCCCATTTTTCCATACTGATGATATGTGAGTTGTTTGACTTGTATAACTTTTGAGTTGCCTTGTTTTGAATCTAAAATGTTCGCTGGTCTACCTTGTCTTTAGTGGATACTCGTTGAACAATAAATTCTACGATAAAAAAAATATCATACAAGTCTCCTCGGTGCTAAAACATAGCATAGAAAATATGTCGTAGGCGTACAACCCATTGACCAGACGAGAAAATGAAATGTCGTTGGTGGTGTAGCACAAGAAATCATTCATTTTGAAAATGTCGTCCATTTTGTCGTCCATTTATTGTCCCGTAAGACACCTCTAGAGGTGTCGTAGACAATGTCAAACTCGTTTTTCACTCGTGCACTAAATTTCATTCAAATGGAAATATATTTTGAACAGAGAATTATGTATGTATGTAATATGTGTGTACCGAATTTCATTATTTTATAAGGATCAACCCGTTTGTGAAAAACATCTTATAATTTGAAATGATAGACAGGGACTGCACTACTCGGCCTGCTTTTCTCAGAAATACCACTGCATCGCTCGATGCGAATCAGCGTTCCCATAGAAAATGTACTGAACGATAATGCTGATGCCAACGACTAGTTCATGCTACCATGAGTGAAAAAGGTCGTCCAGTATGTCGTTTATCGTTCGATATGTCATCCAGCCTCACGGACGACACAATTTTATTCAACGGCCCCCTGGGCTCCAATGAATAGTAAATTCTATGGTAAAAAAAATGTATCGTACAAGTCTCGTTGTATGTCGTAAAAAATGTTGTATGTCGTAAAAATGTATGTCGTTCATCGTTCGACATGTCGTATCGTCCAGCCTCATGGACGACCAAAAATTATTCAACGGGCCCCAGCTTTAGGTTGAGGCAGAGATTAGTAAGCGCTGGCGAAAGATCTGGGAGGAGAGCGTCGTTGGGAGTGCGTGTTGGGAACACAGGGGTGGAGCCGACCATTTCGCCAGGTATTGACTTCCACCTGGCTTTCATTAGGCACAGATGAAAACTTGTGATCATGAATTTTAATGTTGTGTACTCAGTGGCATGGGAGACTTGTAATATTGGGGTTCGTTTGAGGGGAGGGCTGGGGTGAACCGAATATCAGATAATACAACTCCCCCTGAACTGCTACCCCCAACCCCCCAACCCACCACCCTCTGTCTCCACCTCATGGTTATAACAGGGTGAAATGTCTTAAAATACACTCTAAATAGTCGCGTTTATATCATGTTGGTATTGCTTAAAGTTGTTCTGGCAATAACTTCAGATCGCGGTATCCTCTAAAATCAAACAATCGGGAATGTGTGCTTATTAGAGCGTGCTTGCACGCCTCTATACATCATCTATAGACCTACAGGTTAGAGTGGTCACATTTATTATCCATCGTATACAAAGTCCCCATTGAAAATGCATGGGGACTCAGTAAACCACGACCCATTGTATAAAACCTGTCAGATACCATAACTGTGGTATACGGATTCAAACCTGGTATACGGCCTCAAAACCATGGTATACGGGAAAAATAGTCCCTTTTGCTATAGAGCAAAGAAATAGTTCCTAATGTTATACCCGTTAATATGGCAATTACTCGCTAGCGCTCGTGTATTACTACGCGTCAACCTCTCGTGGTTTACGGCCACCTGTCCACAAAACCATCGATTATTGTCTATATATACACTTTCACCGTGCTGCCAGAAAACTATCCCTTCACTATCTGCGTGACTATGATAGTGTGAAAGGAGCAGGGTGCCAGTGTCTCAGGGTCTTAGAAGCATGCTCAGCTGAACATGACCAATCACTAGAGACAGAAATACCTCATTGACCTATTGGTGCTTGACCTTGATATTTTTGGATCCCAGACTCAGGTGGTTGCAGAAATAACAGATTGACTGGGTTCAATTAGGTTACAGAATACTATCCATAGACTGAATGTAACTCAAACCGTATAATTGTTATTCATGTATATTTCCACGAACATTCCATTTGGTCCTAGTTATTAGAGCGTGCAACATACATTTCCTAAAGATTAGAGTGGTCACATATAGACTTCCAGCGTCCTGCAAAAAAACTATCCCTTTACTATCTGTGTGCTATGCACTGTGTTATTGAGAACGGAGCAGGGAGCTAGTGTCTCAGTTTTTTAGTGGAGTGCCCAGCTGACCATGACCAATCACTCAAGACCAAAATACCTCATTGACCCACTGGTGCTTGATGTGTTGGATCCGAGATAGGCAGTTGCAGAAATGGCAAGTCAACTGGGTGCAAGTGGGTTGCAGAAAACTATCCATAGGCTCAATCTAACTCAAACCTTTGAAAACGGTTTTTAGATCTATGATCGCTTGTTTCTCCCCTACACATCGATATAAGACACTTGTAAATCGAACTGAGGGATAGATGACAACGCTTTTTAAATGACATGCTCAGAATCGGTAACAATCGGTGAAAGTGCGTACACCGGGATCTTAAGGTCGGTGAGAGTCGGTCATATCTGACATGGTAGTAATGCCCGACGCGTCGGGAAATGCAATCAAATCGGGTCGGTGAAGTGCGTACACCGACCCGATTGATGCAGATTGTCACAGACCCGACGGATCCGTCAGGCAAAGGTGGAATCGGGCACAGCCGTCGGGTCGGTGTCTTATAGGCTTTACCTAGCTGTCCTACCTCTACCGACTCCGGCCGACTCCGTTAGGATGGCTTGGCTGAGACAAATTGGCAGGTTGACTGGGTGCAAATGGTGCAGAAAACTATCCATAGCCTGAATGTAACACAAACCTTTGAATTGTTATTTATCTATAATTGCATGCTCATCCATCGATGATGAACATTCTATTTGCTCCTACTTATTATATATACCTGTGGCCATATGTCCTTCGTATTCCACCCGCTCTCACCCATCTCATATTTATGGCCGTACAACACGTTTTGAGCTCAATGATATGACAATTTCATAATAGAATATATCTAGAAATTCTAAGAAGTTTTTTTACATAGTAAAACCCATATCAGTTTCCTCAAACTTTCACAGAATATATAAGATGTATTGTACTACACATTAGGTTCTAAAAACCACAGGACACCGTCCTTGTTTTTGATAAAATAGGAGAAAACATATTTTTCATTTCCTATGTAAATCAAGCAAATGTAAACTAGCCTATACTACCTTTTAAAATTGGATAAACTATACAAAATATAAAATCTACTCTTTTAGAAATAGAATGAATCCCAAGGAACCAGTTTTGATTGAAAATTGACAATATTTAAAAATCACCAGGTGGCGCTTGCATGAATTGTCCGATATGCCTTTAAAATGAAGAACCATTTCCTGGCGTCAAAATCATTTCCTCATTAGCAGCATCAAACCTATCAATTATCGCCCATCTCCGGAGCTGGTTTTCGGCGAGCAGGTCACATGACCATGTAGAGGTCACGTGATGGGGCACGTGGTTCCGGTCTCAGCTGTCAATAACTCCGTGTGTTCTGGGTTTGTTTGACCCAAATAAAAAAACATTCATTGGGCCACATGTGTTGAACTGACTCATCGCTTCTCAAACAGTCTGAATCGTCTCGGCTGCTCCAATGTCTTTGTCTTCTTCTACTTATTAATCATTCCAGGCGTGTTCGGCATGGTTTGTGCACGGACTATTCAGGGGCAAGTTGAATAATAATTCTACGATTAAAAAAAGTATCGTACAAGTCTCGTTGGTGACAAAACGTAGCATAAAAAATGTGCCGTAGGCGTACGAGCCTTTGACGATGCGAGAACCTTAATTGTCGTAGGTGGTTTGGCATAAGAAATCGTTCATTTTGTAAATGTCGTACATTTTGAAAATGTTGTCCATTTTGTCGTCCATTTGTCGTCCCGAAAGACACTCCGTTACGTAGGTGTTGTAGACAATGTCAAACTTGTTTTTCATGTACTAAATCTCATTCAAATTGAAATATATTTTGAACAGAGAATTATATTCGTATTCGGGTTAGGGTTAGAAAAGGGTTGGGTAAGGGTTAGGGTTGAGTATATATGACTATAAACTAGCATAAGTACACTTTTCAAAGTTTTTTACATGTAGATGCTCAAGGAAACCAAAATGGGGTAGGCTCAAGGCGTCCACAAAAAGGCTCAAGGCGTCCAGGCCTCAAATCGTCCCGGGCTCAAGGCGTCCATGAACCCTCACGGACGACAAAATATTATTCAACGGACCTTCAAATCCATGGTTTTGCCTTGTGATTGTATCCAATGTGATTGTGACAAACTTTACAAATTCTGAATATATACCATATATACTTTTATGATATTATCGCAATATCAATCTCTAAACCAAAATCTAGCTCGTTGACTCCCGATTTTTTTATTTAGATATGTGCTCTACAATACTTTAAGCTCATCATATTCAATTTTCAGGAAAATAACATGGGCTATAATTTTCAAGGAAATTGTCCAATATACCTTTAAGTAGAAATCAATTGATTGAAATTGAGTTATTGTAAGCCCATAAACTGCTTAATACAAAGTGGTCCGAAGAGGCTACGCTAAGGCAATAGAATGCCATTCGGTATTTTTTTTGGATCATATTCAGTTCAATTTACATATATTTCAGACAGAGTTACGATTACTATCGTAAAACTGGATGAGGTTTAATCTTGGCCACCGTATTCCACGACTGGAGTTTGGCAAAGTGACTTCATGAGGCGAAGCCGAGTGAAGTCCGGAGCCAAAACTTCAGGAGTGGAATGCGGTGGCCAAGATTAAAACGAATCAGGTTTTGATTTTATCCTACCCTATCTCCTCAATTTTGGAATATTACGTGATAACAATGCTGTATGCCACTAGTGGCATACAAAACTCCGTATGCCAGTCAGCGTGGCATACGGAAACCCAATGTTAAGCCTATGGGATTTTATATTAGGGGTAGGATAATTGCAGATACCCAATAGACAAAATTAGGATTATACAACGCCATTCAGCTATCAGAATACATGGTGGTGAGAATAATGGCCAATACTGAGGGCACCATAAAACCATGATTGTTTCCGTTTAACATCAATACTAATATCACCGTATTCTGAAGGTTAAGGTTTCTCTATAATGTTCGAGTTTCCATTCAGCCAATGTCCTACTTCCAGGAAATGATGTCAATGGCCATGAAAATCTCCCTAATGTTGTGCACAGTAGATTTAACACCGCAAATGTGAGAAGTGCTACAAATAATGATAAAATACTCCGTACACTTCGCGTCTTATGTCCAAGTGACGGTGGCACAAAATGAACATCACTTACCGGAAACAGTTAAAATAGCATGATTTGATAGAGTGGAAACTGAGACATTGACGCAGTTATTCTTCGTATACGGATATATTTTTATCTTTATGACAGTTTTTACTCCTCGCGGAGTATTGCGCTCGTATCCAGTAGCATACAGACGAGACGTGATCAATGTTCACTATCGCTGTGCTGGTGAAACCACTTGAAATAGTGTCTCTTCATATTGATAGTGGGAGGCGGGCGGCGGGCGGGCGGCGGGCGGCGGGCGGCGGGCGGAGGATGGGCGGGAGGGCGGAGGGCAGGCAGAAAGCGGGCGGCGGGCGGGCGGGCGGCGGGCGGCAGCGGGCGGAGGGCGGCTGGAGGAAGGCGGGAGGACGGGCGGGGGGCGGGCGGGGGTGGGTGTGCGGCGGGCGGGCGGAGGCAGAGGGCGGGCGGCGGGCGGGCGGCGGGCGGGCGGCGGGCGGCAGCGGGCGGAGGGCGGCTGGAGGAAGGCGGGAGGACGGGCGGGGGGCGGGCGGGGGTGGGTGTGCGGCGGGCGGGGGGCGGGCGGAGGCAGAGGGCGGGCGGCGGGCGGGCGGCGGGCGGGCGGGCGGGCGGGCGGCGGGCGGGCGGCGGGCAGACGGACCATCACCATTCTGATCATTTATCGCATTATGTTTTCCAGGCTCCACTCTCCCTGTTTGTTCAACCTGCCGCAGTGCTGCCACCTATTGAGTGCCAGCTCCGATTACCCGCGCGCCCCAAATGGACGCCGCCATTGTCCGCGTCGGATCTGCCACAGGGCGGCGCGTCGGTCGGCGCTGGGCTGCGCGCGCACTCCCTGCCGTGAACCCATTGAGAGGGCACGGAATTCCAACAATCCGGCTTAAAATGCCTGAATTCTGGACCCGCTTTGAAGAGGGGTCGGTGGGGCGGAGGTGAGCGGAGACTATGCGCCGCTCCCACCCCCCGAGGCTACCAGGGGGCGCTGCGGGGTGTGTCATGCAGAACGGGACCGGAAACGAGCACTGCGCAGGCGCCCGGGTGAGCAGAACGCGAAAGTGGCGACACATAGCGAGGGCCGGGAGAGAATGAGAGAAACGAGAGAGATAGAGAATTGGGAGTGAAGTGGGTTGGTCGTGGTGAAAGTGAGAGGGGGCTGAAGAAAATTAATGCATAAGAAGGAGAAATGCAGATTTGTAATGAACAAGAAGAGAACACATGTATTTACTATATATATACCCATGCCATATTCATACTGTAAATACGCACCGTTTCGTCATATAACGTATAAATACCATACGCGACACAGTTCCGTACGGGAAAATACGGAAAACTGTCCCGTATACGTTGACTAAAATATTAGTTGTTAAGCCAAAAGAATTAATGATAATTCTTCATTCCGGGTATATAGTAAATATAGAACGACCTACCATGCTTGTACAAGCCACAATGATAATTTTTACAGAACTCGGCGTTTACAAACGCCTCGTTCCGTTAGAAATGTAAATTACCATCTCGTTTTGTGGCTTGTACAGCATGGTAAGGATTTTCTATATAAATACACACACTAACTTAGCTGATGACATGATATCCTCACTTATTCTCAGACACTACTACATGTTAACTACTCAATTATATTTACGATTAGCAACGAGAATGAATGATGAATCAACATATATTATCAAGAAACGTCACAAAATTCCATATGATTGTTTATTTGGCGTGAGTTGTCTTTGCGGAATGATATCACGAACGGGAGCTAAGTGATATCTGTAGCAGAAGACAACGAATGCAATGTAAACAATCATATGAAATTGAGTGACGTTTAGATTTTATCCTACCCCGTCACATGTTTTTAATGTTATATGTCACCTGTAGCATATGAATAGTTTATGCCATAACCGTGGCATACAGTCACTCCATGTTAAGTCTATGGAGATTTATATGAGGGTAGGATAAATATATATATATATATATATATATATATATATATATATATATATATATATATATATATATATATATATACCATGGCTATACATTCGAGAAATACCTTCTAATGCACGATATTTGTAGTTCTATATTCTGCCCTAGTTCTACAGCACTGTGAAGCATGGCAGTAGTTCGGTGTAGACTAACTCAGTTTATTAGAGCGTGTTTACACGCGCTATATACGTCATCTAGAGGTTATAGTGCTCACATTGAACTTTCAGTGTGCTTCCAGAAAACTATCCCTTCACTATCTGCATGTTATTCACTGTGATAGTGAGAACAGAGCAGAGAGCCAGTGTCTGGGGTCTGAGAGGCGTGCCCAACTGACCATGACCAATCACCAGTACCGAAACACCTCATTGACCTACTGGTCTTTGATATGTTTGGATTGTATAGACAGACTTAGGCAGTTACAGAAATGGCAAGTTTACTGGGTGCAAGTAGTTACAGAAATCGATCCATAGACCTTTTAGTTGTTATACATTTATAATTGCACGCTCATTCATCTATGATGAACATTCTATTTGCTCCTAGTTCATTACCTACTATACATAAAACGGTGGGAACACAGCTAACCTTTGCATGGAGAATGAAGGCCCTCGAAAGTGAGAATCTCATGTATCTTTTTCTCTTAGAATTCATTTTTGGCCATTCTGAAAAAAAATGTCAGGATTATAGTTCCATATCTCCTTACCCTGAGAGAAGGCAATGAGATTTTCAAACAGTTTCAAAATGTCCGACTTTCCGCTGGTACAAGTGCGTATTTGGTTGTGTACGTCAATCACCAGCTCAAGTCTTTAGTACCATCCCTACTCACGATGTGGTGTCGCGGTATAGGGCTGCTCTAGTCGTGAAAGAGACTACGTCGGTATTGTGTTGTGTCATAGAGTAAAGGCGGGCGTCCACCATCCACGACAAGGCTACGACTAGAGCAGACAAGAAAGTAACTATCGGCGCCTTGTCTCAGCCTTGTCGTGAGAAGAGCAGTGTCGGGGCGTGTCGTAGACTTCGCTGGATGCCGTAAAAAAAGGCGTCCATGGTACCGACACACTACGACAGTGATATCGAGGAAACCACAACACTCCACGACAAAGGTCCAGTCGTAGCAAAAATCGAACATGTTCGATATTGTCGTAGGAGCACGGTGACCTATAGTTTTCAAAACATAAATGGGTAGTATCATACATACCCACTATTTTTCAGTACGCACTATTTTTCTGTATACTCGCTTTATAGCAACCAGGAGCATACAACATTCCCTATGTGTCTTCTATGGGCCTATTGTATAAGGTGGATAATAAAACATTGGGGAAATGCTCCTATGAATTGCCGGATACTCGTAGCTTCCAACAATTAAGCACACCTTTTTACTGCCACTGACTTTTGTGTACATGACTCTGGGTGTTACGCAATGTGTTCCGGGTGGTCGCACTTTAATTCACTCTCTCAGCAAAGATCTTGCGCTCTACTTCCTGTGGCCGCTTATACCTCTGCCCCAACCTGCCTGTTTGGGCTCAAATCTGGCCCATACGCCAGTTTTTGAAATACCCTAAATTCTTAGCGCGTTTTGAAATACCCTAAATTCTTAGCGCTTTGGGCAGTATTTTGTGGTTTACATGTAAATAGATATGCATATACATCTATTTATATGGTAAATGATATACACTCATTGCTGTTATTTGTTATATCAAATCAGGTATAGTCTTAGGGATTATTTTCTTCATTGGAAGGCACCTTATGTGTTACCGGGTTTTGTTTGTCAACATAACACATGTGCTCACTCAAAGGGGCAGTCTAATCAACAGTAGATTCACACAATCATAAAGCGGTTTAGAGATGAAAAAGAAACAGCTGGATTGTCTGTTAACACCATTTCACAATTCCTATATTTCCTAACTAATGATATGTGAGTCGTTTGACTTGTATAACTTTTGACAGTTGCCTTGTTTTGAATCTGAAATGTTCGCTGGTCCCCATGTCTTTAATGGGTACCCAGGGAACAGGCTTTGGGTTGGGGCAGAGACTAAGCCAGCGCTAGCGTCGTGAAAGATCTGGGGGGAGAGTGTCTTTAATTGTCCTACTCTCTGCAGGCATTACCTTCCGTTTTAATCAAATCAATTTGTCGTCTGCTTTTACTCATTTATTGAAGGAACCGATTGCCGCCATTTGTCCCGTGTTTGCAAACATCTGCCTAATTTATTTGGTGTTTTATTAGGCCTATATATGCCGGAAATTGCTGTACTTACTAACCGAAATGTGTTATAACTTGTAAACCGTAAATTACGCACACAGTGTGCAGACGAAACCCATCCCGCACAGTGTGCAGGAAAATCACGTACCGCACAGTGTGCCTCTGTCCCTCGTATTACTGCACACTCTGCAGTGGTTTACATAGTGCAGGAGAAACCTCACACCAACGTCTTTGACACACATCGAGAACGACTGGATTTTAGTTGGACATGAATTCAGGTAAATTCTTGGCATTTAATCAATATTTTTAGGTAATTTATAAAAGGAAATCTATCATAATGTGCTGGGATTACGGGCCATACCTTGTTTGATTAGAGGACCTTCGTGGACCATCTCGGCTGGATGGCCAGATGGTAGGCCTTTATAGACAAAGATGAAATGTTTGATAACTTCTAATTGAGATATCAGAAAACCATCGGCAATGCCCAACACGATTAAATCGGGTCTTGAAAGTGCGTAGGCCACATCCACACAAAAATATCACCACTTCTCACCGATAGGATAGATCCATGGTAAAAAAAGTGGTGTGTTGGTTTAATCATTTATTTTATCCTACCCCGCATATAAATCTCGGACTTAACATGGTGGGCCTGTATGCCATGGTTATGCCATAAAATATTTATATGCCACTGGTGACATATGAAGTAAAAACACATGACAGGGTAGGATAAAATCTAAACATCACGAAATTTCATATGATTGTTTATATGGCATGAGTTGTCTTCTGCTACAGATATCACTCAGCTCCGCTTCGTGATATCATTCCGCGAAGACAACCCACACCATAAAAACAATCATATGAAATTTTGTGATGTTTCATGATAATATTGTTTACGGGAAGATACATCTCTCTTCCCTGGTATTTTTGTCCCGCAGAGTTAACATTGGTAACTCGTTCTCAATGCACCTACGAGTATTGCAGTCCGTTCCCCATGGTATATATCCTGTGTGTCGTCCATTCGTTGAGTGTGTACAGGGGTGAGATAAATACAGAAAGCAACTAGTTTTGATCAATGTCATCATTCTCCAACTTGTTTGAACGCTATGTGATATTCACTCAGCTTTACTTTGTCCATAACACTCCGCATCAAATTCATGGAGAACAACGGCCTTGGCCAAAACTTATTGGTTTCTTCTTTAAAAACAAGTAAGTGTAGAATTAGTAGAAACCAAACGTTCGGTTTCGTATTTATCCTACTGTAAGACCAGACTACCAGTGCAATCCGAATGATAAAGACAGACACGGATACAATAATTCATTCATATTACAACCACTTTTGTTTTATACCATTTCCTTATGCCTATCTATTTCTCTCTTGTGAATACAAACTTATTTCTAGTTCACTAAATCTTCACACGCTTATACTATTACACTCCCCCGTCTTTGCTTATATTACTGTTAAAAAGATCAATATTGAGTCAATGACCAACAGAATAGCTGACATCCTGCTCTCTGATTGGTCAATATATTGTTATTACTCTAGTGGCATAAAAAACACTTTATGTCACGGCCTGCCACATAAAATTGTCCTATGTTAAGTCTATGGCCGTTTTTTATTAGGGGTAGGATAAAACGCCACAACTCCCAGTCAGATTGTTTTGTCAACATTTTTATTATGATGATAACAAAAATGATCACAGTTTGAGCAATTTTGAACTTTCTGGATGTGTAGTCAACGTTTCGGTTATGCTATAAACTTCATCAAGACTAAGTCCTGAAAAGTCCATCTTTAAATGCTAAAGGAAATCACCATGGTTGATCTTTCAGTATTCAACTCTTGAACGTTCTTAAAATCTATGTGGGAAAAAAGTTGGTTGGTTTGATTTAACGTCCAGTTAACCATTGTAGGTTCTCACCAGACTTTCTCAAGGTTCTTTTACACCACAAGGGTGGTGATCGAATCTATAAAAGTCTATGACAGTTTTGAGAAAATGGTATGCTTTTTACTATGTGGATAAGAACTTTTTAGTATTCCTATAGGTTCTTTTTATAAAATTATCACTATATTGATCTCTAACTCAAAAACTAGCATGGTAACCCCCTACGTTTAAGTTAGATATGTGTTCTACAACGCTTAGAAATCATCATATTTGATTTTCAGGAAAATAACATGGGTTTAATTTTCAAGCCAAATTGTCCGTAATGCCTTTAAACATATTCAGTGTTGGTGTATTTCTAAGTAAGTCAAAGAGGGATTTCCTAACTTTCTTTCCTAAAACTCTTCCTGTTATTGCTAATTTCCATCCTTTGTGTTGGTCCCACTTCCATCCTATTACAAACTGTACTACATTCCCCAGGGGCCTGTTGTATAAAGTCCGCCAGAGTTCACGCGTTCTCCGCGCGTCCCTTCAGGGAAATCCTGCATAAATTATGTTAATGAGCACGTGACTGAGTCATCCGTGGCAGCGCGCTGGTGCCGGGAAGTCCCTGCTACAGGTCCGGTACTAGCATAGCGGGCTCGGTGGCCAAGTGGTAAGGCGTCGGTCTCGTAAACCGAAGATCCGGGGTTCGATCCCCCGCCGGGCCTCGCTTTGGTTCATTTAATTTAAATATTCGAGATAAAATCGTCCCGACCAAGTATGTCGTATCATAGTTCTCACAGCAGCTATTCATAAATCCCGAACGTAATTTCCACTATGATATTGGATTGTTTGCTTTTTTCATTGGCAAGTTTTTGTTGCTGTTTTTTTAATCTATTTAGTGAACAAATTCAAGTTAATTCCCAAACGTGCATTTATTATTATTATTTATCGCGGCAGTTCTTCATAAAGCTCTCACAAAATTTTATTCGTACGTAGGATAGTTAGTTTGTGTTTAGTTACTCACGGTAGTTATTCATAAATCCCAAACGAATTTTTGCTCTGATATGGCATTGTTTGCTGTTTTCATTGGCAAGTTTTATCTAATGAATAAATTCATGATAAAAACGTCCAAAGATCCTGTATCATTATCCTGTAAATACACTGAATTATGGGATACTCCAATAAGGTCTATGGTGAACTATTTTAGGGGAAAGTTAATGAATTATGAAAAAACAAAATATATAAACAAATACAGAAATTGCTTCTCTCACTCGCTGGGAAAGATACTTACTATTATTATATACCTGTGGTAGTATATCCTATACATACGGCCCGCTCCTACCCATGTCGTATTTATATCCGTACGACACCTAGGTGACGTACGGGGTATGTATGTGGCGTACGGGGCATGTACGGCGGCGAAATAAAAAAACTCACCCAGAAGCAAGGTTAAAAATTGGATATTTTGAGGTATATAATGATAGAGAAACAGGCTGACTCCGTACGGATAAAATACTTGGTCAAATCGGTGATCAGATGAACCTCTGCCTTCGGCATCGGTTCATCTGATCACCGATTTCACCGCGTATTTAATCCGTACGGAGACAGTCAGCCTGTTTCTCTATAATACGTGGCTGGACAATATTATCATTATACAGATCTGATGTAAAACTACAAGGTGATTGTACTATTATTATGGCGTAAAACTATATTACAATTGTTCAATATAAATCAGACGGGGTAGGACAATGAAAACACATTGGGAATATGGCACATGTTCTATGTTCAGTCATAGCACAATCCCACCTATAAATATATAGGTGGAATGTGATGACAGCAGCTCGTTCTATAATTGGGATTCTGTTTACCTTTACTATATAATCATATCGTAAAACTGGATGAGTTTTAATCTTGGCCACCGTATGCCATGACTGGAGTTTGGCACAGTGACTTCATGAGGTGCAGCCGAGTGAAGTCCGGAGCCAAAACTCCAGGAGTGGCATGCGGTAGCCAAGATTAAAACGAATCAGGTTTTGATGTTATCCTACCCTGTCTCCTCGATTTTGGAATATTACATGATAACAATTCTGTATGCCACTAGTGGCATATAAAACTCCGTATGCCAGTCAGCGTGGCAGACGTAAACTCAATGTTAAGCCTATGGGATTTTATATTAGGGGTAGGGTAATATTAGGAAACATCCTTACTGTGAACGAAACGGTTCCTGTTCGAGGTCAGTCTTTGATTTCATACTGCCTGACGCCATAGGCGGAAGGCAGTATGAAATCAACTACTGACTGAGAACGAGAAACGTTTCGCCCACAATAAGGACGTTTGCTTATTATTATATGCCTTAAATCGATGAAAAAACGCCATCGTTAAGTCACAGTCACAGCGGGCACGAACATTATTATTACTGCACCCCTAGCAGCGGGCAGTATTTCATAGACATTCACACTCAGGTATATAATAATAACACAATCACAACTATAGATAAGACAGCAGCCAGCACTGCACGAAAACCAACAGTTTATTCATATATAATATTCAGCCAGTACATGCACTTCCGCGATGGCTTTATTTCACACCCTGCGTATATGAGAAGAAATATCCTTTCCCCCCGCTGCCTCCTGCCCATTTGTGTTGGTAGAAGTAAAGGTGTCCTCAGTAGGAAAGCCCTCCTCCCTGCCCACCACCCGCCGCCACCTCCCGCCCGCTCTCAGTGGTGAAGCCCTCTTCACTGGACGCTTATATCCGCCTACAGATGAGGCATATATATATACACGAGGAATAGGACGACCTTATATACGTAAAAGTCATACTTATATACGCCGGGCGCATTATTATGTAAAATGGTGGTTTTCGTGCAGTGCAGTATGTTTTTTCGACCTGCACACGTCATCTTCCATGTTGTACCTGCGAACCTGCCCCATGTTGGCTGTGCTGCCACCTCACGGGCACTAATCGATGCGTGCTTTGTTTGGGTGTGAATGCCTCCCCTGATCAGTCAGCCTTTATCCTCGTTACAACCTGAGCATTAACTGATTTGATGTGCGGAAAACTTGCCGCCCTTCCTGCCCGCCCTTTTAAACGGTGCCCCGTGCTGAACCATTGTGAGACCTGAAACGCCCCCGCCCCCACATCCACGAGGGGGCGCTGCCGAACAACTGAGCGGAAGCATGACGTGTGATTCCCCAATTATCGCTCATGTTCGGGTGTTGACGTCAGTGACAGTCTCCATACAGAAGTTTGGTTTCGGATTTGTTACTTTGTATCATAATGGCGACTAGGAATATGATTGGAGAGTATGAGGATATGACCTTCAAATTGAGGTCGGTCAAGGTCAGATCAATGTAGGAAACAGGGCGGGGGACCCGGGTAGTCCGGGCCGGATGTACGGGCACCGCGCCCGGCGTTTAAAGGCCCGTTTCCATTGGCCGATTTCCCGTCACCGATCTACAGTCAGGAACCTCCGACAGACTTTTAGTACTCCTGACCCAGAATCGGTCAATGGAAACGACCCAGCTCGTGAAATGATCCAAGATTTTTTCTAATGAGATAATGCAATGTGGCACCACCCACCAATAGGTTTGTCACTGAGTGAAATGGGAGAGGTAACTGCTGCAGGTACATCTCCATGTGAATCCCACTTTACGAGGGTGGTTGTGGCCCACTAGATTCAGGTCAACTATAGACTGTAGAACCGTCCCAAGGCGCTATAAATAACATGTAAGAAGGTCAGGGTGAAGGTCGTGGTTTGCTCTGAATGCAGTCATTGGCTTCTGGGTCTACTCTATTCCTTATATGGCAGTTAATGCAGGGGGGACTACTCCATGCAGTTACCGCACTGACGGTCCCGTGCCCGGTGTTTACTGCCCTCACGTACCGACAACAAAAACCCCGGCGTGGGGGACTCGTTACCAGCGTGAATTATTTTACTTGTCCGAACTGGAAATTGTGCAGACTCCGGAGATTTGTGTGAGATTATCTTTAAAACTCGACTTAAGGAGAGGATTTTCGGATCAGGAGAGAGATCTCTGCCAAAAGGAGAACACGCCCGACCATTTGGTGTTTTTGTTTTTTTTTATTTAATTTTTTTCATTATTTAATTTTTTTAATTATTTCTCCGTTCATTGTGTTTCAATTGAAAAAGAACTACGGTCCAGGAACTCTGTAAACCCTGGTGACCAGGATCTACTTTGTTTATCTTTTTTATTAATTGACTTTTTTTAAAGTACTTATATATATTCACTGTCAGATGATCATATCATTTCAGCTCCATGTTTAAAGAGTCGTTGAACTTACTGTACGGGTCAACGTGTCAATAGCCACACCCATTTCTCTTTAATTATCAAATTTGGTACAAAGATCTATACGGCATATAGCCTATGATTCATGGGCGCCGCCATGACGCCCCCCGAGTAGGTGTTCTTCACTAATGGAGGTGAAAAAGTAGGTGTTCTTCACTAAAGGAGGTGGAAAAGTAGGTGTTCTTCACTAAAGGAGGTGGAAAAGTAGGTGTTCTTCACTAAAGGAGGTGGAAAAGAAGTGAGTGATAATAGGGAAATGCCACAACTTTAGCCTTGCTCACATATTCATATAAAGTGTTCCATATGGAAAATATCATGTCTTGGGTTTAATCATTATGTCATCCTGCTTTGGGATGGGTGTAGAGAGTCAAGGGAACCATGGTAAAATATTGAAAGGCAGTTGAATTTCGTAAGAACAAAGAGCCAGAATACAGGTTTGTCCCCCGACCACCTAGTGACTGCTTCGTGAACTAACAATGGCTCTGTCCCCTATAGATTACCATAAAAAGGTTACAGCAAAAACCCCTAAAAGTCTCTAAATTTGGTACAAAGATATATAGATAAATATATAAAGGTTACATGCAAGAACCTCTAAAAGTCTCTAAATTTGGTTCAAAGATCTAGAGATTACTATAAAAAGGTCACAGTCGAGAACTCTAGATTCAAGCTGCCTAAGCTAACGTTATGTAAAGACTAAATAATAAATTGTGTTTACTTTGAGGGTCTTTTTCATGTCAGAGGATCCACGACTTCACACGCAGCCCGAGCCTAGATCGATGGCTGGGTGACGTTGACTGGGTGAGTGGGCCCGACGCCAAATGAGGGAATCTAGCACAGTAAATTATACTCTCCAACAAAATACCAACCTGAAAATGTAAAAACAAAATAGCGAATTAACTTGTAATGCCATTATAACATGTCTGTAAGATTTCCTTAACACCTTCATCCTACCCCTAATAAAAAACTCCATAGGCTTAACATTGGGTCACTGTATTCGGTCTGGAGTTCAGAAAAATGAAAAATATCGCTCTAGTGGGATACACTTGACAAATGATGTCATTTGTTAATGTAGAAGTAATTTAGATGGGCGGGATAGGATAAATTCTAAACCAAACTCGAGTTAGTCGTGTTATTGTCCATCGCACTCCGGCAAGATCATGTATTACTGCTCTCGGCTTCGCCTCGCTCAGTAATAAGAGAAAACGCCCTTACTGTGGCCGAACTATGTCTTAGTTCGAGGTCACCTGTGTCGGACATTCGCCACGACGCCGTAGGCGGAGGGGCGAATGTCCGACACAGGTGACCGAGAACTTAGACATAGTTCTGGCCACAGTCAGGACGTTTTCTTATTATTACATACCTTAATGTGATCATAAATAGCCATTTTATCAGCGTTCTTTGAAGTAATTTCACTTAACGCAACTCCTCCGTGTTGATACTGTCTGTGCGTCCTGCCTGTGCAAACTTCACGTCTTTTCCTTACACGCACACGAAATCATCCACTCTGGACATGTCGTACCGAATGCGCAACTTCACTTCCCGTTGGAATTAAGTGATGAAATTCTAACACGAGTAAGGTATACATACAACCTATAATCGTACCAAATATGAAGAAAAACGGCTGCACCGTTATGAAGTTATTGGCGTTTGAATTTCATCATAGCAATCTCTGCTCTGGTGGCCAGTGTAGCTCTATGCTCACGTCACCCTAATTTATGCAGTGACCTCGACCTTCACTGTGCACGGGAGGTGGGAGGGTGCAATGGCCACCAGAGCAGACATTTGCTATGACGAAATTGAAACGCTGTTATTTTCGGAACGCTACGTCCGATCTTCTTCATATTTGGAACGATTATAGTTTGTTTGTATCCCTTACTCGTGTTAAAATTTCATCGCTTAATTCTTACGGGAAACCCCGTTGCGCGTTCCGTTCTGACACAAAGTTTGATAGAACCTAAGCCCTGGTAGCCAACGTAATTATGACGTTGACAACGCGGAGTAGCGGCGAGTAGGCGATAATACTGTCACTCGCCGAACGGATGTTTGGTTGCTATTCGGTAAGTGTGCAGATAACAGAGAATGCGACTGGAGAGGGGTAGGAAAACCGCCCGGGAATCAGCGTAAACTTGTCTGTGCGTCGCCCGTTGCGCTCCAAGTCGAACGGCGTGTGAGGTGAGAGCCAAACATTGGCTACCTCGAGGAATGGTCAATACGCGATTCTAGATGATATGGGGGGCGTGTATCACGAGGTTAAAATCGCGATTCGACATTGTTCGCCATGTTGTTTTTGGTCGCAATGACGACGATTACGCACGCCTATCGAATAGCACAGACTAGGCTACATGCACGTTAGAATCTTGCAGTACGACGAAGCGCACCATAGTGGGCCGTAGTCGCGATATACTACACCCCCGTGAGCGGGTAGTATTTCACTGACGTTCGGCTATAGGTATGTAATAATACGCGATCTTGCCGTCGTGTGATAAACAACAACACGACTAACTCTTGTTTGGTTTCTCCATAGTATTATCTACCTGTGTGTGAATGTTTATTATTATATACCTGTTGTCGAAGATCTATGAAATACTGCCCACTGCTAGGGGTGTAGTATGAATAATGTTCGGGCCCACTGTGCTACTCATCAATGAATTTTTTTAATAAATTCTTTTTTTTTAAATCAGTTTCGGGTATATATAAATAAGAAAAATACCCGGAGAGTATCTGAAACGAGCCAATGTTGTGTATTCATTCTACCATAGACTGGCCCCAGTCCCTGTATCCCTCCACCTATCCCACCCCTCCTCTCCTCGATACAGGATAACATAGCACCCAGGGAGCTGGAGAAGGGGGTTGGAGGAGGGGGAGGGGTTAAGGAAGAGGTGTAGGGTTACAGGCAGCGGCTGGGGTTGCAAAATACAGGAGATTCATTTCTATTGTGCAAAGTCTTTGATTCCTGGACCAGTCTCACTGCAACATAATTTATCTTAATTTGGTGTAATCATACTTTGTTCATAATCAAAGACTTGAGCAAGTCTAATTCTACCACTGATCTAGTACGCAACACACACTCTCGTATATCTACCTGGATAATTCCCAAGGTCAACAATAAATCATACTGTGAGAAAGGCATGTGATGGATTGACACAACTCTGACAGAAACAGAGCTATTGCCGCCACATAACGTGTAATTCACAACGTGTAACGTGTACTATGTACGTGCGTGGCGCTCATTGGACGGCTGAGCCCGTACACACATCACGTGACCACTACGTCATCTATGTCGAGCCCTGCCTCGCTTGATGCCGCTTTAAAAGCCCCGTCCTTCTGAAACTAGCAATTTCCATACAAAAATCCTCCTCCCTTGTAGGATATTGACGAATAGAAACACCCGCAAAGCCTTCGTGTTCGTTCCCACGATATTCCCTGTGTCACAACATAATTGCTGTGAAAGGATGCAGCAGCAAGTTGACCTGGATTCTTCGTAACGTGCCAGCTTCATAAATATATTCCAGGAAGGTTCTAAATGGGAAACTCATGTGAATAATGTTTCAACTGAATTTAGATGTTAGATATATTCACAATATCAAACTGTTTCAAATATGTTTCTGATATTATGTGTGGGAGTTTTTCTGGCATAAATCGGTACCCGATTTTATCCAAAATAAAAATTTCGGAAATCGGGGCCCCGATTTTATCCAAAAAATAAATAAATTATATTATCTCACCTCTGGTATTGTTGTCACATAGCTTAAACATTTGAAACTCATTCTCCGTTCCCCTACGAGTATTGCAGTCCGTTCTCCATGGTCTATCCCCTGTGTGTTATCCATTCATTTAGTGTATGCATGTTCTCCAATTTCTTTGAATGCTACGTGATATTCACTTGGCTATCGCCTTGTTCATATCACTCCGCATCAAACTCCGTTACCATACTCGCAAGCCTGTAGAGAACGAGTTCCTAATGTTAGGTCTATGAATGTTTATACCAAGATAAATAATAAATAACCAGTTACAAGACTTGGGTGATGACCTACACCACTATATGGCACACAGCAGCGTAAGTGAGATTCACACTATGGGATTCATGTACCTCACAGGGTGTTTTTCTGAGACAAATCGTGCTGAGATTCTGTACTCGAACACAATTTCTTCCTCTAAATCATAGGGTTCCATTTCCCTGATACATGTTTTCCCCCCTGTAATTGTTAAAGACATTTGCCCCTAAAAAGAAACAGAATCGCATGAGATTTTGAACCCTGTGAGGTGCATGAATCCTACCGTGTGAAGAGGGGTTGTACCTAAAGTGGGATTCACACGGAGGGACAAATGGACCTGAGACTGGTGTACTTCACACCTTTTCACCAGTCGCAGACTACTTCCCACTGGGTACATGGTTTCACAGGTTTGGGTTTTCTACAGTCTCAGGGTAACATGGCGGATTCAATTCACATTGGAAGACTAAGGTACAAGTCTCACCAATGCACCCCTACACAGGGTATACAGGGTACACAGTCGCGGACTCAGGGTACTTCCCCATGTGAATAGGTGTAATTTGGGACCACTGAAACTCACAAACTGGGAGGGGGGAACTTGAGAAGTACATTTGTCTCACCAAAATCCCCCTCTAAATTTTAAACCTGTTTAAAGTCAAAATCTCATGAGATTCTGTTCCTTGTTGGAGGCAATTATCGTTGACAATTGCAGAGAGAAAAAAACTTGTCTCAGCAAAATGGAACCATACAATTCAGACCAGGATATTGTGTTCCAGTACCGAATCTCAACAGGGTTTGTCTCAGACAAATGCTCCGTGAGGTACATGGATCCCATCGTGTGAATCCCACTTAATGCTGTTACCTCCCAAACATACATACCCCACCTAACCTAGACGGCATGTATTGATTTATATATAAGCTAAAAGGGTTGCTTAACATGGCTTGATATCGTCACATGTCTCCAATCGATTCAATCATTGGTCAACATGCCCTATGACGTCACAGCATACAGACAGTCTTGCAGAACGTCCAACCATTAGGTGAAGTCCTGGGGCCTGTTTAACCCTTTAACAGCAGGAAGATGTCTCCAGGCATTCCTCTGGCTACGGCAGGAAGATGCCTCAAGGCATCTTAGAGGCATCATTGATACTTATATATACAAGATTCAATAGATAAAAAGATAATTGTTTGATTTAAAAGAAATGTTGACAATCTATAATAGGCATATTGACCTTTGATATGGTATAGTAAAATATGATCAGTCACCAAGGTAAATTACTTGAATCACATGACACATCACATGACATTGCTATTTCCCCAAAAAGGTAGGCAATGCCTGCCGTGTAGAGGTGAACAGGGGAACTGGGTGCTGCAGGGAGAGGGTTAATAATCTAGCATCATACATGAAGACCCTTTCCTGTACCTTGTACAAGGGTTATCTTTTGATAATATTTAAATCTATTCACTAAGACAGTATCAGCCCTCCATAAGATCATCCATAAGTGTAGAATAAAGTTATTGGTCAGACATTGATTTCATACTGCCATCTGCCGGTGGCGTATGAAATCGGCGACTGACCTTGAACAGGAACCGTTTCGTCCACAGTGAGGACGTTTCCTAATATCCTAATCACTTTGGACTAATCAATAGATATGCCACCGGACACAAGCGTTTGTAGAAAGTTACCAACTGTGCATACTATATGGAGAACCAATGGAGGCAATAACAATAAATGCAAGTACATAGCCGCAACTAAGTCATACTGCTAAGTCAGCAGGTGTTTTTGTATTTTTCTATTGTCACCCATGCCAGACCAATACCAACAATAGACCTCATCCCCAAGGCCATACAGTGTTTTGCCAGAGAGACCAGTGCCGCCTAGTTAACAGCCTATTAGGCCAATAGGAGAGGAGATGAAAGGAGGGATGGTACAAGTTACCCCCCGGGGCCTCTGTGACGCCATACGGACTGATCAACACAAGTTGCGGCACTTAAACCCAATGCCCATCTACCGATTCCGGAACATTCATGTACCTTTGTCGGCGACAAACGGACGGTAATTTGTCTCACCAAAGGCATCCTAACGGAGTCGGCGGTGGTCGGTAGATGTAGGACAGCTAGGCAAGGGTGAGCCACCGATTAGTAGACCGATTTGCTTAGGACTAATATCCACCACCCCATCTCCTTAATGTCCGGCGGTCGAGCAAAGAGTTACGTAATTTGCCTGCGACAAGTCGACCGACTCCTATACGATTTGGTAACTAATCGCTCAACCCTGAATCGGTAGATGGGCATCAGGCTTTAGGACAAGATAGACCCCAAACACAGTGTCTCAAAAGTATTAGACGATTTTACTCACTTCCCGTAGGCATCAAGCAATGAAACTTTAACACGAGTAAGGGATACATATAACCTATAGACGTTTCCAAAATGAAAAAGATTAGCCGCTCCAATCCGCTGATATTTGACATCAACAGTGACATGCGTTTTGAAACCCGACAAAAAAAATCCCGCTGTTGCTTGCACTGTTGGTGCCGCTGTTGATGTCTGTCTAGGCCTATTGTCACGAAACTATTGAAACAGGTCCCTGTGCCGCGTAGTTTACAGCCTATTAGGCCAATAGGAGAGGAGATGAAGGGAGGGGTGGTACAAGTTACCCCCAGGGGGCCTCTAACCACACCTCTGGGGGCAACATGGACCGGTTTTCACCCCTGAGGGCAAGGTGGGGCCTCCGTAAAGAGGGCGGGTGGCGCGTGGCCCTATTCTACCCGTGAAGCTGAGGGCAATTAGGACAATTAGGGCATTAAGGCCAGTAGTAATGCTGATTAGTCCCTGTTAGAGGCCCCGGACAACAGGTCTGTGATTAGGGGTGCTTACCCCGCCCCCGGCCGGCCGCACCCCGCCCCCCCGGCCGGCCGCACCCCGCCCGCACCCCGGCCGGCCGGTCACCCCCGGGGTACCGGTGAGGGGGGTAAATAGAGGGGATTGCCTGTGGGGGCAAGGGGCGGGGTATGTGGACACTGCCGGGCAATGTGGGGTGAAAATGTGAAAGTTCAACCAAATGGTTCAATGTTGGATTTTGAGTTGGAGGAAATATGCGGTTGAAATTTTGTGTTCCAGAAAATATGCGATATTATGAATATTTTGAATATTTATTCATCTATAATCAATCAATCACAATCAATATGTAAATATCAAGGAGGAAGGATATTGATATGAGCAACTTTAACGAGCTATTTAGTAACTTATAAGACTAGAAAATCGGTGAAATCGAGAGGGGAAGAAGTATTTTTCCGCATAGGATATGTATACTATAGTCGTGTCACTAATTTTCTTTTTGGGCTCATTGTTACATAAAATTGCAGTTGTTGATTCACTTGTGCATAATATGAGAGTTATAAGATGGTGAGCCTGACAACCTTTTTCAATATATTGTAAGAAAATAATTGAACCATAGAAGACATGATTTAGTTGCCTCTTATATGAGAATGGTTTATGTAAAACGGTTTGGTGACATTCAAACGGCTCAAGTCCTGGATGATACTACAATGAGTTTGCGGTCGAAAAAATAATTTAATTTTCAAGATAAATATACCAAACAATGAATTTATCGTGTATTCATTATCTATAGAGGGATGAAACTTTGGAATGCTTTGCCCGAAGAACTAATTGTATATATAATTTTCTCATCTACCTCATCTTATCATTCTCTAATTACCCTGTACTTTTGTGACTGACTGGCAACAAGACTTGACCTGTATACTTTTTGTGTGTAGGAGGTGGGGAGTTAGCTCAGTGGTTAGAGCACCGGACTTGCAACCCAAGGGTTGCAAGACTTTTTGGGTTCGAGTCCCACCCCCAACAATGGTAGATTTACTGCTATATCAAAGGCCTTCCTTCTCATACCATGTTTATGTGGTGTGGGGAGTAAAAGAACTCTCACCTCGGTAAATGTGTAGGGGTGAGATTTCTACCTGGATTCATCACATAGATTCGATCACCACCCTAGTGGTGTAAAAGAACCCTGAGAAAGTCTGGAAAGAACCTATAATGGTTGACTGGACGTAAAATCAAACCAAACAAACAAACAAATCTGTGTGTAACCATTTGCTTAAATGGAAGACCACCAACCTTGGTGAATTCACTGATATAAATAGATTGTCATAACTTTCGACATGGCATTTATTCAGTTGTTACAAATTCACACTCTCCCTATACTACGACTCCCGAGAATCGTGACACTGGTGAACACAATATTGACTGGTTTCAGATACAAGCAGTTGTATCTGCTCCGAGGAATTGATGCGTAGTAATATCCGAGCGTATGCAAGGATATTGCGTAGAATCAATTCTGAGGAGCATACAACCGCTTTTATCTGAAACCAGTCTATATTATATTCATCATCCAACTTTTTCCTGACAAGTGGCGTACTAATACTAGTTCGTATTAGTTATGCACTATGTTCCCGTATGGACTATTTTTCCGTATGCGCCGCCTAGAGCATACAACATATCTGTTTGCGCCGGGTATGATGATATACACTCCCTATGTGTTTCCTATGGACACTTTGTATTAGGTAAATAGTAATAATAAATACATGTACTCTATGATGTTTTGTCGTTGGTGACTTAAAAACTGAAAAATGTGTCATCTGTGGAAGTATGCTTTGTCTTGAGTTCACTAGGGGTGAACAACATAACCGACGTTTTAGTCAAGGTCAAGGGCACAAGTGCACTCCTTGTTTCTCCTCCTGTCCCTGAAACAACTCCTACTTGAATTAATCATTTTACTAGGTTGTAAAATGAGATGTATGTATAAGTCCCTGGTGCCCAGGACTGTGCAATTTAACCTGTGAGGTTGCCAAACTAATACCTGTCGCAGGTTATGTAAATAAAGGCCCATTCCCACTTGGCGATTCTTGCCCCTGAGACTACTGCTGGGCATAATCACCGGGAAACGGGTGTCGCACAGCGGGTGGGAAGGAATAGTCGGCAACTATGCCCTGATATATTTCAAACATGTTTGAAATTGAATCACAAGAGACTGGTGCCCTTTTCAGAGGGAATCCAGTTGCCGACTCAAGCCCAAATAACGGGGGGTAGGGCAATAGTTGCCGATGATTTTTCCATTTTGCGTTCCCACTTGGCGACTCGGCAAATTCCTAGAAATTTTGGCTGATAGTCGGCGACGGTGCCCTCTGAATGCCCCAAAATCGGTTAGTGGGACCAAGCTCAAGTCGGGTACATTAAACATCTCTACCTTTTGCAATGGGATAAGTGCCAGCTACTAGGATTTCAATGGTTTATGGGCCAAACATGTAATCACCCGTAGAGGTGTTTACTATATACCCATGCTGTATATATTGTAAATACGCACCGTTTCGGCATATGACGTAAAAATACTGTATGGACCGTTGGCCGTACACTAAAATACGGACCACCTTGCCATACACGTTCATTAAGAAATTGGTTGTTAAGCCAAATGAAATAGATTTTTTTTAAATTTCGGGTGTATAGTAAATATATAGCGTCCAACCATGCTTGTACAAGTCACAGAACTCGATGATAATTTACCGTTTGTATGGAACTCGGCATAACATCAAGAAACATCACAAAATTTCATATGATTGTTTATATGGCATGAGTTGTCTTCGCGCAATGATATCACAAAGCAGAGCTGAGTGATATCTGTAGCGGAAGACAACGAATGCCATGTAAACAATCATATGAAATTGAGTGATGTTTAGATTTTATCCTACCCTGTTACATGTTTTTAACTTCATATGTCACCTGTGGCATATAAATACTTTATGCCATAACCTGGGCATACAGTTACACCATGTTAAGTCTATGGAGATTAATATCAGGGTGGGATAAATGCCTCGGTCCATGCAAACAGTAAATTACCATCTCGTTCTGTGAATTGTACAGCATGGTCAGGACGTTCTATATAATTACAAGATTCATACTTTGTACCTTTTGTACAGGTAAGGTTTGGACTACCATACAGTGGTAAAACTGACTGGGAGTTAAATCTGTGTATACGGGCTCTGCAAATACTTGCCCTTAGGTAAAACTCATCTCAGAGGGTTCTCTAGGAAGGAACAATTATAGGAGGGTTTTTTGGGCAATTTTTAAGGGAATATTGTGTCAGACAATCACCTAATTCGGCTATATGGCCGTTCTTCCACTTCGGCCCTAGACCCCTACTCCTCATTCGTATGGCGGGTGTTAAGCCGAATGGGCATTGGGTACCATTTTTGTGTAAGTCTTTGGTATGACCCGGCCGGGGTTTGAACCCATAACCTCCCATGCTCGAGGCGAACACCCCTACCACTTGGCCACCGAGCTTGGTTAAGGTTCATGTGTGGAAACGACAAATTAAATCTCTGCTAAATTAAATCGTCGTGCAGATGTTATTATGTTATTAGCGCTCGCACCACCTTCCCCTATTTTTGCATATTTGAACGAGTTCCTAAAAATTGTTGATCCTTTTGTCGTGAGAGATCCCACAACACAGCCCCCCCCCCCCCTCGCCTTGAAGGGAAACAAATTCTCAGAAAAAAATGACAATTCTACCCTGCCAAAAAGGGCACCAGCCATCCCAGATGTGTGGGAGGGGAGGGGGGGGGGGGATGTAGAGTTTGCAGACGATAGACACTGGCCTGTGGGGTAGATAAATAGAACTGCATCGAGAATCGTATAAATTGACAATACTCCACGAGCTTGGATGTGCCCGAATCGTGATCGAGGTGAAGTTGAGTGATTATTATGGCACATTAAAAAAATGAAATATTGTCTATTTTACGATTCGAGTGCAGTTCTGGATTTATCTCACCCCTTTCTACGACATTAGATATCACAATATCAGAATAGTTTGAATATACCTAGCAAATCCATATGACATCATTTCACATTCACCACGCCATTGCCGTGGCGTAGTATTATCACTTTCTGGGGGTGATCATTGAGTATTTTTTCCTAATGTTATTTCTATGGCTAATCTTGTACCAGGGGTGGGATAACAAGTAAAGGGCAACAGTAATAGCAGACATTAGTCACTGGCCTGTAGGGTAACAAGCGAACATGAAGGTAAATTGATATAGCCTTACAAGAAATCTATACATAGTTCTGCCATCTTTCACTTTTTGGGGACTTTATAAACTTTGTTTTAATATCTATTATTTCCAGAAACAATATTATCTTCATGTTACGCAAAGTTCAAATAACATCACGAGGGTGGTTATGGCCCATTAGATTGTAGGTCAACTCTCGACTAAAGAAGCGTCCCAAGGCACTAGAAAATATCATGTAAGGAGGTCAGGGTCAAGGACGGGGCTTGCTGCGAATGCAGTCATTGGCTACTGGGTCTACTCTATTCCTTATATGGACTTAGTGTAATGGGACAACTCCATGGTGTCACAGTGCTTTATCAGTTTGTTATGAAGTTATGATTTCAATTTCCAGTCAATTCACTCAGGGCTCAATAACATTTTGAGGGCTATTTTTTCCATAGACTCCTACCTTTTTCCATAAACTCCTACTTTTTCAATAAACTCCTACTTTTTTTCATAAACTCCTACTTTTTTCCCCATAAACTCCTACTTTTTCAATAAACTCCTACTTTTCCCCATAAACTCCTACTTTTTCCCATAAACTCCTACTTTTTCAATAAACTCCTACTTTTTCCCATAAACTCATATTTTTTTCCCAAGTAGGAGATTATAGTCCTCCGTAATCTCCTACTTTCACAAGTTGGAGATTATAGTCCTCCGTACTCTCCTACTTGCAAATTACACACACCCAATGCGTTTTCTATAGATACTCCATAATTGGTGGTAAATGAACATATCAGAATGTAGGAGGCATGTTTACGCATGCGCATACGCAGACCATACTAACCATTGCCATAATAACCCAACTACCTTATATGATCAAGTAGTATGTTCATCATTGATGAATGAGCGTGCAATTTTAATGAATAACAACCAAAAGATTTGGGTTACATTCAGTCTATGGATGGTTTTCTGTAACCCACTTGCACCCAGTCAATTTGCCAATTCTCGAACTGCCTAAGTCTAGGATCAAAACATATTAAGCATGGTGTTGCCTCCTCAACCAGGATGGTCAATTATGTAATTTTACAAGCTAAATCCTTTATGCATCGGCAGAAATTATTTTATGCAAATGACTTGGATATTATGGCTTTCATGGTGGAACTGAAGAGGAAATTAGAGATAGAGAAATATGTATATATGAAGGAAGGTCGCATGCATAAATTTAAGTATTTAGCTCAACTGTGGGAGACAATCCAATAGGGGGGAGTGTGGACCTTTGGGGGGTAGGCAGAACTAACTGCAAATACTGTTTTGATGTGTCTGTCATATTGTCTTGTTATGTTTTTGTCCTGTATGAAAATAAAAAAATTATAAAAAAATGGGGAGAAGAAATAATATTCCATGGGTGAGATGTGACACATGTATTTCGAAAATCTGTAGAAACAGGGTAGATTAATTTACCAGTGCATGACAACCCTATATCATTTAGAAATGTATCTGTTTCTTTATGGCTGCTAAAATACTTGTGTGTATATATCCTGTACAAGTTGAAAATAAAATATTCTCCACAATAAAAAAAAAACAAAAAAACATATTAAGCAGCAGTGGGTCAATGAGGTATTCCGGTTTTGAGTGATTGGTCATGGTCAGCTGGGCATGCCTCTAAGACCCTCAGACACTGGCACCCTGCTCCTTATTCAATAGCACAGTGAATAGGACCCAGAGAGTGAAAGGATAGATTTTTCTCAGCATGCTGAAAGTGTATGTGACCACGCTAACGTATATATAACGTGTGCGAGCATACTCTAATAAAACGACCCACACCCCCTCCCATCCCCCTACACCGCTCACACGTCCCAGAGAAAATAATTGGAAAGAATTAGTCTCAACTGAAGCACTCTCAACTCAAGCGCACAACAGAAACTATTTCGGGATTGGCTAATGATATTTTCAATCCAAATACCGTGATCCATTGACGATAGGCGGCATAAGTGAACCGGCATTTAGGCTAACTATTGGCATTGAGAGGGAAGCAAAGATATTTATGTTAAGATGAGATGGTGAGAACAAATGTACAGAGGTGGTTTTTTTTTATCAATCTGCAGTTTAGCTGCTATTGTTAGGGTTATAGTGAAACTTGATGAGAGAAATCGGAATATACATGTAAAAGATATTGAACGAAATAACATTAAAGATTGGAGTATATTAGGGTACCTTATGGAATATCAACCGGGAATATATGGTGTAAGACATTATAAATATATAATAACAGTTTTACACGATTGATTTAGCGATCTGTAGGCTCCATTATGTTTAGTATGCAGACTCCATATTAGGGGGATGATATGGCCCTTGTTAGAGCATGCTTGCATGCGCTAAATACATCATCTAGAGATTAGAGTGGTCACATTGAACTTTCAGTGTGCTTCCAGAAAACTATCCCTTTACTATCTGCATGCTGCTCACTGTGATATTGAGAACAGAGCAGGGAGCCAGTGTCTAAGGGTCTTAGAGTTGTGCCCAGCTGACCATGACCAATCACTTAAGACCAAAATACCTCATGACCCACTGTTGCTTGATATGTTTTGAACCTAGACTCAGGCAGTTAGAGAAAATAGCAAGTTGACTGGGTGCAAGTGGGTTACAGAAAACTATCCATAGGCTAAATCTAACTCAAACCTTTTAATTGTTATTCATTTATAATTGCACGCTCATTCATCTGTGATGAAGATACTTTTGGTTGTGTTATAGGTAGCCCAGGGGCTCCTATAACATATAGACTCTTTTCTGTATGCCATAGAGACCCAGGGACGATTTTGGGCAACTTTATTCAACACTTATATGTAACCTTATGGACGGCTAATATAGAGGAAACCCATGAAAGTTTAGGGTCTGAGCTCGTATCCCATCGAGTTTGAATCACATAGTAATTCACAAGGCGAAGCCGTGTGAATTGCTATGTGATTCAAATGAGATGGGATCGAGCTCTGACCCTAAACTTGAATGGGTTTCTGAATTTATCTCACCCTTAATATTGACTAATGAGCTAACATTTGTGACATTATTCCCCATTGGATATTTTTCCTAAATATCTAATGGGCGTTAGATACGAGTTTCCAATGTTAAGTCTATGGGGAAAAAATATCTGGGGTGAGATAATACTGTCTATGCGAACAAACTTAAATATCATTAAAGGATAACCCTTGTGCGAGGTACAGAAAATGGTCTGCACTAGACTTGCTCATGGCCTTAATTATTAACATTCAATAAATGGTAAAACTAATTCAGGATGAAATGCTTCATAATATGTACCATTTCCCTGGCAGGCCCAGGAATCAAACCTGTATCACGGCAGAGAGGGGTGGAGTAGGTGGAGGGGAAGACATTACAGGATGCAGGGACAGAAGCCAGTCTAGATGTACGATCCTAGTTTATTAAAGGGATATCCTACAATTCACACAGGCGCCACCTGGTGATTTTTAAATATTCTCAATTATCAGTCAAAATTGGTTCTTTCTGATTCATTCAAGTTCAAAATGAGTGAATTTAATGTTTTTGTCACTTTATCAAATGATAATGGGTAAAATAGGCCAATTTATATCTACTTGATCTAAAGAGGAATTGTACTGAAAAATATGGTTTTCTTCAATTCTGGCAAAACAAGGATGGTGGCCTATGGTTTTTAAAAATTCAATGCATAGTACTATAAATGTACTATATTCTGTGAAAGTTTGAGGGAAATGACATGGGTGAAAAGTAACTTCTTAGAATTTCTATATATTCTATTATGAAATCATCATTATATTGATCTCTAAATCAAAATCTAGCATGGTGACCCCCGATTTTTAAATTATCGATGTGTTCTACAACACTTTTAGATCATTATATCCAAATTTCAGGAAAATGATATGAGTTTTTATTTTTCAAGCCAAATTGTCCGATATGCCTTTAAACGGGACCCAGATCCTATTGCGGTTTATTTACGGCCTACCAGCGTTACGCACACTCGTTACGTAACACTTACGTACACATTGTGCCAGACAGGCGTGCAGGACCCACAGAAGGCGTTGGGTGGTCGCCACGAGAGCTTGGAGACAGACTGTGGGAAAAACACACCTACAGAAATCCCCCCCTGGGTCTCTACAACAAGCCTGGGGCCCGTTTAATAATCTGGGACCGTACAAGTAGACCCTTTTCTGTGTGCCATAGAAACCCAGAGACGATGTGGCGCAACTTTATACTACACTTATGGATGACCTTATGGACGGCTAATACTGCCTTACCGAACAGACCTAAATATCATTAACGATATCCCTTGTACGAGGTACAGAGAAGGGTCTTCATGTACGATCCTAGATTATTAAACGGTCCCCAGGGGCCCGTTTAATAATCGTACAGTCCAGGGGGTTGTTGAATAAACTACGAACGAGGAAAAAGCCTCCCAGAATTGTCTTTGGGGCCACAGTGTTGCATGAAAAAATGTGTTGTAAACAGAAGATATTTTGGCAATAAGAGTAACCTAAACCTCTTACAAGGTGTTGTATACAAATACGTTCATTTAGACAAAAATATCCTCTCTTCTGTTATACAACAATGAATTAAAAGAAAATCGTTCAGGATGTTGTTTATCGTTGAAGTTGTCGTATCGTCCAGCACCAGTATCAGAAACGAACGAACTTCAACTGCCCCAAACTCACCCATACTGGACACGCTTGGATGGTTCCGAGACCAAGTCCAATCCTGTGCTTAAAGGCATATCCTACAGTTCACACTGGCGCCACCTGGTGATTTTTAGATATTTTCGATTATCAGTCAAAATTGGTTCTTTTTTTTTATTCATTCTTGTATGAGATGAGTAAAATTAATGTTATGTTATGCCTATCAAATTTCATTTGGTAAAATAGGCCAATTTATATGTGTTTGATTTACAGAGGAAATGTACTGAAAAATATGGTCTTCTTCAATTCATTCAAGAAAAATACTATGCCCTATGGTTTTTAAAAACTTGGATATATAGCACTGTATATCTACTATGTCCTGTAAAGGTTTTAGGAAAATGACATGGGTTTTAACTTCTTGGAATTCCCATATATTCTAATGTAAGATTATCATAGTATTTTTTTTTGTTTCATAGGAGGTTTATTTCATTTAACATATAGTACATCAAGAAGTCCATGTTGCTTATCAATACCTTAAAAACTAGTTGAATAATTTCCAGAGCAATATTGATCTACAAATCAAAAACTATCATATATGTGTTCTACACCTAGAGATCATTATATTCAAATTTCAGGAAAATCGCATGAGTTTCAATTTTTGAGCCAAATTGTCCGCTATGCCTTTAAATGCTGGTGACTCTGGCAGTTTTGCCGATGACCTAGATTGTTATGTTTTCTGGGCCGCCTGACTGGGCATGCCCACTGGTTACGGGTCAGTTTATATTTGTGAGTAAGCTGGTGGCCAGTCCACCTCAGCCCTGCAATCTCCAGGCCTAGGCTTTGTATGCTGTGTGAGCATGGTAGTGTGGGATCGGGAACCTACCTCGGACAGTAGTACCCGGCATGCGGATAGGATATCAACACCATAGAGAGACGTTAATGATTAAACGATGGCTAACTACTGCGCGGATACCTGCTTGGCCCCGGAGACCACAAAGAAAGGTAGGTTAAACAGAGATGGAACCAGGAACCAGTGGATACTTGGTGACCTCGTTGTCTTTGGGGTGACCCACACTGCATCGCTCGGGCAACCTACGGGAAACACAGGTTTTGTGTAGCCTGGAAGCCTGGCCTAGTTAAACTATAGGCCAGGTAACGATTTCCAGTTTCGTGGTGCATTATTGGTAACGCCTCCATTTTTCTGTTGCATTGTGGGATTGCAGACCACCAGATACGCTGGTTCCCGGGGTATCCGCTAGGAGGCTCGGTGGAGATACAGTAGAACCCCGCGCAAGCGGACACCCTCCGTTCCCGGCCAAAGTGACCGCTTACGCGGGGTGTCCGTTTACACGGGGTTAATTAAACATCTAACAGAGGGAACCGTTCCGACCAAAGGTGTCCGTTAACGCGGAGTGTCCGTTAGGCGGTGTCCTACTGTATATATGCTGAGATATATATGCGGCCCTAGCAACAATGGGACTACTACAGTCTAGTTGAAGGACGTAGGAACCCGTTACCTGCCCCTTATTTCATTAGGGCAGGGAACCAGTCTAAGGTTTTGTGGTGATAAATCGGAGCGGCGCAGTGTGGGGGTGACTCGTGAGAACTGGGTCATAGTGTGATGATCAGGGGGTTGTTTAACAAGGTTACTGGAGAACACAACCCGAAACGAACTCGACCCGTAGTTGTCAAGAGAACTCGACCCGTTTTGGAGAAAACAATTGGAGAATTCGACCCGTTTCTGATCCTTATGGAAAAGACATTTTCATATAGAAGGAAAGGTCTAACTAGTTGGGGTTAGGGTTAAGGTTAGGGTGAAGGATAGGGTATAAGGTTAGGGATAGGGTTAGGGATAGGGATAGGGATAGGGATAGGGTTAGGGTTAGGGTTAGGGTTAGGGTTAGGGTTGGGGATAGGGTTAGGAAAAGGGTTAGGGTTAGGGTTAGGGACAGGATTGGTTTTCTGTTTGTTTTCTTCCCCAGAGAAGGCCAAATTTGAAGCCAAGATGATATACTTACTACTCAGTATAGTATTTATCCACAGTTGAGACATTCAGGTTGAGAAGATTTAAAACGGGTCGAGGTCGTTACGGGTCGAGTTCAGAAAACGGGTCGAGTTTGTTACGGGTCGAGTCTTTCACGGGTCGAGTTCGTTACAGGTCGAGTTCTCCAGTATACTTTAACAATGTGGTCCTAGGAGACTTATGCCTGTGAGAGAGGTCCTAGGACGGTTTGCGTTTAACTATTGAGACAATCTTAGCGGGTTAGCCAAGGATCTTAGCTAGATTGTCAAAAAGTGTTTAACAAGTTTGACCCACATCTTACAAACTGTCCTCCACATACCCAAAAGGTTCTAGATGTGGGACACCTATATAGGTGTCTTAGATGATTCAATTTCACAGAGAACAACCTCATTTATCAATTTAACTACAGGCAATATGTATATTGTGGTATGTAATACAAATCGGCAGTGTTAGAGGGGAAAAAGCTTAGATATCTAGTTAGATTCATTGATTATTGAAAATGATGAAATTAGTTTCTACAACCCCTACTATGTGGCACTTCCTGCAGTTCTTAGGAACTCTCTTCCCTAGGGGTCCCACAACTGTCTTGCAGCCTGTTTTGTCCTAGCCCAAGACCGAATTCAGTCCAAGGAGACTAATTATACAAGATTTCACACCCTACGGGGGACACCACTTGTTAAACGGGAAAGGTCTATCGTCCTAAGATATGTCTTGGATTTCTAGTCTGATCCTAGGAGGATTCTTCCGCTAGGACCAAAACTTGTTAAACGGTGCCCAGAATTCACTGTGTCTATATGGGGTCTGTATGGATAAATCAATTTATCATCCACCTAATACAAAGTGTCCATAGAAAACATATAGGGAGTTTGTATGGGCATACCCGGCGCATACGGATATGTTGTATGCTCCGGGTGGCGCATACGAGGGTGGTTGTGGCCCTAAGATTCGAGGTCAACTCTCGACTGCAGAGCCGTCCCAAGGCGCGAGAAAATATCATGTAAGGAGGTCAGGTTGAAGGCCAGGGTTTGCTGCGAATGCAGTCATTGGCTACTCGGTCTACTGTATTCCTTATATGGAATTAAGGTAATGGGACAACTCCATGGTGCGCATACGGAAAAATAGTGCGTACGGAAAAATAGTTCATAACCAAAACGAACTGATATCGACATGCTACTTGTCCAGAAAAGGTGGATACGCTTACGCTCGGATATTACTACGCGTCAACTCCTCGGAGCATACGGCCGCTTGTATCTGAAACCAGTCAATATTTTGTATGCTCCACAGGGGACCCATACCAGCCATCGACTCTATGTACTTATTATCCTTCGTATACAAATTCTCCATTGAAAATAGAAGGGGACTCGGTAAACCGCGACCCATTATGAAAAACCTGTCAGATACCATAACTGTGAAATACAGATTCGAATCTGGTATACAGCCTTCAAAACCATGGGATATAGGAACATAGGATTGTGGCAATAGGAAGATAGTCCCTTTATACTAAGAGCAAACAAATAGTCCTTATTGCTATACAACTTAATATGGCAGTCACTTGGTTTGATTTATTCGCGAAGATGGATAATAAATTCAACAAATAATGGCACTATAGCCAGGCGACTCTGTGAGCCACTCGAGGTTGACGTCGTTATACACTCGTTTTCTCTCGTGTATTACTATGCGTTAAACACTCATGGTTTACGGCCGCCTGTCCACAAAACCATCAATTATTGTCTATGTATACAACGACCATTGACCCCAATGGTTCGATAATTATCGGCAAATGTATGATTATTTCAAAACGGTCTCTATTCACGACTATCCCATCTAATAAACTGAGTCTCAGTGAGGTGTTTTTCAGTAATAGCATACACCATATTCCTATATACCCATGCCGTATATACTGTAAATACGCACCGTTTCGCCATCTAACGTAAAAATACTGTACGGACCACTGTAAAAATACGGACTACCTTGCCATACACGTTTATTAACATATCGGTTATTAAAAATCAAATTAATGATTTTTTTATTAGATTTTGGGTATGTTATTTCAAATGTCAAAAATCGCCTCCTTTTCACTCTGTGTCCCTTCTACTCAATGAGAGTGTAGGGGTTATTCCAGTGAGTGGAAAAACAAAAGATAAAATGGTTATATTTTTCCTGATCCCCAGACATGTGTTGAATGCTGCTTCTTGACCTTTACAATGGAGGTTGAGTTGCCAATTCATTTGTAAAGTGATATTGTTTTGCTGACAAGTCCATTCTGTACTCAGCATTTAAAGTAGGATCACCCCATGAGGATACCTTTTTTTGTTTCTGTTATTAAAGTATCAGTGTCAGTGTATTTGTGTGTTTGTTTTGAAGATTTAATGAAACAGGTATAGATGGAAGTTATTGTTATTTGTTCAAAAACTGGATCAACAATTTTGAGAAATTTGTCTCTCAAAATCCAATTTGAGAATAATTTGATGAGAAATGAGATAACATGATACAAGGCAATTTTTTTTAATGTTGTCGACCATATAGACCCTCCAGGCGTTACTGAACTCCCTAATATCGCCCGGATAAGTACATGATCCGCTTCCGACTGGCTGGCCGCACAAAACCGTATGTTTCCCAATTAACAATCATTTTCTGATTTCTAACTGGAAAAAACGAAAATAATTTGAAATCTATACGTAAAAATAACAGAAATTTCCATTTCTGGCATTAGATTTCCAATTTGAAGATTTATAAAAACCATTGAAATGCAATAATTGTGAGTTTATAGGTCAAGGGTCTGTCAGCATACAACGACGGCAACCAGTGAACACCGGATCCTGTAAACAGACTGAATTATGGGTTACCTCACTAGTGTCTATAGGGGACAGAGACATTGTTAGTTCTTGAAGTAGTCACCAGGTGGTCGCGAGTCTGACGTCATCATTCAGGGTGCAGAAGCTGTACTGTGGCTCTTTAATCTTATGAAAAATAACTGTCTGTCAAAGTTTTACCATGGTTCAGAATATCTAGTACATATGCAAGTAACGCTATGACAGTTCCCTGAAGCCCAATACACATCTCCCGACTCAGGATTGAATGATTACTTCCAAAATCGTATAGATTAGTTACAAAATCGTATAGGAGTCGGTGAACTTGTCCCAGGCAAATTACGTAATACCTCGGCCTGTGTCGGCCATCCAATCAGGGGTCATTTACCAACGTTCCGTTGTCGGCGACTGGATTTATCAACATGTTGATATACTTTTGGATACCGATTTAGGGACATAGAAACCACAACTTGTCGGCCACAAAATAACATCTGAAGGAGGTGGTTCACTAATCATTGTCTGACCCTTGCCTAGCTGTGCTACACCTACTGACTACGGCTGACTCTGTTAGAATGCCTCGCCTGAGACAAATTACCGTCCGTTTGTCGCCGACAAAGATACATAAATGTACCGAAATCGCTAGATGTATATTGAACTTTATATACATCCCAGACTAGGATGACTTAGAGATGAATCCCAGGACATGTTCGTTCTCACATGAAAGGTTTTAAACACATGTCTGAGAGAGGCTAGAATTGTAACAAATCCCTTTTATCACTCACTTTTATTTGTTTACTAGCGACTTCGTCGCGTCGTACTTGAAATAGGGTGAGGGCTTAGTGGCGCCGCCTACTATTAATACCGGAAACTACCAAAATAGTTCCCAAGCATCATTTCACGTGACACCGATTTTACCGACTACCAGCGCAATTTGGCCCTTCAGTCTCCCACCCTAGATTGGGTTCACTCTGTCCCTATGTGCGGGAGATTCTCCAAGCGGATTCGACGGAATTCTACCGTTTTAAATATAGTAGGTAATAATGAAGAATGATAAAAAAAGATGAAAAACACCTGCACAGTAGAACCCTGTGTAAGCGCCCAGCCAATGTTCTAGGCCAAAGTGTCTGCTTACGCGGAGTGTACGCCTACGCGGGGTTAAAATAAACTTTTTTTTAGCAATTTTTAATGGGATATTGTGTCACACAATCACCGAATATAGCTATACGACCATTCTTTCACTCCGGCCCTTAACCCCTACTCCTCATTCTAATGGCGGGTGTTAAGACGAATGGGCAGTGGGAACAATTTTTGTGTAAGTCTTTGGTATGACCCGACCGGGGTTTGAACCCACGACCCCCATTCTCGAGGCAAACACCCATACCACTTAGCCACCGAGCATCTAATAGAGCGATCCGTTCCGAGCAAAGGTGTCTGTCAATGCGGGGTGTTTGCTTACGTGGGGTTTCCGTTAGTTGGTTCTACTAAATTGCACCTCTCAAAATGTAACACCTGATCATTGTTCCCACGCACCTCACCCCCACACCCCTCACCCCTCACCCCCTCACCCCTCACCTCACCCCTCACCACACACCTCACCCCCTCACCTCTCACCCCCTCACCTCACCCCTCACCTCACCCCTCACCCCTCACCCCTCACCCCCTCACCTCTCACCCCTCACCCCTCACCCCTCCGCCCTACATGCCACCCTTACAAGCCACGCCGCA